>CM066992.1:35522500-36122500 GCA_033977485.1 Hydrangea macrophylla
AATTTACTGCAGTTGAAACATTGGACATTACTTTTGTTATTACTAGTTTTTCTTTTATTTTTAAGATCATTGTTTTTATTATTACTAGTATTACTAGGCTTAGAGTAGAATGGGTCTATTGAGTCTTTTCGTTTTGTGTACTTCCTATGGTTGATCCTATTTTTCCTAGAAGGGGCTATAGGTGGCAAACCATGTTGTTCACAAAAATTACCTAACTCATATTTGGCTTTTAATTTATCATTTTTAGCTTGATTACTGATTTTCATGTCTATGCACATTCTTAATCCTTCTCTTTGGATTGTACTAACTATTTCACCATAAGTTAAATTATTATAATCTATGATTTCTTTATCATTACTAAGTACTTCTCTAATTTTATGTGCAAATAGACTTGGTAAACCATTTATGAATTTTTCTTTCCAAAATGGTTCATTACTATCATTTCTAAGCATAACTCTAGATATGAAAACATCTTTATACAATCTAAAATCACTTAGTGTGGGGCTGGTTAAATTACTTAACTGGTCATGGATTCTAGCAGTTATATTACTAGGGGTTCCAACAAAATGTTTGACTATAGTGTATATTGATGTATTAACTCCATCGGGAACACCTCGATTAATTTTCTCATCAAACATGGGATTTCCCTCATCATCTTGTTGAATGGCATATCTAATTTTATCCTTGGATTCTTTAGTGAGATGCTTTTACCACCAATATTTGAGCATTCCACTAAATCCTGTAACAAATAAATCAACTATCTCAGTTTGACTTATATCATGATTGGTTATGTAACTGTTGGCCACCATGGTCATATGGGTTAACTTGTTGAGAATTTTTTGTTCAGATAATCCATCAATATTCCATTCATATAACTTATCAGCAAAAACTGAAAACTGGTTTTGAATATTTCTTTCCTCAAATTGGAGATCAGGAGGTGTAGGTCTTGGGTACCAGTTTTTGGTAAGGGTAGTGGGTGTGATGTATGACTGGTTTATTCTTTTTAATTCCAAATCAACAAACTGTGCTTCTATTAAACTTATATTATCACTAAAATCTTCTTCTATGGGAATACCAGTTTTACTAATGGTACTGAGGTTTTGGGATAAATTGTCTTCAACAACTTCTATAACTTCAGGTCTTTTGCCTAAGGATTTTTCCATATCCTTAAGCATTTTCTCTATTTTATCAACAGTTTTACTAGTGTCTGATTTAAGAGATGTACTAATGGGTTTAACCTCTGGTAACTTCATCAACGGTTCTTCCATCTTGACAGATTTAGGATTTCCTATTTTTGTTTCTATGTTTTTTATTTAATTTTCCCAAAACACTTAAACATTGATTAGTATAATTATTCTGTTCTACTACTTTTTTAATTTCAGCATCAGTAGATGTCTTAAAGGGTGAGGCCACTATATCTGTTCCTTTATGATTGATGACTATAGATTCTAAGGGTGGATTTACCGCAGAAATTTTACTATTGTCTTCCTTTTTAGTCCATATGGTTTTAGTGATTACATTAACTTTAGACTGTTCTAATCTTGACTCTTTTGACTCTTTGGTAGATTCTTTAACAGTATCTATAGGTCTTTGACCATGGGATAATCCTAGGCAAGATTCTTCTATAATTTTAGGGGTTGATTTTTTGGTAGATTCCTTTTTACTTTTCTTGTCATGATGATTGTGTTTCTTACTATCATCTTTTGTCTCTTTAGAATTGTGAAGTTTACTACGAGATGATTTTTGGGATTCACTTTGTGACAGGTCACTATCTTTTTTAGACTTAGACCTACTATTTTCTTTGTCATCTTTTGGCTTCCTAGGCTTACTGTTTTCTTTTTTGATTAGTCTTTTCTTAACAGAGAATCTATGGTATCATGATAATTTTCCAAATATGTAAAGAAATGTATGTTTCTTTTAACTAACTTCATGTATTTTTTCCAAGCTTTTAAAATAGATTTTCTCTCATCTGAACTATAAATAGCTCGATAATTGGTTCTGTATTCATCATTAATAGGTGCATAATACTCGTTGGTTAACATTTCCATATCAATTTCAAAATCTTTACTCATAGTAAATAAATCTTTACTAGGACCTTCAAAATCTATTTGAGTAGGAGAAGTAGGATAACTATCTTCACTTGGTACTTTGTAACAAGGATTACTAACTTGGGCTGATGTCTTAATACCTTTTAACTTAGTATCAACTTCACTGAGAGGATCTTTATCTTTTCTAACTGTTGTAGTCCTATCAGGAATACAAGATGTACTTGATCTAGAAGACTTAGAATCAAAATCCCTAATTTTTAAAGAAGATGTCCTTACACGTTATTCATCAAAACTGATTCTAACTTTTCCATCATTGAATTGTTGTACATGATCTAAATTGACTGTATTATTATTTTGAAAATTACTAGAATGATTTTCATTTTCTAAAATCCAACAACTGGGTAACTCTACATCCTTCCATAGAATAGTTTTAGGAATTTGGATATTAGAATGTTCAAAACTACCTAACATAAGTAAAGTT
Organism: Hydrangea macrophylla; assembly: GCA_033977485.1. NCBI lineage: Eukaryota > Viridiplantae > Streptophyta > Magnoliopsida > Cornales > Hydrangeaceae > Hydrangea > Hydrangea macrophylla. Next base: position 35,525,030 of record CM066992.1, read on the forward strand.
TGATTCTTAGGACTTTTAATTAAAGCATGAACATTAAGATTACTTCGAATACATTTATAATAAATTCTATAAATTAATGCAAGAACTTGTGAACCATTATGCATATTAGTGATTTCACCAGCAGTTTTAATGTTTAATGTTAAAGCTTTTAATATGTGAGGGTCAGTAAGACTTAGGGGAAAATCGGGGAAACAATTAAAATGAACTAGTCCATCATGAAGACTGGACTCCATAACTCCCATCATACTAGTACTAAAATCTAGGAATCTAGCATCTCTAAGACATAATAAAATAGAAGATTTTTATCCCTTTAATACTAAGGGGTTTGACTGCAACTTGTATTAATCCTATATGAATGAAGTTGTAACCATCAGCTTTATGTTTTTTTATTGACTCTTTACTAAGGAGTTGACACTTTTCATGTTCTTTGTTAATACTATAGGTTTTCTCCACAGTTTTAACATTGTAATCACTTCTAAAACTTGGAAAACTTGACTTGTAAATTTCCCTAGTAGAAATTTTTGGGATTGTCCAATCACTATAATCTTGGTTGACTTCTTCATAACTGTGTTCTTCTTCATTGATTATGTCTGGTAGAGTTGGATAAGTGGTTTTAGAGCTAGAACCTATTGCTGAGTTTGATCTAAACAATCTATCCATCTTAAGGGGTTTAATCAAATCAAAATACTTAATCTAAGATATCCAGCAGACACATACCTAAGAAGACTCATACCCTTTGTCCTCCGCTCACGCCTGTCTTACGCTCCCTTCTGCAAGCCTTACTATTTGGTAGGATCCTAATCAGGTGGTCTCTTAGCCTAGGTGGTCTTTTGCAAATATCTTTTCAGAGAGAATTTTGAAAATCAAAAACACAGAAAGAGGGAATGACTACAAGAACAAACACACCAACAGGGTCTTGGCTCTGATACCAATGGGGGAAGCAGACATTAATTAAAGATCAGAGTAGCAAAGACTGAAGAAGAAAGGCACAGATAAATACAGAAGACAATAAATAACTGAAACTTAGAGATTGGATTACTGGAAATGAATCACTGAATTGCTTAGTGTATACATCAAGTATTACAAACTATGAACTGAGTTATTACAGAATCTCTATGAGACAAGTAGATGAGAATCTCTCAAAGGAATCTCATGTTTACTCAAAAGAAAACTCTCTCTCACTTTGAACTTTGTTGTGAAACTCTAAGAAACTCTCATAAAGAAACTCTAAGAAACTCTGCCTGTAATTGGATGCTGAGGGGATTACTTATAGCCTTCCAAATGTCCTGTGCATCTCGTGAATGGATCATGAGCTGTAAAGTACTTTTGGAAAGCTAGCTCTTCACATGGAGTTACTGTAGATAAATAGTGTTTTGTCTAATCTGAAAAAGCCTGTCAGTTACTATAGCCGAAAGTTTGATTTGACTTGTCCGTTTTACTGTAGTTTTAACTAGTGTTAATGAGAGTTTCACCAAGAAACTTTTGCATTACCCATGGTTAATACTGTCCTTTTTACCCAAAAAGTATTAGATGCTCAATTATTCCTGACTCTCTTCATATGGGTTTTGAGCATCTTGGAATGCTGAACTGAAATAGGTATCATAAGGCTGTGCAATAGAGCATGATCCTTCTGAACTGTGACTGTTGTTATCTTGATCATTTTGACTGACTTGAGCTAGTATTTGTTGGGCTATAGCCATTAACTGTGCATTTGATGGCTTGGAACTTGACTTGGATTTGGAGCTTGACTTATCTTTGGGACCTGTAATTGTGAACTTGGCCCCATGGCCTGTGATTGGAGCAAGGGGACTACTTACTGGTAGGAATTCAAGATTTACTTGTTTAATAATTCGATGGTGACCAAATTTATCCCACCATTTGACTGAATACTGTCTCTGGACAGTGTTACTCTAAATTTGATATTGCCATTTCAAGATCCATGGCACTTTATATTTACTTGTGAATATGAGTAGAATGGGAAACTAGGTATTGTGCTCACTCATTGTATACTTAGTGGAGAAGTATTTGACCATGTCTTGGAGATCATTTGGGAGTAAGTCTGGCATGGGGCCATGACGGGACCGCCAATGGAGGAACCAGGTAGGGAGCTGACTTTTGAACTTTGTGTCAAAATTGACATACCATGAATGGGAAAATGTTTCGGTCTAGTGGAGAAAGACATAGAACCAGGCATCAATATAATCAAAATAATTATACTGCGTATGGTTAGGTAGTGACTTGAGGATGCATGGGTGGGAACCTGATGTTGTCAATATCAAGATATAAAAAGTGTTCTTTACTTTTCAAAAGATTTGTAGTGTGAAAGCAAAGGTCGAACCCACAGGGATTGGTTAACTACAGCGACTTAATTTTAAAACCTAACTTTAGTTAATTATGAAAACGGATTTTGATTTGATTTTAATTAAACTAATAACAATAAAAATAAATCTAAACTATGAAAGCAATTAAAAGTGTTTTTGTAAATATGTAAAGGGAACCTAGGATTGCAATTCCACCACTAGCTTCATAATAGGGATATTTATGCATTCAATTAGCTTACTAAGTTGGATGATTATGGGGAATTGTGGCTACAAGCCCAATTCCTCCGTCAAGAAAATAATCATGGTTCACGCACCAACATATTCCATCTTCGGTTAGCACGAATTATCCCACACTAAACTAGGGTTGTGACATAATTCGTCTAATCTAGGCATGGATTATTCGGATACTTGATAGCATAAATCAATAAAGCACCATCACATGTAAATAATCTAAACAAGCACAGCGAGCATAGATCATTGAGCACATCACAGTCAAAATAGATCTAAGACAAGAATAAACTTTGAAAGCAATGATTTAATCAATAGAAGTACGATTTATTTATAAAAATCCTCGGAATATGTGATCATCATCCATACATAATAAAACTAAAATAAAAACATAAATAAAACCCTATTACTTGGCTAGGGCTTCATTGAAACCCTAGATATAATGTCTAGTTGTCCATAGAAGTGGTAGATGGCAAGAGGTTGATGGAGGAGGCCATGGGGATCCTTGGTCTTCTTCTTCTTCTCCTTGCTTCCCTCCCTTGAATGGCTGAAAATGTGTATATATTGGTTGTATATTAATTGTCCAACCCTTAATTTGAAGTAAAATAGGGTATAAATAGATTTACAACAAGTTTTTGGAAGCTTTCCTAACCCGAAATGCACTAAAACTGCTGTATTTAGCTTTCCAGACGCAATTAGGCAGTTTCGTTCACGTAGGAATCATCAGTATACTGAAATACGCAAGTTCCATTTTTACACATGTCGCGCGAGCGGGCCGCGCAAGCGCGACAATTGGCACCTCGCGCGCGCGGATCGCGCGAGCGAATTCTGGATTCTCGCGCACGCGGCTCGCGCGCGCGAACTGGCTTTTTCAGCTTCTTTTCTTCTGCTTTTTCACCCTGTTTATCCTAATATACTTGATTTCTTCCAAAACCTGTCAGAAAATAGAAAACGAAGTAAAAATATACAAAAATAGGATAAAAAGATACTAACAAATGCTCGTTAAGGCGTATAAGTAGGCTCTGTTCTCTCCCGATCAGAACCCCAACTTTACTAGAAATACTCTTTTAATATACAACTGGTGAAACAAAATTTTCCTTTCTGACACAGGAATTGAATCATCATTTTCAGTAATGTGTTTGACATAAATTGACTCAGTAGAGTATAAAATATCTCTGTAATACCTAAGGGATTTTTCTAGACTTTTGGGAATGAAATGCCATCCTGTGGGGAAGGTGAGTTTAACTAAATCAACTGGGTTTTTTTAGTGACTCTGATGTGTCTCAATCCAGAATAGGTGAACTGGGTTGGGTTTTACTACATAATATTATCTGGGGGCTTGGATGGGCCTGTTAACTATTGTTTGAATGGGCTTGGTAGCAAATGGGTCATTGACCAGGTATTGACTGCTGGTTGGCCTGGCTAAGGCTGACTGATAACTGAGCCTGGATATTGATCCAAGCACTTGGTACCTGTTAACTAATCCAATTGGAGGGATAATTGTTGGAGGGATAACCACTAATTTGTTATCCTTCTCCTTCTTCGTGTCCTCAATTTTTACACTGTAAAAATTTACGAGTAAGAAAATCAGGGATTAAATTGTTACTGCCTTTGATATATTCTATATAAAAATCAAATATAGATAAAATAGATTGCCACCTGGCAAATATTTGCTTTGAAGCCAAATTTTTGACATCTTTTTCTAAAATAAATTTAGCACTTTTGCAATCAATTCTGACTAGAAATTTCTGATTTAAAATATCATCTTGAAATTTACTTATACATTATGCTAAAGAAAGAATTTCTTTCTTTATGGTACTGTTATTGTTTTGTGATTTGTTCCAAATTCCAGAATGGTATCTCACAATCTGTTCATTGGATGAACCATTGATTTTTTGAAGGAGAATTCCTCCGTAACCATGCTCAGAGGCATCTGTTTGAATAATTTTAAAGGAATTTACTGAAGGAATGCCGAGACATGGCAATGACTTGACATATTTTTTGACTTCTTGTACAATGGAAGTATGTACAGATGACAAAGGAGGGGGATTGGTTTACATTTGGAACGAAGACTGGGATAGAAATCAGATATATAATTTAAAGATCCTAAAAACCTTTGTAATTGGGTTTTGTCCAGAATTTCATCTGGAAATTTATCAGCAAATTGAATTGCTCTGTCAATAGGAGTGATTTTTCCATGATGAATATTGTGACCAAGAAATCTGACTTTGGACTGAAATAGACTGATTTTTGAAGCTGAGACAACAAGACCATTGACTTTGATGGTATTGAAAAACGAATTCAAATGTTTCCAATGTTCAACAATTGACTTTGAGAAAATAAGAACATCATCAATGTAGACAATTGAAAAATGACTGAATGGGTTAAATATTTCATTCATAATATTTCGAAATTCACTAGGAGCATTCTTGAGGCCAAAGGGCATTACATTCCAATCATAATGTCCAAATGGGGTAGTAAAGGCAGTTTTATATCTGTCACTCTCATGAAGTTGGATTTGCCAGAATCCACTTTTCATGTCAAATTTACTAAAAACAACAGCTTGGTTTAATCTATTGACTAAATCTTTCTTATTGGGGATAGGGTACCTAATCCATTCTAAGACCTTGTTGAGAGGTTTGTAATTGATAACTAACCTTGGTGTTCCTCTTTCTAACTAAGCATTTTTCCTAACATAGAAAGCAGGGCAAGACCAGGGTGACTTACTTTTACGAATTATATTTTTATTTAATAATTCACTAATTTCTTGTTTACATAATTCCATGTCTTTTTGACTCATTTGAATAGGTCTAGCTTTGGTGGGCATATTGGATTCAATAAAGTCCTTGACATAAGGAAGGGTAACTATGTGTTTTTTTCTATACCAAAAGGCATTAGGTAAGTCTACACATAAATTACTAATGATTCTAGACTTAAAGACTTCTATCTTGTTTTGGAGTGGTTTATTGGTTAACTGATTTTCAATTCTTATGTATCTAAATTCTTCTTGTAAAGACCTTAGATATAAAGTTTCACAGTAAAGAATTTTTTTTATATTATTTTTAAAAATTGATTGGTCTTTTAAGTGTTTTAAATCTCTAAGTAATGGCTTAGTGAGGAACTTAAATTGGACCTTTTGTCCACATGCATGAGTGGTTAATCCATCATTATTAGTAGTAAATGGGTAAAGTAGGCATAAAAACGATATTCCTAAAATAACTTTATCAGTCATATTTTTAATGAGGACAAATGGTGTTTTAAAACAAACATTGTTTTGGCAAATATGTGCACTATGTAACTTATATTCAATTTGCATTTGACTACCATTAGCAGAACTAAGACGTTCACTGGTTTTTACATAATATTTAGTTGGAATTAATCCTTCTTGAATGCAATTAAGATCAGCTCATGAATCTATTAGTGCTATAGTCTCTATTTCTAATTCTTTATTTATTATTATTTTAACATTGCAATACCATTTTTGTAAGTGTATTTTATTCATAACTTGAAGCAAGCTGGAATGTTCTATTTCTTTATTTTGAGATTTTTGGTGACTAGGGGAAGTATCTTCACTACTAGAATCTTCACTAAGGGTATCTTCGTTACTGTGGTCTTGGTCAAACTTAGCAACTTGATCTTATAAGTTCTTTATGTCAACTTTAACTTGTTTGATTTCAACTTGTAAATCCTGAAATGTAACTTCTTTTTTGGGTTTATTAAATCTTTCAAGCATTTTATCAAGACTAATAGTGGGATGATTGTTTTTACTAGCTTCTTCCTATTTAGCTAACAGTGTTCTAAGCTTATTTAGATATGTTGATTTTAAGTCTTCATCATCTATTTTACTAATTAAATCTAACAATAAATTTTCTTGTTCACTTTTCTTAGATAAAACATTAATTATTTTGCTAGATTGTTCACTATTAAGGGATGGATAGTTGTTGTCTAGTTTTGACTCTTTGGTAGATTCTATGTCCATAGGTTTTTGTTTATAGGGTAATTCTAGGTTAGATTTTCCTATATCCCTAGGGAACAATTCTTGGCTCTTAGTGTGATTGTTATGCTCTTTACATGTGACTTCACTATTGTCTTTAGACTTATGAGTTTTTCTACGTAATGTCTTGTGGGATTTACTATGAGATGGGCCACTATCCTTACTATCTTCTTTGATGCTTTTGTCATCTTTTAGCATTCTAAACTTGCTACTTTCTTTCGTAGACTTACTAGTCTTAATATTCTTAAAGTAAGATGAGTTACTATATTTTTCTTTTTTGCTTAGTCTTTTCTTAACAGAGAAATATATGGTATCATGATAATTTTCCAAATATGCAAAGAAATGTATGTTTCTTTTAACTAACTTCATGTATTTTTTTCAAGCTTTTAAAATAGATTTTCTCTCATCTGAACTATAAATAGCTCGATAATTGGTTCTGTATTCATCATTAATAGGTGCATAATACTCGTTGGTTAACATTTCCATATCAATTTCAAAATCTTTACTCATAGTAAATAAATCTTTACTCGGACCTTCAAAATCTGTTTGAGTAGGAGAAGTAGGATAACTATCTTCACTTGGTACTTTGTAACAAGGATTACTAACTTGGGCTGATCATGTCTTAATACCTTTTAACTTAGTATCAACTTCACTGAGAAGATCTTTATCTTTTCTAACTATTGTAGTCCTATAAGGAATACAAGATGTACTTAATCTAGAGGACTTAGAATCAAAATCCTTAATTTTTACAGAAGATGTCCTATAATTTTGTTCATCAAAACTAATTCTAACTCTTCCATCATTGAATTGTTGTACATGATCTAAATTGATTATATTATTAGTTTGAAAATTACTAGAATGATTTTCATTTTTTAAAATCCAACAACTGGGTAACTCTACATCCTTCCATAGAATAGTCTTAGGGATTTGGATATTAGCATGTTCAGAACTACCTAACATAAGTAAAGTTTGATTCTTAGGACTTTTAATTAAATCATGAACATTAAGATTACTTCTAAAACTTAGAAAACTTGACTTGTAAATTTCCCTAGTGGAAATTTTTGGGATTGTCCAATCACTATAATCTTGGTTGACTTTTTCATAACTGTCTTCTTCTTCATTGATTATGTCTGGTAGAGTGGGATAAGAGGTTCTAGAGCTAGAACCTATTGCTGAGTTTGATCTAAACAGTCTATCCATTTTAAGGGGTTTTATCAAAACAAAATTCTTAATCTAAGATATCCATCAGACACATACCTAAGAAGACTCATACCCTTTATCCTCCGCTCACGCCCGTCTTATGCTCCCTTCTGCAGGCCTTACTGTTTGGCAGTATCCTAATCAGGTGGTCTCTCAGCCTAGGTGGTCTTTTGCAAATATCTTTTGAGAAAGATTTTTGAAAATAAAAAACACAGAAAGAGGGAATGACTACAAGAACAAACACACCAACGGGGGCTTGGCTCTGATACCAATGGGGGCTTGGCTTAGATACCAATGGGGGAATATCCGTCACAAAAATTATTTGAAACGGATATACCCGTTTCAATTTTGGCGTTGCAAATTTGTAACGAATATATCCGTTACTATCTATTATTTGTAACAGATATATCCGTTACTACTATAATTTTTGTAACGGTAATACCCATTAGAAATTAGTTTAGGAACGGATAAGTATCCAACTTTTTTGCTTTTTTGAAAAAAATACTAAATGGCTAGTAACGAATTAGTAACGGTTATATCCGTTAAAAATTTTCAAAATGCATAAAAATAGGGTCACGTTCCTCGAAGGGACCACCCCACACCTTCGGGGTGGGCGTGACAAATAGCAATGGATTTTATAACAGATATACTCGTTACAAATTTTAATAAAATATTAAAAAAAGCTAATTAATTTACATGCTCCCTAATTTTTATTTTAACCTAATTAACAAGCATAATAATTCATACCAAACACAAAAATAGCAAGCTCAATCTATGCCAAATGACAAAATAACCCATGGTATTAATAACAAAATACATAGTTCATCCATGACTAAACAACAAGATCTCACAACACCAAGAAGCTCAATCTAAATTTGAAATTTAAAGAGTTCATCCATCTAAACCTAAACTAACAAATAAAATGAGCAAATTTACAAAGTTGCAACAATACTAAGTACTTATAACACGAGTGAGGATGTCTAATTGAGATCCAAACTTCTCCTCTACAACCTTCTCGGCGTTGGTTCTCAGTTCAGTCCATTGCTTCTTCCTCTCAAGGAGGAAAGGCCAAGCCTACACCAGAAATCATGAAATAAAAATTCCATTCATTATGACAAAGATACCAACATAGAAGTCTTTGAAGAGAGCGAGTACGTCTTATTAAACTCAATGAACTTCAAAAATATAAAATTCCAATCTCAAGAGTGTCGGAAAGTACCGAGTGCTCGAGAAACGTTCTCGCACTCTTTGGCTTGCAAACCTCTTCAAGGTACTTCTTTGAATCAACAAGTTCGTTGTCCGCCCTAAATCAAAGGAAATCTTAAGTTACACATTAGCATGATAAAGAGACCTAAGAAATTACACAGCAAGAATAGTAAACAAGTAGAACAAGAAATTACTTAACTACAAGGTTCTAGTCCTTTATCCAATTTAGAGCATCCCTCTACAGCATCCCTTTTGAGTTTTGGCTCAACAACATAACCCATATTACTAGACAATTATGAACTTCTCAACCATATATTTGGTAAGAATAAAATTCTGTCACAGAAAATTCAGCAAACACCTAGCAGGTAGCTCCAATATCATTTGTCTAGTTAGTCGTTTCTATTGCCAACTTAATGGAAGCTGTGTAAACACATTTAGAAATTAAGTCCCATGATAACATTCACTACTATAATGATAGAAAGCTAAAATAATAGTAAGTACACTGGTGGATTTCATTTCTTCTTTCTTAATAGCACAATAGTATTTCATCATCCAAGCCATGATTAGTGAAAAGAAATTTGAGCCTTGAACTTTAAAAATCTATTACAAAAAGAATGTAATGAGGAGAGGGCTTATGGGAAGCATGGTATTTAGTAATCAAAATTTGGGAAGCATAGAATTTTTCAAAGAGCTTACAGATCAAGAACTGACAAAAATAGTTGAAAAAAATTACATTTCGTTATAAATAATGCTATAATTGCAGAAAAATACATTGCTTTTGTCGTTTAAGAACTTTTTCTCGAACACATATGGGGACCAAAGGCATGGAACCCACCTCCACAATTCCCTGATTTGGGGGCTACTTAGCATTATATCATGTAGGGACCAGCCCCACAATCACAGTCATTATTCTTTAATTGTAAAAATGTTATAAACAGAATTTTGCAAAAGTTTCCCAATCTAAATGAAAGAAAGAAACATTAAGAACATCCACTTAAGGTATAGCTATAGTTTTGATTGTTACCAAGGAAAAACAAGTAGGAAAATTAATTTCTTTTTAATTTCCCTGCTAATAGGAGAGGACCAATGAATTAACACAAAAACCATTCATTACCAGAATAAATAACATGTATTAGCAATATTCAATGTATAGGCAAAGAATCATAATCAGAAATTATCCAAGTGCCCCATCTTACGGGTAACACAAAAGTAGGGACCATCCCAAAGATTATGTATATCATACACAAATACACTAGATACCTTATGTATATTCCACTTTGAAAAGATCATAGAGAAGTAGAAATGTCCTCTAGATTATCTTTACCATGACTTGTAGGAATTTTAGTAGAAGAAATTCACTTTAGTTTGTCTAATTAAATTGTATGATCTAGATGGTCTTATTCTATGAAACACCCGCTGGTTCAGTGAAACCATAGAGAGAGGATCAACCTTATGATTTATCAAACCATAGAAAATGGAGCTAACACTTTCCTGCTAAATGACAACCGATATCGTAATTACCATTGTCGTAGGGAAGGACAATCTTATGTTAGGAATGCATACAAACTAGTAACAAAAGTTTCGGTATGAAAACGTTAATCAAGATAAATAGCTTACATATACTTGAAGTGATTCAGCCTTGTACTATTTCTAGAAATTAAGCTTCAATGCGCTTATTTATCATACCTGATCCTAGCAAATCTCTGTTCTGAAAATGTGGTGTTTTGCTTTTCACAGCTTCTTTTGTTTCTCTTGCTTTTTTTTTTCATTTAAAAGAGAAAGCAAAATAAAATAAAATCATGTACAACAAATGAGTACCATAGATCAATTTTCCACTAATATCCAGGATGATGGTTTTCCCTGATTTGCTGCACACTCTTTTACTTTCCCATTTTTTCAATTACTATGAAGGCTCACAAGATGATGTTTCCAGATGAGATTGCTGGACATATGTTATTTCTTTTTTAGTTTTGTTCATTTGACTTTCAAACCATGTATAAATGAAGGCATGTATGTACTTTCGTGTCACTAAATGAAGGCCTTATTTTCAATTTTGACAAATACATGATGACAAATAATGTCCACCCACTCACTGATGAAATTAATAAATGGAAGTAGATATTCTAGAGAAACATAACGAGTACAAATTGCTGATAAAAAATTACTGGCTCTTTATGACCCTGCCAGCACGATCATATTCGACTTCTCTCATTTTGTCCGAGTAAAAGTTCTCTAGGAATTTATTCTTCAAAAGCTGAATTTCCATACTTCTCCATGATGGTCTCCTTGACTTGGGACTTCAATTTCTCCTTATTGATTCTATAATTCTTATAAAGAAGCTCAGCTTGTGAAGGAGTTGCTTGCATGTGCACATCGTGTCCCTTGTCAAATGCTTCCCAAGCATGGATGTTGACATCAAGATTGAGAAGGTATTTTTCACTTTGTCCTCTCGAATACGAAGGTTCCTGAAGAGGATAACAAGATACATCATTAATCAAAAGTATAGAATTTAAAATTTTGATACTAGGAATTATTCCAATAACAAACAAACATAGGCATAGCTTGTTGTTCCTTTAAGTACTTCTTTCTACCTTCATCCCTTGCTACAATTCTCTCAATAACATAGGCATAGCTTGCTGCATCGCAACCATTCCAACGATCCTGTTTGCCATCATAATCCAACTCAAAAGTCTCAACTTTCTCATCCTGTGCAATGTGTTTGCTTGTCCACTTCGCTCCCATTTTTTGAGGCCTTTCCATGAACAACTTCAAGTCATGAGTCATAGCTCCATAGCTATTGAAAACCAAATCAAGATCATATGCATTGAACTATAAATTTCAAACATTATAATAAATAATCAAAGATAATGATATGGAAATCTCATAGTTAAATTACCACATTTAAATTCCTAATACTCATAGCAAAGGACTGTACTATTTGATATCTAAATGACATTTCTAGGAGATGTATCATGAAACTCTGAATAGAGCCTATGAATTATATACCTTAAATTGCCCCATCAATAAATTATCCTCTAATAGGTATTTCAGTCACATCTTTCCATTTAGTGCAGTGAGCTTGATTTTGATGCATCTTATTGCACCTATGGTTTGCACTGTAGACACAAATATGATACTAAGTGTTGACGCGGATAAAAGTGCAGTACTCTCCCTAGAGCCCCAGATGTACATGTACTGATGCACATAATTCACATGCACTTACCATGCAATATACATAAGTTGGCATGCATTAGAACTATCAAAAAACTAGTACAAGATAATGGGTCATGCCTGCAAGCATTGCAGTGACAAGTTTCTTTTCTTTCTTTTATTATCAACTAAAGGACAAGATAAACCTCGATGCCCAAATACATCTTGCAAGCCCACACTCCTTGCAACTCATGAATAAGGGAATACAAATCAAATTTGTGTTTGGGATTAAGTGATGTACTGGTTACTAGTTTTCAGAATACAGATTCTCACAGCCTCTATGATTTTAGAATGTAATGTTTGACCATATCCTAGACCACAAATAAAACATGATTTAACTACTAGTAAGCACTATAGTAGTTCAACTATAGTGGTTATTAGTAGTTCAAGTTCAAAAACCAAGCCTTTGTCTCTCTCTCTCTCTCTCTCTCTCATTTATTTTATTACATAACTTCAACTACTACATCAAGAATAAGCTCTCAAATGTGAAACCAGCTATGGAAATTCTCCAATAAAGCATTTTCCAATTACTGCTCAGAATTATAACTGCATTCCTGAACCTGATTTTCAGTTTCTAATCTTTCTCCATCTATCTCTGCATAATGTGATCATATAATAAAATGAACTTTAAAATTTGGTTTTAATTTTCACAAGTTAAAGAAGGGGAAAATGAAATGAAGAAAGTAATCGAGAACCTCTTATTGTCCTAATTACTTTAGTGCCTCATTATTTTAGTGCCTCATTAGGTGAGAGGCTTTATTTTAGCTCACTCTTTTGATGTAGTTAATAGATAGATATCTTGGTAATAATTAAAATAAAAGGGCCTCCATTAGCACACACTACACCATACAAAAAAGGGTCTCTCTCTCTCTCTCTCTCTCTCTCTCTCTCTCTCTCTCTCTCTCTCTCTCTCTCTCTCTCTCTCTCTCTTTCTCTCTCTCTCTCTCTTGTATCCAAATTTGGGACTACCAATCAAAGCCTGCCTTTTCTTTTTAGTCTAAAAAAAGTTTCTAGCGAACATAGAAGAGGTACTAAATGTTTATTTTAATCATTCCAAACATGCCAAAAGATAGCACAATACATCTACGTATGAATACATAAACAATCATTCAAACATATAAAATCATCAGATTTCATCTTTAATCCAACTTTACAACAAAATCAACAGAATTGGGCCTTGCTAATGTGTGAATGTAAAGAACAAGAGACTAAAAATTCATGTGAAGACCCAAATCAAGAGAATTGGACCTTGCTTGTGTGTGAATGTGAAGAACAATAAACAAAAAAAAAATCCATGCAAAGACCCAATTCATCCAACTACAATAAATGAAGCATAAATTACCTCGATTGTGATCTTAAACTTGATTAGATGAAATCAAAAATGTAGTTTGCTCCTACAGAAAATTCAGTGATGATGAACAATTGGGGCTTTTGAAGCATAAATGAAGAAGTACACTAGCGAAAAGGTCAAAATTCAGAGCGAAGAAACCACACCAACATAGGCAAATGTGAAATGAATGCAATAACTTCTACAATTTCTTGATTTTTGTGTGTGTGCGCATGCACTCATGCTTATATATAATATTTCTTTATGTTGTTGAGCGCGGAATTGTACACCATTATTATGGTTTTGAAATGATACTGAAGTTTAGCATGTGCTGCTATAACTGCATACTTCTAATTCTTACAGGAAGATTCGGGTAGTCAATTGAAAGGGCTAAATCTTCACGACGCGGGTCTTTAATTTCAGCATCAAGTTTCACATATATATATATATATAACATCAGTTTGAATAATCAATTTTGGAGGCTTTATACTATATGTAATTGGAAAGTTTCTAATAGTGTCTTCACTAGATATATGTCATGAATTATTCTTTTTGGTAAAGATATGTGCCATGATCATGATCACTAAGTACAATTAGTGAGAACTATAAGAAAGCCCTACAAGGCTACAAGTAAGCTCATGAAAACTTTGAATGGAAAGAAAGCACTTCTAAATTTTAAACTTATGAGAGATTGAAGTAAATCTAAATCATGATTATTTCCATAACTCAAAGTGAGTAGTCCAAAAGTTAATTTTGCCTTAGTTGTTGTGAATTACATCAAGTTTAGAAAGAAAAACTAGTTTCTTCTATGGAGAATCTGGAGATCAACATGACAAAATTGGGACTAGTTTTGGAGAATCTAGAGATCAACATAATCACTTTTTCCTTACTGGTCCTGAGTTTACTACTCATTGGGGTTAAGGTTATACATCTTAAAGCTTCTTTGTATGGGTCCACCCAAAGATTTAGAATATTAAGCCCATGAGAAAAAGAGGAAAGGTTATATAACAGTATATATTAGAATTGGGACAAAATCAAATTATAATTTTGCCCAAACCAAACACCACTCAGACAACACTGAACCAACAATTCTGTACATGTATATATCTTTTTCCATTCCGATTTGCAGTTTATTTTACATGTACATTTTTTTTTGCTAAGCAATCATATTATATTAAAGAAGGGCACAAGTCAAAAATCATTACACCCAAAAGATTTTGCAGAGAAGTATTACAAATCTACAGATATACAGATGCATTACATACATATAAATAAATGATATACATACAGATATACAGATGTGTCAGCCTTGAATTTCTTTAAGGCATTATTTTTGTTTGTTTTGATGATGACAAATCTATTGATAATAGTATGTTCTTATTCATTTTATTCTAAACTATTATCAAGTCATTTTCATTATGCTAATCTCTTGATTTATGCATTTAAATGTTCTAACTTTGTTTGAATCATGAGATAGCATATGGTGAAGTCCAAGAATGATTGAGCTCAACAATGAACAAGCTTGAAGACTTAAAGATCTTTCATCCTTTGTTGAAGACTAGGTTTTATTGTAAAACATTTTGATTTTCACTCATAAGGACTTAAAAGCTTAAAACTTTGATAAATCTTTCAAAAACAAGAAAATTGTTTTTCACTGGAAAAACAGTCAACTAGACAAGTTTCCCAGTCGACTGCACACTTCAAGTTTTAGTCAACCGAGAATTAAAAATAGTTGATTGGTTTATGTTCAGAAAACATAGGTTTTGCCTCACTAGGTTCAGTCGACCGATCCCCTCCTTTAGTGGACTGGTTTAATGGCGCGTTTCATTTTATTTGAAATGCAGCCGATTGGATCGCGAGCCTAGTCGACTGAATTAATACGTAGACCAACAGTACAACTAGTTTTGAAAGGCCATTTATTTACCATTTGCCACTAACGGCTATAATTTTTCAAGGCCTATAAATACATGTTTTCCCAAACCTTTTAAAGAAGATTATTAGAAAACATCATTTGAATCACACAACTTGTTGATCTTTAATCATTCACGTTTGAGCCCTAGTTGTATGAGTTAATCATTTTGTTCTAGTCCTTCATTTGTATATCTTTGAAAGAGCAAATTGTAGTGACCTTTTAATTGTATTATCTACTCTTCAAGAGAGTTATCATTTGTACTCAAATTATTTGTAAAGAGTGAGGGTTAGTAACCCTTGTGTGCAAAGAAGAGGTATTTTTCTTTGGGAGAGATTGAAAACTCTTGTTACGGTTTGATCTACACTCGTAAGTAGGTTGATAAAGGAATTTTCAAGAGGTGTTCTTGAGTGTGGATGTAGGCCTCAGTGTGCGGATTGCTGAACCGCTTGAAAACTTGGTTTGTAAATGTCTCTTCCCTTCTCTCTTTATTCTATTGTTGTTATTGTGTTTAGTTTTGTATTAAGTTTTAAAAAGGTTAATTTTCTGCTAAAACCTTATTCCTCCCCTCTAAGGTTTCCATTCTGGGCAAACAATTGGTATTAGAGCCTTGGCTCTTCTATTTTTAAAAGATTTTACAATCTAGAGTTAAGATCCATGGAAACTACTTTTTTTAAAAAAGGCTATTGCATTAGCTATACTTCATCGTTGAGTGATCAAAAGTATGATCATTTGAAGAGAAGAATAGAAATTTATTTTCTTTTACTTGACTACAATCTTTGGAGTATTGTCAAGAATGGTTTTTCTCCTAAACCAAAGATTGAATGGAATGAAAGTGATCAAAATAAAGTCTATTAAATCTTAGAGCAATGAAAATTCTATATTATGCTTTAGATAATACCATATATAATAGAATTCGTTCATGCTCTAATGATAATGAAATTTGGTTATGTTTAGAAAATATTCATAATGTTACTAACCAAATCCTTATGTTGCAAACAAAGAGTTGATGATGTTGTAGAAAAAATGTTGAAAACCTAACTCATCAACAAGAAGTACAAAAAGAGGATTTTGTACAAGAGAAAGAAGAAAGTTTTGTATGCCTATTTTGCAATAAAGAAGATGATGAGAATGAGAAAATGGCAAAAGGGGGCACTTAGAGCGATTCGAATAGTGATGAATCCGAAGATGAGTCAAGCGACCAAGAAGCCACCCATGAAAGTAAGGTAAAAGAGGTCAACTCCAACTCATCTGCTAATTATGATGAGCTTCAATGTGCATTTGAGGAGTTACATAAGGAGTTATAAAATTTGGGAATCAAATATATTTCTCTTAAAAAGAACTTTTCAATGCTTTCAAATGAGTTAAATATTTTGAAATCCCAAAATGAATTTTTGAAGATTGAAAATGAAAAACATGTTTCAAGAGCATGATCTTCTAATGAGCTGAAAAAAAATAATTGGAGTCGAGAAAGAAATTGGAAGATTTTAAATCTCAAAATGATATTTTGAGACAAGAAAAACTTACCTCAACCAATCAACCTTCAAATGAGTTCATTGAAAAAGAAAATGTTGAATTGAAAAAGGAAATTGATGATTTGACAAAAGCTTTGGCCAAATTTACCCAAGGTGAACAAAACTTGAATATGCTTTTGGGAAAACAAAAATGTGTTTTTGATAAGGCCAGTTTGGGATTCAATCCCACATACAAGGAAAAGAAATACAAAAGCTTCTTTGTAGAGTTTACATCTTCTGCTTCAAAATCTCAAAATTTTCACAAGAATTTTTTTTGTTAAGGCATCGATCTCAAATGAGACCCTTCCCCACGTAACTTGTCATTATTGCATGAAAAAAGGGGCATGATAATTACAAATGTTCATTTTGTAAGAAAATTAACATGGTTTAGGTTGTGGAAGAATCCACCTCGTTGGCAAATATTGCATCCAAGAGGTGCTTGGACAATGGTTAAATCTCTTACCTTAAGCCTAGTAGGAGTTGGATATATTAATTTGTTTTGATATTTCCCTTGATTTTGATAGCATGCTAATCCTGTTTGGTATATTACATTAATTTGTTTTGATTGTGAAATCATGCTTGCTTTTTGAATAGCACTTTTTTTTTGGTGTTCAAATATCCATCCTCCCAAGGAGATAATGCATAATTTTGGTCTTATAATAGATATTTATTCATATATGCATATGTTGAGGGGGAACATATTGTTTATTTATTTGTTTTGGTATCATGTTGCCTCCATGACATGTTTGCTTATCTTGAGGGAGAACTTTTAGTTTAAACCCACAATCTTTTTGTTGTTGTCAAAAAGAGGAAAATTGAAAATTGATAAAGATATTTAAAATTTGGGATAATGATATGATAGAAATCTTTAAAAATAGGAAAATGATAATAGAGATTGTTAGAAAGTTATCATTCTTGCATTCGTACTTTGCATATATTGTTACTTTAAATGATAACATGAAAATGACTCTTATTAAGCATTAATTGTTATATCTCTATTGCATGCTTTGACATCATCAAAAAGGGGAAAATTGTCAGCCTTAAATTTCTTTAAGGCATTATTTTTGTTTGTTTTGATAATGACAAATCTGTTGATAATAGCATGTTCTTATTTGTTTTATTCTAAACTATTATCAAGTCATTTTCATTTTGCTAGTCTCTTGATTTATGCATTTAAATGTTCTAACTTTGTTTGAAATAATGAGATAGCATATGGTGAAGTCCAATAGTGATTGAACTCAACAAGCATCAAGCTTGAAGATCGTTCATCCTTGGTTGAAGACTAGGTTTTTATTGTAAAGCATTTTGATTATCACTCATAAGGGCTTAACAGCTCAAAACTTTGATAAATCTTTCAAAAACAAGAAAACTGTTTTTCACTGTAAAAATAGTCGACTGGACAAGTTTCCCTGTCAACAGGACCCTTCAAGTTTCAGTCGACCGAGAGTTAAAAACAGTCGACTGGTTTATGTTTGGAAAACATAGGTTCTGTCTCATAAGGTCAATTGACCAGTCCCCTCCTTCGGTCGACAGGTTTAATGGTGCATTTTATTTAATTTGAAATGCAGTTGACTGGATTGCGAGCCCAGTCCACTGGAGTACTGCACAAAACAACAGTACCGGCTAGTTTTGAAAGGCCATTTATTTACCATTTTGCCACTAACGGCTATAATCTTTCAAGGCCTGTAAATGCATGTTTTCGAAAACCTTTTAAAGAAGATTATTCTATTGGAAAACATCGTTTGAATCACATAACTTGTTGATCTTTAATCATTCACATTTGAGTCCTAGTTGTGTGAGTTAATCATTTTGTTCTAGTCCTTCATTTATATATTTTTGAGAGAGCAAATTTTAGTGAGTTTTTAATTGTATTATCTATTCTTCAGGAGAGTTATCATTTGTACTAAAATCATTTGTCAAGAGTGAGGGTTAGTAACCCTTGTTTGCAAAAAAGAGGTATTTTTCTTTGGAAGCGTTTGAAGGCTCGTGTAACGATTTAATCTACACCCGTAAGTAGGTTGATAAAGGAATCCTCAAGAGGTGTTCTTGAAGGGTGGGCGTAGGCCACGGTGTACAGAATGTCGAACCCCTTGAAAACTCAGTTTGCAAGTGTCTCTTCCCTTCTCTCTTTACTTTACTGTTGTGATTGTGTTTAGTTTTGTATTACGTTTTAAAAAGGTTAATTTTCCGCTAAAACCTTATTCACCCCCCTCTAAGTTTCCATTTTAGGCCAACAAGATGATATATATACATAGAGAGAGAGAAAGAGGAGTGACCTAGAGATTTTACAGAGGGTGAAATCGCAGGAAGGGCTGTGGAAAAAAAGATTAAAAAACAAATCACAATGGATCTAGATCTAGGTTTAGATGGAGGAAGAATAATGAGGAGGAAGAAGAAGAAGAAGAAGAAGAAGAACCTACGCAAATGAGAATAGTGGCAGCTTTGGGTGGTTGGCGGCCAGAGGTCGGCGACGGCTGGAGGTGGGCGGCGGTAGGAGGTGGGCAGCGGTAGAAGGTTGGCAGTGGATTTGGGGTTAATTTCCCCCCTTTCTCCTTTCTCTCTCCTTTCTAGTTTTATGAAAATCCAAAGAGCCCAATGGTTTGTATTGTAAAAATTATTTTATCATTCTTTTTTGGGATCAATTTTGTAACGGATACACACATTAATCAACTAAAAGAATGGTAATTACTAACAAGTTTTTCGAAATTTGTAATGGATATATACGTTACAAATTAGTAACGTGTATACCCATTACAAATCATAAAACATGTCTGTTACAAATTTGCCCATATGGTGTAGTGTCACGTTTGACTTAGGGTTGCATAGTTCTCAATATAGAATCCCATGTAGTTTCTAATACGGAGAGCCACGTTCTACTGGGGATGACACGGTTGCTAATACGGAGATCTATGTTTTACTAGGGATTGCACGATTTTTTAATATAGAAATCCATGCGTAGACACCCAATTTTGACTACACTGATAGGATTTTGGGTCGACAACGTCTTGGAGGATTCAATGATGAAAAGTACCGTTGGAAGGTATTGGATTCCACACAATCGAAAGATCGAACTTCAAAAAGTGACACAAGCTCAGAAAAGCCCTTTTCCAATATAAAATCACAGTTTTGTCAAAATCGTCTCTCAGAATTCATATTCACTCAGGGTTATATGAGCATGAAGTGTTCTAAACGTAGTATTCTAGGTACCCAAAGACTCAATTTTAAAGAAAGACCCGAAATTGATGCACATTGAAAAGCAATTTTGAAAAGAAGTCATTTGATTTCAAAAAGATGAAAGTTCTAAAGGACTTCCAGACTTCAATTGAACTGAATTCTCATTTCAAAACCTCCTAAAATATTTTTATGCTAAAATTCAACTCGATAGCTTTCCAACGGTATGTAAACGAACGATTTCAGATACCAAAAAGCATTTTTAAGAAAATTAGGAAAAGCAGTGATCGGGAGAGAACAAATCCTAATTATATGCCTTAACGCGCATTTGTTAGTACCTTTTTTATCCTATTTTTGTATGTTTTTAGTTTATTTTCTATTTTATGACAGGATTTGGAAGAAATCAAGTATATCAGGCTAAACAGGGTGAAAAAGCAGGTGTAGACACCCCAATTTTGGCCAAACGTCGAATTTAGGAGAGTGTCACCTTCACGTCCGATGATGATAAGGACCGAAAGATTTGGAGTATTCCAAGCTCTACAGAAAGTTCTCCAAACGCAATAAAATTTCACAGAAAGAAGAAAATACCAGGTATTTAGAAGAATTCAGGTATAAAACATCATTTTTTGGAAAAGATCTGCGAAAATAAGTATCTTTAAGAAAAAGGAGGAAAGAAAAGACCTAAAAGGGGAAGTTCAACAAAAACCGGCACACGGCAGGATTTTGCGGCACTCAATGAGTGCCGAACAGCATTCGGTGAGTGCCGAACGGTAGTCACTGAGTGCCGGCCTGGCATTTACTGAGTGTTGTCGACAATTTCTGACTGCCGTTTGCTTTAATAGTCCGTATTTTGTGGTACAATACGTATGTGTATGCGGATAAAAATTAAAAAACTGATAAAGTAAGGCTGACTAAAATGCGACCACTAATAATTTTCCGCGGTTCTCAATGAGTGTCGCGCGGCAGTCATGGAATGCCGCCGCGGCATTCACGGAGTGTGCCACCAAATGAGACATTTACACCTGTCTTTTACTCCGAGTTCACTGAACATACTTGGTAATTTTGGTCTATAAAAGAAGGAGGATCTTCCTTTGGAAAATGGGGGACAACACATACAAGAAATACCTAGAGATCACTATCACCATACATTTTTTTGAGAGAGATAGAGAGTTTTGGAGAGCTTGAAGAAGAACTTGGAAGATCTCCAAAAACATAGAAATTTGAGGATAGTCTTGGAGGTGACCCTCTAACCTTAGTTGTGTTTTCTTTCTTTTGAGCCTCTAATATTCAAGTCATTTAATTTTTTTATTATTATTAAGTTCTAGAGTTTTGTTAAGTAAACATGGAAGTCCTTGCTTCCTAGTTCTTGATCTTTCTTCTATTTTTTGTTCATGATTTTCTTTGAGATTCTTGGAGATCCTCAATATCTCCCTTGAAAGCTCTTGAGTTTGATGTTTTGAAGTTCATATAAGCTTATACTTCATATGGAAGCCAAAGTTTACCATCACTTCATTTTATAAGCAAATAGATGGATCCAAGTCCATACTTATGACTTGGGTCCTCTAGCTTGATGTTTTTATGGAATCCTTTCTATATTCCCTTGAGACTCATGAGCATTAGTAACATCTCCATCTCCCATGACCATCAAATGGTAGGAGAAAGTAGTTTTGAGTCTAAGGCTATCTTCATGGTTTGGATTCATCATCCTGAGATTTCATGAAGTCTATTCATACTTCATTTGAAATCTACAAGTATGAAGGTCTTTAGCCTCCAATGACCATCAAATGGTAGGAGAA
This sequence comes from Hydrangea macrophylla, assembly GCA_033977485.1. Taxonomy (NCBI): domain Eukaryota; kingdom Viridiplantae; phylum Streptophyta; class Magnoliopsida; order Cornales; family Hydrangeaceae; genus Hydrangea; species Hydrangea macrophylla. Next base: position 35,546,906 of record CM066992.1, read on the forward strand.
AATGGTCTAGTTTAACTCCAACTTCATGGTTTAATAGTTGGGGCTAACAAATAAAAGTTAAATTTGACAATGAAACAGTGGGTTCATACACCGATTGCGATCAAGGATTTTTAGTTCAAGATCTAACCGTTGGAATCAAGTGAAACCAACGGGAAAATGTTAATAATACAATGTTTTACCACTGTAATTTTTGTTTTGATGAAATTCAATGCCTAAGATGGTTTGGTCTCATGATTTAAAAACATGCAACTCTCCGTCCGAAATTTCAGAACAGCAAGTCCATTTTGAAATCCATAAATCAGAATCTTAATAGAGTTTTCGGGGTTTCTAATAATTTTTTCTAGGTACCTTAATGTGTTAGGAAGATTCCCTAAAAAGATCCAAGTGTTTCTCATCTTTTCGCTATTTTTAGAAAATCGTACAAGATCTCCGGACAGAGGGTTGCAGATTCCTAAGTGATGTCTAGTGGTTTCCATATTCCCGGAGATCTAACCGTTAAAAACTTGATTTTCTTTTTGGGTTATAAACTAGACTCACAAAGGCATATCATATCCAAAAATCATTAAGATCCAACCGTTGGAAGTATGTTTGTTTTCCATTTTTTAAGATTTGGTCTGCTCTCTGTAATTCATAAAAAACTGCTACTGTTTTGGTCTAATCTTATTTATTTCAACTCAAATGGTCTCCTAATGTCTTGGGACCCAAATCATACTTTGAATAATGATAATTTATCTTAAATCCAGAGGTTAAGTGATCCAAATTAGTGAATAAATCCATGTCTTATCCTTGTTCATATTCATTCATGTACATTAATGCTTATAATTAGAACTAAATTGGATTTCATGTTTGCTAGATCTAAGCTAGAGAATTAGGATTGATTGTTTGACATCATATTATTATGTGAAGCATGTGGACTAATCTTTTTTTTTGTAGCGCTATTAAGGTATGATTTCTAGGACTCTTCTTTAGTTCATTTTAATTCCTTGATTTTATTGATTTTTTTCAACCTCATGCACGACACCGTAGAATTAGGATTTGCCTTATGTGAATACATGTGATTAGAGACTCTTTTAGGATTTTCTTTTGTTTGCATGCATTTGCACGTTTAAATATTCGCGGCCGGATCCCGGGTAAGTTCTCTTGTTCCCTACTTGCATGTCATATTGCTTGCTATCTGAATTATGTGGCTTTTGAATGATATTTTATCACTTGCAATCTTACACCCTTTTAGACATACTTTTGTAATGTATATTTTATACATATGTATTATTTTAGGGCACATTGAAATTAATAATTCGATTAGAAGGATGTTGAGTAGAGGCCTATCTCAATATAGGATGAGAGAGGGTATTTTAGTCCGACGGGCTCCTTCCTCTCTCATTCCATAATCCCCGGACCTAGTTAATCTCTGGTTTCTAAAAAGATCAGTTTGCTTTAAAAATGGTTTCTTAATTTTTCCTTTTAAAAATTAAGTGGCAACTCATTTGTTTTGAATTTGAATTTTAAAAGAACTTTAAAAGAAAAGGTGTGGGTAAGAAAAATTGCGATATCCACAATCTGGCGACTCCACTGGGGATCGAAGCCAGAATCTCTGGTTTCGCACACCAGAATTCTGATTTTGAGTTCACTTGAGGATTAGACTTGAAAGCATCCTTTTAATCGAATTAATTAATCTTTGTGTGCCTGTTGCATTTCACTTGCATGTCCAGCCAGTCGATTGCACGAAACTATGACCTTGGAGGCTTGGGGCAACCTGGTCGGTCAAGTCATCATGGGACTGTGTGATCACCCTTGATCTCGTACCATGATTTGGTATATGAAGCATCCTATCGGGTGTGTGTCAAGGATCCCTTATTTGACCAAAACCCAGCTTTTGCATAGTAGCTTCCATAGAACCTTTCAAAGTTAGGAAATCAATTTGTGATTAGGATTATGTGCTAGGAAGTTTTGTATGCCCGGAAATAATTACTTGAGATGATGACGATACTTGCTTGATGAAAGATGTATAATCTTTTAATCACCTTTTAGCAATTTCTCCTCATGTTACACGACATTTGGAGAACATGCTGAACCCTGATTATAAGATTATACTTCTTATATCATGTTTAGCTAAGCATCATTGACCTTGTATGTATCCGAATTCATGAAAAGTACGGTGATAATCCGGTCATGTGATCCCCCCTACCCAAAGAATTTCTTATTCCAAGGTTTTCATTCACCCTTTAAAAAAAAATTAAAAAAATCTTTTTCTCCTTTCAATTAAAATTCCCAAAAAATCTTTTTCTCCTTTCAATGAGTGCCAAACGGCATTCGGTGACTGCCGAATGGCAGTCACTGAGTGCCGGCCCGGCATTTACTGAGTGCCGCCGACAATTTCTGACTGTCGTTTGCTTTAACAGTCCGTATTTTGTGGTACAATACGTATGTGTATGCGGATAAAAAAAATTGATAAAGTAAGGCTGACTAAAACGCGGTCATTAATAATTTTCTGCGGTTCTCAATGAGTGTCGCGCGGCAGTCATGGAATGCCGCCGCGACATTCACGGAGTGCCGTTGCGGCATCCACGGACTGCCGCAAGAGATTTTTGACTGCCGCCCTGTGCAACAGTTTGTCTATTTTCAGGAAGTACGTATTGTGCCACCAAATGAGACATTTACACCTGTTTTTTACTCCGAATTAACTAAAAATACTTGGTAATTTTGGTCTATAAAAGAAGGAGGATCTTCCTTTGGAAAAGGGAGGACAACACTACAAGAAATACCTAGAGATCACTATCACCATGCATTTTTTTGAGAGAGATAGAGAGTTTTGGAGAGCTTGAAGAAGAACTTGGAAGATCTCCAAAAACATAGAAATTTGAGGATAGTCTTGGAGGTGACCCTCTAACCTTAGTTGTGTTTTATTTCTTTTAAGCCTCTAATATTCAAGTCATTTAATTTAATTTTTTTTTTATTAAGTTTTAGAGTTTTGTTAAGTAAACATGGAAGTCCTTGCTTCCTAGTTCTTGATCTTTCTTCTATTTTTTGTTCATGATTTTCTTTGAGATTCTTGGAAATCCTCAATATCTCCCTTGAAAGCTCACTACACCAAATGGCCCGATTTGTAACGGGAATATCCGTTACAAAAATTATTTGTAACGGATATACCCGTTACAAATATGGCGTTGCAAATTTGTAACGGATTTTTGTAACGGATATATCCGTTACTAATTAGTAACAGATTTTTGTAACGGATATACCCGTTACTAATATAATTTTTGTAACGGTTATACCCGTTACAAATTAGTTTAGTAACGGATACCCATCCAACCTTTTTAAGTTTTTGACAAAAATTTTAACGGTTTGTAATGGATTAGTAACGGTTATATCCGTTACTAATTTTCAAAATGCATAAAATTAGTAACGGATTTTGTAACGGGTATATCCGTTATAAATTTTAATTATAAATAAAAAAAAATTATTTATATGCTCTCCAATTTTTTTCTCACCTAATTAGCAAGCATAATAATCCAAATAAAACACAAAAATAATAAGCTCAAATCTATACCAAACAACAAAAAAATAATCATAGAATTTATAGCAAGTACATTATTCATCCATGTCTAACCAACAAGACCCCACTACACCAATATTTGAAATTTCAAGAGTTCGTCCATCTAAACCTAAACTAACAAGTAAATCTTGAGGAATTTTAAAAAGTTGCAACAATACTATACTAAGTGCTTAACACGAACGATGATGTCTAATTGAGATCCTAACTTCTCCTCTGCAACCTTCTTGGCATTGGTTCTTAGTTTAGTAAATTACTTCTTTCTCTCATATGCCACCTGAGATATTTCCTTCTTCTTCTCAAGCTCCTAATGCCCAAGAAAAATGAAACAATGCAAAACCCAAATACTGAGAATAATTATTCAAGAAAACATTGCTCGTATTAAGAAAAACCATTGTTGTAAAAAGGAAGAAAAATGCAACATTATACATATATATATATAAAAAATAAAAAATAAAAGTTTCTACCAATGAATGAGAAGTGAAACATGAAAAAATAATTTGAAGTAAAAAATACAAACACACGACAGTTAGAGAACTTCAACTACAGTCTCTGTCACCTAAATTAACATGTAAATCAATTTGAAAAATAGACAAAAGGATGACTTAAATTCACTTAAGGAATGGTCCGAGGTTCACAACTAGAACATATAATTTGATAAAAAAAAACTAGAATACTATTAAGCAAACTATGTAACTTATTCGTGGATTCGTTGTTATGTCCACATGATTGATGAAAAGCTAGGACAAACCATACAAAACTATCAGGAATTTGAGTAAGCAATCTAAGAATTCTACAGAAACACGAGTCGTTTGACCATCAGAATCCAACTTTATTTTGCCTTCTTCCTTGTTCTCAGCGATATCCTCACTAACGATAATGTAATGTAGCTCCATCAGAGGAGGGCAAGTTACCAATACATTTAAGTAAAATAAAAAATCAACACTAGAGCTAAGGTTAAGTTGAATGTTCCAGTAAGGACTAAAACTACTGATCTAGAGGATATTATACATGAAAGTTCTTACAATTTGAAATCACAATACTATGTGTACACTACGTACCCATGAAGATTTGTTGGAAGTTGTTCGCCAATTAGTTCATGTACCACAAGATTTTTCAAGCATAAGGGAAGCAACTAACAATGATATGTGAACTAGAAAGCAATTTGTGTACAGAGTAGTAGTTGATTTTTCTTCTTTCATAGAGCCATACTAACCTTTTTTCAATTGCTTGATCAGTCTCATCCATCATCTGATTTCCATTTTCCATCAGTTGTTCATTCGACATAGCTGCAATGTATAGCATTGGGCTCAAAAATGTAACAAACACAAACATGAAGTGAAAATGAAAGTTACAGCTAACATGCATAAGTCTGCTTAAGAGTCTTCAACGAGAAGGCAAACATTTCATGAACAGATGCCACATGAAACAAATGACAATCTATAACTTGATAATTAAAAGGCAGACCTTGTATCTTTTCGAGAGGTTGTTGCACTCATAAGATTTCACGAGACAATTTTTCAAGTGCTTCAGTTATGTGTATTGTTCAACTACAACGAAAGGATCAGGATTTATATAACAACTAGGTTGTGGCTGTGTGCGAGGCACGCAGTGGTGTCGATGTCGGTGCCCGTGGATTATTTCAGCCTTTAACGGATATTTTGGTTTAATGGCAATTTGTTCCACAAGCAAACAAATCTTAAACTATCAGAAAACCATTGCTTTTCCAATTCAGTTGGTTATTCAACAATTCCCTCTCATAATAACCGATCAACCTACAGATTCAAGATTGTTTGATGGAAAGCAAAAGCTCATCTAGACTTCTTACAGCTCCGAATGCGTGCCGAAGCCACAGAGTCACCACTTGGAGTAATAGTATCTCCAGTAAACTTTCGTCTACCTTGAAGGAGCTAGTTTGGCCGGTTAAGACCATCCACATGATGCAACTACATAAATTATTGTTCCAACTTGATGACAAGCTTAACCCAGAGGAAAAAGCAGAGAAGAAGATGATTTTGGAACCAGTAAACAAAAGAACTATTGTAACTGGTGTGCTGAAAAACGATATAAATTAATCAAAATTTTTACAAGTTCGTCTGTTTTAAAGAATCAATGAAATGGACATGGTTTCTGGAAAGTAAAAGTAAGAAGGCGAAGAGTAGGAGAGACAAGAATATGATTCGAACCAATTGCATCATATTCTAAAATAAAGAGAGTGATTTAGCCACTTGTGTCAGCCGTAAAATATTGTCTCCTATAAAGATTATTAAAAAGTTAGTACCAAATATCAGTTCACTTATTAGAAGAATAAATGTACTTCTAAGTAAACAAATCTTGAAGAAGTAAATTTCTTTGGTTTTTTGGTTTTTACTCTTGCTTTGGCTGTATATTGTGCCTCTTTTCCTGCATTTAGACGATTATGTTCTCTTTATGTTTATTCAACCTCTAGGTTGAAGTATCATTGGATGAATGTGTTCAAATCCTTGGCTATCTAAGGGGCAGAGCATGGGATAAGGGAAAAGAATTCATGGGCAGCTTCAACTTAATTTCTTGGATGACAGTAAGAGCAGTGAGGGGATTCCATTTAAATCCTTTGGTTTTAAATATGTCCCAAAACTTAGCCTGACTGGAGAAGATCAAACCTGCAGAACATTAAATAAGAAGAGGGAAAACTGAATACGTGCAATAAAAGCTGTCAATTTAGGTTAATGTTTCAGTGGAAATCAATCTCATTGGGGCTAAATTTCATGTGAGTTTTGGGCAAAGGGGATTATATAATAAAGTAGTGAGCATCAAACATTGTTTGAAGTGTATACTACTCCGACGAAGTTGGCAATGTAGGACAATATTGCCTCAGCAGGAACAATTTTAGATAATGGAGTCCATCAACGAGCAACAATTTTGGAGTGCAAAATGAGGCCAAGAAGAGAATGGGTTCAACCCCTTCATACACCTCCTATTTCAAATAAGCAACAGAAAGATTAGAGACACATACCTGGACAGCAAGCTGTAAAAACCTTTCTTGACCTCAGATTTTGGAAGCGTCAGGGTGAATCATAAGTGTTTTATACACAGAGAGGGCTAGCCCTGAAGATGACACAAAATAGATCCAAATCAAACAATTTAATTTGCAGGGAAAAATATAACTTAACACCAATGAAATCTGTAAGAAATGAAAAGGAAGAGACTGAAAATGGAAATTGAAGAGATTAAAACTAAGGAACTAAAATCATTTTCATAACCTACAAAGATAAAACGTTATGAACTTTTCAAGAAACTGATTGAAGAAGCATCTCTTTCAAATTTGAGATAACCCAAGCCATATATATAAATATATATATAGAGAGAGAGAGAGAAATCATGTACAAATTAAGCATAGCCACGAATAAGAAAGAGAAGATGAGAGCCAGAGAGATCGCTGAAGAGAGCAGAGGAACATGAGAGAAATCGAGAAGTAAGGACAAGTGAAAGATCGGTGTATATGGGAGAAAGAGAAAACATGAATCAAAGTGTAAGGAAAGTTCTTACTTCTCTTAAAATCCATGAACTGCAGTCTCGGAGTTGATACTCCTTGTACCTGACCATACATAAAGTGATTGCTGCCAAGAGGTCACTGGTTCAATATTTGTATTATACAAATTCAAGAGCCGATCAAACAAAGTTTTTCTTATAAGAGCCGATTAAATTCAATATTTCTTATCGAGTCGAGCTCGAGCTGGCTTGTTAAAGTTTTTCATGAGCTTGAGCCGAGCTTGAGCATGGTTCTAAACAGTCATGCTGAGCCTTAAAAGCTCGGCTCGTGTACACCCCTAGCTGTAGCATTGTCATCTTGCTTTTCTCCATGGAGGATGGATTTGCTAAATTCAAATTAGTTTTTAAAATTACATGATAAAGATTTTGGAAAGAAAAACTCAAGAAAAGAATTAAAGATTTTTTTTTATATCTATATTACAAGAAAGCTATAATCAAAAGTTGCAACATGACAAAAAGATTGTAAAGGCAACCACTGGAAATGAGAAGAACATAAAGTAAGCCGATAAGCACCATGAGCTCCTTGTACCATAGTATTAAGTATTAACTACAGCCGAAGGAATGGTCATGACCATGTGATTCGATCCTTCACCCTGGCTACCATTTAATTGATTTAGTAGGTGCATCATCAATATCCCTTCAACAATGCTTCTCTTGGATCCAAATAAATTGCTATGCGGCTATGCCTACCATCACCACAAACACTACTCCTTTACTCCTACAGTACTACTAGTCTATTTAATACCAGAAACCCATTACCTATATTTCCTCACTGAACAAGGACTGATCCATTTTAAGTTCATATATTTTGAATTCTTTTTATTAAATTTTATCTACTTCATACTCATATTTCGAAATAAAAGATATGAAAATAATTATTAGCCCCTTTGGAAAAGGATAATTAAATAAGTATGTCTCAAGACTTCAAGTCTCCGTTACATTATACTTTCCCTAAGCAGCTTGTAACATACTTTGGACCAACTTCCAGCAAGCACTCACTATGTTGTACAGGAATTATATAGTCATGAAGGCAGAAGTCCTTTAAATAACTCAAGTCATAAAATTTGTAGCATACACGAAACCAATTAGCTTACCATACACTGGCTTTCTCTCCAATTTGATTTGAGGCAAGCAACTCAAATTTCAAACACCCTCAGCAACTTTCCAGATTATATAGGTCCTAATGACCAAGCTATTGAATATATGTACTTTCAAGTACTTACTGCTAGGATTGGATCATGGAGTAAAAAGGCAATACACTATATGATTTGGAAATTAAAACATGATGTATGCAGTTTATTGCTATCTTCTTCTTCCAAAAGAAAAAAAAAATGTTTGTTACTACCTACGAGAAACTCCAACAAAACTTAAGTCTTGCAGGATGACATCATGATTGTATGGCTTAAGATTGAGTGGGTTATGCGGAACAACTCATTACAAGCCATTAGATGTTTTACTAAGATATGTAGACCACCTAAAAAAAGAGCCAAATAATGACCAAAAGGAATTTATCAGGACAAAATATACCAGGTAGTTGCTCAACAAGCACACAAAAGTAATAAAATGATCAAAGCCTAGTAAAATAACAGAATCTTGTTTTCCAAAACTGCAAACTATCATAAGAGATTATCATTATGTATATCATTTAATTTGCCAAATGACCTAGAATTTTGTGTAACTAGTATCAATCATAATCAAGCCACTTTGTAAGCATTCATTCCACAAAAGCCAAAATTATATTGCATGAGCATAAAATCCATAACATCTTGTATAACTAAAGCTGTCACAGCAAATTTTCTGAATTAAACTCCAAGGTAATTGTAGTCTGTGTCCATAGAATTTAGTAGTAATTGAGTTAAGTAACAAAACATCATTTTGAGAAATGAATGGTTCAACAAAGGAACGAAGCTTCACTCACCTGGGCCTTCTTGAGAAACATGCCAGAGCTCGTTCGAACCTCACTCTCTACACTCTTACCAGAATCATTGTCAGCCACCATGGACTTCTCAAGCTTATCCTTTGCCTACTCACCCAATTTCAGTTTAGTAAATAATTCAAAATTTCAGGGAGACCCCAACAATTAAAATAAGTATATATATATACATGGCGCTTAAATAACAAGATAGAGTTTTCCCCTGCCTATCTGTTTGATTGCAGAGAAAACACTACAGAACAAAAAATAAAAAAACATTATTGAGGTTCACCAATTTTGGTGTAATCTTTCCATAGAGTTCGACTAGTTTACTCAACACTAAGTGGAATTTTTTTGCTTCTTGCGACTAGACAACTACAAAATCAAAGTTCAAACATTTCGATTTGTTAATTTCCTACATTTTCTCTTCAAGCAAACATAACATAGGCACTATCTGATCAATAAAGAGGCATTTTTTAAGAACAAAAATGCAATATATGACACAAAATTAAAATCACCAGTGTAATGAGATGATCGCACTCCTCATTTGTCAAAAACCCCCTATAGATGAATGCCCTGTATAGTTTCCACATGCCACCAAACAAGATGTGACTAACATAGGAAAAACATAATAATAATACAGAACAACCGTGTATGTAATGTGTGTGTTGATACATACAACTATATGTATATGTGTGAGTATAGAGCAAAATAGGACCTAGGATGCCAAGAGAGTTGAGTGACCCGAGTAGGATCAAACGTGGCAGACGAAGCACCAGTCGTCATTCTAATCATCGATCCTTGTCTAATGAAAAAAAAGGCAAAACCAGATTTGATACATGAACTTCAATGGTGTATAACAAAAAATTTATATATACATATACATATATATATATATAGAGAGAGAGAGAGAAAGAAGGTTGTGAAAAAAAAAAGATTAAAAAACAAATCATAGATCTAGATCTAGGTTTAGATGGAGGAAGTAGAAGATGGAGTAAGAAGAAGGAGAAGACGAAGAAGAAGAAGAAGAAGAAGAAGAAGAAGAAGAAGGGTACCTGCAGGAGGTCGGCGGGGGCTTCGGGTGGTCGGCGGCAGAAGGTCGTCAGCGGCAACAAGAGGTGGGCGGCGACGGCAAGAGGTCGGCGGTGTGGATCTAGGGCTAATTTCCCCCTTTCTCCTTGCCCTCCCCTTTCTCTCTCCTTTCCATCGTTTGATGAAAACCCCAAGACTTAAGAGCCCAATTATTTCTATTTGTAAATTTTTTTTTTCTTTTTGGGATCAATTTTGTAACGGATATAAACGTTACAAATATAATACATCCGTTGCAAAAAATAAGTAACCGAAATAATGGTAATTAGCAACGGTTTTTCAAAATTTGTAACGGATATATCCGTTACAAATTAGTAACGGGTATACCTGTTACAAATCATAAAATCTGTCCGTTACAAATTTGCCCATATGGTGTAGTGGCTCTTGAGTTTGATGTTTTGAAGCTCATATAAGCTTATACTTCATATGGAAGCCAAAGTTTACCATCACTTCATTTTAAAAGCAAATAGATGGATCCAAGTCCATACTTATGACTTGGGTCCTCTAGCTTGATGTTTTTATGGAATCATTTCTATATTCCCTTGAGACTCATGAGCATTAGTAACATCTCCATCTCCCATGACCATCAAATGGTAGGAGAAAGTAGTTTTGAGTCTAAGGCTATCTTCATGGTTTGGATTCATCATCCTGAGATTTCATGAAGTCTATTCATACTTCATTTGAAATCTACAAGTATGAAGGTCTTTAGCCTCCAATGACCATCAAATGGTAGGAGAAAATGGTCTAGTGTAACTCCAACTTCATGGTTTAATAGTTGGGGTTAACAAATAAAAGTTGAATTTGACAATGAAACAGTGGGTTCATAAACCGATTGCGATCAAGGATTTTTAGTTCAAGATCTAACCGTTGGAATCAAGTGAAACCAACGGGAAAATGTTAATAATACAATGTTTACCACTGCAATTTTTGTTTTGATGAAATTCCATGCCTAAGATGGTTTGGTCTCATGATTTAAAAACATGCAACTCTCCGTCCAAAATTTCAGAACAGCAAGTCCATTTTGAAATCCATAAATCAGAATCTTAATAGAGTTTTCGGGGTTTCTAATAATTTTTTCTAGGTACCTTAATGTGTTAGGAAGATCCCCTAAAAATATCTAAGTGTTTCTCATATTTTCTCTATTTTTAGAAAATCGTACAAGATCTCTGGATAGAGGGTTACAGATTCCTGAGTGATGTCTAGTGTTTTCCATATTCCCGGAGATCTAACCGTTCAAAACTTTATTTCTTTTTGGGTTATAAACTAGACTCACAAAGGCATATCATATCCAAACACCATTAAAATCCAACCGTTGGAATTATGTTTTTTCCATTTTTTAAGATCTGGTCTGCTCTCTGTAATTCATAAAAAACTACTACTGTTTTGGTCTAATCTTATTTATTTCAACTCAAATGGTCTCCTAATGTCTTGGGACCCAAATCATACTTTGAATAATGATAATTTAGCTTAAATCCAGAGGTTAAGTTATCCAAATTAGTGAATAAATCCATGTCTTATCCTTGTTCATATTCATTCATGTACATTAATGCTTATAATTAGAACTAAATTGGATTTCATGTTTGCTAGATCTAAGCTAGAGAATTAGGATTGATTGTTTGACATCATATTATTACGTGAAGCATGTGGACTAACCTTTTGTTTTGTAGCGCTATTAAGGTATGATTTCTAGGACTCTTCTTTAGTTCATTTTAATTCCTTGATTTTATTGATTTTTTTCAACCTCATGCGCGACACCGTAGAATTAGGATTTGCCTTATGTGAATACATGTGATTAGAGACTCTTTTAGGATTTTCTTTTGTTTGCATGCATTTGCACGTTTAAATATTCGCGACCGGATCCCGGGTAAGTTCTCTAGTTCCTACTTGCATGTCATATTGCTTGCTATCTGAATTACGTGATTTTTGAATGATATTTTATCACTTGCAATCTTACACCCTTTTAGACATGCTTTTGTAATGTATATTTTATACATATGTATTATTTGAGGGCACATTGAAATTAATAATTCGATTAGAAGGATGTTGAGTAGAGGCCTATCTCAAGATAGGATGAGAGAGGGTGTTTTAGTCCGACGGGCTCCTTCCTCTCTCATTCTATAATCCCCGGACCTAGTTAATCTCTGGTTTCTAAAAAGATCAGTTTGCTTTAAAAATGGTTTCTTAATTTTTCCTTTTAAAAATTAAGTGGCGACTCATTTGTTTTGAATTTGAATTTGAATTTCAAAAGAACTTTAAAAGAAAAACTGTGGGTAAGAAAAATTGCGATATCCACAGCAGGAAGAAAGAAGCTGAAAAAAGACAATCGCGCGCGCGACCCGCTCGCGCGAGGTCCCAATATCGCACTCGCGCGGCCTGCTCGCGCGACCTGTGCAAAAATGGAACTTGCGTATTTCAGTATACTGATGATTCCTACACGAAAGAAACTGCCTAATTACGTCTAGATTGCAAAATAAAGCAGTTTTAGTACGTTTCGGGTTAGGAAAGCTTCCAAAAAGTTGTTGTAAATCTATATATACCCTATTTTACTTCAAATTAGGGGTTGGCAATTGTTATACACACAATATACAACCACACTTTCAGCCATTGAAGGGAGGGAAGCAAGGAGAAGAAGAAGAAGACCAAGGATTCCCATGGCCTCCTCCATCAACCTCTTGCTGTTCATCAATTCCATGGCCAACTAAATCTAGATCTATGGTTTCAATGAAACCCTATCCAAGTAATAGGGTTTTATTTATGTTTTTATTTTAGTTTTATAATGTATGGATGACAGTTACATGTTTTGAGGATTTTTATAAATAAATCGTGCTTCTATTGATTAGATCATTACTTTCAAAATTTATTCTTGTCTTAGATCTATTTTGACTGTAGTGTGCTCAATGATCTATGCTTGATGTGCTTGTATAGATTGTTTACATGTAATGGTGCTTAAATTGAATTGTGCTATCAAGTATCCGAATAGTCCATGCCTAGATTAGACGGATTATACCACAACCCTAGTTTAGTGTGGGATAATTCGTGCTAACCGAAGATGGAGTATGTTGGTGCTTGAACCATAGTTATTTTCTTGACGGGGGAATTGGGCTTGTAGCTGCAATTCGCCATTATCATCCAACTTAATAAGCTAATTGAATGCATAAATACCCTTATTATGAAGCTAGTGGTGGATTTGTAATCCTAGGTTCCCTTTAAATATCTTTAAAACAACTTTAATTACTTTCATAGTTTAGATTTATTTTATTGATCTTAGTTTAATTAAATTCAAAATCAAAATCCATTTTCATAATTAATTAGATTTAGGTTTTAAAATTAAAGTACGGTAGTTAATAAATCTCTGTGGGTTCGACCTTTACTTCCACACTGCAAATCTTTAGAAAAGTAAAGTATACTTTTATATCTTGATTTTGACAGATCAATTTTTGGCGCCGTTGCCGGGGATTGCAAATTACTACCTTTAGTTTTAAAATCTTAGTTTAGTTAATTCGTAAATATTAGATTAGGTTATCTTTTTTTCTTTTTCATTTTTGTTTTGAGTTACTAACTTTTTATTTTATTTTGTTGTTTCTCGAGTCGTCAAAATTCTAACGTTTCCGAGTGGATTAGCTAATCATACCAAAGGAGCTTACACAAATCAATAAAAAAAAATTCAAGTAAATTGCTTCTAGTGAAACTCACTTTAAACCACTGTAAGTCAGGGCGCTGTGACGCACTATTTGCATTAGTTTAGGGTTAATTGCACTGCATTAGCTAGGACACCCAGGGCGCTGGGAATTGACGTGATCACTGCATTACAGGATAATTTACATGCATCACAGTAGTTGAGAGCTTGTTATCTTAGTTGCGTGATTGCTATTTGTTATTTTATTTGAGTCAGTTTTTGTTTTTAGTTTATTTTCTTTTAGTTTATGTTTGGTACACGCTCAAGTAAACCGGAATTAAAACCTTGCGATCTTGAACTTGAACGTACATTAAGAGTTAACAAGTTTTCAAACATAACTTCTAAGGCTAGGTTAAAGATAGACGACAAATTAACTCCGAAACCATCGTCGTTGTTTGAGTCCGAAATACATAGTACCCTTAGAAACCTAAAGAAACCACACTTTATTAACATAGAACCTATTCCAATGGCCGACATTGGAAACAACGGAAACAACGAAAATAACCCTAATATACCACCACCTCCTCCGCTTAAAGATTATTTTATTCCTACGACTTACACGTCTCAAGCAAGTATCGAATTACCGGAGGCGACGGCATCTCACTTCGAGATAAAGTCGTCTACCACCTCGCTACTTCCTTCTTTCCATGGCCGTTTAAATGAAGATCCATATCAACACTTAGGAGATTTTCAGGATATATGCTCTACTTTAAAAATCCAACATTTCACTGATGATGAATTAAAACTGCGTCTCTTCCCATTCTCCTTAAAGGATAAAGCGAAGTATTGGCTTCAATCACTTGAGCCAAACACGATTAAAACTTGGGAAGCCTTACACAACGCTTTACAAAAGTTTTTCCCAATCACAAGAACTAATCAGATAAGAAAATCTATAACAAACTTTGTGATGCAAGATGGGAAAACACTTTATGACACATGGGAGAAATTTAAAGAATTATTACTTTCCTGCCCACATCATCAGGTTCCTAAGTGGCAATTAGTTCAAGTCTTTTACGAGGGACTTATTCCCTCTGTTCGTAATACCGTCAATGTCATTTGTGCAGGTACTTTCCTACACAAAAGCGCCGACGAGGCCTGGAAAATATTTGAAATGTTGAGTGAGAATTCGATGCACCAAGCGGTGTCGGTACGTTGTGAGGGATACCTTTCTCAACCTAAGCGAGAGGTAAAGTTCGAGTCAAGTCATTCAATTGAATTTTAAGAATTAAATAGAAAACTTGACCAACTTATGAGGATGGGAATTAGGTCCACTCCACCTTCTTCAGAAGTATGTGTGTTATGTTCTGAACCGTCTCATAATATCTTTGCATGTCCTTCTGCATCTCAATTTACGGAATTCGTGGAGCAACACATTAATTCTATTCAACAATACCCACGAAATAATTATAATTCGACTACTAATAATCCGGACCCGCCATGGAGAAACCATCCTAACTTCTCATGGAAAAATAATAATAATAATCCTAATGAGGTGACTAATTTTCCTAATGCATATCGAACTCAGTTTCAACCTAATCAATACCAACAACCGCCTCCTAATCCCAACTCTTCAAGGGGTAACATTTTTAAGGAAAAGGTGTTGGCGTCCCTTAATAAAATCGAAACACAAGTACAGGCACAAGCACAAATAGTGCACTCTCATACACAATCCATTGCGAAGCTTGAATCCCAAATGGGACAAATAGCTACTGTGGTGAGTCGTAGAAACGAGGGGACGTTGCCTAGTCAAACAATTCAAAACCCTAAGGGACAATATGAGGTTAAGGGGTCGAATGAGCAAGTAAACGCCGTCTCAACTAGGTTGACTACACGAGAGGATGAGGTGATAGAAATTCTAAATAAGAATGTGATAGATATGAACATCAACTTTAATACAAAGAAGGGTGAGGATACGATTAAAAATAAGAAAAAAAAAAAGAAAGAAACGGCCCTGACTAATCATATACCGAAATTGCCATTTCCACCTAACGTTGATGAACCATCAAATTTTCCAAAGAAAGGGTCAAAGGTTGAGGATATACTCGAGGTATTTAAACAAGTTAAAATCAATATTCCATTCCTCGATGCTATTAAACAAATTTCCGCTTACGCTAAATGTCTTAAGGACCTTTGCATGCAAAAATGTAAATTGCGCAGTCATACCCCGAAAAAGGTCTTTCTCACGAAAAAAGTAAGTCCTATTTTTCAACACTCACCTCCAAAGTATAAGGATCCTGGTACGCCAACTATTTCATGTGTCATAGGTGACACTGTCATCCATAGGGCTCTCCTTGACTTAGGTGTGAGTGTTAATCTCTTACCTTATCACGTCTATAAACAACTGGGTTTAGGTGAACTTAAGCCTACGGCCGCTACCAAACAATTAGCGGATCGTTCCGTTAAATTACCTAGAGGAATCATTGAAGACGTCTTAGTTAAAGTTGATCAATGTTTTTATCCGGTCGATTTTATGGTCCTTGACACTAAACCTGTCCTAGATGATAGGAAGCACACCCCCGTTATTCTTGGTCATCTATTCTTAGCCACCACTAATGCGAGTGTCAATTGTTGAACGGGGGTGATGAAGGTGTCATTCGGGAACTTGAACTTAAAATTAAACGCGTTTAATGCTGTTGATCAACCTCCCAAAGATGATGATTATCTATGTATAGAAGGTAGTGAGGTTATACGACAAATTGAACCTACTAATGCACTATATATGAGTAAGGGGAATAATATAGTGAATAATGAACGGATGAATGCAAATAACCTAGACCCTAACGATGAATTTACGCGAAAGGTACGATATCGATTTGACCATAATCAGGATGAACCGTTGAATGAATTAATACAAAGCGATATGCTTTCTGCTTACCACCAGGCTCTTCCTGATATCCTCAGGGGTACAAAATCTGAGTTACGGCCTCCATAAATCTTGAGCTAGAACGGTCTAGCTGAAGACGTAAAAATTAGCGCTTCTTGGGAGGCAGCCCAAGCTTTATTTCGTCCGTTTCTCTTGTTTTTGGGTCTTTTTAAGTCAGTTGTGATTTTTCTGAACAGGTTTGGAGGTCGGAGTAAATTTATCTTCGGCTTATTTAAAAAAAAATACAGAAAAAGAGGAAAAATGGCACCTCGCTCGCACGAGCCTGACCCTTAGAGAAAAATTTTTAAAACTTTTATGATATATAGCCTCAGTATTACCTCGCGCCAGAATTCGCGCGCGCGAGGAGGTCGCTCGAGCGGCCTGCACGCGCGATCTGGGGACTTAGAAATTTTTCTTTTATAAAACATAAAACATGATTCTGCTTAAACTCGCGGAGGGATTCGCGCACGCGAGGCTCACTCTCGCGGCCCGCTCGCGCGAGATAGGGTTGTCTGGTTTTTTTTCTTTTGTTCTTTTCCCTCCTCTCTACATACCTGGTCAGTATTTTTTTTATACTTTCTGTTTGTTCTTTTAGCCCTGTTTAGGTTCGTCTGTCTCTGTCTTTGTTTTTTATGAGTTCTGTTTGTTTCTTGTATTTTTATTGAGTCTCTTGATTATAGTTTAGATTTTATTATTCTATTTATTAAAAAAAAGAATAATAATAAAAATATAATATAAAATATAAAAAATCTAAATACTTATATATATATATATATTAGCTGTTATTGTTATTATTCTGTTCTTTTATTTTCTATTATTAAGTATTACTAGGTGATTAGTAGCTTCGTTTGAAGCCTGATTGAACTTTCATTCCATATTCCTTTGTGGTCACCTGTTCTATGTTTGTCGAGATCGAGGTATTATCGTTCCTTCTTTACGTACTCTCCTTTCTTTCGTCTTATTGTTTCATTGGGGACAATGAAAGGTTTAGGTTTGGGGGTATGCACACGCATGCACATTATACTGCAAATTTTTCAAAAAATTTTAAAAATTTTTTGATTCTTGTGCTTAAATAAACGATGTACCGACGTTTTTGCAATATAAATTTGATACTTCTTGTTATGTGACTATGATTGTATAGAATGGTAAACAAGGAAAGATGTGACTAAACATTTACTGAAGTCATGTTGAAATGTTTTAAGTCATGTATCGTTTGAATCGTAGTTTTATATCATAGTTTTGCACACAAACTTATGCACTGCACGTAGTCGCTTGAATACATGTTTGATGTGAACTATAATATGATTCGGATTTATAGATAACACAAGGTGGAGACTAAACCCGGTGAGCTTTTGAGCCTATCTTTTCCTTTTAGAGGGTTATAAATACATCTTGTTTGTCGAATTTCATTGAAATAGCGCATTAACTTGTTGTTTAGTCTCATTATTCTTGTTTTGGTTGATAGTCAAGTTAAAATATTTGTTACCATGCTAAATAATCTTCCGTTGTAAACATTAAAGAACCATATGACCATAGGAAATGATTTTAGGCCTTCTTTGTTTACTGTCGACCGATAAATGATAAATTTCCTTAGTTCGCCCTTTGAGCCATTAAAATGCCATTTTTCTTTAATTACCATTATCCTGTTTTTGCTCCAATTTGGCCAACTTGAAATTTACCCCTGAAAGATTGATCAACTTTTAGTGGTGTTAAGGCGATGTGTGATTGAAAAGAGGAAGAAAATAAGATGGTGTTTGGGGTGGTTGCCTTGTCATTTATTGAATATTCGTTTCAAAAGCAACAAGAAGGAAAAGAATAGAGAAAAAGAAAAGAAAAAAAAAGAATAAGGTTGAAAAAAAAAATAAAAAGAAACAAAAGGAGAAAAAATTGAAAGGAATGAAAAGAAGAGAATGAGAAGATGAAAGTTGGTAAAAGAGATGAATGAAAGAAATCGAACATGCCTTACAAGGCCATTCTGAAAACTACCTAACGAATCCTTTCTATTCTTTTTCATTGCCTAAGCCACGTTATAACCTTTGAAAAGTCCTATTTGATCCTATGAAACATGGTTTGGATATGAAAACGATGGGAGGGGGATTAAAACATGGTAATGATTAATTTTTCTTGATTATTGGCATCCTATCCATGAGACTACTATTCCTTTGTGTCATGCGTCTTTTTCGAGTCATATGTGAGCATTTCTTGTTTTGAAAATATATTTCTTTTACTCACATATTTTAGAAAAATTACACATGTTTCTGAGTGTTTCATTTTAGAGTGTAATTAACATTGAGAGATTCGTAGTCGAGACATAGTTAATTGGTTATCCGAAGTATATTCCAAGTTCATGACATGCGCGTGTTCATTTGACCACCACATCACACACGTGCAATTTTATTAGGAACTCTATTGATTTATACGATGCATGTGCTTGAGATTGTTTTTCATGATTTAGGTGGATGTTTCATTATGTTTCTTTATGTTCGTTATTCTATTTCAAATCTTTGTTATATGATGAAGGAGTATTGAATATTATGTTCTTTGTTTTTAATAAAAGTTTTTAAATTGATAAGTTAATAAAGATGGTTGTGGGTGACTTGTTGACGAGAACCCTCACGAGACTTCACTCGTCCGACTAGGGACACCTAGGGGTTTAAAAGGCTTGTTGCATATGCTAAATACAATCGTGATCCATGCGAAAATGGAGTAGTATGTTATTAGAATTTTAATTTTTATTTTAGTTTTGCTCGAGGACTAACAAAATGTAGGTTTGGGGGTGTGATCGGGAGAGAACAAATCCTAATTATATGCCTTAACGCGCATTTGCTAGTACATTTTTATCCTGTTTTTGTATGTTTTTAGTTTATTTTCTATTTTCTGACAGGATTTGAAAGAAATCAAGTATACCAGGCTAAACAGGGTGAAAAAGCAGGAAGAAAGAAGCTGAAAAAAGACAATCGCGCGCGCGACCCGCTCGCGTGAGGTCCCAATATCGCACTCGCGCGGCCCACTCACCCGACCTATGCAAAAATGGAACTTGCGTATTTTAGTATACTGATGATTCCTACGCGAAAGAAACTGCCTAATTACGTCCAGATTGCAAAATAAAGCAGTTTTAGTACGTTTCGGGTTAGGAAAGCTTCCAAAAACTTGTTGTAAATCTATATATACCTTATTTTACTTCAAATTAGGGGTTGGCAATTGTTATACACACAATATACAACCACACTTTCAGCCATTGAAGGGAGGGAAGCAAGGAGAAGAAGAAGAAGACCAAGGATTCCCATGGCCTCCTCCATCAACCTCTTGCTGTTCATCAATTCCATGGCCAACTAAATCTAGATCTATGGTTTCAATGAAACCCTAGCCAAGTAATAGGGTTTTATTTATGTTTTTATTTTAGTTTTATAATGTATGGATGACAGTTACATGTTTTGAGGATTTTTATAAATAAATCGTGCTTCTATTGATTAAATCATTACTTTCAAAATTTATTCTTGTCTTAGATCTATTTTGACTGTAGTGTGCTCAATGATCTATGCTTGATGTGCTTGTATAGATTGTTTACATGTAATGGTGCTTAAATTGAATTGTGCTATCAAGTATCCGAATAGTCCATGCCTAGATTAGACGGATTATACCACAACCCTAGTTTAGTGTGGGATAATTCGTGCTAACCGAAGATGGAGTATGTTGGTGCTTGAACCATAGTTATTTTCTTGACGGGGGAATTGGGCTTGTAGCTGCAATTCGCCATTATCATCCAACTTAATAAGCTAATTGAATGCATAAATACCCTTATTATGAAGCTAGTGGTGGATTTGTAATCCTAGGTTCCCTTTAAATATCTTTAAAACAACTTTAATTACTTTCATAGTTTAGATTTATTTTATTGATCTTAGTTTAATTAAATTCAAAATCAAAATCCATTTTCATAATTAATTAGATTTAGGTTTTAAAATTAAAGTACGGTAGTTAATAAATCTCTGTGGGTTCGACCTTTACTTCCACACTGCAAATCTTTAGAAAAGTAAAGTATACTTTTATATCTTGATTTTGACAAGATCAAGCAGTACACGTAATATTTGAAACAAGACATAAGGGAAACCAGAGGGTGAGGAATAGTAGATGGCGGGTCCCATAAGTGGGGTGTGGAGACACGCGGAATCCGGGAGTACACCCCAGTTTCGTTTTTGTTTCCGGTGGGGTTGCAGAATTGAGTTTCCTTTATTTTGAAATTGATTTGAAAAAGGTGAAGAAAAGGTCTGTTGAAAACAGATACAGAGTCTCCACTTGGTCTTTAAGGAACCAAGAAATCTAATTTTGACTCACCCAAATGCATAAAGGGCATTAGCCCTTCATAACCAAAGAACTTGGCTCGGGGTTTTGGTATGAGAGAGGAAGGAGCCTTTGTCGCAACTAAAACACCCTTAACTCGCCCCGTCTCTCGACGACCATCAATTAGCATCCAAATAATCATCTTATACTATGTTTGGTTCGACAATTAATACTATGATAGTATATTACATCTCATAAGAATCTTGAAATAGAAGATCAAAAGATAAGATATCATTCATAAGATCTAAGCCAAATATCACAGAATGCAAAAGTGAAAGATCACACAAACAAACCTAAGAAAAATCTTCTAATTACATATCAAGTAATCAAGTTTTCCTAGTCTAAAAAGGGGGACATGGATTGTTCTTGAAACAAATAATTAAAGAAATCAAAAAGTGCTTAGCAAGCTAGAATGATGCATGTTAATCTTTGAGAAAAGAGGACCTCTCAATCCCCGGGACAGATGAGAAAGGTGGATTAGATTGAGGGGAAGCATGAACGTATGATCAAACTCATTCCTTATAATCGTCTTAGATTAGGAATTTCTAAAACTCCAAATCTTGCATGGATGCAATGCATGGTCCTAGAATGTGCAAACGTTGTAGTGTGCTTGTGTTCATGGACTTTCTAAAGTGACTGAGAAGTCTAGAGTATGCATGAACGTATGCAAAAAATTATTATAGGATGTATACAAATGTAGTATGAACTACTTCCTAAGATATGAGCTAATTTGGAGTACATGTGAGCATCAAATCAAAGAATGAAAGGAAAAGTATGCTTACTGTGAATAGTGGACAGAACAGTGAGTTGATTTTGTAAAAAATGGAAAAGTGGGGTTAAGAATGTTTTTAATTCATAATTTTTTATGGAGATCATCCTTATTGTGTCTAGAACACAAATCAAAAATCCAAACTTCAACAACTATTACAAATTGAGAGAAATTACATAAACAATAGAGGTTACTTAGAAACAGAATCCGTACTGTCGACTGAAATGTTGAAAAATTTTAGAAAATGGAAACAAAACATCTAAAGGCCTATATTATACAAAACGTTCCATAAGACACTGAAGGTCAATAGAAAAATGAATTGAGGCCATTCTCTTTGTAAAAGTTTTCTGGAAAATAAGTTAAAAGTCAATCAAGCTACTGTGACAGCAAAAATAGAATGTTTGGATGGAATGTTTGGGTCAAAAATAGAACCCTTCCAAGTGTTTTCAAGCCAATCCAAAAATCATGGGTGTTCTATGATGAGTTAGGAAGACTTTCCAAGTGGTCTTGTAATCACCCTTTGAGTATTGAGTTCTAGAGAAATCTTTAAACTCGGATCATTCACTGTTTTGAAGATTTTTTGTAAATCTAGGCTTGTTTCTTGGAATCTAAATGTTGGTTTAAAGGGGTTTTGAAATATGGATTTTAAAAGCACATTTTCAGCACAAAAAGGGGATTAAAACCACTTAGTAACTCAACATCAAACTCATCATCAAGGACTCCCAATATTGTTTGCACAAACATAGTTTTGTTTGAGAATATGACTTCAATAATACATATGAATGTATTGAAGTTAGAATCATCATCCATCAAACATGTCTTTGAGGTCAAGAGCTACTATCCATAAGGATTCACTCTCCTCAAACAACATGTTATCTAGATGATGATAAACATGTAAGTAATCAAAGAAAAATAAAAAAGAAATGAGGTGAGAAGAGCTGAACAAAATATGAACAAGCAAATAATAACAATCAATAGATGATAATCAATGTGATTTTGGACTTGTAGCTTGGTGTTTCACTCATAGATATTGATATTTGGACATAGAAGTTGCTTCCTAACTCAAGATTGCTCAAGAATGGTGGTTGGGGAGGATTTGAATGTGAATTATAAGAGAGGTAATGGAAGAAAGAAAGATTACTTTCTTATAGAAAATCAGTGGGAGAAGCTCCCTTTCTCTCTTCTAAACCTATCTCTATCTCTCTTTCTCTCCACAACTTTCTCATGCTTTGCACTTCCCCCCCCCCCCCCCCCCCCCCCCCCCCCTCCCAAAAAAAAATGAAGAGCAAAGGGTGGTTTATATAGGCCAATTTGGGATGATTTGGGATTTAGAAAGTGCTCCCATTAGTCTCAAACATCTGTGAACAAGAAACTACGTCGTTTTGGCTTTCAATTATTCAATTTGGACCCCCAAAATAAATTACAAAAATGGCTTCAACGGGGGATGAATGCCGCCGTGGCACTGGCCATGTACAGCCATAGCATTGGCCCAGTGCCGCCATGGCACTGCTCCTCAGACACCCAAAAATTTACGTTTAGGACCCCAGAGGTTCTAGTTTCGCGAAAAGGCCCTATATTGTCTGAAATTCACAAAAAATGTATACAAACTCCAAATTGAGCTTGTGATATACCATTAGAAAGATAATGGAGTTTAAATTCCATAAAAAAATAGTTCAGAGTTAGGTCACTTTGAAAATTTTTGCGTTATGCGCGATAAAAGCCTATTTGATCGCCTTTTTCACATTCAAAAATTCATAATAAATTCGTTTAAAATCCAAAAATCATGTGCGATATACTGTTAGAAAGCTATTGACCTCTAGTATCCATGAAAAATGTTTGAAAAATGATACGGCACTCCGGTTTCAAAGTCAATTTTTAGGTCAAATCGGTTAAACCTATGATTTCCAAGAAGTTCTGGAAACCTCTGGGAGATCCCAAGAGCTGACGTTTTTGTCCAATTTTCTTTTAAAACTCGTTTTAGTACTTTTCACATGATCTAGAATAATCTCAGAAATTTTTGGTCAATTTGTATGATTTTGATCAAACCTTAGTCAAAATTGGTCAAACCTAGGTCAAACTGGTCAACGGGGACTTTCGGGGAACTTCTGGGACTTCTAAGGGTCTCTAGGAGCTGACGATTTCATCTGATTTTGCTTCAAAAATCATTTTACCACTTTTCTTATGACTTAGTATTTTTCTAGAACTTTTGATCCAAATCTAGGAGTTTTGGGGCTTTCAGGGGTATTTTGGTCATTCTTAGCATTTTAAGAGATAGAACTAACTTCCAGGAGTCCTTTTTGAGTCTTTTTCGATCATTGTGAACCACTAAGCTATGGGTCTCCTAAAGCTGATAGCCGACAAAATGGGGTGTCTATAATTTGCCCCTCTTTGGCATGAACTTGCGAGGTAACGTATTTCGCAAGCGAGTGACAAAGCTTTGAAGAGGCAGGTCTTTTTGGAGGCTATAGATTTAGGAAAAAAAGATGCAATGATGAAAACCATGATGCTGAGGTCAGTGCTAGTCACGCTCTGCGTGAGCTACCTACGTATACCAAGGGGAATCAGACCAGGACGTAGTTCGGGGCACAAAGGAACAAATCATACGTGCATAACAAGACAAACGGATGTAATGCTATGAGGATGATATGTAATTCATGGATGTGATATGAATTGTGTCATGAGTCCTATCATGCCTAGTGTTCTGATCCTAGTATGAGCTGGTGTTGTGGGGTATGTGCCACTCCAAGTGGACTTATGTCGTGCTAGTGTATCCTTGACTTTAATATAGTGGTAGATCCCGATAAGGATACCAAGGTGTTGAAGACTCTGGGTCTTGGAGCAAGCTTCTGGATTTTGGAAAGTGTGCTTCGTAAGCGAATGTAATCATATGTGGGGTCCCAGAGGACGTTAATCAGAGATGAAGTTTGACAGATAACCGACGGACATGGAAGCACTGGAAATTAGGAGACGGACCTAAGACGTCAAGTGATGGACATGAAAGCTCGAGATGCCAAGCGACGAACACGGAAGCCCCATTAATGGAAATGGAAGCCTAAGATTTTGAATGAGAATGATGAACATAACATATTTTGAATGAGAGTGATGGTAAACTAATGATGATTAATGAACTGACGATGCATAAATCGAGATGACGAGTAGACAGTGAACTACTGTGACTGTCATGTATTGGATCAACGGTTGGACTAACCGTGATCGAAAGAACTGACGATGCATTAATTGAGGTGTCGAGTCGAGAGTGAACTACTGTGACTATCATGGATTGGATTGACGATGTACGAATCAAGATGACGAGTCGACGGTGAACTACTGTGACTGTCATGGATTTGATCAACAGTTGGACTAACCGTGATCAAAAGAACTGACGATGTATGAATCGAGATGACGAGTCGACAGTAAACTATTGTAACTGTTATATATGGGACTAACGATGTACTCATCGAGATGACGATTTGACAGTGAACTACTGTGACTGTTATGGATTGAACCAATGGTGTACTAATCGAGATGATGAGTCGACAGTGAACTACTGTGACTCTTATTGATTGGATCAACAGTTGGACTAATCGTGATCAGAAGAATTAACGATGTACGAATCGAGATGATGATGAGTTAACAATGAACTATTGTGAATATCATGGATTGGACTAACGATGTACTAATCGAGATGACGAGTCGACAGTGAACTACTGTGACTGTCATCGATTGGATCAACAGTTGGACTAACCGTGATCGGAAGAACTGACGATGTATGAATTGAGATGATGAGTTAACAGTGAACTACTGTGACTATCATGGATTGGACTAACAATCTACTAATCGAGTCGATAGTGAACTACTGTGACTGTCATAGATTGGACCAACTGTTGGACTAACCATGGTCAAAGAACTGACGATGTACGAATCGAGATGATGAATCGATAGTGAACTACTGTGACTATCATGGATTGGACTAACGATGTTCTAATCGAGATGACAAGTCGACAGCAAACTACTGTGACTGTCATGGATTGGACCAACAGTTAGACTATCCGTGATCAAAAGAACTGACGATGTTGTTGGGGATAAAACTGAATTTGCTTGGAATTAAATGACTATTTCTAGGATCTCTCTTTAACTGTTTCTCTTGACCGGGAACCAGGATCCAAATTTGAATCTCTCGCAGTTGATCAAATCTCGCAATGGTCAGACCGAAGAGCCGGTTAGGGTATTCGAGAGTTGATTCTTTTCTGGACTCTCTGAGAATCTCTCTTTCAATTCTTGACCTAGAACCAAGATTCTATCTCTGAATCTCTCACAGTTGATCAAATCTTATGACTGAGAACCAGGACCCATCTCTGAATCTCTCGCAGTTGATCAAATTTTGCAATGCCCAATCTAAAAGAGCCAATTAGGGCCTTCGGAAGCTGATTCTTTTCTGGACTCTTTGAGAATCTCTCTTTCAATTCTTGAACTAGAACCAAGATTCCATCTCTGAATCTCTCACTGCTGATCAAATCTTCTAACTAAGAATCAGGACCCATCTCTGATTCTCTCGCGATTGATCAAATTTTGCAATGCCCTATCCAAAAGAGTCGGTTAGGGCCTTCGGGAGCTGATTCTTTTCTGGACTCTCTGAGAATCTCTCTTTCAATTCATGACCTAGAACCAAGATTCCATCTCTGAATTTCTCACGATTGATCAAATCTTCTGACCGAGAACCAGGACCCATCTCTGAATCTCTCGCGGTTGATCAAATCTTCTGACCGAGAACTAGGACCTATCTCGAATCTCTCATGGTTGATCAAATTTTGCTGACCAAGAACCAGGTCCCATCTTTAAATCTCTCACATTTGATCAAATTCTGCTAACCCAGAACCAGAACCCATCTCTGAATCTCTCATGGTTGATCAAATTTTTTCAAGGCTCAATCCAAAAGAGCCAATTAGCATCTTCAGGGGCCTATTTGTCTGCTGGGGATAATGGGGGTTATCTGGGAATGAAGTGACTCTACTGGGGAGGAATAGATAAGATGTACTCTACTAGGGAAGAAGGAAATACGCCCACTGATGGGAGTAAAGCCATGATTCTATTCAAGATGAAGGATACACAGATGATCTGTGGCGGCTTTGAATTTAACATTGATAGAGGACGATTATCAACAGCCACTCATGAACTTATGTTGCATGGAAAAGATAATTAATGGCCACTCATGGACTTATGTTGCTAGGAGATGATGGTTAACTTTTGGCAATTTTGGACATTGCTCATGCTGACACCTTGACAGTAATGGTGTTTGGTACTTCTACTTGTATTTATTCTTGGAACGCTTTTAGGAATTTTACAACTTGAGTTGGAAAATTCATTATTTGTCACTGTCAACTCACTTATTTGAGACTATGACAGACTCGACAACACATCGACACACGAGGACGACACATTTGACACCAAAATGAAACAAGCTCGACTTACCAAAACTTGACATACTTTTGTCATAAATGATGTACCATTTCTCTTTTGTGTTCACTCCTCATTTTAACATGGCAGCATTTTGATGATAAATTTCATTTTGAAAGTTCCTTCCTATTGATCTAATCAATTCTTTGCCTCTCCCAAGATGTGCTTTGAATTAGTGTCTTAGCTTTTAGAATAAAAGATGCTCTATTTCAAAATTTTCAAAAGAACTTGGTGACTTGAAAACTTGCCCTTGGTGTGAAGGGATCGTGTTAGGCAAACAGAGTTTGCCCCTAGATTGAGGTGTACAAAGTCGAATTCATAGGCAAACGAGGTGGGTGACTGAAGTTTGCCTCTAGTTTGGACGATGGTTTATTGGAGGTTTTGGGCATATGCAGTAGGTGACCGAAGTTTGCCCCTTGTATGAAGGGTAGATAGTAAAATTTAGGCAAACGAGGTCAGTAGCCGATGTTTACCCCTAGTGTGGGAGATGATTTCTGGCTTGAGGCAAGGACCGTGACTTTGATCTCTTAGATGCTCATAACTTTTTCCTAGGCACCAGTGAGGTGACCTAGCTAGCTCTTTTCTCTCTTTTGTTATTGCTCACTTTGGATTTAGCTCTAATTTTTACCTAGGCGTCCTTTCGGATTTTTGACCTAGCGAGCCATCCTTTTTTTCTTTTTCAAAGTCTGCCTACGTACCCTCGAGTGGGGATCAGGTCCAACGTAGTTCGGGCCAAGGTCTTGAAAGAAAAGGGGGTTGATTATGATGGTGTCGTCCAAACTGATGCGGTTGCCTACGTATCCCCCAGTGGGAAATTGGTTGAAGGTTTTTCAAACCAATCGTCAAAAAAGTTCAAACATAGGTCACTTGTGGTAGCCTTGAATAAGAAGATTCAGTTTCGGTCTCTCTTTCTTTTCTTCTTTTTTTTCTTTTTATTTTGAGGATTGATCCTTTTCACTTTCGCATAGCCAGTCAATTTTACTTTTCATGTAGTTGATTCTTGTGAGATCTTTTGACCGCAATCTCAGAATTCCAGAATGTGCATGTCAGCACTCAAAATTTATTTGTGGCCCTTCTGAGCCTTTTGAAATGTGATCTAGGCATGTTCTCATGATGTACCTTGAAGTGTACAATTCTCCGTATCACTAAAAAAAATTTTCTTTCATTTCTTCCTTCATTTTGACTGGCTAAGGTCAGATCTTAGAAATCAATAGCTTTTCAGCTCTAATTTTTGCCTAGGTACCCTTTTCGGGTTTTCAACCTAGCAAGCTTTTATTTTCTTTCTTTTTCTTTTTTCTTTTTTAAAGGGGAGAAGAAACTCATTGAATTGTTTGGCTACCACCAAGGACTAAGTTTGCATTGCTTTCAATTGGACAGATTTGTATGGCTCCCAATTGGATTGGGCTCAAATCTTTGAAATGGTAGAAAATGGTGTTGGGCGAACCCCAAGTCAGTTCCAAGTATGTGTAGACACCCCATTTTGTCAGCTATCAGATTTAGGAGACCCATAGCTTGGTGGTTCACAATGATCGTAAAAGACTCAAAAGGACTCTCAGAAGTTAGCTCTATCTCTCAGAATGCTCAGAATGACCAAAATGCCCCTGAAAGCCCGAAAACTCCCAGATTTGGTCCCAAAGTTCTGAAAACATGCTACGTCGTAAGAAAAATGATAAAATAAGTTTTTAAGAAAAATCGGATGAAATCGTCAGCTCCCAGAGACCCCCAGAAGTCCCAGAAGTTCCCGGAAAGTCCCCGTTGACCGGTTTGACCAAGGTTTGACCAGGTTTGACCAAGTTTGACCGAAATCGTCCGAATTCACCGAAATCATTTTAAATCATGAGAAAAGTGTTAAAACAAGTTTCAAAAGAAAATCGAGCGAAAACATCAGCTCCCGGGAACTCCCGGAGGTTTCCAGAACTTCCCGGGAATCCCAAGTTTGACCAGTTTGACCAGAATTTGACTTTGGAACCAGGGCACCAAAACAATTTTCAAACATTTTTCATGGATACTAGAGGTCAATAGCTTTCCAACGGTATATCGCACATAATTTCTGGATTTAAAACGAATTTATTATGAATTTCCAAAGGCGAAAAAGGCGATCAAATCGTCTTTTATCGCGAATACCGCAAAACTTTTCAAAGTGACTTATCCCCGAACTATTTTTTATGTAAAGTAGACTCCATTACCTTTCCAACGGTATATCACAACCTCAATTTGGAGTTTGTATGCATTTTCTGTGAATTTCGGACGAAATAGGGCCTTTTCGCGAATACCGGAACTTTAGGGGGCCTAAACAGCATTATCTGGACGAAGGGAGGAGCAGTGCCGCCGCGGCACTGGCCCACTGCCGCCGCGGTAGTGGCCCAGTGCCGCCGCGGCACTCCCCTCCAGAGCAGTGAGTTTTTGTAATTTCTTTTGGGGTCCCATTTTGATATATTAAAAACCAAAACGACGTAGTTTTGATTCCCAGCTTATTTTGGACCAATGGGAGACCATTTTAAACTTTTTAAAACTCCATTTACCACCCCTCCTTTGCCTATAAAAGAAGCCATTTACTTCCATTTAGAGGAGAGACATGGAAGCTTAGAGAAAGCTTAGGAAGAAACTCTAGGGAAATATAGAGAGAGAAAGAGAAGAAGTAGTCTTCTTCTTCCATTTTTTCCAATCAAAGTGAGTTCTAATCTTGTTTTCCTCCACCATTTTTCTATATACTTCATCATCAATATACCCAATCACCATTATTGAGCATTCTTGAGTTAGGAAGCTACTTCCATGTCCAAATGTCAAAATCTATGAGTGAAACACCAAGCTACAAGTCCAAAATCATATTGATTATCATCTATTGATTGTTATTTACTTGCTTGTTCATATTATGTTCATCTCTTCTTAATCTCATTTCTTTTTATTTTCTTTATTTACTTACTAGTTCATCATCATCTAAGTGATGACATGAAGTTTGGGGTGAGTGAATCCTTATGGATAGTAGCTCTTGACCTCAAAAACATGTTTGATAGATGATGGTCATAACCTCAATACTTCCAAGATGTTCTTGAAATGTATTGAAGTTATGTCCAAAATAAAAATGAATCTCTCCAATAATATTGGGAGTTCTTTGATGATTCAAGGTTGGATGAGGTTCTAAGTGGTCACATGGTCATCTCAAGAGTTTAAGTTCATGCTTTGAACATCTATTTCAAAACCCCCAATCAAGAACTCAAACTCTATTTCAAACCCAAATCCATTTTCTTCAAGAATGATCCAAAACAGTGAGCTGTTCAGATTCAAAGATTTGTTTTGAATTAAATACTTGAGGTATGATGATGAAACCACTTGGAAAATCTTTCTAAGACATCATAGTTTGTCCCCAATTTTTCCCATCAATTATAGAAATGTGAAAGTATTTGTTTTGGATGTGAGAAGTTTATATTCATAATCTGCCTCTATTCTCACAGAATGTTCACCCAACTTCTTGCACTTATTCTGGATATTTTCGTCACTGTACATATATCTTTTCTATTTTTTTTATAAAACTTGGGTGTCTTAGGAAACTTTTGGTATATAATGGGTCATCATAAACCTTTTCTTTGATTTATGAAAAATCATACAAAATCAGTCAACAGTGCAGCTTTTGTTTCTGAGTCATGTGTACATTCTGATTTATTTCTTTTAATCTGTGATAGCTATTGATGTTTGGCTTTTTGGGTTATTTTCTAGACACAATAAGGATGATCTCTGATTTTTCTCACATTTTTCTAGGCACGTTTGACCTCCCATTATAATGTTACAAAGTAATGCATACAGTCTGTCCACTATTCACAGCATTTCACTTTTTGGCTTTCACACTTTGATGCAACACTCTCTTGTATCTAGATGAACCCATATCCCATGCACATGTTCTTTACCACTTTTAACATGCTATATCATATCATGTATCATCTATCCTCTCATGTATCATACTCCCATAGATTCTTGAGTTTGATTTCCAAATAAAACCATGGTTTGCAAATACTTGGGAAGTTCTTGAAATAAGTTAGGAATTGATATTCCAAGTGGTTAGAATATTCATCCAAGATCTGGAAGTATACTTTCAAAACCCTCATTTCAAAACCCCCCCTCTTAAACCCCTCATTTTGATTTCAAGAAATAAACCTTGTTTTTCTCATAACCCTCAAAACAGTGAGTCATTTAACTTCAAGGAATTATTTTGAGTTCAATACTCAATGTATGAATGCAAGACCACTTGGAAAGTCTTTCTAACTCACTATAGAACACCCATGATTTTTGGCTTGACTTGGAAGTACTTGAAAATGGTCCATTCGGACCCAAACATTCATTCCAGACATTCTGTCTTCGCTGTCACAGCAGCTAGGTCCACTTCCAACTTGTTTTACAGAAAACTTTTCCAAAAGGGGTGGTCCTAACTTATTTTTCCCTTCAAATTCAATGTCTTAGGGAACTTTCTGTATAAAATGGGCCCTTAGATCATTCTTTTTCATTTTCTAATATTTTCTAACATTTCAGTCGACAGTACGGACTCTGTTTCTGAGTGACCTGTGTTGTTTATATGATTTCTCTCAATCTGTGATAGCTATTCAAGATTGGCCTTTTGGGTTGTGTTCTAGACACAATAAGGAACATCTCCATAAAAAATCATGCATTGAAAACATTCCTAACCCCTCTTTTCAATTTCCAAAAGATGATGCTACTGTTCTGTCCACTATTCACAGCAAGCACATTTTAACTTTCATTCTTTGATTTGATGCTTATATGCATTCCAAATTAGTTCATATCTTAGGAAGTAGTTCATACTACATTTGGACATATCTCATGTTGATTTAATTCATTCATTCATACACATTATAGACTTCTAAGTCATTCTAGAAATCCATGTACACAAAACACACTACAACCTTTGCACATTTTAGGATCATACATTGCATCCATGCAAGATTTGGGGCTTTTGTGACTCCTAATCTAAGAAGATTATAAGGAACGATAATGATCACACGTTCATGCTTCCCCTTGATCTAATCATCCTTTCTCATCCGTCCCGGGGATTGAGAGATCTTCTTTTCTCAAAGATTAACATGCATCATACTAGCTTGCTAAGCATATTTTGATTTCTTTGTTTATTTGTTTCAATAACAATTCATGTCCCCCTTTAGATTAGGAAGTCTTGATTATTTGATACATGATTAGACGATTTTTCCTAGGTTTATTTGTGTGATCTTTCACTTTGCATTGTGTGATAGTTGACTTAGATCTTATGAATGATATTTTATCTTTAGATCTTCCATTTCAAGTTTCTTATGTGATGTAATATACTATCATAGTATTATTTGTCGAACCAAACATAGTATAAGATGATTATTTGGATGCTAATTGAGGCCCGTCGAAAGATGGGGCGAGTTGAGGGTGTTTTAGTCGCGACAAAGGCTCCTTCCTCTCTCGTACCAAAACCCCGAACCAAGTTCTTTGGTTATGAAGGGCCGGTGCCCTTTATCCATTTGGGTGAGTCAAAATTAGGTTTCTTGGTTCCTTAAAGACCAAGTGGCGACTCTGTATCTGTTTTCAACAGACCTATTTTCTTTCTTTGATTCAAAATCATAACAAGTTTCCAACCAAACCAGAGAAGTGGTCCGATTTTCGGTATCCACAGTATGTCTTTTCAAGATTGAGGCAAGAGTATCTTTAAATTCTTAGTAAGACTAATCAATTCTCGGCTCTTCTTCAGTGTCAACGCGAAATCGATTTTGACTTTTTCAGGATTCTTATTTTTTCTTTGTTTGATGCAAAAATGTATTATCCATGGTAATTTGAAAAGTGACATTTTAGTTCAATGATTTATGTATTTATGACTAGGCACATCAAATTAAGAAAATTGAGATTTCATTCCATCAATAGAGAAGGATTACATACTCATTAAGGTATTAGTGTATGTAATGGAAGAAAAATGAGAATGGTATGTCAAAAGGGTGGCCGATCATTTAGAGAGTGTGTTTGGGTATTCTTCTTATGCATGTGACTGGTGATGACATGTGTAGGGTATATTTTCATGCATGTGAGAGAGGTGGCACGGGTAAGTGGCAAAATGTAATTCATGCATTATGCCATGTTTGGCTTGCGCGCCAAAAACTGGTATTGTATGTGTACAGGGTACATTGTGTGTGAGACCGGGTACGGGTACAGATACAGGTATGTGTACATCTACATGTATAGGTACGGATATGGATTCGCGCTTGGGTTCATATTGAAACTAGTAAATATGTGTTGACTAATATAAGGTTCAATGAACGGTTACATATATGGTTATGTAAACGGTTATGGTTAGGTGAACGACTATGTGAAAGAATAGGTGAATGATTACAAGTGTGGATACAAGTACGAATTCAAATA
Source organism: Hydrangea macrophylla (assembly GCA_033977485.1). Taxonomy (NCBI): domain Eukaryota; kingdom Viridiplantae; phylum Streptophyta; class Magnoliopsida; order Cornales; family Hydrangeaceae; genus Hydrangea; species Hydrangea macrophylla. The sequence goes on from CM066992.1 coordinate 35,580,484, forward strand.
CATGTCGAGTTCTAGTTTGAAGGTCCATATTGATTGTACCAAAATAAGGGTGATGACTATAGTGACGGCTACTAGCTCACGGGTCGAGAATACAAGTATTTCGAACTTTTGTAAAATACTGCAGACATTACTCTAAGACAGAGATATAAAGATTGAATATACCAAATTTGGGTTTTACCATTTTAGGTTTTAGAGAAAATTTATCAAATGCAGTTTGGGTGTATATATTAGAAAATATTAAAAAAAAAAAAAAGAAAAGAAAAAAAAAAGAGAAGAGAGAATGGATATGTCTGTGGTGGTGGCCAGCTGAAGCGGTAACTGAGGGAGGGGATGATGGTGTTGGCTCTCAAGAGATAGAGAAGGGGAGAGAGAGATATAGAGAGAGAGAGAGAAGGGGGGGGGGGGGAGAGAGAAAGACAATACCAAAGAGTGAGAGGAGAGAATGGATATGTTTTTTTTTTTTTTGGGAGTACGTCTTTCCTCCTATATTATATAGATTGTTGGTGCAGTCCCATATCATGACTTTTGAGGAGGGGGGAGGGAGAAAGACAATACCAAAGAGTGAGAGGAGAGAATGGATATGCTTTTTTTTGGGGAGTACGTCTTTCCTCCTATATTATATAGATTGTTGGTGCAGTCCCATATCATGACTTTCGATTAATTTACTTGGATTAAAATATTATGAGAAATTTAGCATATTGTGGGGTTTTTGTTACAATCTTTTTGTAACAACCTGCATTTCATGTAAATTTTAATTTGCATTTCCATATTTAAATTGTTTGCACTGCTTTTATTTAAATTTCATTTTTCATGATTAGACTGTTAATACTAGTTTGATTTCATATTGAAATTCTTTTGGGGTCAAATTGCAATTTCTGTAAAGTTAGTAATGTCCGTATGGATTTCAAAGTCGGTATTCCAAAAATGGTGGAAGTGTACTCTTCTTACTCAAAATGTATTTTTTATAAAACCGGAAAATTGTTTCTTTCGATAAAATGAGTTTTCTGTATTTTGTGGTGAACACCGTATCACAAAAATACCAATTTGTGCTTAAAACTGTCCGTGTTGTATTAAACTTTCACAGATTTTGGAAGTGATGTAAAGTTAGATTTGACATACACTTTATTTCCATTTATGGAAAACTAATCATTGGATAGGGCCTTGTTTGGCAATGCCTTGTGTGAGTATGTTAACTTAAGGCCACAAGCTTCTATTCCCAAACAACTTATCTTGACCCCTATACCTCTAATTGACCCCTAGGCTAGCTTAGACTCCATCTAAACTAAAGATGGTGTATACAATTGGATGTACGTATGATTTATGAGCTGGAGATTAGATATTTACTATATACAAAACTCATTTGTAGAGTATATTGTAATCAACTTGGGCTCCAAGTTGAGGATTGGCTATATATACACCACATACACACATTTTAATCTACAATCTTAGTAAACCAAATACACTGAGAGATAAGAGAGTTCCAGAGAGTTAGAGAGAACTTCATATTTACAGAAATTGTAGAAGGAGAACATCAACTCCATAGCTCAAAACTTCATTTGAGTTTATTAATTGGAGCTCTTTCTCAACAAAAAAAATTCTTTATCCTCTCATTCAGTGAGTATTACTAACTCACTAAGAATGTAATTACATGTTTAGTTACTGTGTATTTGCTTAATTTTGTAAAACACCATGGTTGATTTCACGTATGAATTTCATAGCTTGAAATCAAGATTTTCAAAACTTAATCTAAATTCGTTTTCAGAGTTGAATATCAAAGATTATAGTATATAGAGTATATAGTTCAAGTTATAGAGCCTAATTTGTTCATACCACAAAGTATATTGAAAATGAAGTTTTGTCATCTTTTAAAATTTCATAAAATGTGAGAGTTATAGATTGAATCATGTTAAATTGGTTATGGATTCTTAATCCTTGTTGAAAAACAAAGAGAATCATATATTATAAGGCCTAATTACTCCCGAAATTGAAAATGGGTAAAAATGGACCCTTAAAACTGAAACAGAGCAGTTTCTGCGACGAAGAATAAGCCTCAGTAAAAACTCGCGCCACGATCTCACGCGCCAAGATCGCGCGAGCGGACCGCGCGAGTGACCCCTCGCGCGAGCGGTTCGCGCGCGCGATCCTCGTTTCCCCAGGCAGACAGAAAAGTTTATATATAAAATGAAAATTAGGCATATCGCGCGAGCAGCCCGCGCGAACGAGCCGTCGCGCGAGCGGCCCGCGCGCGCGACCTCTGGCAGTTTCCAGTTTTGCTTGTTTTGTGATAAGGGACTGTTTGGGATAAAATTTGTATACTGTTTGTGTACTGTTTGGGAAATTTACTAAAGCAGAATCCTTTTTGGTTATGTATAAATGATCAAAACAATGAATTGCGACTTATCAATCCCCGTACGTGCGTTATTCCTTTAATTCAGAGATTTACTTTGTGTTTAAGTTCATGGCATTCATGTGGGGTCAGTGGTACATGCATGTGGGTGTTAGTCAGTGTGGAAAAGAGTAATGGTCAGTGTGGAAAGAGTATGAGATTGAGATTGAGATTGCGGTTGTGGTTGTGGTTGAGATTGCGGTGAGGGTATCTTTGAAATGCGACGGTGGAAAATTTGGACACTCCCTGACGCCCATGGAAACGTTAAAGTGTGTGACGCCGAACTTGGACATTCCCTGGCACCCATGGTAGTGCTAAAGTGTGGCCTACGGACACTCCCTGATACCCGAGTCTGGATACTGCGTGAGGTTGCTCCGGTATTTGCATGGCGGTTTAGGTATTCAAAGTGTGAGGCAATGGACACTCCCTGGTACCCCGGACCAAAGTGTGAGGCAAACTGGACACTCCCTGGCTCCACGTTGCTAAAGTGTGGCTATCTTAGTGTTTCAAAGATACCAGGAGTAAGATAGTGGGTTGTTGTGTCTGTCGAGAGAAAAGAGTCGGCAAGATGAGTGTGGTGCATTGTCTCATACACAATTATATGTTTCATGAATGATCGACTTTTAATGTATTCCTTGTTGTTTTTATAAAATGAATTCTTTCTATGGTCAAAGATTGATTTTACAAAATTGAAAATGGAAAAAGGTAAATGAGTATGCTTTACATTTAAAGCTATGTTTTTAATACTCACCAGCTTCTTGAAGCTGACGACGTTGATGCGTCCTGGACATTCGTGTTCAGGCTTTTCAGGTTATGAACAGGCTCACCAGTATGATTATGCTAATTGAGAACGGCGGCTTGAAGAGAATCTGTTATTGTCATTGCATATTTTAAGTTATATGTTTAAGTTTTTAACTATTTGTATTAAGGATGACTGTAATAGACCTTAAGCTATTGTTTTGTTTCAAGGCGGTCTGTGCCTTAGTTGACCCCGTATCATAAGATGTAATAAGTTAGAAAAAAATTTTAAGCCTTGATTGCTCTGCTCTGATTATTGTTTATTGTTGTTCGACGTTTGGGACGGAATCGATCCTTCAAACTGTCGTGACCTACGGGTCCATAAAGGAAATTAAACGCTTTCCTTATTTATGCTACGTCGGGGCGTGACAGGATTTAGTGGTATCAGAGCCAGGTTATTATTTATCTCAAGATAGTTTAGCCAGGTTAGGGTTTACCAGTATAGACCCGATTCCACATTCCATTAAGTGTTACACACCCGATGATACGACAGGGAGGATAGACTCAGAACCCAAACGCCTAAGATTATCTGTGTCCTGACTTAAGTAGTACCTTTTTATCAGGTATGGATCCAGCTCATCCGCTATATGTACCAGACAGATTTGGAGGACACTTTGTGACACCTGGGGCAGTGATCCCAGCCTTTCTCGACTTATATCATGCGGCCATTGAGCAGTTGGCCACAGCGACCGTAGTATCTGATTTATGGCACCAGGTTCATGTGGTAGGCTTAGTCGACCTGACTCGTATCCGCCTAGAGCTTCGTTACATTGCAGAGCCTCAGCGCTTGGTTTTGGTCGAGGTTTTGAGGTTGGTTGATAGCGATGCTTTCTATCTTCCTCTCGAGATCCAGATTGTGCACGCCCATCTGGCTTAGTTAGAGATGCCCCCACCAGTAGTTCCCATCGCCGAGGACGATGCTGGGGTTGTTCATGTGGTCCCAGTAGGTGGAGAGATTGTAGAGGACGGCATAGGTCTAGATGATCTCGCCGCTGAGCTCGAGGCTGAGCTAGCACTTGAGCTAGCCTTACCTGAGGAGATGCTAGTTGAGGCAGATGCCCCTGCGCCTGCTTCATCTTCGACCTCTCCAGGCTATGATGGGGTGGGCCCCTTTCAGGCTCAGCGATTTTGCCCCGTCGATTCGCTGGATCTCCTGATGGCTGCTTATGGAGACGATTGACGTTCTAGTTATGACTTGTACATATTAACTACTTTTGACTATTAACTATTAACTCTATCACTTTTTGCAACTGTAATTACATGCATTAGAGTGTAGGGCAATGACCCATTTTTTGTAACATTAACTCTTGCATGCGTCCTAACCCATACAGGTAGGGTAGGCATTGATCTGACCATGCATGCTTTTTGTATCTACTTGACAAGAAGTTATATATATATAAAATGTACTCTTTTGGATATAGTCGTCATTTGAATTGCTTCATAGCACTGTTGCATGCATGTTTCTCATTCTACTATCACTATCATGTATAGAATGGCTGGAAGACTAAGGAGGAACAGGAATTTGATCGAGGGAGCGCCTGAGGCTGCCGATCCCACAGGAATATTTGAAGCTTTCATTAGACGTCTCGAAAGGGTTAGTAATCAGAATGAAAACCGACGAGACCGCCAAACTGGAGACAAATTGCTGGAGAGATTCTGTGCACTAAGGCCCGAGCAGTTTGCGGGTACAGCAGAACCCTGGAAGGCCGAACAATGGTTAAGACAGATGGACCGTATGTTCGAAGCTGTCCAGTGCAATGAGATGGACAAGAGGAGATTGGCTACGTTTCAGTTGACCGATGCTGTCGCAGATTGGTGGGATTCGGTCATAGCTACTATCGGGAATGGAGCTGCAATGGGAATGACGTGGACTGCGTTCAAGGGGAGATTTTTGGAGAAGTACTTTCCGGCTACGGAGAGGCATAGAAGAGAGAAGGAATTCATGAATCTGACGCAAGAAACCAAGTCGGTGCAAGAGTACACCACACAGTTCGAAAGGCTGTCTCGGTTCGCTCCACACCTGGTTGATACTGAAGAGAAGAAGATCCGGAAGTATAACCAAGGGCTGACACCGCAGATTCGTCGCCTGACTCTCGGCCACTTAGATAAATCGTTTGAAGGACTTGTTGGTTTGGCTACCGATCTGGAAGAGGATGCTCGAGTGAACCGTAAGCAATTTGATTTCCGACCGCCTCAAAAGGGTAACTTTGGGAATAGACCACCAATGAATCGTACCCAAGGGCAGAAGAGGAATTTCGACGGAAGCAAGAAGACTCAGGCTATTACCTATCCGACTCAACCCTGAGTAGGAGAAGGAAGTAGTAGTGGAAAGTGCTTCAACTGTGGCAACCCTGGTCATCTGGCTCGAGATTGCAAGGCACCAAGGCGTGCTGCTCAGCAAGGAATAGTCTGCTTCAACTGTGGTGAACCAGGTCACATTAGAAGGTTCTGCACTACTCCTAAGCAAGTGACTTATGGTCAACAGGGTCAGACTCGCTTGAATGCTATTATTCTTGATGCCGCTGGATATGATGGCACTGTGTACGAAGAAGGAGATTATGGAGAAGCTCAACCTGATCAGCAAGCAGTGGAAGGTACATTAACTCTGTTTAACTCCCATGTTAAAGTGTTATTTGATACGGGTGCTGCTCTTTCGTTCATATCTGTTAATACAATTCGGAGATTGGGTATCTTACCTCATCGCTTAGAGAAAGCTTTGAAGGCTACATCACCATTAGGAGCTGCAGTCAGATTAGGACACGTGTGCAAGGATTGTCCCTTACGGCTGGGAGACCGTGAAATCCCTGCAAGGTTTATTGTCCTATCGATGAAAGAGTTCGACATAATCCTAGGGATGGATTGGCTCACTCAGAATCAAGTGAAGTTGGATTGTGCGAGGAAGAGAATCACATTCTCCGACAACAAGAATCAACCCTTCGATTTTCAATGTAACCCTTCGGGAGATATGTTCCTCACGAGATGTTTGGCCAACATCGAAGTCGTCAGTACAGAAGCGACAGTGTCGTCTATACCTGTAGTCAAGGACTTCGAAGAAGTATTTCAAGACGTTTCTGGGTTGCCGCCCGAAAGAAGTATAGAGTTCTGTATTGAGCTTATACCGGGTACCGTACCGATCACCAAGGTTCCCTACAGAATGGCCCCCACAGAACTATTAGAATTGAAGGAACAAGTTCAAGAGCTTGAGAACCTAGGTTTTGTACGTCCAAGTACATCGTCTTGGGGAGATCCGGTGTTATTTGTGAAGAAGAAGGACGGGACGCTCAGACTATGTATCGACTACAGAGAACTGAACCGCGTGACTATCAAGAACAAGGATCCCTTACCTCGGATCAATGATTTGTTTGATCAACTAAAAGGAGCTACGACATTTTCCAAGATAGACCTAAGGTCGGGATATCATCAGTTGAGGGTACGAAAGGAAGACATACCTAAGACTGCTTTCAGAACCCGATATGGTCATTATGAATTTCTGGTGATGCCGTTTGGAATGACGAATGCCCCAGCAGTATTTATGGATCTGATGAACAGAGTGTTCAAGCCTTACTTGGATCAGTTTGTCATCGTCTTTATAGATGATATTTTGATCTATTCTAAGTCAGGAGAAGAGCACGAGCAACATCTACGTGTTGCGATGCAGACGCTCAAGGATCATCAGTTGTATGCCAAATTCAGTAAGTGTGAGTTCTGGTTACAAGAAGTGAAATTTTTGGGACACAAGGTGTCATCTCAAGGAATTTCAGTGGATTCGTCCAAGACTGATGCTGTGTCCAACTGGGTTAGACCGAGCAACCCTACAGAAGTTCGGAGTTTTCTTGGACTCGCAGGCTATTACCGGAGATTTGTTGAGGGATTCTCCAAGATAGCAGCACCTTTGACTGGGTTGACGAAGAAGAATTTGAAGTTCGAGTGGACAGAGAAGCATGATCGAGCCTTTCTAGAGTTGAAAGAGAGACTCACTACCACACCAGTACTAGCAATACCCAAGCCTGATGAAAAGTTCACTATCTTTAGTGACGCATCATATCAAGGGTTAGGGTGTGTACTTATGCAAGATGGCAGAGTTATTGCCTATGGATCCAGACAGCTGAAGCCGAATGAATTGAACTATCCCATTCATGATTTGGAGTTGGCGGCAGTGGTATTTGCACTCAAGATTTGGAGACACTATCTCTATGGTGAGAAGTTTGATTTATTCTCCGATCACAAGAGCCTGAAATATTTGTTCACACAGAAAGAGTTGAACATGAGGCAACGCAGATGGATGGAGCTGATCAAAGATTATGACTTCACGTTAGAATACCACCCCGGTAAAGCTAATGTGGTCGTTGATGCCCTGAGTCGACAGACTCATGAGACGATCGCCACCTTAATGGTTAGAGAGTGGCGAGCGTTGGAGACGTTGGCGGAGTTCGATGTACAGAGTGCTAAAGAAGGAGGACAACTTTTTGGATGTCTTATCCTATAGCCTGTTCTTATCGACCGCATTATTGGAGCTCAGAAAGAAGATGAGAAGTTTCAGACATGGTTTGCGAAGATGTCAGAGAAAGACCCGACAGAATGGAAGGTGGGAATCGATGGAAGGTATCATTGCAGGAATAGATTATGTGTGCCAGATTATGGTGAGCTAAGGAAGGATATTCTGGAAGAAGCACATAAGTCAAGGTATACAGTTCTTCCGGGAGGAACTAAGATGTACAAAGATTTGAAGAGAAATTTCTGGTGGAAAGGTATGAAGAAAGACGGGGCCGAATTTGTATCCAAGTGCTTGACATGTCAGCAAGTCAAAGCCGAACATCAGAGACCGTCAGGATTGTTGCAACCGCTACCTGTTCCTGGTTGGAAGTGGGAGCACATTACGATGGATTTTGTAGTGGGATTGCCTCGATCTCAGCAGAATCATGACGCTATTTGGGTAATTGTGGATCGATTGACGAAGTCAGCTCATTTCATTGCTTATAGTATGACATACCCGGTAGAAAAGATGAGTCGGATGTACCTACAACAAGTTGTGCGACTTCACGGTGCACCTGTGTTAATTGTGTCAGACCGTGACGCATGTTTTACTTCTGGATTTTGGGAAAGTCTGCAAGAAGCTATGGGAACCTCGCTCAAGATGAGCACTGCTTTTCACCCTCAGACAGACGGACAGACTGAGCGTGTTAATCAGATCATGAAAGATATGCTTAGGGCTTGTGTTATCGATTTTGAAGAATATTGGGAGACACACTTGCCGTTGGTTGAATTTGCCTATAACAACGGTTATCACACGAGTATCGGGATGGCTCCGTTCGAAGCATTGTACGGACGACCATGTCATTCTCCATTGTGTTGGGGATACGGAGTTGTTGGGACCAGATTTGGTTAGAGAAACCAACGAGAAAATTTCTTTGGTCAAGGAGAGGATGAGAACCGCTCAGAGCCGGTATAAGAGTTATGTTGATCGACGCCGGAAAGATTTGGAATTCAGTGTTGGAGATCACATACTTCTTAAGGTTTCCCCGACCCGAGGAGTAGTCCGTTTTGGCCTCAAGAGAGGGAAGTTAGCTCCACGTTTCATCGGACCGTTCGAGATTTTGGAATGTGTTGGAAAAGTGGCTTATCGACTCGCGCTACCACCGAAGATGTCTGGGGTTCACAATGTGTTCCATGTGAGTATGCTGAGGAAGTACATACGAGACCCCTTACACGTGGTTAGTTATGACGATATTGAGCCGAGTCATAACGTTTCTTACAAGGAAAGACCCGTGAAGATTCTAGATCAGAGTATCAAGAAGTTGAGGAATAAGGATATTCCGTTGGTGAAGGTTCAGTGGAATCATAATGACGAGAATGAAGCCTCGTGGGAAGTTGAAGCTGATATGAGGAAGAAGTACCCGGAGTTGTTTCAGGACTAGTTAGTCTTGATTTCGAGGACGAAATCCTGTTTAAGGGAGGAAGGATGTAACAACCTGCATTTCATGTAAATTTTAATTTGCATTTCCATATTTAAATTGTTTGTACTGCTTTTATTTAAATTTCATTTTTCATGATTAGACTGTTAATAGTTGTTTGATTTCATATTGAAATTCTTTTGGGGTCAAATTGCAATTTCTGTAAAGTTAGTAATGTCCGTATGGATTTCAAAGTCGGTATTCCAAAAACGGTGGAAGTGTACTCTTCTAACTCAAACTGTATTTTTATAAAACCGGAAAATTGTTTCTTTCGATAAAATGAGTTTTCTATATTTTTGTGGTGAACACTGTGTCACAAAAATACCAGTTTGTGCTTAAACTGTCCGTGCTGTATTAAACTTTCACAAATTTTGGAAGTGATGTAAAGTTAGATTTGACATACACTTTATTTCCATTTATGGCAAACTAATCATTGGATAGGGCCTTGTTTGGCAATGCCTTGTGTGAGTATGTTAACTTAAGGCCACAAGCTTCTATTCCCAAACAACTTATCCTGACCCCTATACCTCTAATTGACCCCTAGGCTAGCTTAGACTCCATCTAAACTACAGATGGTGTATACAATTGGATGTACGTATGATTTATGAGCTGGAGATTAGATATTTGCTATATACAAAACTCATTTGTAGAGTATATTGTAATCAACTTGGACTCCAAGTTGAGGATTGGCTATATATACACCACATACACACATTTTAATCTACAATCTTAGTAAACCAAATACACTGAGAGATAAGAGAGTTCCAGAGAGTTAGAGAGAACTTCATATTTACAGAAATTGTAGAAGGAGAACATCAACTCCATAGCTCAAAACTTCATTTGAGTTTATTGATTGGAGCTCTTTCTCAACAAAAAAAATTCTTTATCCTCTTGTTCAGTGAGTATTACTAACTCACTAAGAATGTAATTACATGTTTAGTTACTGTGTATTTGCTTAATTTTGTAAAACACCATGGTTGATTTCACGTATGAATTTCATAGCTTGAAATCAAGATTTTCAAAACTTAATCTAAATTCGTTTTCAGAGTTGAATATCAAAGATTATAGTATATAGAGTATATAGTTCAAGTTATAAAGCCTAATTTGTTCATACCACAAAGTATATTGAAAATGAAGGTTTGTCATCTTTTAAAATTTCATAAAATGTGAGAGCTATAGATTGAATCATGTTAAATTGGTTATGGATTCTTAATCCTTGTTGAAAAACAAAGAGAATCATATATTATAAGGCCTAATTACTCCCGAAATTGAAAATGGGTCAAAATGGACCCTTAAAACTGAAACAGAGTAGTTTCTGCGAGGAAGAATAAGCCTCAGTAAAAACTCGCGCCACGATCGCGCGCGCGAAGATCGCGCCAGCGGACCGCGTGAGCGACCCCTCGCGCGAGCGCTCCGCACGCGCGATCCTCGTTTCCCCAGGCAGACAGAAAAGTTTATATATAAAATGAAAATTAGGCATATCGCGCGAGCGGCCCGCGCGCGCGACCTCTGGCAGTTTCCAGTTTTGCTTGTTTTGTGATAAGGGACTGTTTGGGATAAAATTTGTATACTGTTTGTGTACTGTTTGGGAAATTTACTAAAGCAGAATCCTTTTTGGTTATGTATAAATGATCAAAACAATGAATTGCGACTTATCAATCCCCGTACGTGCGTTATTCCTTTAATTCAGAGATTTACTTTGTGTTTAAGTTCATGGCATTCATGTGGGGTCAGTGGTACATGCATGTGGGTGTTAGTCAGTGTGGAAAAGAGTAATGGTCAGTGTGGAAAGAGTATGAGATTGAGATTGAGATTGCGGTTGTGGTTGTGGTTGAGATTGCGATTGTGGTTGTGGTTGAGATTGCGGTGAGGGTATCTTTGAAATGCGACGGTGGCAAATTTGGACACTCCCTGACGCCCATGGAAGCGTTAAAGTGTGTGACGCCGAACTTGGACATTCCCTGGCACCCATGGTAGTGCTAAAGTGTGGCCTACGGACACTCCCTGATACCCGAGTCTGGATACTGCGTGAGGTTGCTCCGGTATTTGCATGGCGGTTTAGGTATTCAAAGTGTGAGGCAATGGGCACTCCCTGGTACCCCGGACCAAAGTGTGAGGCAAACTGGACACTCCCTGGCGCCCCGTTGCTAAAGTGTGGCTATCTTAGTGTTTCAAAGATACCAGGAGTAAGATAGTGGGTTGTTGTGTCTGTCGAGAGAAAAGAGTCGGCAAGATGAGTGTGGTGCATTGTCTCATACACAATTATATGTTTCATGAATGATCGACTTTTAATGTATTCCTTGTTGTTTTTATAAAATGAATTCTTTCTGTGGTCAAAGATTGATTTTACAAAATTGAAAATGGAAAAAGGTAAATGAGTATGTTTTACATTTAAAGCTATGTTTTTAATACTCACCAGCTTCTTGAAGCTGACGACGTTGATGCGTCCTGGACATTCGTGTTCAGGCTTTTCAGGTTATGAACAGGCTCACCAGTATGATTATGCTAATTGAGAATGGCGGCTTGAAGAGAATCTGTTATTGTCATTGCATATTTTAAGTTATATGTTTAAGTTTTTAACTATTTGTATTAAGGATGACTGTAATAGACCTTAAGTTGTTGTTTTGTTTTAAGGCGGTCTGTGCCTTAGTTGACCCCGTATCATAAGATGTAATAAGTTAGAAATTTTTTTTAAGCCTTGATTGCTCTGCTCTGATTATTGTTTATTGTTGTTCGACGTTTGGGACGGAATCGATCCTTCAAACTGTCGCGACCTACGGGTCCATAAAGGAAATTAAACGCTTTCCTTTTTTATGCTACGTCGGGGCGTGACACTTTTTATGTTAGAAACTTAACCGTGAACATGAAATTCTCACTAACATTTCATGAAAATATTCAAAACCTTACATAAGTTTCTCATAAAGTGTGAAATTCCATGCAAGTTGTTAGTAATTTCTCATGAAGTGTAAGTTTTGTGTGTGTGATCATAATCATCGTGCACTTATAATGTTGTGGAAAATTTCTCATAGTGTTATGTGTAATTCTCTTTGAATTCAACATGCCGCATGTTCGAAGAGTAAACTACAGAAAGCTAAATCTAACATGATTGGGGTTCACAACTATGAATGAGGAAATAAAGTTGCGAGACAACCAGACCCGGCCTTTTTTAAGAGAAAAGTAGGCGCAGGCCCAAGGCCCACAAAGTTTGATACAATTTGAGGGCCCTATATACTCTTTGGGCCCAAATAGACCCTAAGTAGGCCTTGGCAGTCAAAGACAATCACAAAAGTAAAGTTCAAAAATATAAGCCAAAAAAAAAAAACATAACAATACCAAAAACCCCAGCCTCCACATTACGTCATTCTCTCTCTATGGTATACTAGTCATGTTATCTATTAAAAAGGATATGATAGAGAAATTTAATTATACAATCTTAATTAGTACTTTCTTTGTGGCTAAAAATGTAAGAAGAATTTAGATTATAATATTTGTCTTGTTATAAAGTGAATTGTTCTTAGTAGATTGCATATGTAAGTTCGTGTCTATTTTTGTAGCTTATACTTATTTAATACCTTTTGTTAACTGGTTGTTACTAGTATATAAAAGATTCCATCTTATAAATTCGTCTAAAGTCCCCAAAACCTCAGGACTATGCCCGGAGACAACCACATTGTTGCGCAACTAAAGACACCGTTTTGGCACTTGATTGGACACGATGACGCTGAAAAGTACCAATAAGAAGTGGATTATTGAATAGTGGGTGAATTTCAATGACAGATTGTATATCATATTGTATCTTTTATTGTTATAATTTTTTTTTTTGAGATAGTACACTTTTCGGATTTTGTGTGTAATTTGTGTTCAATTATATGTCTTTTGCATGTATATGACATGCCATATAACATATGTGTTCTGGCTCAAAATGAGGCAAACATATTTGACATTTGTGATGTCTCTCATAACCATTTGATATGAGAAAACATCGTTTGTATTGGAATCTAGCATGTTGTTTCAATTGCTCATTAGTGTTTGGATGTATTTTTGATGAGTAATTCTTGGGACACAACTTTCATACAACTTTCACATAACCTCCTTAAAAGATGTGTCTGTCTTGTGATGTCACTGGACCCCACAGTGACATAGGAGAGAGATAAACACATCTTTTAGGAGGTTATGTGAAAGTTGTATGAAAGTTGTGTCCCAAAAATTACCCATTTTTGATGCATAACACCACTTATATACGTTGTGTTGGAAAAATGAATTTCCAATTACTAAGTTTGAATAAACTTGAGCCCAACTTTAAGGTGGGTCCCACACGTCCACAGGGCCGAGACTACGTTGGAACGCAATCCCCTCAGTGAGGAGATGAACGTCATATATTTACATGTAGAAATCCATTGAGGGATAAATGAGATAGTGTCATCCAAAGTGTCCATGTGAAGCTTGGTTGAGGAGGCGTGAAGTGGGTAAAATTTAGTTGTCGACCCACATAGGAAAACTACAAGGAAGTTAAAGTGCATATATAACCCAAGGTTGATACAAGGGCTATGCCCCTTTGGGATACACACTTTTATTAAGGGGAAGGGCCTAAGCAAACCATGGTCCACCACACACGCGCGCGTGCTGCCGTCCGACCAAATCGGGCTGGGCTGAGCGTGGGGCTTGGGCTTTGTATAGAAAAATTCTTTTTCAAGAAAATACTTTTGAACCAAACCAGTCCAAAATTTCTAAACCATTTTCGAACTGGAAATTAATATTTAATTTTTCGGACGAAAATATTTCCTTCCAAAAACTGTTGAAACCAACAGTCGTAGCTTATGCTCTGTTTGGGTGTGTCTTTTCAGAAAGACGCTTGTGCCTTGTTTGGGTATGTATTTTACAGACAGACACCAATTTTCTATATATTCAACCTTTGTTATCATTCATTTCATTCACAAAATCTCTCTCTCTCTCTCTCTCTCTCTCTCTCTCTCTCTCTCTCTCTCTCTCTCTCTCTCTCTCTCTCTCTGCATATTAGAATTAAGTCTGTTCAAGTTTTATACATATAATTGCGTTCCCTAGGTTCTGTATATTGCGTTCTATCTTGGGATACGATTATTCATCAACCTTGTGCACTGAGAGAGAGCAAATTCGTCTAAAGGAATCAATGTTGACACTGGGCTCGGATTCTTACTCAATTTATAATTTTGCATTCTTATTCTTCGAACTATAAGTTTTCTGGATCTAATTTTTGTTTCCAATTTCTGTTTCTTGTTTTAAATTTGTCTCAACTTAAGTTTTTGTTTTAGATTATATATATTACTTTACAATAATAGATTGTCATTAGGGAATAACACATTGTAATAAACAATACTTGGGATTCAATTTCATAAACTTCATATCGAGCTTGTGAGAATTTTTGAACTATTCTATATTTGTAGTAAGAATTTCTCATTCAAATAAACATTACTTGCAAACAGCAAAAAATTTTCAAATTTGTCGTTCTAATGATCTAAAATGATGAGTAAGATAAAATGTATTGCAAATTGTGTAAGTTATATAATAAATTTTATAGGAAATAAATATATACCTCTCTCTACTTTCTAAACTAAATGATTATCAATAATGGAATTGCATGATTTATGGGAGTGGATGAGATATATGTTCATATGATTCTCTCATTGACAATTATGGGATTTGGTTATTATTGAATATTGCATAACACAGATTTAATGTGTGTGTGTGTATATATATGGATTGTGCATGTACATATTAGGAAACTAGTCTACAAAATACATGCTAATTTGGGTAAAATAACCTATTACAATAGACATTATGTAAGGGAGGGCCTATTACTATGAAAAGTTTTTTGGATGAACTTTATAGACATATGTTGGCAGGGCTGTCCAACAAACCTGAGACCAGACCAACCCGACCCAACACGACCAATCCGAAGGGAGTTGAGTGGTTTAAGTAGTTGGTCGGTCGAGTCACGAGTATCGCAGGCACACCCAATTGCTTTCGGGTTGGATGTCAGTTAATCTAATCCAAATCAATGTTTACCCAAACTGACCGAAGACTTCACTTTACGTACGTAAGGTTCATTTAGTCATTTTTAGTCTCATTTTACTCAGACATGTTCTACATACGCGAAGAAACCCCAATACCTCTAGTCCTTCTCTTACGCCACGCCGGTGAGTCACCATCACCACTAAGTTGTCGTCACCATCAGCCCAACCCATCGTCAATGCTAAGGTATTTATTCCATTCTTCTTTAGGAATCAACCCCAACACCAAGCTTCAAGCCTTCAATCGTCAGACATAGCAGATCTACTGTTTGGTGTTGTTGTAGATCGTCGAACATGGCAAAATTATAGTTTGATTGACAGACGGAGCAGAATGTCGGACTAACCTTCAGGCTTCAAGCATTTGTTTGGTGGTGTTGTAGATTTATTACAAATCTATTGCATTTACTAAGTTTCCCTTTTCTTTCTTCTTTTTCCCTTGTGTTATGACTTTAATGAGAGAAACACTTTGTCCCCTTTGTTGATTTAAAATCTAGATTTGCTCATGAGGAATGAATTCTTGTAGATATGGAATCATAGTTATGAGAAACCGTCTAACTCTTTTTCCCCCATTTGATATCTGTCGGTTTTACACCGACCTGACTCCATCCGAAACTAACTAGTAGGTTTCACCCAAC
The DNA here is from genome assembly GCA_033977485.1 of Hydrangea macrophylla. Lineage (NCBI taxonomy): Eukaryota > Viridiplantae > Streptophyta > Magnoliopsida > Cornales > Hydrangeaceae > Hydrangea > Hydrangea macrophylla. The sequence goes on from CM066992.1 coordinate 35,596,301, forward strand.
AAGACGGATGGATGACAGGTGGTAGGTGCCCAACCCAATGGAATTCAGGTGGATGGATGGGTGGGTCAAACCCGACTCACATAACTCCTGAACACCCCTTGGATAATGAGAGACTTATCGCTATATATCTATTTTTCATTTATATATATATAAAAAAAAAAAAAAAACCCCAATTCAAACCCAGCCCTAGGAGAAAAAATATATATATTTTTCGTAAGGATAGGAGAAAAATATTTATTACTCCTACAATGTTTGAATAATTTTACATGGTATAACAAGTCAATAAAGAGCATGTATGAATCCATCTGGCCCCTATTTCTAATAGAATACTTTTCCAACTCAGCCTAAAAAAATCTCCATCTCGGCAAAAATTTAAAATGTGCGAGAAGTTACAATATCCTACATGGTATCCTTGAAACACACAATATTTATTGCAACCCTAGGCCATAGGATAGTGCTGTAGACTTGAGCCCATGTGATCCAGGACTGGGTCGGGTTAAGAGAGAGAGAGAGAGAGAGAGAGAGAGAGGAGGTTTAACAAAATTTTCTTAACTCCCACAATACCCTTTATTTAATTCTTAATTTACTAATTTTAATTCCATCTAGGTCCTAGACTCCTAATACACTATATACTTGTATTCTCTCTCCTAACAAAGTAAAAAATTCATGTACCAAGTAAATCTAGATGCTATTAGGTGTGAATAGAAATTGAAAAGAAGAAATGTTAGAGGCTTCATTAGTTCAAGTTATTAATAAATAGAATGGTAATTTTTTTTCTTTCCTTCTAAACTCCCAAACAAAATGAAAGAGGAGTGCGTTTGATAAAACTGAAATTAAGTACTAAAAATTTTAAGCACTTGAAGTTTTATTCCTTAAAATAGTGTTTCAATTATTGAAGTAGAATGCATTTAGTGATTTATTTTCAGTAAAAAAAATTTATTTAAAGATTTTGTGGTTTTAAAACTACATTTTCAATTAAGTAGTGTTTTATCAAAAACACTAAAAATATATATATATATATATATATTAAATCTTTTCATTTTCAGCAATTCTAATTAAATCTAAACACATCCTTTTTCTTTTCTCCTAAACCCCCACTATTGTCTATCTTTTTTTTTCTTTTCTCCAGAGTAGGGATGACAACGGGGCGGGTATGGGACGGGGCCCCCATACCCCGCCCAGCTTCAGTAAACCCTCCCCCCGCCCCGCATAGTGCTCTCCCCGCCCCCGCCCCCGGGGTCCCCGACCCCGTACCGCCCCAATTATGTTTTTTTTTTTTTTTTGGTACACAAATTGAAAAATCAATTTTTTTAATGCATTTTTTTTTCTTTAATAGTGCAGTTTTTTTTAACTTACCCAATTAGTTCCCTAATAGTGCAGTTTTTTTTTTTAAAATGGTAATACACATAACTATTGACGGGTAAAAATATAAATACAAGTATATTCGGGGCAGAGGCGGGTTTTTTTGACCCTACCCCGAACCCGACCCGAACCCAACCCGGATTTTGAAAACCTCCCCCATACCCGCCCCTAACCCTATTAAGCCCCCCATACCCTACCTATTAGGGGCGGGACGGAGAACCCGAAAAACCCACCCCATTGCCATTCCCTACTCCGGAGACATAGCGTAATATCCAGTTCCGAATCATTTGAGACGAATTTTATCCACATAAGAGAAAAGAGGAGAGAGAGAGAGAGAGAGAGAGAGAGAGAGAGTCCACCGCTTCCTTGAGCAGAATAGAGATGAACCATTCAGAGCATTCAGTTATAGTAACTGAAGAATCAAAACAGAGACACTTCGATCGCTTACCAGACGAAGTTGTCATCTCAATCTTCGACAAACTTGTCGATCTCAAACTACTCTTCCACTGCTCTCTCGTTTCCAAGCGTTTCTCTTCCCTAATCCCTCACGTTCACTCCATTTCCTTCTTAGTCCCTCGCACGAATCCAAATCCAAATTCAAATCCAAACCCAAATCCAAATCCAAATCCAAATCCAGAGGAGGCTCAACATCAAAATCTCCCCAAAAAGCTATTCCGATTCCTGCTAAACGACATCGTTTCCAAACCCCTCCGATTCATACGCCAAATCGTCCGCCCTAATAAGCCCTTGCCTTCCTCTATATCGGCTTTCTACGGCGATGCTTTCCGTTCCGCTGTTTGTTTCCTGGGAAAATTCAGACAGATTCGATCCTTGGAGATGAAACTTCCCTCTTCTTCAAGCCAAGGATCGGAAGTAATTAAGTGGAGGGTCAAGTTTGGGACCAAACTCGAAACATTCCTCTATATCTCTCCAACTTCACTTCATGAAATGAATCTATTCTTCAATGGTTCTGACGAAGAAGATGACGAAGAGTCTGAGTTGATTAACAATGTATTGAAACACAGAGTTCACTTGGCGTTTCAGTGCTTGAAAGACGCGGTAGTGAGGCATAGGATGTTGCTTTTCCTAATCGAACAACATCGGACGCTTCGGAGTGTTGTGATCTCCGATTCGAATAAACAAGGTTTGCTTTCTGTGAGAGATGAAAAGCTTGTTGAGCTGAGGAATTTGATTGAATCGACGTCGGAAACATTGGGGTCGGAGTTGAGGAGAATTGAAGTTCCAATGACTGCAATGGAATGGTATGTGCCTGTGTTGAAATTGCCATTGTCTGGGTATGTGATGGAAGGTGCAACACTTGTGGTGATGGGAATGGGGGACTCTGCTGCTGCTGCTGGTGATGGTAGTCCTGGTGTCACATTAGCATGCTCTTTTGAAGGGGATGAGGAGCCATTTGGGGAAGCTGTGACAGAGATGATGGTGAACCATGGGAGTAAGATGAAGACATTACTGTAACTTTGGAATCTAAAGATGTTATTTTTATGGCTTATGTTCTTGTCTAAATTTGAGATGATATGTATGTATGTATATATGTGTGTATACATTTACATATGATTAGCCAATGCTAAATGAAAGGAAACTTGCCCTTTACATGAATTGATGAAATTTAACTGATAGTCATACAGATATGCGCAGATGTTTACTCATTGTTTAAGCACTTATTTTTTTTGGTTGTTAGAGTCGTACGATTCACAATTCGATTCGATTCTTATACTTGACGATGTGAATCATGCCTATGATCGGCAAAGGCATTGAATCAGTCTGAATCGTCCCATTCATGATTCGATTCACACGATTCATGCCATTCATAAATTTTTTTGAGTTTCACTATTTATATATATATATATTTGAAGGTTTGGTCTTATTTTTTTTTTCCGTGTTACATGCCTTCTGATGATGCCAAAATTTGGTTAATATAAATTAAAGCAGATTAAGGAGAGAGAGAGTGAGAGACTGGTTTTTTGTATGTGGTTCAGTCCTGTTAATGAAGGGACCTTCATCTACGTGTGTGTCTGAGCACATTCACTATACTGTAAAAAGCCGGGGACCTGTGGTGAACCAACAATGGTTTGGAGCTACCGTAGGTCGGCCGGGCGTGTTGATCACTGCTATAGGGGTGCTATGCAGACTGAAAAAATGATCTCCTTCTATGAGGGTGAGGGGTCTCTTTTATAGATGCAAGAGACCCACTATTATATATATATATAAGGAAATATAATCCAATTAAGAATGATTGACATTAATTGTGGGGGTTTCCTAATTGGATTAGGAAACAATGTGCACTTTCCATTAGTCTTCTAATTTGAGTAGGAAACTGTCTGGAATTTTGGATTACGCCTCGGGGCCTGGTTGAGCTGTCCTTGCGACGAGATGTGCCTGCGCAGTCTCCCCGACTTGTTGGCCGGGTCGTGGATGAACCGCTCGGGATGCCTCGGGTAGACCAAAACGCTTGGGCTGATGCTTATCCGAAGAACTATGCATGATTTGGTTGAGATAGGGGTCGGCCACTGAATGGAACCGCTCGATCATAGGATAGAGTCAATTTTGGGCGTGTCAGTTGTCCCCCACTTCAAAGGTTGGCTTGATGCCAAATCGGGGCAAGTTTGGAACTCTGCTTGATGCCACTTGCCGCTATATGAGTGCTCGGGGAAGCTGCCTTGGAGCTTTTGAGTCTCGCGAGTTCTCGGGAACTGGCTAACATTTGAGACTTAGCCTAGCTCGGAGTCTTTTAGGGCTCGGGAATTGGCCAAGAGTTTAGACTCAGCTTAATCCGGAGTCTTTAAGTGCTCGGAAATTGACCAAGAGTTTAGACTCGGCCTAATCCAGAATCTTTTGCTTGAGTTAGCTCCTAGGATGATTATCTTCTACCCGTAAACCTTCGTCAAGGTTGTGGACAAAAGAATTTGACCATGTTGGAAAAGCCGACCTAAAGCGTATTGCTTTAGGGTTCTTTTATGTTAACTTCCCAGGATGGTTATTTTCCGCCCAGCCAGCCTTCGTCAAAACTGTTGGGAGAAGAGCTTGACCATGTTGGCAGAGCCGACCTAAAGCGTGTTGCTTTAGGGTCTTTTTGCTCCTCTATCGTGGGCCAACCTAAGAGGTTTTAGTCACCTCTATCGTTGGTTTGGACCTAAGTGGAGTTATTGCTTCTGAGTACTGTACGCATCCGGATTGTCTAAGAGTTTGACTTAGTTAATCCCAATGCCTATAAATACCCGGTGTGATTGCCTGTTTAGTTCATTGTGCCTTCCTGCCCCCCAAGCTTTCGCTAAGACGGGGGTCTGTAGAGGCTATTATTGTAGGTAACCGACCTGGAACATGGGTGGTTGCAGGGTCTTTTGAAGCTTGCCATCATCAGCCACCTAAGGGGATTTGCCCCCATTGTAGGTTATGGACCTAAGCGAAGCCGGTGCCTCGGATGTGATCCCGAGGTCTTTTGGTGCCTCGGGTGTCATCCCGAGTTCTTTTGTGCCTGGGGTGCGGCCCCGAAGTCTTTTGTGTCTCGGGTGAGGTCTTTTGTGCCTGGGGTGTGGCCCCGAGGTCTTTTGTGCCTCGGGTGTCATCCCGAGGTCTTTTGTGCCTCGGGTGTGGCCTCGAGGTCGTTTGCCAGTTGCGTAACAGTGGTTTTTGGTTGCCTCGAGGTTGAACCCAAGGTCTTTTTAGTGTGCCTCGGGTATGATCCCGAGGTCTTTGCAAGAGCTCTCTGACAGTCTGTGGAGCCTCACGCGATGATCGGGCAAGTACCACTGTAATCGGGCTTATCTAGACTGATGAAGACAGGAGGTCGGGTGAGGATCACCGAGCTCCTGATTATTCTGAGCTGGAGGCAAGGTCGGGATCACTGGATCCTGACTGCTGCAAATTGGAGGTCGGGTCGGGGCTGCCGGACTCAAACCGCTGTAAACTGGAGGTCGGGTCGGGGCTGCCTGACTCAGATCGCTGTGAACTGGACGTTGGGTCGGGGCTGCCGGACTCAGATCGCTATGAGTTGGAGGAACTGCTAGAACTACTGGGCTTATCCACATTGTCCTTCCCGGGCTGTTCTCGCTTCCGTTTACTTCCGGAAGGCTCGTAACTTTCTTGCCTGGGGTCTTTGGTCTTTAGAAACTCTTCAGTGTCAATGTATTTTCCAACCCTCTCTGCGAGTTCAATCAAGGTTATCGGTCGGTTTCTGTGAAACGACGTGGTGCACTTGGTATGCTGAACTCCTGAACAGAAGGCTATAATAGTGGTGGTTCAAGATCATAGACTCCGGGCTTCTCTTGACTTAACCGGTCGGTGAATTCCTTGAGGGTATCATCATTCCTTTGTCTAACTGTCAGTAGCTGCATGTCGGGCTTTGGTCGTTTATGCATACTGATGAACTGGTCGATGAACTGCTCGCTGAGTTGTTTGAAACTGCGTACCGATCGGGGCTTCAAGTAGTAGAACCATTGGGCGGCTGGGCCTTCAAAGTGTTGGGAAAAGCCAAGCAGTTCAGTTCGTTGGCTTTGGTGGCCAGGCCATCTGAGCCTTGTAGGTCCGGACGTTGTCGACCGGGTTTCCCGAGCCGTTATAAGAATCTAGGCGAGGCCGTTTAAATTTGCACGGGATGGCGAACCTCGTGATCTGGCTGGAGAACGGTGACTCTGTCTCGATATTGGCGTGATTCTGAGTAGGGTTTTGACCTAGCTCTTTGGCCATTCTGTCGGTCTGTTTCTTCAAACTCTGGAGACGGGCCATTACACTTCCCGACCGGTATCCAAGGGGTTGGTCGGGTTGGTGGAAGAGGCTTCTTCTTCATGGCTGTGTGCTGTCCTCTGGGATCGGGCTCGACTATGACTCCGGCTGATTATGTGCCCAAGGCCACTTCGGCTCTTGACCGAGTGATCCTAGACTGATTCCCGGTCCATATGCTCCTGCCTCTCTTCTCGGGCAGCACGCCTACCGCTGATATCTGTGGCACCCTTAACGCGGGACGTGTTCGCTCGGGCACGTTGTCTGGTCAAGATCGGTTCCCGACGGTACACAACATTCCCGGGCGGTTTCCCGGCCACTGGAGGGTTGCTTTGTGGGCCAGCAGGGCTTTGATCTGCTGCTGGGTTTGACTGTGGATCTTCAAGAGTTGAATGATGGTTGCGGAGATCTGCTCCGGTGTCAGGAACGCCGAGGCCGACAAGATAGCCCGGCCAGCCCGCTGCGCAGCCTTCTTACCCTTCTTTGGAGGCATGACTATCAGCGAAGAGATTTGTTCTTCGGGAAATCTGTCGTTTTCCACAGACGGCGCCAAGCTGATGATGCCAAAATTTGGTTAAAGTAAATTAAAGCTGATTAAGGAGAGAGAGAGAGTGAGACTAGTTTTTTGTATGTGGTTTGGACCTGTTAATGAAAGAACCTACGTCCACATGTGTGTTTGAGCACATTCACTATACTGTAAAAAGTCGGAGACCTGTGGTGAACCAACAATGGTTTGGAGCTACTGTAGGTCGGCCGGGCGTGTTGATGACTGCTATAGGGGTGCTATGCAGACAGAAAAATGATCCCCTTCTATGGGGGTGAGGGGTCTCTTTTATAGATGCAAGAGACCCACTACTATATAGATAAGGAAATATAATCCAATTAAGAAGATTGGCATTAATTGTGGGGGTTTCCTAATTGGATTAGGAAACAATGTGCACTTTCCATTAGTCTTCTAATTTGAGTAAGAAACTGTCTAGAATTCTGGATCATGCCTCGGGGCCTGGTTGAGCTGTCCCTGCGACGAACTGTGCCTGCGCAGTCTCCTCGACCTGTTGGCCGGGTCGTGGATGAACCACTCGGGATGCCTCGGGTAGACCAAACCGCTCGGGCTAATGCTTATCCGAGGAACTGTGCATGATTTGGTTGAAATAGGGGTCGGCCACTGAGTGGAACCGCTCGGTCATAGGATAGAGCCAATTTTGGGCGTGTCACCTTCTATTCTTCACTTGTATTAGTTTACTAGTTTTTTGGTTGTGACACAATTGCTACATATAAAGCTTCTGCTTGTGTGTAAAGCCATTCATACATTGTCCTTATGTTTGTTCATTTTTCCTATTCACATTCATGTATGTATGTGAAGTGTTGTGCTTCACATCCTAAAAAAATAACACACGTTATTATATACACATACATACAATTATGTATATACATGTGCTTTACATGTATATACTAATGTATTATTATTTATTTTCTAAAAAAGTGAATCTTACGATTCACGATTCAATTCACAATTCATAATTTTGGCAAACCGATTCACGATTTGACAATAATACTTATTTTGTTATATAGAAGTTAAATTGTTAGATTGTTATGTCTCCAATTTTTGATGGATCAAGGTATCTAATTCACCTACCCAAAGAGAATGTATTTGATTTATGGTACATCAGTTTAATTGGGAGCTTTCAAGCCTGCTATCTATCGATAGGCAAGAACAGACTGCTATTGGCTGAAGCGAAAGCTTTAGAGGAAGGAAGCTTAATAACACAGCCACTAGGGAAGTGGTTTGGTTACTTTCCTTGTAGTGTGCCTTCTGGTTCTTTTCCTGAATAATTCTCTTCTTGATACTTATCTTTTTTGGATGTACGTATGTTACCTGATTCATTTATTTTCTCAGATTTTTCGGTGGGTTGTCTTTTATTCCTTGAGTCACTTGTATTTTTCTTCTTGTGTATTTTTCTTGTTCGAATGATGTATTTTGAATGCATTTTCAACTAATGTAATTACATAATCTTCTTCATTTTCAACTTATTTTAAATATGGATTGTAATGCCATTTTTACTTTTTTCAAATAAGTGAGTCGTACTTGCTTATGCTTTTAAGTTGGAGATTGTGTTTTGCATATGATGAGATGGGGGTTGACGGAACCCAATGCTCCTCCTACTTAAGTGTATGTTTGGAATAACAACTTCAGAATGCATTCTTACCAATTGCAATTGCGTAATCATCTTCATTAGCGACTTATTTTAAAGATGCATTCTAACCCAATTTTTACTTTTTCACCAAAGTAAAAGTCTTGCTTGCATCTGCTTTTACGTTGGAGATGGTGTTTTGCTCATGAAGCTGACGGAACCCTATGCTCCTCAACTTCTATAGCAAATTAATCCCACTCTAGTATGTTTCTGTCTCCATCTATATTCCCTTTTGGCCTCTCTCTCTCTCTCTCTCTCTCTTTTATATATATAGTATCAATATTGGTACGTTTACGGTCTATTTTAAGAGAAAAGTCACTTTCATACCAAATGGAGCATGACTTCATCATATTTGGTGGTTTCACGCAGTCAATTGGCTATTATGCTTTCCACTCTCCTGTGCATTTTGAAAAGTCAAGTTATCCGTGAAACTAACTGCTTACTGAATTCTTGAAACTTCTGTCACTGATGGAGAACAAATGCTCCAAAAAGTGTACAGGAGAATTTCGCATTTGTTACCTTTTCTTCATGGCATAAACAAACAAGGATTTAGATTTTAAGTTCTAATATTGTTATTAGTAGGCAGAGGAGTGTTTGATTGATACTGGTTAAATTGTTTCTACTTCCCATATACCTGCCTGCAACACTCCATACTAGAGCTTCATTATGTGAATCTTTTATGCTATCAGAAACACTATTTTGCTAACTCTTTATCTGTTCCTAATTGGGTTTGTAATTTGTTTATAAATTTTACTTTTATGGACCATCTGTAACATGTGTCATCGCCGGTTACTCATGACTACTCGTGTATGGTGCATAAAATTCCTTTTGCTCGTGTTTCGTGACATGTTCTTGGATGACATACACCTGTTTCAGTTTACAATGCTTTGCTTCACCCCTTAATTCTTAAACTATTCTCTGTTTTTCTTGCTACATAAACTTATGTCCATTGTCTCAACTTCCTTCTTGATTATATTCTCACTCTATTCTGGAAATCTAGTTGTTCTTTATGAATAATTCTCATTTATAAGTTTGTTAGTATTTACTATTTAGAAATACCATCAATTTATTTTTCCTCCGTTCCCCTTAATCTAGAAAATTTTACTTTCTCTACACCTTTTTTCTACTGTGGAGAATAGAACCCTTTCTGATTTCGTAAGAATAGTTCCGTCATTGTTTTAATGAAGATGATAATTCAGGATGAGGGAACCAAATTTAGCCAGGAACTGAAAATCTATGATCACTTTGATGGTAGGACTCTTTAGTTTTGCTTCTAGACATTATCATCCATCATTTGACTGATGCTGAAGATTCTTTACCTCCTTTCTCACTTGCTACTCGTTGGATTGGTAATTACTAGAAGGGTGGCACTCACCACGTGAGAGAGAGAGAGAGAGAGAGAGAGAGAGAGAGAGAAAGAGAACTTTGTACAAAAATAATTATGGCTTACCTGCAAATATCAGCGTTGGGAAAAAAAATTCCCGTACCCCTTCCTTTTCCTTTCTATTAGTACATCATGTACATGCATATAAACTCTGCATTGTTTCTCTTGTGTGTACATTCTTTAAATTTGTTTCAGTGTTGAACCCAGACAAAGTAAAATGTTTTTTCAGATTGTGCAAAAGAGTTGAAAAGATGCATTTGGTGTCATTGACTCTATTTGAAGAATCTGCAGATCTGCTTGAAGTGAAAGTGCTTAATGGAACCCAGTTGTTTATGAAACTCTTGATATTTTTGTGCTATGTTTACTGCAAACTTATCTTGAGGGTTTGATTTGAACAGGCATGTGAGCACTTAGCTTGGAGTATTATTTCCAGGACTCACACACGGAAGATCAAGTAGTAGCATTTTGTCAGCTACTACTTCTGTTTCATACCAAAGATGTCTTTATTTGGTAATGTATAAAAGATTGTATTTACTGTGAATCATGGGAATTTTAGGTGCACAGTTACTTGTGAATCATGGGAATCGTAAAGAATCTAACAGGTAAGTAATCTGCCTTGTACAGAGACTTGAAGTTAAGATCCCTAACACTCAAGATGAGGAGTGAGGTAGGCATGCCCCCCAGCTTGAACTTGAAAGAGAGGAGTTGAGGTCTTGGAAGAGCTTTGGTGAAAACATCTTGAAGAAAAGGTGAAATTTTGAATAACTTAGAGCCTGTTTGGGTTAACTTTTAGAATAATCACTTTCTGGAATAAGAGATTGTTAAAAAGCTACAAGTTGGATCTTTTTGAAAAATCTATTTTTAGGTTTAAAAAGGAATCAAAATATCTAAAAAGCTGTGAAAAAACTAACCCTGGTCACAACTTTTTAAAAAAGCTATCCCAAAATGGACTATTAATTTGATCGGCTGCTTTTTCCCCCCTTCTTTGTCTGATGCATAGCAAATGTAATTATAGTGTGTACGTGGTTATGTTTCTGTCTAGGTTTTGCCTGTGGATGTATCGGTAACGCTGTAATGGTATTGTCCTTTGTGCTAATGTAGCATTGCTTGTAGCAGAAGCCTTATACAGTAGCACCTAAAGAGAAGCGGTAAGCATTTTTTATTATTATCACTCTTCTCTTTTAGTGACTTATGTCCGTTCGAAACATTTTTAGATACTGAAAAGCCATCATTCAAGTATAATAGAACAATTAGATACTCAAAACAATCCTATGAAATGTCAGAGAATCAGACTATTGTCAGGATTTTATCTCTTGTCAAGCCAATGCATTCCTTTTGTTGGAAGGTAAGTGATATTGTATTAACAAAATACCCCCTTTTTTATTATTGAAAAATGACCCTAAAACGAACGTTTAATGAAGCTAAGTATTCAAGAGATGCAGCTATCCGGAAAGGAACTGTAAATGATGAGATGGACTAAATATTATCAAATAATATTTGGGCTCCAAGATTCAAACATTTAGGATGCAAATGGTGTTTAGACGGAAGTATAATACAAATGAGTCGATTCATCCATTCAAGGCTAGGTTAGTAACCAATGTATGTGGACAAAACGAACAACGTAGACTTTTTTGATATTTATATACCTATAACAAGAGTACCATGACAATTTTAATTCCTCTTGCATTTATTTATCACTTCTCTGTACCTTTAAATGAACGTAAAGTCTACATAGATTGGATGGAACATGTAAACAACCAGAATGTTTTACCAGAAAGCAAAGAGAGTGTCTACAAATTAGTCAAAGCCTTTTTATAGATTGAAACAAGCACCGAAAACGTGGCATTGAAAGTTTGATTATCTGATTTTGTCTAATTGTTTCAAACATAGTGATGCGGACTTGCGGACAACTGCTTTTATTTTAAATTTACTAGATAATAATATGGGTTTGTTGTCTAAAAAGGGACACAAATGGTTCAAATGACAGCCTTAAAACAATCTATATACATCAATACAAAAAGGATCAAAAGTGATGTTCTGAAAATTAAGAAATCTCAATCTCATTTCCCCTCTCTTTCAAAACATAATAGAATCTATGTATATTTCACAAGACTTTGTCGTATTCTGGATGCAATTTGGTAGGAATCTGATAACAAAGTCAACTGAGGGCAAATATCACCTGAAAGACGAGGACATTTGCACCTCAACCGCTCAACGCAATAAATTTTCTGGTTCTTTTTCCATTCTCATATTGTCATTGTTTTTTAACATTTTGGTTATGCCCGTGTGGATTTATGTTTTTTTGAAGTTTTCGTTTTGTTTTGTTTTTCTTGGGGATATGCCCCTATGGCCCTATGATCTTGTTTGTATAGTCTTTTTCCCCCCTAAATGCAATTTGTTTGCCAGAATGCAGAAAAAAGGATTTAAGATTTCAAATAGTAGTTTCTAGGCTAATGCACTACGCACTTAAACTCAAAAGCTGATAGCTTGTATAGTCAATTTTGTTTAATTTTAATTTCTTAGAGGTAAAGAGATTTTCATGCATTTATATGAATCAACTTTGTTACAAAAATAAATGATTACATATTGTGAGGACTATATGTGTCTATTTTCGGAGCAAATTCGAGAACCATTTGGCAGAGAGCTTAGGGTGTCTTTTCAATCCGTTTTGGTAGTCTACATAGTTGATGCCAAAACGAACAGTGTATCCCGAATACCATTCATAGTTGTCTAAGAGTGACCATGCAAAGTATCCTTTCACGTTCACACCATCCCTATACACAGAATACACACAAGAAAAGAGATTACTAATAATCATTATTTACTACTTCAAAAGAATATATCGATAAATGAAGGGGTCAAGTACACTTTGATAACTTGAATTTTTTTTCCAATTTTATTGTAAACCCTATATTATTAATTGAATCACTTGGAACCCTTAATTTTTAATCGATTTTCAATTGGGACAACGGTGGATAGAAATGACGAATGAGTGCATGAAATAATTGTTCATTATTAAAACAGATTGTTTATAAGTATCCTCAATTGAATTATAGTTAAATTAAGGGTCTTGTGTGATGCAATTCATAACAAATGACCTGTAATAAAATTTTAGAAAAACTAGCGAGGGATGCAAGCACTTTGCGTATGCTATAGTTTTGCGGATTTTGGTTGTTGGGGAGAGAGATGAGAGATGAGGAGAGGTGAGGTAATTGCTATTATTAAATTTTCTTTTGTTTTTTCCTTTTAGTTCATTTTATTTATTTATTATAAATATATATATATTTTGTTGTGGGGGGGGGGGGGGGGGGGGGGGGGGGGGGGGGGGGGAGGGGGGGAGGAGGGGGGTGGTTGTTAATGAAACTGTAGCATGCTTCTATTCAATTTTACAAAGAAGACATGTCTTGAATTTAAGGTAAATGCAGTTGATAGAAAAATAAAAGGTCAATTATATAGACACACCTTAAATTGTCCTTTTTTTTTTTTTTAACTAACCACCCTTTAAACTATCTTCTCAAATTTACCACCTAACAAATAGTTGAGGGGGTCAGTTTTTTTTTTTTTTTTTTTTTTTTTTTAAGTTTAGGGGGTATTAGTGAAAATGTGCAATACGTAAAGGGGTGTACACGCTTTACCCTTAATAAAATCTGATAACCTTTTTCCCTTTCTAATAGCATAGTTGAACTTACTCTATTGCTTGCCGAAGGTAAGAAAGATGGTGATAATAGAAATCTATCCTCATATTATCTGCTAGGGCTTCCTCGAGCGATGTGGAATTGTTTACCTCATCAACACCTAAGAAAAAGAGGAACGAATGTTAAAAATACTCTATTTTCACTCTCCTTGAACTCTTATAATAAATTTTGACCGACCTTGACAATAATGAAAGTGAAATAAAGTATTTAGTTACCATTCTCTGTAATGTAAATAACTGGATTATTGTACTTGATTTTTGTGTAAACCAAGAGTTCCCAAATCCCTTTCGGATAAACATAGAGCCAATCTGAAGCAGCCTATGAAAACAATCATGTATATGGATTTCATGTATGAGATAACCAGTACAATGGAAGTTGCTAAAACTTTTATTTAAACCAGTATCCTAGAAAATTTAGTATAAAATGCATTTTGCACACTTAAATTATATCTCAATTCGTACTTTAGCCCTTAATATTTAAAAAAAAAAAAAAAAGGACAAAATTTTCTATAAATGTGAGGTGCTGAATGCTTCATTTCATTTTGAGGACAATTTTGCCGATAATCTGAGGTATGGTTGAAGAGTGAAAATGCAATTTACCCAATAAGTTAAGCTAATTTTATAGACAAAATACCTTGGTACCAATAGGGTTCCCATTCTTCTCAGCTAGCATAAAAAATTAAACAAAAAAAAAATCAAATCTTTATTTTTGCAACTGGAGTTTCATAATAGATTTTCAAGTAATAGTGGACCTTTTAAAACTTACTTGTAAGAGTGGCTCGAGAATCTGTCAAATAACTCACATTTACGCCATTAGACTTAGATGCATATGCTGCATAATTAGCAGTATAATAGTTTATTCCAATAAAATCAAATGACCCATTTAACATTTTTGATTGCTCTTCTGAAAACTTAGGAAGTCGGTGTGCCACAAGAGATCTCATGCTATGTGGATAATCTCCAGTTGTCAGTGGGTCCATAAACCTACAAACAAAGAAAGAGGGACTGATGAAGTTTTGAAAAAGAAAAGAAGTCACACACACACACACACACATATATATATATATATATAAGCAGAAAGTGTTAATAAATGTTTTAGCAACATTTTTTTTTGTTGCTGAAACTTTTAGCGACATTTTTTTACTCTTGCATTAGTCATTGCTGTTCTGGCAATAACATTACCCGTATGTAAAAGGTAATTAAAGTAGCACAAAATATAGCTGTAGCCTGTATCACATAGCCTTCATGTGACTATCTCTCGTGAGACCCCCACTGTGATTTGATTTTTCTTTGAGTTTCACATAAAATCCACAATAATGAAAAATTCATAGAGGTTTGTCCGATGTAAATATCACATGAAATTATTTCTCAATAAATGCATATTAGAATCATTAGAAAACTAGTAATAATGTTATGGACTACAATAATTTTTAAAAATGAGAAAAATAATCGCAAAACAATCAAATTAATTGCAATGTTTAATGTTATTAATAGTAAACTAGATGACCCATAAAAAAAAAAAAAAATACTAAACTAGATTAAATACTAACCATCCAAACATGAAATCAAGCCCCCTAAGAGCAGCATTACGGTGGTGCCTTGCACTGGAAAAAGGCACCATCCAATCCGATATCAGGGTAATTCCAATCTTGCCTTTCTGCAGTACCTAAATGCATTCGACATATATTCAATTAATCACAACCATCCAATCGTATATGTATCCAACACTTATCTTATATTGAACCACTTCACAATTCACATTTTTTTTTTTAAACTCCTAATCTAATGGTTTTAAACCCTAGTTTTCCTTGACAACATTAATGAATGAGTAATGTTATGCTTCCCAGATTTAAATCTCAAATTTGAATCTCAAATGCTTTGTCAGTTATACTGCAACAATGATTGGAGCAACAGTGATATGTGGTACTACCAATCACTGTTACAGAACAGTTGGGGAAGGGTTAGAGGTGGTTTTGCACTTTGAATCGTCATGCTGAGATTGCAATGGAACAATAGTAAGTTAGTAACCACTAATCAAGTAGCTTATTAGTCAATATTCTAAAATAATCTATCTATGAGAGGAAATTCAGTGCACGAGACTCCTCCAACTATTGGTACGGGGAGACACTGCTCCTATTTTGGAACCCATCATTCTTATATCACAATGGAATAATGTAAAAATTACTGATGAATAATGTTTAAGAAAATATACATAGAAGAACAAACTCGTGCATGTGTCTCCAGTCATTACGGGGTTTGAGGAGGGTTAGATGCGAAGATGGTGTTCCACATTTCTAACCATGGCATGCCCTTAGATCAAAGTAAAGCAATAGTAAAACAAACATCGATAGAAGGGTAAACTCAGTAAAATAGGGACTCTTGTCATTGCAGGATTTGAGGAGGGTTAGCTGCGGATCGAGAGGCTGTTTTGCATTTATGCTTTAATCACAACGGATCAACTATCCTAACACTCTATGAAAAAAAATCTACACAAATGTGAGACTTGCTCAATTATGTCTGTCTCACTCTTCTTCTTCATCTTCTTCTTCTTCTTCTTCTTCTTCTTTTTCTTTATTTATTTATTTTTAATAATGTCATTTATAGTTTGTCAGAGATTTTGAATGAAGACCTGATACTTCTCTTTGTACAATCTAACTGCGGCTGCATGAGCAAGAAGAAGATGATGTGAAACGACATATGGCTCGGTACCCGAATCACCACCGGTGCAGTTTAGCTGTTGCCAAGAAGAACATCGGCCCGGTGCCAACATACCATCTGCATATCCACCCATACTATAACTCCATGGCTCATTCAGTGTGATCCAATACTTCACCCTACCGCCAAATTCCCTAAAGCATAGCTCCACATAGTCCTTAAAATCACCCCTGTAAAATCATAGTTGATTATCTTTGTCATATATATATATATATATATATACACATAGCAACCCAGAGTTTGTTTAGGAATCACTTTTTTTTTTTTTAATCTCAATTATGCATTTAGTCCATCCAAGAAATCCCTAGTTGGTTGGATTGCCCGTATTTGTGATGGCAAACGCAAAAACTAGCAGATGGAGTGAAGCGATCCAAGCTTTCGCTAATTGTTAGTTTTAGCGATTGCCATCGCCAAAGAAGAGAATCGCAAAAGTGTTGCCAAACACATCCTTAACATGACAAAACTTTGATTTGTTCTAGTCTAGGTTTCAATCATATTCACATGAGTCTTTATGTGTTAAGTATGACATTTGTACGGATCTATTTGAGAATTATAAAACAGGAGCAAGTTATGTTTTTCGTTTTTCATTTCATTTTCATGTTGACAAAGATTCATGTCAAATAAAAGACATCTACCAAACAATTGAATATATAAAATCAATTGACTTACAAAACCAATTATGAGGCTCCCAAAAAGCTCAAAAGACTTTACCACGACTTCTCTGAAAATGTTAGATAATCATAGTTTTGTAGATATCACATTTTTGTCATAAATAATTGTCACTGTTATTTCTTCTATCCAATTTATGATTTTGTTTTGTTTTTTGTTATCCAATTTATGGTTTAATAAAAGGGAGGGCGTCCTCTTTAAAGCTTGACTGTATATACTAAATCACTAGCCAACTTATCCTTAAATCTTGACCCAAATAGCCAACACAGGGGCGGACGGAAAAAAGGGACAAGCGGGGACTCAACCCCCCTCCCTAGGTTTTCTAAAAAAATTTTACACTTGCACTAAAAAAAATTACAATTAGCCCCTCTTGAAAATTACAATTAGCCCCCTGAACAATTTAAATTTGTCGTACTAAGCCCCCTTTCTCTTATGTGTTTGTGCTAATTATTATGTTTTTGGGATAATTTTTTCGGAAAATTAGATTTCAATCCTTAGTTAAAGTGCCATAAAGTATAAAGTGGCCGTGTTTTTGCCTATTTGGTCCAAAGTCCTTGTCAATCATTGTTAGCAATTTTGCTGAACAAGCCTCACGCGCGCGTGGCCTAATAGCAGCCCAAACATAGTGTGAGTGGCTGTAGCTGTACTATATCATTCCTCATTTCAAAAAATATTTCAAAACTTTAACTCTCCATAACTTTTGATCTACAACTCCAATTTTTTACAAATTTTATATCGCTGGAATCGTATTGATGAGAGCTACAAAACTAGTACCATTGTTGATATATTTTGAGCAAAATATATATATTTTTTTTCAGTTTGAAGAAATTTTGAAAAAAATAGAGTTTTGTGAAATTTCACAAAACAATTTTCACAAGAAAAGTTTTGTGAAATTTGAAGAAATTTTGAAAAAAAAAAAAAAGTTTATTGAAATTTGATAATTTCACAAATTTGTGAAATTCATAAAAATGTTTTGTGAAATTTGAAGAAATTTTGAAAAAAAAAAAAAAAACAAAGTTTATGAAATTTGACAATTTTACAAAATAACTGTCAAAATTGTTGAAAATAATTTTTTGAAATTTTCAGTTAAACAAGGCATGTAAGGTTTTTTTTTTTTTTTTTTTTGCTCAAAACATATCAACAATGGTACTAATTTTGTAGCTCTCGTCGACACGATTCCAACAGTACAAAATTTGAGTAAAATGAAGTTGTATGTCAAAAGTTATGGAGATTTAAAGTTGCAAAATATTTTTTGAATTTAAAATATCATACGGTACAGTACTCATACCGTATGAGCGGCTGCAAAAGCATGACGCATGAAAAGTTGGGCGGGAGTGGTAAAATGTGGTAAATGTTTGGGTTCATGTCAGTTTTGTCCTTTTGTCAAAGATCATAGACTTTTGATTAAATGCAGTTATTGAAGGTAGTTTATGTTAAATTTTTAGTTGGCAAGAGATATATCTCTAACTGTCTCTAATTTTCTTTAGCAATAGTTTATATCATATACACAAAATATGTATAAATATGTCAAAAAAAAATTTCAGAGCCGCTACCACAAACCCCATACATACCTCTATTAAATCCCCTATATTGATTTTCTAGATCCGTCTTGTACAAACCCTACATGTAAGCTAAATAGGCATTGTGATTTATTGCTTGTTCGGGTCTTTTTATTATTATTTATATTTTTTTTGTTCCAACTTCTAATGAACTTTTATTGTATTGTAAATTACTTTACTACCTCATTCTTAACGAGTTGTATATATAGGCTTTTGGTATCCATTTAATAGTGATCACGATGCTTATCCCACTCATTCATAAAACTTCGTTCATTTGCTTAATAGTATTTCATATATACATTTCTCGATCTATACACATAATTGTACATAGCATTATTTAGTTACAATACTTACACTACTTTAGGACTTAAGAAACCACCATACTCATCTTCCAAGGCTTGGGGAAGATCCCAATGAAATAGAGTCACAAAAGGCTCCAAACCTGCATATAAATATCACAATATTTCATCCACTTCTGGCACACTATATAACATTTTACTAATCATGATATATAATCAATGATGAGAGAGTTAGAGATTGAATTTGACCCTTCTGATGGAGTTCATCAATGACACTATTGTAGTATGTAATTCCTTCTTTGTTAACACCCCCACTTAGCTTCCCACCTGAGAATTGATATTTCCAATAAAAAAAAATGAAATTAAAATAGTAAATTAGAATTGTTATGTGAATTAGTTTGGCTTGAACTCTTATAGAATATGTGGTTGCAATCACTTCTTTGGTCATATATATTACTTTTATATATTAGCAAATTAATATCTTACTGGGTAATACTCTAGACCATGAGATTGACAATCTGTAAGCATCTAGACCCATTTCTTTCATGATCTCTGTGTCTTCCTGTGACATTACAGATACGGAGAAAAGTAAAATAAATAAATACAATGGTGTTATATATAAGAAAACACTTTTCCTTGGTTTGTTGAGGAGAAAATAATTTGAGAAAATTAAGAAATATAATGAGAAATTAATTTATAATTGTAAATTGCATGAGTAACCTTCCTTCTTTAGCTTTTACTATGTTTTCATAATTTGTGGTTTCTCACTTTGTTTAAGTACGGAAAGAAAACTATGTATTAGTTTTTCCTTCTAGTTTTCATAAAAAATAAAAAAATAATAAAAAAAAATTTCATTTCTAAATCTGCAAACCAAACGGGGCTGATTCTACTGGATTTTAACATTAATAATATTTACACTATGTTTGATATGAAGGGAGTGAATCAAAGGAAGGAAAGAGAGAAACACGTGGATAACATCTCTTCTTTGGTAGAGTGGAAGTAGTAGAGTGGAAGAGGGATGGAAGGGAAGGACAATCCCTCTACACCTGCACCCACCATTTCTCAACTCGCACCTAAGGTTTGTAAATGGTTCGGATTGTTTAATTTTTTGGCGAAATCGATCAGTTTCGGTTTCGGTTCGGTTCGAAGTGTGTAAAATTTCGGTTCGGTTTCGGTTTTACACTACAGAAACTAAATAAAAACCGACCGAACCGATCGGTTCGGTGTGTCGGTTTGGTTCGATTTTCTTTCACCCCTACTCTCACCCTCCAGAAGTGGACAGATTGAAAAGAGAAAAACCTTTCCTCATTTTTTACTTTATTGTCCTTCAAAATAAATCATACTATTCATGATCTTTCACACTCTCCTTTCTTCCTTAACCAAACACCAGAATCTAACATTCCCTTTCTTTCCTTCAACTTTTCCATCCTTTCTGTGAAAGATAGCATTTTTCTGTAACTCACAAACTTATTCGCTATACATGCCAAAACATCAACATGATAGCTGGTTTGCTGGTCAAATAAGTGGTCAAACAACATGCCCCATAAAAATATGCTTTATTTACGTTAAAAATAAAACATGATTTATTACATGGCCAAAAAAACTCATAGTAATGTAGAATGATATGTTATTTTTACATAGAATTTTGGAGGATTAAGTGAAAGAAAAAATATATTGGTCGCCAAGATGATGTCCATATATACCTTGTACCGATGATAGGAATCAACAGCAACGCTTCCATTACTACCATCTTTTATTTTACCTGCCATTACACCAGCTTTTTAAAGAGAGAGATCACATAGTATACTTTGCAATAAGTTCTTTGTACTCTATTATGTAATTTTTGGGCTTTATTAAGTAACTTTTAGACTTTGTTAAGAAATTATTTGTGACTTGATAATAAAGTTTTGTATTTGTTTGTAAATAACATAAATACAGACAAATTTTATAAAGGTACAAACCAAGCCTATCAATAGGGGTGGACCTACCTTAAGACCATGCCCCCACAGCTCGGGAGACGCACAACGTCAGAAAAGAATAAGGGATTTGCAGTCCCCCGTCTTACCACTTGGTCATGCCACCAAAATGATACTAAATTTAATTGCAACAACTACTCGTTCGACTCTTTGTCTCGCATAAAATATATGTATGAATAAAACTAAAAACTTTGCCTTAGGGGCGCTGCCCCCGAACCCTTGCATGGAACTTGGCCCCCCAAATACAAATTCCAGGGTCCACCACTACCTATTAAATTACAAAAAAAGTTTATCAAGGTACAAACTAAGCTAATGAAGGTAAAACCAAAGTCTATCAAAGTACAAACCAAGCTAATAAAAGTACAACCAACAGAACAGTAATTGCGCTTCAAACGCATTAATGAGGTGCCATCTTTTTCTCCTTTTACCCAACCACATCACACCACGTGGACACTGATTTTGCTTCATAAAGCCAAACCACTTGGCTCCACTGAAGAATGAATCTATGACGCATGGGCATGTATATATGTAAACTCGATAAATATAAGATTAAAAAGAATGTTGTATAACTAAGTGGGGCTAGCCCAATTCCATGGTATGAACTCTCTCTCTTTAGTGGGGAGATTGAGGGTTCAAATCCACTTTAAAAAATTTCTTTGCTTACCCTTTGTTGTTTGTCAGTCGGAGTTATAAGTGGTCATTGTTAGACTTTGTTGTGGGCAGGGGCGTAGCTACATGGCAACCAGTACCATGGTACCCACTGAACTTATACATTATAAATATTTCTACACTAGGCTATGTAACGGAAGATATTGCTGCCCAAGTGGTTTGTTAACTTGGCTTCAACCCATAAGGCATGCAGAGTTCGACTCTCACTGCCTCCTTTTTGTTTTCGTTTTTCTTTTTTTTGAAAAACTGATTTGGTTTTCAGCCCCTGGTCTTATAAATATTACTTAGAAAACCCCACTATCTATCTCTCTATTTATTTCTTGTTTCTTTTTTTGAAAAAAAAAATTGATTTGGTTTTCAGCCCCTTGTTTTAGAAATATTACTTAGAAAACTCCACTATCTATTTATCTATTAAAAATACTCACTGATGAATGTAGTCTATTTCAATACTTGACACACTATTTTTAGTTTTACAAATTAATCGCTTAAAATTTCTAGTACTTAAAATACAACACTTAATTTCCAGTACTTAGCTAAGGTTTGGTTTGATAACCCAATTAAGTTCTATCAATGAAAAGTTTTAGCGTTGCATTTTCTTTTTCAGTTCGTTTGATAATGTACAACTTCACTGAAAATGTGCCCAAAAACTACTAAAATTTTTAAATAAAAGGTTATATTAAAAATTGTATGGTGGTATTAGAACATTTTGGATATAAAATCAATTTTACACATAATTATGTTTAAGTAAACCCAAAAAAAAAAAAAAAATCGCCTCGAGGCCGCTGCCCCGAACCCTTGCATAGCCGAAGTCCCTTATTGGTACCCACTGGATAAGATTTCTGGATACGCCCCTGGTTGTGGGTCATTGTGGGGATTTGGTGTGGGGTGTGTGTGTGTGTGTATATGCCCTACCATAATCCAGGTAATTATGTATATACTCCCTCCGTTCCAAAATAAGTGTCCACTACCTTTTTGCATCCAGTTTAAGAAAGTAATAACTTGTGGTGGAAGTTTATTCACCTTTTGGGGTGTCACATTATCAACCACACATTTTTTTTCCAAAATAGAAAATTGACACTTATTTTAGAACATCCAAAACAGGAAAGGTGGATAGTTATTTTGGAACGGATGGAGTACATATATGTATATATATACAGTCATGCTGTAAGGAGGGCGCCCTCTCTTTATTAAAGAGAGGGCTTCTATATTGGCCGTCGGATCGTATTTAAAAATTGTAAAATGACAACAGTGCCTTCAATGAAAACATCATCTGACGGTCAAAACAGAGGCCCTCTTTAATAAAGAGAGGGCGCCCTCTTTAGAGAATTTTCGTATATATATATATATATATTGAATAGTGTATATAAAAGGTAATAAGGTAGAATCAAACTTACAAACACACGGACAAAAAAAAAAAAATAATCAAACAAACAAAAACCTGCATAGAGACTAAAATTCATGCTTTGTGTAGAAGGCTTAAAATTGAGAGGCATAAAATTGAGAAGAGGAGGAGCAAATATATCCTTGCATAGTAATTTTCATTCCAATATTGAAACTATCTGAGGGAGACTGACCTGGATATCTCTGCGTATAAGTATCCCATATGCTTGGTCCTCTACCACCTTTATTTGATGCACCTTCAAACTGTAAATAAACCAATTTTTTTTTATTTTTTTTTATTTTTTGATGAAGTAAATAAACCAATTAACTGTAAATAATTAAACACATACGTATATACTTTGTGTAGTGCATTTTATATAGCACATATAAAATCATGAAACAAATTGAACTTCATTTTCAATCAAACACATTGGTAGTAAAAACATATAAACATACTTGATAGGCTGATGAAGCTGTCCCAAAAATGAAATCCTTTGGAAAACTACTTCGATTTAGTGAACTTATTCCATAATTTGGTGTTAAAGCAATGGTAATAATCAATGAATTAGCAAGAACAAGAAGGCCAAGGAAGAGAGGACTTTGGATTGCCATATCTTATTTGGAAACCTAAGTTAGATCTTCTTAACTATTTATAGAACAATCAGATATCTTAGAACAAAAATTATCGTTTGTTTTTTTGGAGGGGGACTAAAGAAAGACAAGACTATAGTTACTCAGAGACATCGTCGTTACCTGTAATTTTATTTTATTTTTTATTAATATTTATTTATTTATTTTATCTATCAATGTTATACAATTGGTGATTAAATTTAGGGGCAAATACACTTTAGTACCCTATACTTTCACCGAAATTTCATTTTGGGCCCTGTACTTCCAATTGTAACACTTAAGGCCCTGTAGTTTCAATTTCGTTGCAATGTCGGCCCTGCCACTAACACCGTTAGTGCACTTGGACGGAAAAATCACGTGCAATGCACATGTCTACTTATTAATTCCATATTGGTACCCTATAGTTTTGGCGAAGTTTCACTTTGGGCCCTAGATTATTATTTCATACACTTTGGTCCCTGTAATTTAGATTTGTTGTAATGTGGGACCTACCTCTTACCAAATGATTGCTTTTATTTATTAAGAGATATTTAAAAAGTTGTTAGGTGTTTGATAATGCACTACTTAATTAAAAAACAGTCAAAAATTCACTAAAAACTGTAAGTGAATTTTTTTTTTTACTGAAAAATAGTTTATTTCATTACTTGAAATACTGTTTTTAGTATTGCGAATTCAATCTCTTAAAAATTTCCTTAAAATTTAACACTTGAAGTGATTGTTTGTTTCAAACAATCTACTTTTTCTATTTTACAAAATAGTCACTTTTATTTCTTAAAATCCGCAAATCGCTGAACAATTAAGCTAACCAAACACTTGCATTTTACAAAATAATCACTTTTATCTGTTAAATTTTGCAATTCATTACTTAATTTGCGAAATTCAACTAACCCAGGTAGGCTTTTAATAATCTTTGGTTCATGTGAGAATCCTCACCCATACATACACATATGGATCACATGATACAAGAAAACATAAAAAATAAATAAATAAATAAAAGAAAAACATATTAATATCACAATTACACTCCACATGAAACCACATATGAAAATTATATATCTATATATATAACATGAACCTCAACACAAGTAAGAAAAAGGAAAGTGATTAAGAAGCTGAGGTGATTTGGCGCCTAAATGGGCTCACGTGGTCCCCACGTGGGGTTTTCAGTCCATTTGGGCTAATGGTGTTAGTAATCGTCCTTGATTGAAACAAAAGTGAAACTATAGGGCCCTAAGTGTTACAATTGGCGCCTAAATGGGCTCACGTGGTCCCCACGTGGGGTTTTCCGTCCATTTGGGCTAACGGTGTTAGTAATCGTCCTTGATTGAAACAAAAGTGAAACTAGAGGGCCCTAAGTGTTACAATTGGAAGTACAGGGCCCAAAATGAAATTTCGGTGAAAGTATAGGGTACCAAAGTGTATTTGCCCCTTAAATTTACAAGGGAATCAATTTCTCCCATTATTTGTCATGTAATGTCTAAAAAACACAAATACAAAAAGAAGGATAACGACTATTGTTAATTAGGGCATTATTTTAAATGGGAAAATGGATAATCTTTTTTAAGAAGGCAAGTATCTTTGCCATGTAATCATATTTTACTGCTGAGATGTGAAAGTTATTGATCTTAACAGTTATGTGTATGTGACCAGTAATTTAAATTGAAAAAGAAATAGGAACTTTGCATATATAGAAAGTAACACTTGGTTATGGCTTGCCAAATTATTTGTACATCTAACCTCTAATTGGTTTACCGATTCAAATAAGGGAATAAAAAAAAAAAAAAAATAGAAATAGAAATAAAACGAGACAGAAAGATAATTATTTACCTATTGCTTTCCATGATGATTAGAGGCTACTTTGGACAGCCGCATCACTAAAAGTGTAATTTTACAAATTCTAGAGACTTTTACTTTTAAGTTTTATATACATGTAAGTCACTTACGGATTCAAAACTTTAAATTTATTTTCTCATACTTTATTTTCCTTATCACCGAAGAAAAGTTTTTTTATTTTATTAAAAAAAAAAAATTTTTAAAAAAACAGCTAGAAGTTTTTTTAAAAGGGCCAAAAGGCCTAAGAGATACAGGGTCCAAATCAACCCCAAAAAGACAGCCGAAACTACAATAAAATTACGGCTGCAAAACACAGAAGAGATGCCTAAACAGCCCCAGTTAAAAACATACACCCCAGGCAAATCATAGAAGAGAAGCCTAAATAAACCCCCCCAAATTAAAGAAAAAAATTAAATAGTCGAATTTCCTTTTTCTTTCTCTCGCAACATTTTTATGAAACATAGAGAACCTTATCCTTTAGCAAGACCCCTATTGGAGGCAATAATCTTGTGCACTGGGATGATTTTTTTATTATTTTCTTGTATGTCTGTTAATTTGATTTTTGAAATGAAGCATATTTGAAAAAACCTAAAGAGTAAATTGCTTTGGGTCTTCCACCCTCAACATGACTTGTCGTGAATAAAAATCTAAAGGCTAATTTTGGACTGCATGAACTATCAAGGGACAAACAAAAAAAACTCTATGCGTACGTGATTATACTCTTATTTGTATGTGTGTGTGTGTGTGTGTGTGTGTGTGATTATATATATTATATACATATATATATATATATGTGTGTGTGTGTGTGTATGTGTACATAGTGAACCAAGTGTTGGCCCCATTGATATAGACCACTAGGATAAACTTAGCAAAGAATAATGTTTTGGTATTTGTGGGTTCTTGACCTTGTCAAACCGGAAACAGAGATTCTATATAGATCTGCTATACATGTAAGATAGCTCGACTATCCTCATAAAAAGTTAGTCTAATATTTATAAACATTAGCATATTCTTCTATTCGGGATATTATTATCCAAATCAGATTTATAGAAATGTTCAAAGTTGTGGATGTATGTAGTATTTCTTTTATAATAAAAATATATTATCTTATAGAGAATATAGGCAAAAGTAGAAGTACAAGCAGAAGAATCTACTCACAATGATACCATGGAAATTAAGTAAAATTTAATGAGACCCAAGTCTGCTTCTGAGTTCCTGCGCATCATGCTTGCCAGGAGCACCTCTAAACATACTTCAATCAAAACTTGCTTCTAACATTCTAAAGTGTTTCCTAAAATTTATCCTAACAGGAAATTACACATATTTTGGGTCCTAGTTACAAGTTTGGGCCAAAAAAATACTTTTTAAAAGTGATTCTAAACATGGCTAGAACTCAATTGGATTGGATTCAGCTTTTGCATTTAAACAGAAGCCCAAATCACAAGGGGGCCATTAAAAGATTAATATTTTTTTAATCGAAACTTTAAAATCTTGTTTTTGCATTACGTTTGGGTTATAGCATTTAGGCTTAGTTTTGCCCTCACATGGCTTTTTAAAAGTAGCTTATGAAATTTATTACTAAGTTGTTTGATAATTTTATACAAGTGACACACTAATCTTCAAAAAGACATCATGAAAGCAAAAAGCAACTTTGAGCTTTTAAAAGCTCCATCCTAGAGCTTTTAAAATTAAGCTCCCCCAAAAAAGCCCTAAGTTCAATTTTTGTAAATCTCATAAACTAGTTATAAATGAATTAACATAAAATTGTGTTTTAAATTAAAAAGGAGAAACACCAAAAGGGGGGCCAAACTAAAGCTTTAGACCTACTTCAGCCAAAATGGCGCTTAAAGTACTTTTTCAAATTTATCCAAACTGGCAAGTATGCACATTTGAGTTTAGGATAAGTTTAGACCGTAACATACGTTTTAGAAGTGATTCCAGAATCCAAATAAGACTCGTCCATATCTTGATTTATCTACCTAGAAAACCTAGTTATTTAGGTGTGTGCATTTGTGTAAATAAACAATCCTGATGGGAAAGTAATTGTTCGTCATTTTATGTGAAGTTGAATCTTCATGTGTTTTTTTTATTTTTTTATTTTTTTTTTAAGAGTCCTCAGGTTACCAAACTGCTTGGGAAATTTCCCGAAACTGCCAAGAACTTGATTGGGCCCGGCAACAATTCTTAATCGAGTAAGTTTTCCACCAGAAAGATGGGAAACAATTTAGGGCCTGTTTGGAAAAAAGAATTATAGTGCTTGCAATTACAATTGCAAAAAAAAAAAAAAGTGTGATAGACCAAAAGTAGTAGCCTTAGTTCAGTAGTTGCTTCTTGCCAATAGTAATTATTTGCGATAGTCACCAGAATGCATTTTTGCCAAATGCATGATTGTGATTGAAAACCAGGTAGGGAACCATAAGTGGACCAAAATGGCACATAAGAAAAATTATAAATCCAAAATAAAAATTGTAGATGCAGGCCGTCTGAGATAGCTTGTGATTTGCGACAGCAATAATTGTGTGCTCGCTTTAATCAGAATAGTTGAATATATAGACTATGGTTAGAATAGATTTTGATAATTGTGGTGTTTGATAATATATAGTAAAAGTGGTCATAATGGCATAATAGATTATAGAAGTGTTTGGTAACATAAATACAAAAGTATTTTTGAATGTCTAAAACACAATTGTGCTCTTTTGTTATATTATTATTATATTAGTATTGATACATAATTCATTTTGCTAATACATATTAGTACGAGTAACTGTTAATAGAAATTAATTAACTAAATAATAAAGTAAATTAATGTACTTAATAAATAATAGTTTTTTTTTTTTTTTTTTTGGAAAATTAGACTTCAATTCTTAGTTAAAGTGTCAAAAAGTATAAAGTGGTCGTATTTTTGGCAATTTGTTCCAAAGTCTCTGTCATCACTGTCAGCAATTTTGCTGAACAAGCCCACGCGCATGGCCTAGCAGCTCAAACATCACAGCCACTCACACCGTGTGAGTGGGTATACTATGTATTTCTCATTTCCAAAAATATTTCAAAACTTTAACCCTCCATAACTTTTGATCTACAACTCCATTTTTTTACAAATTTTATACCGTTGGAATCGTGTCGACAAGAGCTACAAAACTAGTACCATTGTTAATATGTTTTGAGCAATTTTTTTTTTTCCAATTTGAAGAAATTTTAAAAAAACTAAAGTTTTGTGAAAATTCACAAAACAATTTTCACACAGTTACATAAGGCATGTAAGATTTTGATTTTTTGCTTTTTACTCAAAACATATCAACAATGGTACTAATTTTATAGCTCTCGTCGACACGATTTTAACGGTATAAAATTTGAGAAAAATGGAGTTGTATGTCAAAAGTTATGGAGATTTAAAGTTGCAAAATATTTTTTGAATTTAGAATATCATACGGTACAGTACTGGGCCACCTTGATGGGCGCTTCACAGCCCTTATTTCTACGGCTGAAGGCTGCTAACTCCATCATTGTATGGCTTATGAACTCTATCGTCCTTAAATTTGTGAGAATTTCTACCATATAACGACTACTAATTAGGCAATTTGGGACACTGTTACTTCCAATTTTTCTCAACGGGAGAACTATGCATAGGAGTTTGAGTTGCTTCATTCAGGGACTGCATTCTGACTATGAAGCAGTTCGTAATCAGGTACTTGGGATGGATACTCTCCCCACACTTTAGGAGGCCTTTGCTCATGTTTAGAATGAGGAGAGTTGTCACTCTATTATGCTTCCTTTTGCATCTACCAAGACAGACTTAGTTTCTGTTCCACCTAGATATGGAACCCAGCAGTCGGCTTCTTTCGATCGGCCTGTTGTGATTTGTGACTAGCTAGAGCCTTCATGAAAAACCACCAGGTGGTCGGGGAGGTCATGGAGGTCGAGGAGGGGGTCGAGGAGGTTGTTACGGTGGTCGTAGAGAGGTTGACTGTGCACATCATTCTGCCATTCCTGAGCCTACTACTCTGGTTTCTAGTGGTTCTACTCCTTCTTCTAATGCTAGCTCCAGCTCCTTTACTACCACTAAACTTGAGACTCTCAGACATATGATGGCCCGGTGTGTTACTCCAAGCCCAATCAGGTAATGTTGTTACATCACCAAGAGCATTTCTTTCTCATGTCTCATCTCCTTAGATTATTGACTCTGGCACCTCTGATCATATGTCAGCTTCATCTAACTTTTTCTCTGACTATGAGTTTTCTTCAGGCCAATATAAAAGTTAGAATAACTGATGGTACCTTCTCCTCTACTACATGGAAAGGTCTAATTTATTTTACTCCCTCTCTACCCTTGACTTCTGTGCTACATGTTCCACGAGTTTCTCACAATCTTTTGTCTTTGAATCGTTTTACTCGGGACTCGAATTGTTGTGTAACTTTTTTATCCTTCTCGTTGTGTGGTTCAGGATCTTATCACGAGGAGGACGATTGCCAGTGATAGAGCAGATCATGGCCTTTACATTCTAAATGAAGGGGAGAAGTTGGCTTATCATACCATAGTTATAAAGAATAAAGCTGTAGACCTACACCTTTGGCATAAGAGAGTAGGACACCCTTCTTTTTCTTTACTTAGGTATGTGTTTCCTACCCTAGTAGCAAATACTGGTATTTCAAAATTTTCTTATGATGCTTATAAGTTTGGGAAACATTGAGAGCTTCTTATGCTCCTAGTGATAATAAAAGCTTAGCTCCATTTAATTTAATTTATACTGATGTGTGGGGTCCTTCTCGTACTGTGTCATTAAAAGGTCATCATTGGTTTGTTTCTTTTATTGATGATTTTTCTCGTACTACTTGGATATATATGATGAAAGAAAAACGAGAAGTATTTAAAATTTTCCAAAATTTTCACAACATGGAAAATAATAAATTTGGGGCTGTAGTGAAAATTTTGCGTTTTGATCAAGGTAGCAAGTGTATTGATTGTGGTTTGGGTGCATATTTTTCTTCTTACGGTATTATTCACTAAACTTCTTGCACTGCCACTTTACAACAAAATGGAATGGCAGAATGCAAAAATCGTCACCTTCTAGATGTTTCTCGCTCCTTACTCTTCCAGGTTAATGCTCCTCGTACTTACTGGGGTGAAGCAGTTCTTACAGTTGCTTATCTCATTAATAGGCTCCACACTCGTGTCCTAAATAAACAAACACTACTTCAGGTTCTTTCTCATCCTTCACTCTCCTCATCTATTCCACTTTATGTCTTTGGTTGTGTTTGTTTTGTTCATAATCATTCACCTAACCATGGGAAGTTAGATCCTCGGTCTATTAAGTATGTGTTTGTCGGATATTCTCCTACACATAAGGGTTACAAGTGTTACCATTCTCCTTCTAGAAAATGGTTTGTATCAATGGATGTCACTTTTCACGAGTCTCAGTCCTACTTTGTTGACTCTCAGACATCTCTTCAAGGGGAGACACGGTGTGAAGAGATGCTTGTTGCTTCTATGCTACCTATGATGATTGAGGTGGAGTAGGAAAGGGTTGGAAAAGAGAGTGAGGAAGTTGGAATAGAGAAGGAGCCTGAAGAGCCTGGAGGAGAGGAAGTTGAGAGAGAGAGAAAGAGTTGAGAGCCTATTCAAGGGGGACATGGAGTTAAAGGAAAACTACAGAGACTATTGCTCCTCCTCCTTCACTGCCATTTTCTCTGAGTGATGATGATTCAGGTATTTCTTCTGATACACCCTCTCTAGAACCAATTGATTTAGATGTTCCCATTACTGTCCGTAAGGGTTTTAGATCTTGTACTCAACAGCATATCTCTAATTTTGTGTCTTATTCACATTTGTTTGCCTCTTATAAATCACTCCTTTCAAAAACTTCTTCTGTCAGTGTTCCTAACCATGTCCAGGATGCTCTCACTGATCCCAAGTGGAAACATGTTATGATTAAAGAGATGAAGGCTCTTCACAAGATTGGTACTTTGGAATTAACAACATTGCCTAAGGGTAAGAGGACTATGGAGTGCAAGTGGGTGTTCACAGTAAAGCACCGGGCTGACGATTCCATTAAAAGGTATATAGCTCAGTTGGTAGCCAAGGGGTACACTCAGACTTATGGTATGGACTACAAAGAGACCTTTACTCCAATTGTAAAAATGAACTCAGTAAGAATTCTTCTTTTCCTTGTAGGGAATCTAGATTGGCCTCTTCACCAGTTTGATGTGAAGAATGCTTTCTTGCATGGAGATTTAGAAGAGGAAGTTTACATGTATGTCCCTTAGGGGAAGGTATGTAGATTAAGAAAATTGTCATATGGCCTTAAGCAATCTCCAAGAGCTTGGTTCGAGAGATTCACACAGGCTATGCTTTGGTATGGTTTCAGGCAGAGCCATGCGGATCATACATTGTTCATCAAACATTCTATACAGGGTAAGACCACTGTTCTTATTATATATGTAGATGATATTGTGCTTATAAGAGACGACTTAGAGGAGATGGATAAATTAAAAAAATAGTTAGCCACAGAGTTCGAGATAAAGGACTTAGGAGCCTAGATGTTCTTTCTAGGAATTGAAATTGCTCGGTCCAAATAGGGAATTTTATTCCCAAACGAAGTATCTGTTAGATTTGTTGAAGGAAACAGGGATGCTCGGTAGCAAGGCTTATGATACTCCTATGGAACACAATAAAAAGCCTAGTGAATACAGTAATGGGGAATTGGTTGACAAGGGTAGCTATCAGAGACTTGTTGGTAAGCTTATTTACTTATCTCATACTTATCCTAATATTGCTTTTGTAGTTAGTGTTGTTAGTCAGTTTATGCATTCTCCTCGGGTGTAACACCAAGATGCTGTCTTTAGAATTCTCCGCTATTTGAAGTCATCTCCTGGAAAGGGTTTATTTTTTGCTAAGCATGATCACATGAGGGTTGGGGCTTATACAAATGCTGATTGGGCTGGTTCTGTTACTGATAGAAGGTCCACCTCCGAGTACTGTATATTTGTGGGAGGTAACTTGGCTACCTTTTAAAGCAAGAAGCAGAATGTTATGGCAAGATTTAGTACAAAGGCTGAGTTCATGGCAATGGCCCAAGGCATTCGTGAGCTCCTTTGGGTCAAATCATTATTGGACGATTTGAGGATTGAACAGGTTGATTCCATGAGACTGTACTATGATGACAAGGCAGCAATCAGTATAGCTCATAGTCCTATTCAACATGATAGGACCAAGCATGTCGAGATTGATCGACATTTTATCAAGGAGAAGCTTAGTAGTGGAGTTTATCTACATTCCTTTTGTGAAGAGTAGTGATCAAGTTGCGAATGTTCTCACCAAAGAGATAGGAAGTCAACCTTTCCATACTGCTTTAGGCAAGCTAGGCATGAGAGAAATATTTGTACCAGCTTGAGGGGGAGTGTTGAGAGTGTGTTTTATTATTAGTTTTGTGTGTTAATTAGTTATTAGTTGGGGTCTACATGTAATTTATTTTTCTAACGTAAGATTCAATAATATTATTTTCTTCAATTTAGTGTTTAAGGTTTGTGCTATGGGTTTGAGGTTTAGGGTATGAAGTTTGGGGTTGGGGGTTTCGGGTCAACCTAAGAACGTCCGAATTTAGTACACAGCGAACAATTTACACTTGGTAAGGGTCAAAAATCCTTTAAGGACGACCAAATTTAGTCAAGAGTTAGTCCATCCGAAAACATTCACACTGTATTTACCAACTCCCCCACGTTTTATACGCATGTGGATTTTCCATAAATTGTCATGGTTTTCACTGCATATTGATTAACCATATGACTATTACAATTTTTCAGGTTTGCTACATATAAACAATATGGACAAAGGTGACCGTGATAAAGGCAAGAATGTTATTATCAACTAAATGACGGTACATATAGACGATAGTACATGTAGCGTACGCTTAATTAAACAATGAACAATGATAGGGATACACACCAAACGATACACTGTGCTTTAAATGCATATATCGTGTGTTATTTGAACTTTTCACACTTTTCTGTGCATCACTTACATAGCACAGGGTACATGCATTTAAAGCTAGAATGTTGTTTAGTGTGTCGTTTAGTGTGCATCCCTATCATTTTTGTTAAACATGGACATGGTTGGTCGTGATAAAGGCAAGAATGTTGTTATCACCTAAAGATCGTATAGCATACAATCCTGGTGATAAATTACACTTTTCACCCATGATGTTTAGGAGTAGTGACACGTTGTAGACACCCCATTTTGTCGGCTATCAAATTTAGGAGACCCATAGCTTGGTGGTTCACGATGATCGAAAAGACTCAAAAGGACTCTTGGAAGTTAGTTCTATCTCTCAAATGCTCAGAAAGTGGTACAAATGACCAAAATGCCCCTGAAAGCCCAAAAACTCCCAGATTTTGACCGAAAGTTCTGGAACCATGCTATGTCGTACGAAAAATAATACAATGAGTTTTGAAGCAATATCAGATGAAATCGTCAGCTCCCAGAGACCTTTGGAAGTCCCGGAAGTTCCCAGAAAGTCTCTGTTGATTGGTTTGACCTAGGTTTGACCAGGTTTGACCAGGGTTTGACCAAAATCATCCGAACTCGCCCAAAAGTTCTGAGATCATCCTAGATCATGTGAAAAGTACTAAAATGAGCTTTAAAAAAAATCGGACAAAAACGTCAGCTCTTGGGAGCTCCCAGAGGTTCCTAGAATTTTCTGGAGATCTCAAGTTTGACTGATTTGACCTAAAAGTTGACTTTAAAACCAGAGCACCATATCATTTTTCAAACATTTTTCATGGATACTAGAGGTCAATAGCTTTCCAACGGTAAATCGCACATAGTTTCTGGATTTAAAATGGATTTATTATGAATTTTCGAAGGTAAAAAAGACCATCAAATTGCTTTTATCGCGAATATCGCAAACCTTTTCAAAGTGACCTATCTCCAAACTATTTTTTATGAAAAGTATACTCCATTACCTTTCCAGCGGTATATCACAACCTCAGTTTGGAGTTCGTATGCATTTTTTGTGAATTTCGGATGAAATAGGGCCTTTTAGTGAATACCAGAACCTCTGAGGGCCTAAACAACATTCTCTGGACGTCAGAGGAGCACTGCCGTGGCGGCACTCAACCCCAAAACAATCCATTTTTGTAATTTTATTTGGGGGTCCAAATTGAATAATTGGAAGACAAAACGACGTAGTTTCTTATTCACGGATGTTTGGGACCAATGGGAGCACTTTCTAAATCCCAAAACCACCACCAAATTGGCCTACATAAACCCCCCTTTGCTCTTCATTTTAGGGGGACAAAGTGCAAAGCTTGAGAAACTTGTAGAGAGAAAGAGAGATAGAGATAGGTTTAGAAGAGAGAGAAAGGGAGCTTCTCCCACTGATTTTCCATAAGAAAGTGAGTTTTAATCTTGTTTTCTTCCATTACCTCTCTTATACTTCACATTCAAATCCTCCCCAACCAACATTCTTGAGCATTCTTGAGATAGGAAGCTACTTCCATGTCCAAATGTCACCACATATGAGTGAAACACTAAGCTACAAGTCAAATATCTCAATGATCATCATCTATTGATTGCTATTTACTTACTTGTTCATATATGTTCATCTCTTCTTACCTGATTTCTTTTTTATTTTTCTTTGATTACTTACTAATTCATCATCATCTAGATGAAGACATGGTATTTGAGGTGAGTGAATCCTTATGGATAGTAGCTCTTGACCTCAAAAACATGTTTGATACATGATGATTCTAACTTCAAATGCATTTCTATGTATTCTTGAAGTTATTTCCAAAATAAGAGCAATGCACTCCAACAATCTTGGAGGTTCTTAATATGAGTTTAATGTTGATATTCCAAGTGGTTTTAATCTCCATTTAGTGCTGCGAATATGCTTTCAAAATCCCCATTCCAAAAGCCCCTCTCAAACCCCTCATTTTAATCTCAAAGAATAAATGTTTTTCTTCTCAAAAAATCCCAAAACAGTGAGTTCTTCTACTTTAAAATATTATTCTGAGTACAATACTCAATGGGTGATTGCAAGGCCACTTCGAAAGTCTTCCTAACTCATTAGAGAACACCCATGATTTTTGGTTTGATCTACAAACACTTGGAAGGGGTTCATTTTGAACCAAACATTCCTTCCAGACATTCTGTTTTTGCTGTCACAGTAGCTAGGTTGACTTTCAACTTATTTTTCAGAAAACTTTTCCAAAGAGAGTGGTCCTAACTCATTTTTTCCTTGATCTTCAGTGTCTAAGGGAACTTTCTGTATACCTCTAGATGTTTTGTTTTCATTTTCTAAGATTTTTCAACATTTCAGTCGACAGTACAGACTCTGTTTCTGAGCAACCCCTCTTGTTCATATGATTTCTCTTAATCTGTAATAGTTATTAGAGTTTGGCTTTTTTATATGTGTTTTAGACACAATAAGGATGATCTCCATAAAAAATCATGCATTAAAAACATTCATAACCACGCTTTTCCATTTTTACAAAATCAGTCCACTGTTCGGTCCACTATTCACAGCAATCATGTTTTGAGTTCTTTCCTTTTATTTGATGCTTACATGCAATCCAAATTAGCTCATGTCTTAGGAATTAGTTCATACTACATTTGTATACATCCTATAATAATTTTCTTCATACATTCATTTATACTCTAGACTTTTAAGTCACTTTAGAAAGTCCATGTACACAAACACACTACAACCTTTGCACATTCTAGGATCATACATTGCATCTATGCAAGATTTAGAGTTTTTGTGACTCCTAATCTAAGGAAATTATAATAAATGAACTTGATCACACGTTCATGCTCCCCCTGCATCTAATCTTCCTTTCTCATCTGTCCCGGTGATTGAGAGATCCTCTTTTCTCAAAGATTAACATGCATCATACTAGCTTGCTAAGCATATTTTCGATTTCTTTGATTATTTGATTCAAGAACAATTCATGTTCCCTTTATACTAGGAAAACTTGATTACTTGATATGTAATTAGACGATTTTTCCTAGATTTGTTTGTGTGATCTTTCACTTTTGCATTGTGTGATATTTGGCTTAGATCTTATAAATGATATCTCATCTTTTGATCTTCCATTTCAAGATGCTTATGAAATGTAATATACTATCATAGTATTAATTGTCGAACCAAACATAATATAAGATGATTATTTGGATGCTAATTGAGGCCCGTCAAAAGACAGGGCGAGTTGAGGGTGTTTTAGTCATGACAAATGCTCCTTCCTCTCTCGTACCAAAACCTCGAGCCAAGTTCTTTGGTTATGAAGGGACTGTGCCCTTTATCCATTTGGGTGAGTCAAATTAGGTTTTTTGGTTCCTTAAAGACCAAGTGGTGACTCTATATCTGTTTTCAACAGACCTTTCTTTTCATTTTATTCAAAACAAATGAAAATCAATTCCAAAACCCCGCAGGGAACAAAAACGGAACGGGGGTGGACTCCCGGATTCCTTGTGTCCACACACATTGGTTCTGCATTGTCAATTATGACCCATTAAATACAAGAGTTCATTAGCATGCCAATTCAGTCCAATCTTCACATTCATCCAAAAAGTAAACGGAAATATGCCCCTTTTTGTTTATTTTTTGAATGGAATGTGAAGAATAGACTAAATTGGCACACTAATGAAACTATAAGGTCCAATGTGTCAAAATTGAAAATACAAGAACCAAAGTGTCACAACTTCAAAACTACAAAGTTGAAAAGTGCAACTTATGCCAAGAATTATTATCATTGTGTCAAAGTTGTTGGCCCGGGGGTGTGGGGGGGGGGGGGGGGGGGGGGGGGGGGGGGTGTTGATATGAACCAAGCCGAGCCGAGCTCATGTGTGTTTGAGTTGGGCTTGTTTATTGAACGAACTTGAAAACTATACTTGAGCTTGGCTTGTTTATTAAACTAGCTGAGCTCATGTATGCTTGAGCTTGAATTGTCTATTAAACGTGCTTGAAATTCTAGTTTGATTACGAGCTTTTAAACGAGCCCTCCAAAAAGACAAAGTTCTATAATAGATATACATAAACAAAAAGCCATTTATCATGTCTATTCACGAACTTTTTTACAAAGCTTACTAAACTATACAATTTTTAATAGATATACGTATATAGGCCAGTATACAAGACCTTTATCAAGCCTATTCACAAGCTTTTTCACAAGCCAAGCCTTAATCAAACGTGTTAACAAGCCCTATCGAGTTGAGCTCGTGTGTGTTTGAGTTGACTTGTTTATTAAATGTGCCTAAAATCTAGGCTTGAGCTTGTCTTACTTATTAAACGAGCCAAGTCTAGCTTTTATCGAACATGTTCACAGGGACTTATTGAGCAACTCAACTCGTATACAGCCCTGCCTCCGCCTAAGTTATAGGAGGAGATGGTGTTTATGCTATTTAATTTGAAATGCATTCATATCTATTATATATATATATATATAAATATATGTGTGTATATATATATATGAAGCAAAATGACTTTTATTAGGTTATCCACATCACCATCCTCCCCTATAGGAAAAAAAAAATCCTACGTGGCATTTCCGTGATTTTCCATTTTTTTTTCATTTCTGTCTAATTCTTCTTCTTCCTCTTCTTCTTCTTCTTCTTCTTCTTCTTTTTTTTTTTTTTTTTTTTAAAGTTTTTGATATTCTCAAAATCAATAATGAGAATGTTCCATCCCAAGAAGCCTCAAATTCCATCTAATTAATTTTGAAAGGCATAAAAAAATATTGACTAATTTTATTTGGTTTTCCAAATAGTAATTTAGTGACTATCTAATTGAGAACTGCACCTATCTATTATCCATACTATATATAAAAGTCAAGTCTAAAAACCTTCCCTTATTGTGCAATTTGGCATTTTCTAAAAATTTTCCTGTTTTTCCTTCTTTTTTTAATTTATTTAAATTTTCTTTTATACCATTGTTTTTTTTACGAGTGTGTATATGTATTTGTATATATATGGTGCTTTGAATAAAAAAATGTTTACCCATGGAATTGTCTATTCAGATATTGAAACTTCAATTATTATGATTCGCATACCCATGGACACATGTGTTGAAACACAAAAGATTATGGTATGTTTTTAATTTGATACTTACAAAATAAATCTATATAATTGCCAGATTAGAGGATTGAATTATCATTGGGAAGCAATACATGCATGCACATTATGATTATTTTATTCTTTCGTATTCCTTGCTATATATATATATATATATATCGAAAATTCTCCAGAGATGGCACCCTCTCTTCATTAAAGAGAGGGCCTTTGTTTTGACCATCGGATCGTGTTTAAAAACTAGATCTGACGGCCAAAAAAGAGGTCCTCTCTTTAATAAAGAGAGAGAGCTCTCTTTAGAGCCTGACTGTATATGTATATATATTTATATGTGTTGGTTTATCTCTACATCAACACTTAAGGTTCAAAGAGCATAAGAAATACCACTAAAAGTTTCCAGCCTACAACAAAAACATACTTTTTATATGATTATTACCAAGCCAATTAAAAATCAACAGGGCAGTTTCAAACCCACACAAAATTAGAGAAGATGTTATTTTTTTTTTTGTTTTTTAGAGAAGTTATTAAATCAAAACATGAATTACTTCCAAATTCAACCGAACAAACGCTCAAATAACTTCTTTTATGGTGTCCTTTTAATGTAGTTTTGACAAAAGCATCACTGGATTTTCAAATGCCATAAAAAGTTAATTTTTTTTTGATTTGTTTATTTTCTAATAAAGTACCGTGCATTACACAGTTATTCGTCTAGTCTATTATATATATCTAAAAGACAAGGCCAAAAGCCTTATCACAATGCTCCACTTGGCGTCTAGGTGGAATTTTCTTATGAGAGACTTCAGTCTATGTGGCGCCTACATGGCAAATACAATGTTCCTCACTCTCTCTCTCTCCTCTTTTTGGTATTGCTTAACGTATGCTCTTCATCTTCACTGCCATCAATGAGTGAAAAGTTTCAACTCTTCCTCTTCTCTCATTTCTTATCCCCTGAATCAATAAGTTTGCAAAATGATTATACCATTCACTTTATCTTCTTTATTAAATAAATGAAAGGTTACAATTCCTCTTCTTCTCTCATCTTTTACATGCACACATGTGTACTCATCATTCCCCTAGAATCCATGACAACTCATAGAAATGGATGATTCACCCATTTAGCCGGATTTCCATTATTCATTGAAAATTGACATTTTTTATGCATCGATCATAATGAAGATTATGAGCTCCAAGTAAGTGAAGGTTTCTTTAATTTAGGCCATATATATCTTATATGTGCATATATATATTGAAGGCTATTTGTGCACATGCATGAATATAAATATTTTGCATACAGTTCTAATTCGACTACCCAGTTTGTGTTTTGTTACAGACTTCAAATTTAAAAGTTGTTGTGAAGTAGGAAAAAGAGTATCATTGTTGTTATTAAATTTGTACTTTTCAATTGTGTTGCCAACTCATGTGACATTGGGATCGAATAAACTTAAAATGAGATTACTTGATTGTGAAGTGGTTAATTAGCTCAGGCACCCAACTAATGTTAGATATTTCAGTCACGAATTCTTTCCTTTCTTGGAGGATTTACACTACAAAATATTATTTAGCTTGTGCGACTGTTTTACTCAAAATTGTTCATGACTATAACCCCATTCGGAAACGCAATTGCCCTATTTATGCAGAAAAAATTCATTTTTTATTTTTCTTGTGGTTTTGCACAATATGGTATTTTACTTACTACAAAGAAAAAGAAGCAGCTGTTAAGAGTTCTTAATTATATCTTAAAAGTATGGTTCATAGAAGCATATGTTAAAAGTATGTTATAATATAGTACGATGCGTTAGTAGAATGTACTCTAAGAACTATAATTGTTGCATCTACACAAAATTTGGTAGTTTATGTTAGTACTTAGTTTGGAATATATTTCTATATATATATATATTTGACAAATTCCCGTGCATTTGCACGGGTTATCGACTAGTTTTTAACAAATTCCAAGGCATTTCCAATTTTCCACTGGTTGTCCACTAGTTTATATAAATTCATGGGATAATTACATAAACACCCTCTATACTATGACTCGAATTTAACTCACCCCGTTAAACTATTTGACCTAACAAATACACCCTTTCATCTACTGACCCATTATACTTAACACCCATGTGTAGCGGAGCCGTAACTAAAGTTAAAGGAAAGCAAACGTGACTATCACATGTCCACTTAAAATGCAAATATGATCAAGTACACCCTCTTTTCAAGTTGACCAGTCAACTTTAACATTATGTTTGAGAGTTTAAAAAATGAGGAAAAAAAAATTGAAAATGAGAGCAAGTATCTATATATTTATATATATATATATATATATATATATGGACAATTTGGCATGTGAGGGATAGTTGCAAATAAATAAATGGGGAATTTAAAGCTTTGAAGAGAAATTTTGAAGAAATTCAAGAAAGAGATGTATTGCAAAGTTTAGAGAGCGAGAGAAAGAGTGTATCAAATTACTTAAATGGTACTGTAGAAATTACCTTGAGAGGAATTGATAGCTAATAGATAGATGGTGCAATTAATGTTCGATTCGCAATTGTTTACAATCATTGAACACATCCAAATTCTGAAAAGGGCAAAAAAGACACCATCTTTCTAACCCCCAATGTCAAAATCAAAAATTGCGATTACAACGGCAATCACCATCTATTCTGGAAACCCATGACACCATGGAGTCCTACAAGGCTTTATCACCCATTGATCAAAAGAGATGGTTCAAAGCTTTACTATCATCCCGAAGGCTAATCCATTAGTTTCTTTACTGGGAAGAGTAGAACAAAAGAGGGCTTCCAATGGCAATGAAATGAAAATGCAAGTGTAAAAGGTGGGCAAAACTGTAACTTTTGGCTAAAAATTAACACCGTTAGCCCGAGTGAACTCGAAGGGGCAACTCATGATGTTTTTTAGTTGAGGGGTGTTATGTGTTTTTGGGTCATAGTACAGGGGGTGTTAATGTATTTATCTCTAAATTCAAATCTGCCCAAATTTGTTTTATTTAATGTAAAATTCCGAGATTCAATTCAGGTGCATGGCAACAGTCCCACTCATGTTTCTACTTGGTTATTATGAAAACTAACATCGTGTTTGGTTGGATAAAGAACAGAGGTTGAACACTCCACTCTTGCGCAAATTAAACAGCCACCACCAAACACTTGAATTTGTTGAACCAATTCACTTGTGAACAACAAAATTAGTTATTCACCTTCCCAAACAGCCCCAGGCTTTCACTACAACTATGAGAACATTATACTCAGGTGTCTACAAATGCGATGAGTGTGATTTAAAAAACCCACTCGGGGCACCAGTTGTGAATACATTCAGTCTAAAATCTAGTAAAATAGAAAAAACTATAGAGAGATATGAAATGAAAATCAGAAAATCTTAAAAATAAACACGAAGCCCAGAAAGACATGCATACTATCTATGAAGCTTGTTCTATACATCAAGTCGACACTGCAAACGATCAAAGTAGTATTAAAACTGGACATACACCGAGAAGAAGGTAAGATCAATTCTTGCGTGCGAAGGCTGCAGCAATACCACCAGCCAAGAGTCCTACAGCAGTTGCAGCAATGCCTATCCCAATCACTCCATCTGCACCCCAAATAAAAAAATAATAATAATTAAATAATAAAAATAAATAAATAAATAAATAAATAAGTGAGAATGTATTTGTTTCCTTCAGCCAATGCGGTGTGATTATAAACTGTTTTCAGAGAGAGAGAGAGAGAGAGAAATTAGTTATTGCCTTTGGTTATTTGATCTTCAATTGCTTTCTTAAGAGTCAGGGCCTGCCTCCAGTCAGGTGCAATCTACATATTCGTCAGTACACATTTATACACATGAAAAGATAATCCATTAACCCGAAAAATGACATGAAGAAAACACGATCGGGTAAATAGAGAAACAAATTGCAACAGTTGGCATAATCAGAAAACAGAACACATACAAAACTGGTTGATTTAAGTTGCATCAAATCTTATTTACAAGATCGATACAACACTATTAAGGGATGCATATAAGAAGCTGTTAGATATATACCTATAATATACATAAACATATATATATCTGCAGTCAGGCTCTCCAACGCACTGGGTAAGCGGCAAGCGCACTGCCCTTTAAGCCTAAGAAAACCGCGGGCCGCCACGCTGACCCGTGCCCCGCTGACCCGCGGTTTTTTTCATACTTAAAAGTCCAGTGCGCTCACCCAGTGTGTTGGAGAGCCTGACTGCATATCTATTACTATATAATAAGAAGACAGCAGCTCAAATCAAGCTAGCATGTCAAATCTTTTGAAGTTCCGCTTCTGTCCCTCATTTTATCGGTGACCTCTCCAAATTACCCCTCTTTGCTGTCTCTTTTCTCATCGTCTAGCTGTTTTGTTCGTTCATTAGAGACCGACAGGAGAAAGCACTCACTCAACTACAGGTATTCACCTCTGCCTCTTCGTCTCTCTCTCTCTCTCTCTCTCTCTGTTACAAAACTCTCTGGTCTCGACGTTTGCTAATCGTTCTTGAATGAAGGAATGAAAGATCTCTCTCTCTCTCATCGTTTGCCTCTCTGGATTTTTCTCCTGTCCCTCTCTCTTTTGCAATCCAGCTTTCTCTCTGATATATGAAAGATATATGTATGTATATATATATATATATCTTTCTCCCTCACTTTGGTTGGTTCATTAATTGAAGC
Source organism: Hydrangea macrophylla (assembly GCA_033977485.1). Lineage (NCBI taxonomy): Eukaryota > Viridiplantae > Streptophyta > Magnoliopsida > Cornales > Hydrangeaceae > Hydrangea > Hydrangea macrophylla. Next base: position 35,639,152 of record CM066992.1, read on the forward strand.
TTCTGAAGAAGGTATGTCAGCAGAGAGATGGTACAGACTTGAAAATCAAAACTGTCGAAGAAGGTATGGTCTCCTTAATCTACTTTATGATTTGGGCTTTCCGAAATCGTCAAGTTTTGGGTTTGATTTCAAAGTTCGTTAGTTCAGAATTTGTAGGAAAAGACATTAAATAAGAGTATCAAACGTTGGGTTTCCTTCAATCCTTAACCTCTTGGTTAATCAAGAACTTGGGTTTAGGGTTTACAATTTAAAAGATGAATTCAAAAGTTGGGTTAATTGATAGTGACTTTTTCTCTGCTTTCTGATTTTGGTGTTTTTAAATCTTCATCTTTTGGGTTTTATGTCCAAGTTTGTTAGGGTTCTTTTTTTTTTTTTGGAAACTTTGTTTTCTTTGTTAATTCCAGCTTCTTGGTGACGTGCGGCCAGAAATTAAAGAACATAATTTAAATTCTTTACTTTTTGATTTTTGGCATTTGGTAGGCTTTTTTGATTCAACAAATGAATTGGAAAATCATATTTATTTTCTGTTCACATGAATCTGCAAATCAGATGCACTGTTGGGGTATTTTTCATCGATTTCTCTTAGTTAGATATGGAGCTTCCATCGTCATGACTCATACTTCATATGACTTGAATTCGTTTCTTCGGAGCCCTTTCTTAAAACTGAGGAGAATTTAAATCTTTGTAAGACCAAATGATGTTAAAAAAAAAAAATTAGGGATAAGGGGACAAACAGAAGAACAACTAAATTTAGGATAAGTAAAAAAAAAAAAAAAAAAAGAAAAGAAAATTTCTCAATCCATTTATCAGCTACGTTTCTCTTCCTTTATTTTCCTGGGGAAAAAATCCATGGTTTTATATCGAAACCCCGGCATTTTGACAGCTCATTTTTTACGCAGAACCAGGGGTACATTGTAGGTCACATTTCTCTTTGTGCAAATTTGAAGCTATTTTGATGTTCTTCTCATTGCTTAGTTGTGTCAATGTATGCAACATTCAAATACACATATTTTAATCTTTGATATGAGTGCGGAGTCACGTATAAGTTGATATATATATATCTTCCATCGATTCAGGCTAATTTTTTCAAATTTGTTTTGCTGACAAAAGCCGATTGATTTTTTCCCTCAGCAGATACCAGCTAATGTTTTCCGTTTGGCAGACTAAAAGCGATTCAATTTTTTCCCGAGAATTGGTAAGCGTCTCTCTGTACACCATTGTTGACATGTTCCGTAAAGAAGAGCAGTTCCAATCTTTTCTTTTGAGTGCTCTTTCTATTGTAATTTCTACAGCTTTTCAGATTTCGTGGTAGGAAAGTCAAATTCATTTTCGTGTTTGAATTTCGAAATTAAGATTCGAATTGACTCATAGCACTCTTTCTCTCTCTCTCTCTCTCTCTCTCTCTCTCTCTCTCAATTAAGGTTCGAATTGACTCATAGCACTCTCTCTCTCTCTCTCTCTCTCTCTCTCTCTCTGTGTGTGTGGATACAAGGAGACTATTTTTGTGCAAACATGCATAAAGATGTAGGAATATTTGTATGCAGATACAAACACTGGCACACACTAAGACATAAGGCTTTTACAATAATCATAGCATTACTCAATAAAAAATTAATAAAGTTCATCAGCCAAAGCAAAAACAGAAGTTGTGATACCAATTTGTTGTGGCTAGAAACATATAGAGAATACAAAACTAGCAAAAATAATTGTGCAAATTGAGGTGGTTGTGAGCTAAGATCTACCAGAAATGTCGTCTTTTACGGAGCACATTTTGTTCTTCTAATCTTCACGTGTAAAATTACCTTCTTTTTTTTTATAATTTATTTTATTCAGACTCATCACGACGACTCGTGTGGAATTTGAGGCAACCTTTACATATCAAGATAATCCTACGCTTAGTTTGAAACTCTTTAGTTACATTATATATTCATTATTAGAGGGCTACTTATTTCATTATTTCAAAATTCAGTAATTTTTGGAAGTTGAACAAAGTTTTAACTAAGAACCTCGTGAAACTAAAAGCAAGGTTTCTATCGAATTGAAAATTGAAACTTTTCCTATCAAGTTGATTTAGTTTCAAGATAAATGAATACTTACTTCAGCCAAGTAGTTGACTACTTGTGTAGGGAAGAGATGAAAGGAGGTTTTAACCCCAAAAAAAAAGAGATGAAAGGAGGTTTTCTGTTTAGTTCCATCTCTAAATTCCGAAATATTTCAAAATTTAATTTTCCTTTCAGATTTTCTGAGCAATCAATTGTACTCTTGTGAAAATTCATATATTATTCAATTTCAAAAAATTTGATGAATTTACTAAAACCCACTTTTGCATATTTTGTAGGGACGGGTGGTACTAACGAGTTTTTTTTGCATTGTCCAATTTTGACTTGTTTCCAGGGAGTATGAAGGTATTTTCAGCTCTAAGTGTACATAATGTGCAGATATATAGTTTGATAGTTCTAACTATTTGATATTGTCTTAAATGCTATATTTAGATACAATTAGGATACTATGTTGGTAAAGACAAGAAATGATAAAATTAGGAACAAATATGCACATCGGATGGTGGAAGTACCTCCCTTGTAAGGGATAAACAAAAAAAAAATTATGTTAAAGCTTATGAATGCCAATGACTTGTAGGGATTGTATTGTGTATTGCTATGGACAGAGGAAGGTTCTGATTGACTTGGAATGAGTTAAATATGGTAGCGTGTGATTGGAGTGGGATATAGTGTTAAACTCAAGGAATCACTTGGCCACGAGCACGGGCACGTGCAACGCACGAGCTTCCCACTACTATTATATTTTTTATATTATAAGAAGACAGCAGCTCAATTAAGCAAGCATGTCAAAACTTTTGAACTGCCTCTTTTGTCCCTTGTTTTATTGGTCAGCTCCCAATACAACCCTCACTTTGCAAATGTATTTACACTGCATACCTATTCCCGTGGACTCCCATCTATCCTAAGAACTGGCTACAAGGGCACATATGTACTGTGTCACCATACACCCATCGTTCATGTGTTCATTTACAAGTTGATTCATGTTGTCTCTTTCTCTCATTGTGACTCTCAGTTTCTATTTATCTGTACATTTTATCTGTACATTAGACTGTACCATTGAACTTATTGAGCTTCTATTTCCCCCCCCCCCCCCCCCCCCCCCCCCCCCCCCCTCTCTCTCTTTATACAAGCCAAACTTGGATGCCTTTGACTTAAAGATAGACTTTAATTGTTTGATTTTTTTAAACAAAAGACTAATCGATTGAAGTCACTTTATTATCATTTATTAAAATGTATAGGAAAAATGTTATTAAAATTTTCTTTATTAACCAGGTTAAATTTAAGCAAGTCTGTTGCAAGAAAACATGAAACTCACAATTATGTTCTGTGATGACAGGAAGATGCTGGTATGATGGAAAAGCTAAATTTCAATGCCTACCGGTTCTCAATTTCATGATCCACATTTTCCCCAAGTAATCCTTTCCATAACACTCTTTTTGTCAGCTGTAAAAATTACCACTTGCATTCTTACGATAAGTACATGTATTAGATATATAAACATGTATGTTCACTGAGATCTTCTCTCATGTTCATGTCTCAATGTAGATGGAATAGGGAAGGTTAATAAGAAGCAAGTTGCATACTAGAGTAGGCTGACCAACTACATGCTCAAGAAAGGTATTATTTGATCTTCCTGAAGCACTTCAGAAGAGGTACATGGGATGGTTGGGCCGTGAAGTAGTATAAGTACCATTACAACCCGTAGCATTTATTTCATAACTTTCAGCATTTACTTTTCGAGTAATGCTATCGTTTCCAAATTTTGTGGCAAATGGTTTCCAAATGTTTTACATAGGGACATTGAATTTTCGTTAGAAGTTGTGTTAGGTGGTACAACCACAGCATTGGGAACCATAGCAACAATCTTCTTTTTTTAGCTACAATGTTGATTAAGGGACCATTTGGGAAAACTCATAATCAATTATGTGATCAATAAGTAAACAGTTATGTGTTAGGTGGTACACATAATCGATTCAACCCTAAGCTTGATTAAACAAAATCTAAAGCATGCTTCATACAAAATTGTCAAAGTTGCCTCTTAACTTGTTAGCATGCTTGGTTTCACAGACATGCACACACATGAGTTCAGCTTCCTAATACTGTATTTCGTTTTTGAAGTGCATTAGAAAATATTGCAGGTCTCATTCTTCAATGTCAAAATATCTCAAACTAATTTGGCTACTTGGAAAGGTGGTGCGAGGCTGTAGAGATATCATAAAAGGCTAGATTGCTTTGTTGTTAGTGAGGTTGCAAGTTGTTACGCTGACTAAAATAGTTGGTATGTCTTGTACTTTTACATTTCTTAATGTTGTCAAAGTTATGTAAATATTCAATCTCAAGGATTTATATTAGCAGTCCACTTTTGGTTGCTCGTTAACTTTCAGTACTTCCAAGTTCCATCTTTCGAGCTTGTAGTATGTAAAATAAATTCCAAATTTAAATACAACCATTCTGTCTGACGGGCACGTGCCTTGCACGTGCGCCCTTCACTAGTATATATATATATATATATGAGATCCCTAGATGACCGATCAAGACATAGGAAACAGACCTCCAAACAACGTTCTACAAGCTGCCTGCTCCTCGAATAGTCATCACTTCTGTAATACCCAATAGCTAGTAGGTAAAGCTTCTCTCTCATTTGCAATGGGCTGCTAGTGTCAGCCAAAGAGGCTGCCAATGACAGTTTTTGAAAGCACGATGTGTTAGTCTTAGAGTCTAGTCCACCACCCAAAAAGAAAAGGAAGAAAGAGAACGTTCATGTAGTCAATCAAAACCACAAAAAGGAAGAGCATTGCTAAGTTCTGATATTAGATGCAGGACGCCATTCAGGTACGTTTCAGAGAAGGCTAATTGGCCTAAGATAGAGAAATACGCGCACAAACACACAAAGCGAGTCATCTATTTGTTCACCTTCAAGCATTGCTATCCCACGTTGCACATCTTCTGGTCGTTTTGAATGAACAAGAGCCCATGACAGCCGCATGATACATTCACTCTTGAGTTGATCAGAGGACCCTTTCTCAGCTTCAGCAACTTCTCTCTCACAACCCTGAAGATATTTTACAGGTCAAAAGAAAGAAAAGCAACATAACAGGAAAACAAAACCAAGAAAAGAAAGGGAATATAGAGGACAGGGAAAAAAAAAACAAAACAAACAAACTAACTAACTAACTAACTAACTAACATAATAATAATAATAATAATAATAATAATAATAATAATAATAATAATAATAATAATAATAAAAAACAACTCCAAGATCACACAACAAACCAATATAAAATATTCAGATTAAAAAGCCCACTTAACACATTTTCTGCATCATACTTCTTTCCGCACCCCACGCACATCGGTAAGCCAAGGTCAAAGAGACATTGTCAAATTCCCAATCCAAAGAATTCAATGTTTTCAAACAAATTAAATCAGTGAAATACAAGCAATAACAAGGCCACTGTTTAAGATGCTAGAGACATTAGGATGAAGAAATCTAAAGCACCTGAAATTCGAGAGGAATGGATTTAAAACCCACATGTATTCTTTTTTTGGGTAAAAAATAATTAACTTGCATATCCTTTGTGCAACTCATTGAGAAAAGTAAAAAGACATCATTTCTGTTTTGTGGTCCATTAGTATAAGTTTCGTCACACAACTTCTCTTATTTATGCTCATTCAAGGAAATCGGCAACAAATAATAGGTTAAAAGTTATAACAAAGTGTTCCTTAAAATCATCCCACCGAGAGAGTGATTCTTTTAACATTCATGAGCAAGGGGCAGATGCAAAAATTCAAAGTTGGGCGGAATTAGGATGTTGCACTTGGGGGGCGAACATACGGAGTTTGGGGGCGGCACCCCCAACTATTTTTTGGGGGGCTATTTAAACATATCTTCATGTAGAATTTTTTGTAAAGTTGTAAATGATTTTAAATCAATTTGGGTTAGTTCAAGCTAAGAAGTCAATTGGACCAAATATTTAGGATGAGTTAGATAATAATTGCGTCAAGGGCGGAGCCAGGAACTCTCAAAAGGGTGGGCTAGCATAGAAACAAAAGCTAGTAACAAAAAATTACATCAATTTTTTTTTTAATAAAAATTTTCACATAGATAAGTCCAACTAAAATTTGACAAATCGGGAATTGAGGTTTCTACATCTGATGTAAAAAGTCGTAGTATTCCATATATAAAAAATGGCTAGTTGAGAATTGAGGTTTCAACATTTGATGTAAAAAGTTGTATTCCATATAGATTGATCATTCTGATAATCTTTGTAATAATTTGTAATAATTGTTTTTTTGAATATGGTAACTTTGAAAACCATTTTGCTTTAAAAAAACAAAAAAACAAAAAACAACAAAAAACAAAATTTTAATTACAATCCTCTTGGCACCCAAAACAACTAATGCATATGATACAACCAAAACCACTAGGACGTACAGTAGAATTTTCCTATTAAATATACACAAGTCTCAATACATATGAACAGCGTGAGTTTGTGGATGGTCACAGCCGTTTAGAGCATGGCGAGCACTCTGAAGCACATTGTACCGAATCCTTGTGCATAATACATCTACCATGGCTGGGCTAGAAGATATTGGGCAGGGCTAAAGAACTGATTTGTGGCATGGCTGGGCTAGAAGACAAGTTAAAACAAAATTTCAAAAATTATGCCCTGGGCTACAGCCCGGGTGAGCCCAAGGCTGGATTCGCCATTGAATTGTGTCAATATTAGTTCAACTATTGTTTATTTGGAATCTATGACTTGGCTCATGGTTTAGGATGATTTGGAATGCAATTAGTGTTGCAATGTTGACACAAAAACGCAAATGCTCATAAATCAAGGGGCTTTCTGGAATATATATATATATATATATATAGTTTTTTTTTTGGTCCCTCTTTAGGTCCGCCCGTGTTCGGGAGAGAGCTGAATAGCGATTACCACATTTTGGGTTTTGGGGTTTTGTTGGTGTCCACGGTCCAAGAGAGTGGTCAATGAGTTAGGTTTTAGAACTTCGTTTGGAGATTTGAAAATAACACCTAATCATCGAGATTCGGAACCTTAATAAGGCTCTATTTAGTTCTTTGATTTCGTGAGGAACAAGAAAAGGCAAAGGAATTCGTGTTTTCCCTTGTGCTTTCTTTTAGGCTTAAGGCTTTGTTTGGTTCTTGGATTTAGCGAGAGAAAAGAAAAGAAAAGAAAACATAGAGGAAGCCTTTTTCCTTTGTTCGGTTAATGAGGAAAACAATGAGGAAAAAAGGAAAGAAAAGTGAGTACATTGGGAAATATATTAGAAATTCTGAATGTTGTGAGTCATTTCTATTGCTTTGTTCATTATTACAATTATATTTTAGAAATATTTTATTTTTAATGTTTTTTAAACATTAAGGAAAACACTAGATAAAACACGAAAAATCAGTTTTTCTTCTTGTTTTCCTTTCCCTTCTCTTTTTCCTCGCAACATCCATGAACCAAACTGAGCCTAACAAAAATTAAAAGTTAAAATTTTCTAAAATCTAATTTAATATGTGAATAAACGAAGGGAAATAACTCGCAACATTCAAAATGTTTAATTAATTTCCCAACTTATTCTCTTTTCTCTCCTATTTTCCTCATTAGCCAAACAAAGGAAAAGGTTTCCTTTATGTTTTCTTTTATTTTCCCTCACTAAATCCAAGAATCAAACAAAGCCTAGAGATCCCTCCAAATATCCACACAAATACATTGTAATCCACATCTTTTTACCTAATTGGACTTCTAAACTGAGTATTTCAAAAATTCTTTTTTCAGTTTGCATGTCAAATCCCCACCTCCTACAAGGCTTCCATAACTATATCATGACACTATTACTTCAAGGACTTCCACTGAATTTCTAACAAACTAATCAATATAACATGTCATGAACTAAGTGGGAGGGTGATGGGAAGCCGTCCCACATCGCTCAATTATGGGTTGGGTGGTGTGTTTATGAGCTCGTGGGCAACCTCCCCCTTGTAAGCCGGTTTTCAGGGGTGATTCCTGCCCATGAATTTTATGACACAACATACCTATATGATTTGTAATAAAAAATAATAAATAAATAAATCACTTAACAAAGGCATGAGTAATTCGAACATTAATTGAAGAAAGAGATGTAATGTTAGAGAGAGAAACTCCTCCCTCTCTCTAGAAATCTGAAGATGGGGAAGAGAGAGAGGATCAAAAGATCTCCTTCTCAATCTCAAACAAAACTATCCTTGAAGGAGCTCGAGGAATTTGTTGCATTAGCTTCTGATGCTACTGAGAAGGAATTGGATCTCACGAATCAAGTGGATCTTAGACGATCCACGAGACCTCGGAGACCACCAAAAGATCCTTTTGCTAATGAGTTAGTTGGTCACAAATGGAAGCAAATGCGATGTTCAAATGTCTTTTCTCTTGATGAATCTAAGGTGGTTGGAGCAACTGAAGTGTCTAATGATGAATTAAAATAGATTGCTAATGAGGTTGTTGCTGCCAATGTTTGCCCCAAGGTTAAGCTTGGTCTTGAGAAGAACTTTAGAGATGCATAGCAATGGTGGGTATTCACAATCACCTGAACCCATTGTTGATGTTGAAAGTTTGAGTGTTGATGCGTTGGCTGCCCAGATTACTTCCAACGGTGGTAGCGCTGATATCTAGGGTCTGAATAACACTTAAGTGTCCTCTACTTTGGCTAAGACTTTTGAGTTGCAGCTCAAAATTAATGGCCTCAAATGTAGTGTCTCAATTCATCCTTATGCGGAAGTGCCCAGCAAGTTTGAATCCTTCCTCATTGAAGTTCTGCAAGAAGAAACTCACGTTGGTGATTCAAATTCTATTTCGGATGCCAGTTTAGAGTCTAGCCCAGTGACACGAAGATCATTTTCAAGTTCTGAGGCTGTTCTGATTCCTTTGGATCTTAAAGCAAGTAAAGTTCTTTTTGGAGATAGAACTTCTGAGGCTGTTCTTGAACACCCTAATAGATTTGATGGTGGTACAATTCCTAATCCAAAATCAGACTTCTCACGTTTTCCAACTTGTTTGGTGCAGCTGAGGCCCACGCGCCTATACTTATTGATTTGAATAAGCTTGTAAAGCCATGAAGTCTCACTTGGGGCCTATCAAACCTGCATTAAATGCTCATAGTTTAGTCTCTGTGGGCCCTGTGCATGTTTGCAGCAACACAAGGACCAGTGTTCTAAAAATCTTCCTAGGCCTCCGCCTAGGCCCCGCCTAGGCCCTAGGCCTTGTCCAACTGCCTGGATTTTCACCTAATCCTTGCAAAAATCCCACAGGGATTTAGGCCTGGTCTAGGCCCGACCTAGGCCCAGGAGGCCTAGGGGTGGAATTGTCATTTCTTGAAATAATAACGATGGCAAAACCCTAATAATCCCCTAAGCCACCACACCACAGTCGTTCATTCAATTGACTACCAAGATTGAGAGAGAGAGAGAGAGAGAGAGAGAGAGAGAGAGAGAGAGGACGACTCACGACTCACGAGAACTTCATGAAGTCGATTTTGTATCTAATGAGGAGTATGAGTTTGAGTCTGATGGAGAGAGAGTGTTGGAGCAATAGGGAGAAGAAGAGTTGGAAGCTTAGCTTGTTGGTAAGCATCAATTTAAATTACACTGTTGACATTTGATAATGTGACCTTTTTTTTTCATATTGGTCTATTAGAATTGTTTCTGTATTATTAATTTTGCTTTAAAATACTAGGCCTCCGCCCAGGCCCCTAGGTCCTAGGCCCTCGCGGCCCGCCTACCGCCTAGGGATTTTTAGAACACTGACAAGGACTCAACCTTGCCTATGATTAGGCCTGTAAGCGGGCTGGATCTGGAGTGCATCGGCTAGATCCGGATCCGGATCCGCCAAACTATAGATCAGTCCATATTCGGATCCAAATCCGACGGATTTACTATAGGTCAGTCCATATTCGGATTTGGTCGGATCCAGTAATCCGGTCCAAAATATTGAATAAATGTATATACATACTAGTTTTGTTTATATATAAAATATATATGTACACATTTTAAGTATTATATATATACATATATATAATATACATCTAGTTTTGTTTATATATAATATAGATGTACACATTTTAAGTGTTATATATATACATAATATATAAATATATATATATATAGATACACACAATTTATGTTAATCGGATCGGGGTCTTAGGCGGATCGGATATTACAAAATCATATCAGGTCCATTTCTTTAGCATAATACATGGATCCGGATCCGGATCTGGATATGAATCTGTAAAAGTGATCAGAGCCGTTAAAGAGTGCCATATCCGGATCGGATCCGGCCCTAGATCCAGTCCGTTGACAGCCCTACCTATGATGTCGAATTGTCTTTAAATGTTCCTTGCTCAAGTCAACTTCAATCTGCCACATGTCATATGGAAGAGTCTACGCACTCCGTTGCCCAAGGCAATAAGCATGCTCATGTTGTCCTTCCTCCCAAGCCCATTGGTTATTTAAATGAGAAGTATGTTGGTCCAGCTGCTAGTGGGGTAGTTGGTGGCCAAACTATGGTTAGCTCTGATGGAGTTACCATTATAAATGAGGATAATGTTTGTGTATACAAGGAAAATGCAGCTCACGCAACTCTTGAAGGACAAGTTAATGATGCTACATGTGTTCACTTTGGTGAAGAGTAACCGCTGACAGCCATGCACATGGCCAAATGCATTCTCAATACTTCTAAGTTGGCTGCTCAGGACAAGAATCATGGGCTTGTGACAGCAGCTTGCTCACGCCCAATACTTCAATGTCTCAGGCTCACGGTCAAGCCCAAGGTCAAGTGGGCCCCATGCGCTACAATGAATCCATCAACCCCCATGCAGGTTCTTGTGTGCCCTTACCTCCCTCTAAGCTCTTTAGCCAACTTTTTGATCGTTGCCAAACCATACTGATCATGCCAGTTCCAATGTTGTGGCACCGAGCAGTAAGACTATAAATGATGACACTTTTGAGTTATTAAATTTTTCCCTTACTTTTGTCCCTCACGGACCAAGAGACGAGGATCTAGTTCTCAAGGTCCCAAACAATTTGATTATTGAGGGTAAACAAGAGTGGGAAACCACTTTGGTAGGGCACATGGAATTATGGAATCCTAAAGGTACTAGCTTTATTGCTAGTTTTATTGGGAATCATATGCGTGTGGACAAAATGATGGCTAGCCGTAAACGTATTTCCTATGCACGGGTTTGTGTCGAGGTTAGTGGTAAGCAAGACCCCATCTCAAAGTTTGCCCTTGAATTTGATGATGAGAAAGGAGAGTTTACTTTGGTAGAAATTTCTTTGGAATACCAATGGTCTCCTTTGAGATGCTCCAAGTGTGCTTGTTTTGGCCACGATTGTTCCAAACCAGTGAATGTTAAGCCAGCTCCTAAGCTTCAGAGGCCCAGGCCACACCACCATAGCTTCACTGTTCCCACTAGCAGTTATCACAAAAAGCCAAAAATTGGAGTGCCGAAAGTTGTTGACTGGGAAAGATGATCAAAATGAGCAAGAGAGTGGGAAGTTTCCTAAAGCCAGGTCTCATAGCGAGGGTCAATGGAAAGTAGTGGTTGGAAAGGGTAAAGCCAAAGTCGGGTTTGCTAGTGGGGTGCAAAATGAAGCTAGTTCCTCTAAGGTGCATGAGGACAACTAGACCGGTTTCCCGGATGGAGAGTAATATGTTTGCTACTCTTCCCCAAAATGTCCCAGACGTTGATGATGAACCAGAAGCTCGAGAGACTGCTTGTAACACTCTAGTTAGAGAGATTGAAGAGACTGGGGATGATTTTGAAGAAGGATCCCTGGCTCTTGCTTGTTCCCTTTCTAGACAGAGGAAGCAGGAAGCCAAGATGAATAGAAGCCGTCCTAAGGGGCCACAGATCCTGGCAGTCTACTTTAGTGTTTAGGCCAGTCCTTTGATATGGTCTAGGTTGCTAGTTTGGGATGGAGCCTATTCTTTGACCTTATCTGTAGAATGGACTCCATTCTCAGGGCCAAGCATGTTTTTTTTGCTCTCCAATGAATATCTGGGTATGCCCCTTGTACTTTTGTAGTCTCTCTTGGCTTTTCTTGGCTTTTCTTTTTTTAATTAACTCTTCTTCCGAAGAAAAAAACAGTAATTCGATTACTGAAATTGAAAATGCTATGAAAGTGCGTTGCATAGCCACACACTAATCGATAGAGCAACTTTGAAATCCGTAAAATGAATCCAAGTCATTAGCAAAGAAACCCTAATTTCTTTGAACAACAATGAACATACACACACACACATATATATATATATACACATATAAAGAGAGAGAGAGAGAGAGAGAGAGAGAGAGAGAGAGAGAGAGAGGAACACTAACAGAGACGATATCGCTATCACACCATGGAATCTGATCGCCACCGGTGAAGAAGTTTCCCACCGACTCGAAGAATTTCCCAATCGTCGCTTCCATTGCTCAGCAACTCTCTCTCTGTCTCTCTCTCTCTCTCTCTCTCTAATCTGAGAAGAAATGGAAATACAACCCACAACCCAAACCCAATGCTCAGTGAAATGTCTACAAACGATCAAACTTGGGGGTTAAGCAATAAGCAGCTGTCTTCCTATGTGAAATCAAATTATGTGATCATATAAAAATGTGAATGGATATATTTTACAATAATGTTTGGGGATCAAAAGACACAAAGAATTTTCACAAAATGAGTGGAAAGTCCATGTGGCACACTGAGACCCGCCAGCAATTATGGTTAATTGTTTCTCAATAATGCTATATCAACCGAGAGCTACCGAAAACATACACCGAACTAAACGGGTGGGGACCACAAAACAGTTCAAGTAAATATAGGTAATTCTTTGGTGACAACTTTCATACAACCTCGTGAAAATTGTATGAAAGTTGTCACCAAAGAATTACTCAGTAAATATTTTGGGCGGGTCTTTTGTTTTAATCCAAACCAATTGAAAATCCAAATACCTAAATTTGGTCCCCATCCTCACAAGCACTGTATGAAGAAGACAGAGAAGACTGCAAGCAGCTCGCAAGCTGTGATTGTTCAAGCCATCCACAAGGTTCGAACTCTCTCTCTCTCTCTCTCTCTGTTGCTCTAGCAAAATCTTTACTCTCTCTCTCTTCTCAATCTTAGGGCAGGGAATTGGTTTTACAAATCAAAACAAATCTGCATTTCGGGTTAGCTCGAAGTGGTGCGATTGTTGGAAGGCGAGAACCTCTATCTCTCTCTATCTCTCTGTTTATGTATGTATGTATGTGTTAAAAAAGTTAGATTTTTATAAGTAGCATGTATATGAATATAGCTACCAACATATATATATATATATACATAGGAGTATATATGTGTATAACCATGTTGCTGTCCATGTCATGATTCTTATGTATTTTTTTGGATTGTAGTTATACACTTTGCAAAATTACAAATTGAAGGGGCATCTAAAGAACAACTTAATATTATTGAGAACTCTACGTCTTTTTTCTTTAAATAATCAACACATTAAGTCAATATTTTGTAACAAGATGATGTGAATAAAACGTAGTAACAAATGTTATATTTCTATTTTTATAGAGACCCGAGGAAACTTAACATTATCTTAAATTCGCACAAAATATCTTTTGGGGAATTCCAGAGAGATATATTTCTATTTTTATATAGTCTATCAAACAAGTGCAGAGAGTCCATTACTACTGAAAGTGGGCTCCAAAATCAAGTGCAGAGAGTCCATTACTAGTTTTGCACCACCTAAGCAAATTAATCATCACCTATACTACACCCAATTCTCTATGAAAAGTAAACGGCGGATGAACAAAATGGGAGAAAACAAATTGGGACCATCACAAGAATGCTACTTTCACACAATGCCTCAAATTAAAGTACTAACAAATTAAAAGATAAAACCACTATTCCTTGTATTTTCTGTTTGATTTCTCATAAATGGAAGCGAAAATTCTAAGAAGGTGAGCAAATTAATTAGACTTGAATAACAAATTTCATATTGATAAGCTAACCGCTAAAGAAAGAGTTGGTCATTTATTTTCAGATATTCAGTTCTTTGACACGTAACATATCTTTATAGGACAATAAATGGAACATATAGACGAAGGTGCTCCGAGCCAACCACTACCGGCAGAAGCTGGGACTTCGCAATCGGAATATCACTCGCAATCTCCCTCCTTCCACGCACCCTCAGGTAACACTCCTTGGGAAGTAGATAATATTTATACTATCGTTGAGGAGGATAACGTGCAAGTGAGGGTTGAGGAGAACTTGCAAGACAAGGTTGATGAGCATAAGGTTAATATGAGTTTTGGTAGTGTTAATGAGCTGACAGACTACTATAGAACATACGGTAACCAAAAAGGCTTCGCTGTTTGCACTAGAACTTCAAAGAAGGACCTTGATGGGGTCCAAAGATATGTTACATTAGTATATAGTCAGAATGGAACTTTGAAGCGCACAACAAAAAATGTTTTGAAACCACGATTGATTTCAAAAACGAATTGTGAAGCTAGGATCGTAGCAACACTAGTAAATGATGGAAAGTGGGTAGTGTTAAAAGTATTTTGTTAATCATAATCATGTATTAAGTCCGGGGAAAACTCGCTTCCATGTGAGTAATAGGGTAATAAATAAGGGTACGAGAAGAAGAATTGAGCTTAATGATCAGTCTGGGATAAGAATGAATAAGAGTTTTCAATCATTGGCGGTTGAAGCCTGGGGATATGATAAGTTGGGTTTTTTCTAGAAAGATTGTCGAAATTATATTGACAAAGTAAGGCGGTTGAGATTAGGGGAGGGAGATGCTAGTGCAATTCAACGCTATTTTATGCATATTCAAGCCACTGATTCCAATTTTTTTTATATGATGGACTTAGATGATGAAAATAGACTAAAGACCTTATTTTGGGCAGATGGTAGACAAAGGGCAACTTATGAGGAGTTTGGTGATGTCGTTACATTTGACACGACTTGTTTAACTAGCAAGTATGACATGCCATTTGGCCCCTTTGTAGGAGTCAATCACCATGGCCAATCAACATTGTTTGGTTGTGGGTTACTCTCAAATGAAGACACTGCCACTTTTACATGATTGTTTAATGCATGGCCTACTTGTATGTTAGGTCGATCTCCACCTGCTATAATCACTGATCAAGACCAAGCCATGTGTAATGCAATAGAGATAGTGTTTTCAAATGCTCGCCATAGATGGTATTTGTGGCACATAATGAAGAAAATCCCAAAAAAATTAAGTGGGTACAACCAATATGAGAATATTAAGTATTTTCTCGCAAATGTTGTGTATGATTCCTTAACCGTTGATGAGTTTGAAACAGGTTGGAGTCAAATGCTTGACAAGTATGATCTTCAAACAAATCTATGGTTGAATGGGTTGTATCTTGAGAGGTATAGGTGGGTTCCTTATTATGTGAAAGATTGCTTTTGGGTTGGCATGTCCACCACGCAATGCAGTGAGAGCATGAATGATTTTTTTGACAAGTATGTCAACTTAAAAACTTCTTTGAAGTAGTTTGTGGATCAAAATGAAAATGCTTTAGCTGATAAGGTTAAAAAGGAGAATGACGCGAACTTAAGTTGTTACAATTCATGGATTCCCACTGTTACTCGATATGCTATGGAAAAAGAAGTCCAAGATGTATATACAACCCCAAAGTTTAAGGAGTTTCAAGAGGAGCTAACAGCAATGATATATTGTATAGTGTTTAAGTTACAAGATCATGGTTCCATTTCAGAATATGAGGTATATGAGGATCTTATTTTTGGAGAACGGATGAAAAGGGTCAAGTTCAAAGTGAGTATGGTGAAAGAAGAAGGAAAATAGTGTGATTTAAAGTGTGTTTGCCATCTTTTTGAGTTCCGAGGAATATTGTGTCAGCACGCTATTGCCATTCTAATCTCGGAAGGACTTTATTCAAATCCTAATAAATATATTATACGTAAGTGGAGGAAAGACATAACGAGGCGTCACACCAAAGTAAGGGTTAGTTATAGTGACTGGAGCGTAACTGATGAAGGACGTCGCTACAACCTTATGTGTAAGGCATTTTTTGACATTGTAGATGTAGCAGCCGAATTTCAAGAGAAGTGTGATTATGTTATAGATGGGTTAGGTCACCTAAAGATTGGTGTAACTAAGAATGATGGTGTATGTGGTAGTAATAGTCCCCAATCAACTCCAACTCATATGTTGGGACAACCCAAATCACAAGGTAGCATAACTATATTGAGTCCATTGGTTGTACGTAGCAAAGGACGTCCACCGTTCAAAAGGAAGCAATCGAGAGTTGAAACAATAGTACAAAGAAAACAAAAGGAAAAAAAGGTAATTTTAATAATAAAAAGCTTTTTTTGATCATGTGTTGAATTTTGGTTCTACTAATTATTTTTTTTATTTCATAGAAAGCATTGAATAAAACAATTGATAATTTTGAGCAAGTTGTGGATATTCAAGGGACCGTTCTTAAGCAAAACAATGTCACGTAATTCAAGGTACTTCTAAAGTTTCGTTTTATTTTTTGTGTTGAATTTTAGTTCTACTAATTGTTGTCTTTTCTTTTTTCTTTTTCATTGCAGTTGAATCAAGAATGAATATTGAGCTTGTTCATCAAGAAGAATATTGAGGAACTCTTTTGTATTAATTTTTTTAAGAGGGAGATGAGACTTTTATTGTTGCACACTAGTATTTGTTTCATTGATGTTTGTAGCAGTTGAAACGGCTGTTAATGACATTACTTGGTAGTGACATTACTTGGTAGTGGGTTTGTTTCATTGAAGTATGTAAAACCATGCTCTCTAAGGATCTTGTTTTATGAAGGTTTTGTGCAGTTTTTGTTTAGAATTGGTGCAGTTTTTTGTGTTTGTGCAATGTTTTGTGAAGATTTTGTCCTTTTTTTGTGTCTTAGATTTTGTAGTTGCTTGTTCATAATTTGTGCAGCTTTTTTGTGATTGTGCAGTATTATGTAAAGCATTTTGTGCAGTTTTTTTTTTTGTGTTTATGCAGTGTTTTCTGAAGATTTTGTCCAGTCCAGTTTTTTGTGTCTTAGTTTTCTGCATTTTTTTGTTCATAATTTGTGCAGTTTTTTGGTGGTTGTGCAGTGTTTTGTGTCTGAGTCTGTGCAGTAATGGAAGCAAATTGACAACGAAACACAGTAATTGAGCATACCAAAGTGATGTAAACATTCATTCTAACATAAACAAACTACAATTAACGTCAACACATTACAAACATTATGGTGATGGAAATCGAATTATGCTTTTGTCATTATCACCGTTACTTTTTTGGACACCAATTACAATTGCTAGACATACGACTATGCCACAAACAAACAATCCAGACATGTAGCCCCACGACCTTGGCCGATATCTTGCCAACTCATTCTCTAATTTCCGTACTTTCTTTTCTCTACTCCTAAGTTGATGTTTCAACCTATCAATCTCCATTGAACATTCTTTCTGAAAATCTTTTTCCCTTTTCTGCAATTCTTCTTCTCTCTTCTGCAACTTTACCTTCAAACTATTGATCACTTCTTTGCCACGGTCACAGATAGGACTATCATACCAAGCAAAAAAATTGTAACCTCCATGCAAAAGGAAGTACATGTAAAGGAAGTATCTTTAGAAAACAAAATTGGGTTTTAACATTGAAAACTATGCAAAATTGGGTTTTAACATTGAAGATTTAACATTGAAAACTATACAAAATTGGTTACCACCAACAGATTTGAATCTCTCTGTCTTCTCTCTATGCGATTTAGAGCCAAGAAATTACCCACACCCAATTTCTTTGCTGGAGGAAAAGAAAAGCTCTTTGCGTATTTGGCCCCACTACAAGCCTATGAAGATTAACAAATGAGAGAGTATATACGATCTATGAAACAAAACTATACGGATGAGGAAGGTTCGTATAGTTGGGAGTGAGTTAAATAATGCAATAAATAATCCCTTTTTCGGAGTTCTTTGATCTTCTAAGCTAGGTTAAAAGATTCATATAGTTTTGAGGATGGTTGTTTATTCAGTTTCTTTGGTACTTTTGAATTTCATTACACCCTGTGTGAACTACTTAGGTTTGTTGGTTTGTTTGAGAACCAGTGCAACTTATTTAAGAGGGTATGATACGAAGGGGAGGATCTCCATTGTTATGTTGAAACAAAAGGCTTTACTTTCCTGAAAGTATTTTATCCAAAAAAAAACTATCTTGGCCTTTAGCAAATTGGATGTGTCTTTCAAACATTGTCTCCATATTTCTTGTATGCTGATGAAAGGTTTATAAAGTAAACTTAGCTGATATTTTGGGCTTTGCCGTGGAAAATGTATTTCCTATTGAGAAATTTGGGGGTTCTGCTGATTACAACCAAGTTGCGCGGACTGTAGATTGTACTAATAATTTGGTTGATAAGATCACAAACAGAATTAAAATATTGGACTACAAAGTTTCTAAACTTTTGCGGGAAGACTCCAACTTATCAATTCAGAGTTGTGTAGCATCCCTCTACTTGTCCTCTCTCTTTATTATTCCTTCCAAAGAGTGTGCTAAAAGAAAGAAATTAATCATGTTTCTATCATTTTGCCACTTTGTAAAGGAATCATATTTCTATCATTTTCACCACATTTGATTGTCCTTTTCAAAACAATCTACAAATCTACAAAACTGTAAATTGAAACTACAGATTCAGGATAAATAATGACTAAATATACTCTAATCTTCTCAGAAACCAATCGGTGCTTTCGTTCTTGATCTCTATTAACTGTTATGGCTATTAAATTACTTATTCTCACATTTTAGGGCGTAATCCTCCAAACCTATCACATTTTTTTGTGTAATCCTCCAAACCCATCAAAAGTGACACTTAGCGGCAATATTTACTGATTTTGTAGCAAAGGGTGAAGTGGGAAGGCTAGAAAATTAAAGCTATGGCTTTAGAAAGTAGAAACATATTTTGGTACAAACCAAAACAGACAGCAAGACACTCAATTTCCGATAGAGGGAGTATAATTATCAAGTAAGTTGTGAGGATAGTTGATATCAAGATATTGTCAAAGAAAGATTATCGACAATATTAAGGAAAAGGAAACATAAGGAAAACACTTTCTTTGTTTGGTTAATGCGGAATACAATGAGAAATAGGAAGGAAAGAAAATAGGGTAAAAATAAAATTAACATTTTAGAATTTTGCGAGTCACTTGCCGTCCTCCATTGTTGAGAACTATGAGTCCCAATTGAAGTTAGAAATCTTATTATTTCTATTTATTTGTCACAGTTGATTGCAATTTTTTATTTTTTTCTAATTACATGTTGAGAAGCAAAAAAAGAAGAGTAGGAGAGAGAGAACAAGTGCAATGTCCAACAACAATTCTGGGGCATCGTATGGATCTATGATTGTTTGTTTCTACGGAGAAGTTGCTGTTATGAGGACATCTTGGACGGAGAAGAACCCAGGTCGAAGGTTTCATGGATGCGCTTTACATCAGGTTAGGGTTTGAATCAAAACCTATTTTTTGTTTTTATATCGCTCGATGTTGTTAGAAAACTGCGTTCCCAGAATTCGTTGACAGTGCGTATAAGTTGGTACTGCAAAAAAATTACGTGATAACTACAATAACCCTACAAGGGCGGAACTAGGGTTACCTTAAACTGCTAAAACAGATTGCTGTAGTAGACGAATCGAGAACACGGGCTCGATGACAGCTCACGATCTTCTACCGTATTCCTTTGCTGCCAGAATATCGAATTGAGTGTGGGCTCTTTCGAAATCCTATCTGTTTTCTGCTCTCCCTCTTTTTCGCTCTCTTTTCTATTCCGAGTTATAATTCTCTATATAGAAAAACGCAAACTGAGAAGAGAGCCAAAGAAGCATATATATAGGCTACGATAGGGACCATAAGAAGTCAATAAGGAATAGGCTTCCTTATGGAATTAGGAAACCCTAGTTCGAACTGAATCAGATTCCTATTTCCATAAATTATAATTCATACCACTAAAGAATTATAATTGCACTCCTACCCTTATCTCAAAAATATATTTCGAGCTCCATGTTAGTAAATGCTTATTATCTCCCCATGTTAAGATTACAGATATCCATTAATTAAATATAATTACTGACAATCATATTTGATTAATTTCTTAAAATTCCTTGAGATCCTCTGCTTAACTTATCTGATATGTCGGATACAAAATCCACCTGCAGGGTTTGACATAATCAAAACTTATAAGCTTTCTCAAGGGGATATCATCAATCCCAAAATTGAGACATGGATTCCATCATTAATTAATATCCACCACACAATTAATATTGCCACCCAATAAAGGGTAATAGCCGATTGTACCGCAGGTAGTACTCTTAGATCCATAAGGAAGTTTCTGAGCCAAACGGCCTCCTTAGCGGCTTCCGAAGCAGCCACATACTCGGCTTCCATGGTAGAATCAGCAATTCATGACTGCTTGATACTCCTCCAACTAATGGCTCCACCTCCTAGGGTAAACACATATCCTGAGGTAGACTTTCTGGAATCCCTATCTGACATGAAATCAGAATCTGTGTACCCAATGGGTACAAAACTGTCTGCTTGGTAAACTAACATATAGTCTCGAGTCCTTTTCAGGTACTTGAGAATATTTTTCACCGCAGTCCAATGTTCTTGCCCTGGATTAGACTGATATCTACTAACCATGCCAACAGCAAAGCAGATGTCAGGTCTAGTACATAGCATAGCATACATTAGGCTTCCTACTGCCGAGGCATAAGGAACTGCCTTCATCTTCTCTATCTCATCAGGTGTCTTAGGACACTGATCCTTAGATAGAGTAATTCCGTGTCTGAAGGGAAGGAATCCCTTCTTGGAATCTTGCATGCTAAACCTTGCAAGAATATTGTCAATATAAGTGCCATGTGACAAGCCTAACATCCTATTCTTGCGATCTCGCATAAGCTTGATCCCTAGGACGTGACCGGCTTCTCCCAAGTCCTTCATATCGAATTGACTGGATAACCATACCCTTACAGAAGATAATACCCCCACATCATTTTCGATTAGCAAGATATCATCCACATACACTACTAAGAACACCACCACTCTTCCATCATGTTTCTTGTACACACAAGATTCATCCGGACATTGATCAAAACCAAAAGACTTGATTGCTTGATCAAAGCGGATATTCCAAGACCTAGATGCCTGCTTAAGTCCATAAATGGACTTCTTAAGCTTGCACAATATGTGTTCTTGGCCCTTCGCAATGAACCCGTCTGGTTGCATCATATAGATGCACTCGTCAAGATTCCCATTTAGAAATGCTGTCTTGATATCCATTTGCCAAATTTCATAATCGAAATGTGCAGTAATGGATAAGAGAATCCGGATAGACTTTAGCATGGCCACTGGCAAAAAGGTTTCCTCATAATCGATTCCCTCTTTTTGAGTGAACCCTTTCGCAACAAGCCTTGCTTTAAAGGTTTCCACCTTACCGTCTGCTCCTCTCTTCTTCTTATAGATCCACTTACATCCAATGGATTTTATTTCATTGGGTGGTTCTACAAGATCCCAGACTTGATTGGAGTACATAGACTCCATTTCAGATTTCATAGCCTTTTGCCAAAGATCTGCATCTTTATCTTGGAGTGCTTCATTGTAGTTACAGGGGTCGGTACCTTGTTCATCAGGGACCCGGTCATAAGACTCTCCCAAGAACATAAATCGGTTAGGTTGAATAATAACCCTCCCACTACAACGAGGCACAACCCGTGTCTGTGTAGCACTGATATTTCGTTGTGAAGATTCTGAACTTAATACATCATTATCTACACGTTGTACTGGTTCAGGAACCTGCGTGTTAATGGTTGGTTCAGGATCTACACGAGTTTCGATAATCCTCCCACTACGACGTGGTAATGGAATATCGATAACTCTTTCTTGTGGTATTTCTTCTCGTACCGTTGGTATCGAAGAAGTATGTCTCGGTGTCTCTCCTCTCATTTCCTCTAGAACAATACGACTTCTGGGCTTGTGGTCCATAACATAGTCCTCTTCTAAGAATGTGGCATTGGTGCTAACAATAACCTTCTGATCCTTAGGACTATAAAACAGACCACCTTTAGTTCCTCTTGGATACCCAACAAAGAAACATACTTATGTTCTTGATTCCAACTTTTTTGCGTTCCCTTTCAGCACATGTGCTGGACTACCCCAGATCCGAACATGCCGCAAACTAGGCTTTCGACCAGTCCACAATTCCGTGGGAATAGTAGGTACTGACATAGATGGTACCAAGTTTAGAATGTATGCAGCTGTCTCTAATGCGTGTCCCCAAAAAGAAATTGGTAAATCCGAGTAACTCATCATAGATCTTACCATGTCCATGAGAGTCCTGTTCCTTCTTTCTGCTACACCGTTCTGCTGAGGCATATGGGGTGCATACAATTGGGATGTAAACCCTTGCTCCAATAAGTATTCCCTAAACTCTCCCAAGAGGTACTCTCCACTACGATCAGATCGTAGTGTCTTGATACATTTACCTAGACGCTTCTCCGTTTCAGCCTTGAAGTCTTTGAATTTCTCAAAGCATTCAGACTTACGCCGCATCAAATAAATGTACCCATACCTTGAGTAATCATCGATGAAAGTGACAAAGTACTCAAATCCCCCTCTTGCTTGGACAGTCATAGGACCACACAAATCAGAGTGAACCAGTTCCAACGGCTCTTTTGCTCTATAGCCCTTGGCCGAGAATGGCCTCTTGGTCATTTTACCTTCCAAGCAGGATTCACAAACTGGAAGTGCCTCCACTTCCAATGAGCCTAATGGCCCATTTTGAACCAGTCTTTGAATCCTTTTCAAATTAATATGACCAAGGCGTAAGTGCCAAAGATGCGTTTGGTTCATCCTCGAAGGTTCTTTTCTCTTAAATGGCAAACTATTTGTGTTATTCAATTCATTAAGTTGCAGTATAGGAGAGATAGGATTTATAATATAAAGATCATCCACCAATTAACCAGAACAAATGAAACGTTTATTTTCTTTAATAACTACTACTTTATTAAAATGAACTGAATATCCATTCTTTACTAAACTAGAAACTGAAACTAAATTCCTTCTAATAGAAGGTACATAAAAGCAATTTCTTAATATTAAATTCCTATCTCTACCAAAACTAAGATGTAGATCTCCTACTGCAACTACTGCTACTCTCGTAGCATTTCCCATATATAGATAAATCTCTCCATCACTGAGCTGCCTGGTTCCCTGGAACCCCTGCAAAGAATTGCATACATGATCAGTGGCTCCCGTATCTACACACCAGGTACCGGTAGATCGGACCGCTAAACACGATTCAACAACTAGTAAATGAGATTTATCTTTATTGTTCTGTTTGGCGAGATAAACTGGACATTGCTTCTTCCAGTGTCCAGGCTGCTTGCAAATAAAACATTTGCCTTTAGGCTTTCCCGGTTGTCCTCGTGGCCTTTGGATTGGCGGAGGACCCGCGGCCTTCTTTTGAGCCTTTTTCATTTTCTTCTTGCCTTTCGGCTTTGAAGCAGAACCTTTCTCAAACACAAGAGCACTCCCTAACTTTCTGTTGAGACCCTCAGCTGCCTGGAGTTCTTTAAGCAGCTCCGCCAAAGTATATTTAAATTTATTCATGTTGTAATTGAGGCGGAATTGCTTAAAAGACTCTGGCAGTGACTGGAGTACGATATCGACCTGGGTTTCCCTGTCGATTGTAGCTCCAAGGATCTCTAGTTCATTAAGAAAAGATATCATCTTAAGAACATGATCCCTTACAGGCGTCCCCTCAGCCATGGTTGTGTTCATCAAGTCTTTCATGGCAACCTGCCTAGCAGCACGACTTTGATCCCCGAACATCTCTCGGAGGCTCTCCATCATGTCATAGGCGCTGGCCATTGACTGATGCTGATGTTGCAACACATTTGACATGGATGCCAAAATGTAACACCGCGCCATCTCATCAGCCTTGACCCATTTCTTGTGAGCCTGGATTTCCTCAGCGGTTGCCCCCTCACCAGGTTGCTCAGGACATTCTTCAGTAAGCACAAACTTGTACTCTTCAGCAGTTAACACAATATCCAAATTCCTTTTCCAGTCTATATAGTTTGGTCTAGTAAGTTTATTTTCTTTAAGTATAACAACAAGTGGATTGAAAGTACCCATTTAAAAGCCTGAGAATCACATAACATAAATAATTACGTTTGGGCAAAAATTACTATGGATTCGAGTTGAAAATATTGGTTCCCTCTACCATATTTGAAAGGAATCCGCCAGCAACCTGATACACCGCGAATAGTATGACTCGATGGGAAGCCATATACTATCTATCATTTGTTCAGATAGACAACTGTCTTTTAATTTTACTATTCAGGCAATGTACTTTGCCTAATAAAATTAAACTACTGACTTGCTTTGGTCCTATAAATAATAACAGTGACTCAGATGGAGAGGATGTTATTATTTATAGCTAAGTGTATACCATCACTTAATTCTAGGTCAAGAGTTTCATGAGGAACACCTCTGATGGAGAGGTGACCCACACCAACAATCACCCAAAACATTCTTTTAAAGAAGTTTGTACTGATGATTCCATGATCAACTACATCCGATAGGGAGGATGACACTAGAGCCATCACACAAAATTAATCATATCATCTACAAACCAGTGATGGAGACTATGGGATTTATACTTGATAAATTCCCTCTCCCACTTAGAATTTTTAAAAAAATTGAGGGTTATAATTTTTTAGAAAAACTTTTAATTTAATTAATAAAAAATAATGGAATACTTGACAAGGATTAATTCATCCTTACTAGTGAAACCCACATGTGTAGATAATAAAATTATTCTATTCTCATGATTTTAGAAAATAAGTACTTATGTTTTCAAATTATGGAATTAGTTTTATTTCTAAATACACATGTAGTTGTCCATCATTTTAAATTAATATAAATTAAACATGCAGCTAGACATCTGAAATAGGTCTAGGAATAATTATCCATGTTGTCCTATTCATTAAACATGAAACAATAATAATCATTCAATCACACATAAATAAGGAAACCACAATAAAATAGGAATCCCACTATTATGGTCAAGCTGCAACTCTTGTGAAGAAATCTTCATTGAATCCGATTAGCTCTATGTCGCCACTACGCAATGGGGGTCGAGCTGCCCGGTCAGCAACTGCCTTCTAGAACTATTTTCTGAAACAGTCTTCTGAAACCGCCTTCTGAAACCGCCTTCTGAAACTGCTTCTAGATCGCTTTCGAAAACTGCTTAAAAAACTGCTCTCACGAACCATCTTCACAGATTTACCTGAGATATATTACATAAACCCTATGCCTCCGTGAAGGAGTTCACATGCTATATATTTGCAGTAAATTAACCACGCATCAATCAAGCATGGGATCCAATACATACAAATCCTATGCCTCCATAAAGGAGTTCACATGCTATATCAAAACAGCAATATTAACCACGAATAAACCCATCGTGGGATCCAATCACACAAAACCAGCGACCATAATAGTGGAATAAGAACGCTGCAAAACAAGGGTTAGGACAGATCTACGTTCTATCCATCCATCAATGCATGCATAAGATATGTTTTATTGGACAACATGGTTGCTTCCAACCTATACGCAGAATCAACGTTGCTCTGATACCACTGTTAGGAAACTGCGTTCCCAGAATTCGTTGACAGTGCGTATAAGTTGGTAGTGCAAAAAAAATTACGTGATAACTACAATAACCCTACAAGGGCGGAACTAGGGTTACCTTAAACTGCTAAAACGGATTGCTGTAGTAGACGAATCGAGAACACGGGCTCGATGACAGCTCACGATCTTCTACCGTATTCCTTTGCTGCCAGAATATCGAACTGAGTGTGGGCTCTTTCGAAATCCTTTCTGTTTTCTGCTCTCCCTCTTTTTCGCTCTCTTTTCTATTCCAAGTTATAATTCTCTATATAGAAAAAAACAAACTGAGAAGAGATCCAAAGCAGCATATATATAGGCTACGATAGGGACCATAAGAAATCAATAAGGAATAGGCTTCCTTATGGAATTAGGAAACCCTAATTCGAACTGAATCAGATTCCTATTTCCATAAATTATAATTCATACCACTAAAGAATTATAATTGCACTCCTACCCTTATCTCAAAAATATATTTTGAGCTCCATGTTATTAAATGCTTATTATCTCCCCATGTTAAGATTACATATATCCATTAATTAAATATAATTACTGACAATCATATTTAATTAATTTCTTAAAATTCCTTGAGATCCTCTGCTTAACTTATCTGATATGTCGGATACAAAATCCACCTGCAGGGTTTGACATAATCAAAACTTATAAGCTTTCTCAAGGGGATATCATCAATCCCAAAACTGAGACATGGATTCCATCATTAATTAATATCCACCACACAATTAATATTGTCACCCAATCCAATGAGATATTGACCCATTTAAGGATCTCACCCTTTTAGGGATCAAAGTGTAAATATCAAATGTACGTGTCTACAAATTAACGTAGGATTTAGAGCATAAGCACTCATAATAGCCATGAGGTATTCATTATCTTATAAGTCAGTATAAAGATAATTACCCCAAGTCAGTCCCGTTTTAATACACAAAGTGTACCAGCATAGTGAGTTAAAACTATACCGTTTTCCGTAGTCAAGACAAACCTACTACAACACCATGTTGCAGTCCTACCGATGGTGTGTCCAATCCCATCTAAGACTGTATTACATTCTATAATATCTGATGGCCTGATCTTCCGTATGTAAGCGGAACTCTACACACCAAATCACCTACTATATAAATGAGAGACACACATGCATAATATTAAATAAATAATATAATACAAACATTGCCCACACAGATTCTCATAAAAAAATGGATTAACTGATTTTATTAAATGAATAATAAATCAACTACATAAAACATGACTTTTAGTATATATCCCTAACAGATGTATAGTTTTCAATGTTAAAACCCAATTTTGTTTTCTAAAGATACTTCCATTTACATGTAGAAAAATGGAGGTTGCAATTTTTTTGCTTGGTATGACAGTCCTATCCGTGACCGTGGCAAAGAAGTGATCAATAGTTTGAAGGTAAAGTTGCAGAAGAGAGAAGAAGAATTGCAGAAAAGGGAAAAAGATTTTTAGAAAGAATGTTCAATGGAGATTGATAGGTTGAAACATCAACTTAGGAGTAGAGAAAAGAAAGTACGAAAATTAGAGAATGAGTTGGCAAGATATCGGCCAAGGTCGTGGGGCTACATGTTTGGATTGTTTGTTTGTGGCATAGTCGTATGTCTAGCAATTGTAATTGGTGTCCAAAAAAGTAACTGTGATAATGGCAAAAGCATAATTCGATTGCCATCACCATAATGTTTTGTAATGTGTTGACGTTAATTGTAGTTTATGTTAGAATGAATGTTTGCATCACTTTTGTATGCTCAATTACTGTGTTTCGTTGTCAATTTGCTTCCATTACTGCACAGACTCAGACACAAAACACTCCACAACCACCAAAAAACTGCACAAATTATGAACAAAAAAATGTAGAAAACTAAGACACAAAAAACTGGACTGGACAAAATCTTCAGAAAACACTGCACAAACACAAAAACAACTGCACAAAATACTACACAACCACAAAAGCTGCACAAATTATGAACAAGCAACTGCAAAAACTAAGACACAAAAAAAGGACAAAATTTTCACAAAACACTGCACAAACACCAAAAAAATTGCACTGAACAAAAACTGCACAAAACCTTCATAAAACAAGATCCTTAGATAGCATGGTTTTACCTACTTCAATGAAACAAACCCACTACCAAGTAATGTCACTAACAACCGTTCCAACTGTTACAAACATCAATGAAACAAATACTAGTGTGCAACAATAAAAGTCTCATCTCCCTCTTAAAAAAATTAATACAAAAGAGTTCCTCAATATTCTTCTTGATGAACAAGCTCAATATTCATTCTTGATTCAACTACAATGAAAAAGAAAAAAGAAAAGACAACAATTAGTAGAACTAAAATTCATAACAAAAATATAACGAAACTTTAGAAGTACCTCGAATTGCGTGACATTGTTTTGCTTAAGAACGCTCCCTTGAATATCCACAACTTGCTCAAAATTATCGATTGTTTTTTTCAATGCTTTCTATGAAATTAAAAAAAAACAATTAGTAGAACCAAAATTCAACACATGATAAAAAAAGCTTTTTATTATTAAAATTACCTTTTCCCCCTTTTGTTTTCTTTGTACTATTGTTTCAACTCTCGATTGCTTCCTTTTGAATAGTGGACATCCTTTGCTACGTACAACCAATGGACTCAATATAGTTCTGCTGCTCCCTTATGATTTGGGTTGTCCCAACATATGAGTTGGAGTTGATTGGGGACTATTACTACTACATACACCATCATTCTTAGTTACACCAATCTTTAGGTGACCTAACACATCTATAACATAATCACACTTCTCTTGAAATTCGGCTGCTACGTCTGCAATGTCAAAAAATGCCTTACACATAAGGTTGTAGCGACGTCCTTCATCAGTTATGCTCCAGTCACTATAACTAACCCTCAGTTTGGTGTGACGTCTCTTTATGTCTTTCCTTCACTTACGTATAATATATTTACTAGGAATTGAATAAATTCCTTCCGAGATTAGAATGGCAATAGCGTGCTGTCACAATATTCCTCAGAACTCAAAAAGATGGCAAACACACTTTAAATCACACTCTTTTCCTTCTTCTTTCACCATACTCATTTTGAACTTGACCCTTTTCATCCATTCTCCAAAATCAAGATCCTCAGATACCTCATATTCTGAAATGGAACCATGATCTTGTAACTTAAACACTATACAATAAATCCTTCCTGTTAGCTCCTCTTTAAACTCCTTAAACTTTGGGGTTGTATATACATCCTAGACTTCTTTTTCCATAGCATATCGAGTAACAGTGGGAATCCATGAATTGTAACAACTTAAGTTCGCGTCATTATCCTTTTTAACCTTATCAGCTAAAGCATTTTCATATTGATCCACAAACTGCTTCAAAGAAGTTTTTGAGCTGACATACTTGTCAAAAAAAAGCATTCATGCTCTCACTGCGTTGCGTGGTGGACATGCCCACCCAAAATAAGCTGCCCTTTGTCTACCATCTGCCCAAAATAAGTTCTTTAGTCTATTCTCATCATCTAAGTCCATCATATAAAAAAAATTAGAATCAGTGGCTTGAACATGCATAAAATAGCGTTGAATTGCACTAGCATCTCCCTCCCCTAATCTCAACTGCCTTACTGTGTTAATATAATTTCGACAATCTTTCTTGGAAAAACCCAACTTATCATATCCCCCCGCTTCAACCGCCAATGATTGAAAACTCATGTTCATTCTTATCCCAGACAGATCATTAAGCTCAAGTCTTCTTCTCGTACCCTTATTTATTACCCTATTACTCACATGGAAATCAGTCATGGTTTCAAAATATTTTTTGTTGGGCGCTTCGAATTTCCATTCCGACTTCATACTAACGTAACATATCTTTGGACCCCACCAAGGTCCTTCTTTGAAGTTCTAGTGCAAACAGCGAACCCTTTTTGGTTACCGTATGTTCTATAGTAGTCTGTCAGCTCATTAACACTACCAAAACTCATATTAACCTTAGGCTCATCAACCTTGTCTTGCAAGTTCTCCTCAACCCTCTCTTGCACGTTCTCCTCCTCAACGATAGTTTAAATATTATCTACTTCCCAAGGAGAGTTACCTGAGGGTGCGTGGAAGGAGGGAGATTACGAGTGATATTCCGATTGCGAAGTCCCAGCTTCTGCCGGTAGTGGTTGGCTCGGGACACCTTCGTCTATGTGTTCCATTTATTTTCCTACAAATATATGTTACGTATCAAAGAACTGAATATCTGAAAATAAATGACCAACTCTTTCTTTAGCGGTTATCTTATCAATATGAATTTGTTATTCAAGTCTAATTAATTTGCTCACCTTCTTAGAATTTTTGCTTCCATTTATGAGAAATCAAACAGAAAATACAAGGAATAGTGGTTTTATCTTTTAATTTGTTAGTACTTTAATTTGAGGCATTGTGTGAAAGTAGCATTCTTGTGATGGTCCCAATTTGTTTTCTCCCATTTTGTTCATCCGTCGTTTACTTTTCATAGAGAATTGGTGTAGTATAGGTGATGATTAATTTGCTTAGGTGGTGCAAAACTAGTAATGGACTCTCTGCACTTGATTTTGGAGCCCACTTTCAGTAGTAATGGACTCTCTGCACTTGTTTGATAGACTATATAAAAATAGAAATATATCTCTCTGGAATTCTCCAAAAGATATTTTGGGCGAATTTAAGATAATGTTAAGTTTCCTCGGGTCTCTATAAAAATAGAAATATAACATTTGTACTACGTTTTATTCACATCATCTTGTTACAAAATCTTGACTTAATGTGTTGATTATTTAAAGAAAAAAGACGTAGAGTCCTCAATAATATTAAGTTGTTCTTTAACCCTTCAATTTATAATAAGGGATGTAATAAGGAGCCATGCTAATCACAAAGCTACCATAAGGTTTATGTATTTATGGATAGAAAAAGGTCTAACAGTTTATAACTTAAGTGTGTAGGACAATCGGTGTACACGTCTTAACCTAAAGCTCTGATACCAAAAATCCCTGTCACGCCCCGGCGTAGCCAAAATATGGAAAAATTTAAAATTTTCATCTTGGACCCTGAGGCACGTGACTGGTTGCAGTACCGATTTGTCCATGACCAAATAATAATATTAAACAACGTAACCAAAAGGATAAAACCAACATCTGCTCACACTGATATATTACAAAGAAAGGCCACAGTACTAGTTAACTATTACATCATGGTAGATACATCAGAGTCTTATGGCTCCAGGGCCTTACAAAAGCTATAATAAGTCTTCTGATAGAGCTTTCCACCAAAGACATTTACAAAAGACAGCCACTAGTCTTCTCTCTAACAAGTATATCCATAGCCATTTTCGGTGTACTCTTCCTCCACATTCTCCGCTTGCGTAGCATCATAACTCGTGTACTCGTTACCTGGATAAGCTGGACATGGGAATGTCCAGCGACATGAACGTGGTCAGCTTATGAAAACTGAGTGAGTAAGCTAAATCAAATGGAACGTATATAGTAAAGCACAACAAAGATACCCTTATTATTTTTTTTAACATATCTTTTAAGATCTTTGCGTTCTCACCATTGGGCCATAACTACCAATATACCTAACCACGTATTCGAAAAGAAAACGTCCAACTGAGAAAACTCGTCTCGATATTCTTAACGCCACTATCATTCATTTCTAACATCTGACGTCATTTACAAACCCAAAGTATCTCTTGCTAACCAAACCATCTTTCATCAACCAAAACATCCTTCGTCAACCGAAACATCTTTCATCAACCAAAAACATCTTTCATCAACCAAAAACATCTTTCATCAACCACTTCATCACGAAGAACCGAAGTGTTAAGGAGGGCAAGAACATCCAATTCGTCACGAAGAACCGAAAGGAGTCTTCATTCAAGGAATCACCGCTTCGTCACGAAGAGCCGAAACCGTTACGGAGTACAAGAACATCCATTTCGTCATGAAGAACCGAAAGGAGTCTTTACTCAAAGAATTACCGCTTCTCCATCACGAAGAACCAAAGCGTTTACGGAGTGCAAGAACATCCATCCCATCACTAAGAACCGGAAGGAGTCTTTACTCAAAGAATCACCGCTTCTCCATCACGAAGAACTGAAGCGTTTACGGAGTGCAAGAACATCCATTCCATCACGAAGAACCGAAAGGAGTCTTCACTCAAAGAATCACCGCTTCGTCATGAAGAACCGAAAACGTTACGGAGTACAAGAACATCCATTTCATCACGAAGAACCGAAAGGAGTCTTTACTCAAAGAATCACCGCTTCTCCATCACGAAGAACCGAAGCGTTTACGGAGTGCAAGAACATCCATTCCATCACGAAGAACCGAAAGGAGTCTTCACTCAAAGAATCACCGTTTCGTCACGAAGAACCGAAAGCGTTATGGAGTACAAGAACATCCATTTCGTCACGAAGAACCGAAAGGAGTCTTTACTCAAAGAATCACCGCTTCTCCATCACGAAGAACTGAGGCGTTTACGGAGTGCAAGAACATCCATTCCATCACGAAGAACCGAAAGGAGTCTTCACTCAAAGAATCACCGCTTCGTCACGAAGAACCAAAAGCGTTACGGAGTACAAGAACATCCATTTCGTCACAAAGAACCGAAAGGAGTCTTTACTCAAAGAATCACCGCTTCTCCATCACGAAGAACCGAAGCGTTTACGGAGTGCAAGAACATCCATTTCGTCACGAAGAACCGAAAGGAGTCTTCACTCAAAGAATCACCGCTTCGTCACGAAGAACCGAAAGCGTTACGGAGTACAAGAACATCCATTTCGTCACGAAGAACAGAAAGGAGTCTTTACTCAAAGAATCACCGCTTCTCCATCACGAAGAACTGAAGCGTTTACGGAGTGCAAGAACATCCATTCCATCACGAAGAACCGAAAGGAGTCTTCACTCAAAGAATCACCGCTTCGTCACGAAGAACCGAAAGCGTTACGGAGTACAAGAACATCCATTTCGTCACGAAGAACCGAAAGGAGTCTTTACTCAAAGAATCACCGCTTCTCCATCACGAAGAACCGAAGCGTTTACGGAGTGCAAGAACATCCATTCCATCACGAAGAACCGAAAGGAGTCTTCACTCAAAGAATCATCGCGTCACAACTCAACAATACAACCCTTTTTCTTACTATCCTGATCTCCGCTGCCCAGATTACCTATCCGACAATTATCCTTACCATAATCTGCTTCTAACATAGCGCAACCGACCCTTACGTTTTCCCGACCGTGCATTCGTCACTCTTTTCAGAATGTAGTTCATTAAAGGACTTCCGAATATACTTTCGAAGTTACGTTTATACATCCGTCATCCTGTTTTATGTCGTAATATACTTACAATGGAAACTTATCCAATCACTATCAACGTAATAATCATGCCGTACAACATACTTATAGCTTGGGTATGAACTCTCTATGGTCATCACATTATATTCATAACAACGGAAACCTAGCGTGTAGCTCGTGGATCTATAACATGGATTTGATATCAATAACCATATAGATGAAACCCTTAACATACTCATATACGCGATAGCACTACCATAACACAAGATATCCATAACCACATAGGTACCGGAAAGCAAGCATCAATAATAAACACATCATACAAGTAGTTATACAATCTGCCAGGAATTAATTTTACTATATCGACTGAAATGATATGATTTATTTGGGCATGATAAATTGATTTGTAGATCAAACTCAAAACTAGAACATTGTATATAATTAGATTAGCTTCATGTACAAAAAAATCTAGCTTCAATTACATTTTTGAGCTACTCAAAATATTTATTTTACTTAGACATTTATGTATTTTCGGACTGCTCTGTCCCAGATTTATAGTACTGCGTTACATGTGCATTTTACCTATTAAGGAGTCATTTTTAGACCAGGCTATTAAAGAGTTATTTGTAGATAAATGAGTTAGCTTTATCCACAAAAAAACCTAGCTTAATTCAGATTTTGGACCTGCTTAAAACACTCATTTTACTAAACTACATTCTGCTGGAGGTTTCTGTTTCTCAGATTTAAAGTACTTCGTTGCATGTACATTTCACCTATGAACAAGTGATTTTCAGACTGAGCTATAGAAGAGTTATTTGTAGATAAATGAGTTAGAGTTCTCCACAAAAAAACCTAGCCTCATTCCCATTTTTGAACTACTCGAAATGTTCATTTTACTAAACAACATTCTGCTGGAAGTTTCTGCTTCCCAGATTTGAAATTTTGTCTTGCATGGCATGGATTTCTCAAACTATCAACATCAAGCACTTAATAAACATTACTACATACTATATAGGTTCTAAAGTGAGTTAGAATACTCACTTAAACTTGAAATTGAGCTTGGGCTTTGGATTTGAGCTTAGGAAACTTGAACACAACCTCAATGGTGGAGACTTCTTCCTAGTTCTTCTTCTCCATCTCCATGTATCTCTTATCTCTCCATGGAGTTCATCTCCTAGCTCTCTCTAACTCTATATGCAAATTGTAAATGGCCAAGGGTGTAATGCATGAATTTAGGCATGTTTATATAGAGATGGTGGTGGGATATGTGTCACCATGCATGTGCTAGAGTGTACATGCATGGACAAGTGTCCTAGAGGTGGACAAGTGGCAAGGGAGGTGGTGCCATGTGGTGCATGGGCTGCCATGTGGCCGACCATGTGGGGTCCACCACGAGTTTTGTGCCACTACCTCGGTTTGCATGCAAATATTCTTGATATGCGTGTCAGTCTCAATTTACGTGCAAACGGGTGTTGTTTTTAACGTCCGGGTCCGGTTACGGGACTAAGTTAATTCTAATTACGGTCGAGTCGGTGCAGTGATTACAGTCTAATTAGTAATTACATTACACTGATACAGTCACACAAATAAAATAATAATATAATAATAGACCAGATATAGAAATTCATAAAACTCGTATTATTGCACGTAGAGAAATTACAGGTATTACATCTTCTACCACCTATTACAGGATTTCGTCCTCAAAATCTGAGCTATCTAGGTACTAAAAAGAAAAGGAAATTTCTCTCTCATTTCCGATTCCAGCTCCCAAGAGGCTTCTCCTTCGTCATGGTGTTTCCACTGAATCTTTACCAGCGGAATCTCTTTGTTTCTCAACTTCTTGATTCCATGATCCAGAATCTTTACAGGTCCTTCAATGAATGTAGCATTGTCATTTACTTCGATATCTTTGAAGTCGATCTCGTGAGCCGGGTTATGAAGACACTTCCTCAACATACTTACACGGAAAATATTATGAACTCCCGACATCTTCGGTGGTAACGCCAATCTATAGACGACTTTCCTTATGTGCTCTAGAATTTTAAATAGTCCGATGTAGCGTGGTGATAGCTTTCCCTTCTTCTGTCCAAACCTTACCATGCCTCGAACCGGGGAAACTTTCAGGTAAACATGATCTCCCACTTCAAATTCTAGGTCTCGACGTCGTTTATCCGCGTAGCTCTTGTATCTACTTTGTGCTGCCTTCATTCTTTCCTTTACTGTATTGATTCCTTTATTGGTCTCCTGGACTAAGTCTGGTCCCAATAGTTTGCCATCCCCAATTTCAGCCCAACACAAAGGTGATCGGCACGGCCTTCCGTATAGTGCTTCAAATGGTGCCATCCCTATGCTCAAATGAAAACTGTTGTTATAAGCAAACTCAACCAATGGTAAGTGAGTTTCCCACGAACTTTCAAAATCGATTACACAGGCTCAAAGCATGTCCTCCATTACTTGATTCGTCCTTTCTGTTTGTCCGTCAGTTTGTGGATGAAATGCAGAACTTAACTTCAGAGATGTTCCCATCGCTTTCTAAAGACTCTCCCAAAATCCGGCGGTGAATCTCGAATCTCGGTCTGATACTATTGACACCGGTACCCCATGTAACCGCACAACCTGTTGTAGATAAAGTCGACTCATCTTCTCAACAGGATAGGTCATATTATATGCAATAAAATGGGCTGATTTGGTCAGTCAATCAACAACTACCCAAATGGCATCATGGTTCTGCTAGGATCTTGGCAATCCCATAACAAAATCCATGGTGATATGCTCCCATTTCCATTCTGGGACTGGTAGAGGTTGTAGTAATCCTGGAGGTCGTTGATGTTCCGCCTTGACTTGCTGGCAAGTAGGGCATTTTGCTACATATTCCGCGACTTCTCTCTTCATGCCTTCCCACCAAAAGTTCCTTTTTAAGTCTTTGTACATCTTGGTTCCGCCGGGGTGTATAGTCATCCTTGACTTGTGGGCTTCATTCAGAATGTCTTTCCTCAAATTATCCGTGTTGGGTACACATAACCTGTCCTTTCATCTGAATGCCCTATCTGTTCCAATATTCCATTCAGTTGGATCCTTTGCTTTCGCCTTCTCAAACCATTTCCTCAATCCTTCGTCCTTCTTTTGAGCTTCGAGTATTCGGTTAATGAGGGTTGGCTGCACCATAAGACATCCAAAAGGTCGTCCAATACCTGGTCTTGTAGTCTGGAAGTCAAATTCTGTTAAAGCTTCTAAGGCTTTCCATTCCCTGATTAAAAATGAGGCGATTAACCTTTGGGGTTTTCTGCTTAGAGCATCTGCGACTACATTTGCCTTACCGGGGTGGTATTGCAAATTAAAGTCGTAGTCCTTAAGTAGCTCCATCCAACATCGTTGTCTCATGTTTAAATCCTTTTGAGAGAACAGGTATTTCAAGCTTTTGTGATCGCTAAACAAGTCGAACTTCTCTCCGTAGATATAGTGCCTCCAAATTTTGAGTGCAAAGACAATTGCAGTCAATTCCAAATCGTGCGTAGGGTAGTTTAATTCATGTGGCTTTAATTGCCTAGATCCGTAAGCGATCACCTGACCATTCTGCATGAGTACACATCCTAGTCCTTGATATGAAGCGTCACTGTAGATAGTGTACTGTTCACCACTCTTGGGTATGGCTAGTACTGGCGCTGAGGTCAACCTCTCCTTTAATTCCTGAAAGGCGTGTTCGTGCTTGTCCTTCCACTCAAACTTTGAATCCTTCTTTGTTAGTCCGGTTAAAGGAGACGCGATCCTTGAGAAACCTTCCACGAATATCCTATAGTATCCAGCCAATCCAAGGAAACTTCGTACTTCTGATGCGTTGGTTGGTCTATTCCAACTAGAAACTGCGTCCGTCTTGGTTGAGTCCACCGAAATTCCATTCTGTGAGACTACATGTCCCAAGAATTTGACCTCTTTTAGCCAAAACTCACACTTACTGAACTTAGCATAGAGACAATTTTCTCTAAGTGTCTGAAGTGCAATCTTTACATGCTTCTCGTGTTCTTCATCACTCTTCGAATAAATAAGGATGTCGTCGATAAACACGATGATGAATTGATCCAAGAAGGGTCTGAACACCCGATTCATCAAATCCATGAATACCGCCGGGACATTAGTTAATCCAAAAGGCATAACTAAGAACTCGTAGTGCCCATATCTTGTTCTGAAAGTTATTTTTGGTATATCTTCCGGCCTGACAAGTAACTGATGGTACCCAGATCGCAAGTCAATCTTCGAAAAGGTCGCTGCTCCTTGTAGTTGATCGAACAAATCATCTATCCTGGGAAGCGGGTACTTATTCTTAATAGTAACCTTATTCAACTCTCTGTAGTCGATACAGAGTCGAAGATTTCCATCCTTCTTTCTAACAAATAGAACCGGGGCTCCCCAAGGTGACGTGCTTGGTCTAATAAATCCAAGATCTTCTAACTCTTGTACTTGCTTCTTCAACTCCAGCATTTCTGTTGGGGCCATACGATAAGGAGCCTTGGATATCGGTGTCGTTTCGGGTACTAACTCAATACAAAATTCGATCTCGCGCTTTGGTGGTAATCCAGAAATGTCCTGAAAGACATCCTCATAGTCTCGGACTATCAGAATCTGAGCGATCGTCAAATCTGAGCCTGTAGTTTCCACAGCGGCTAAACGACTTGTAAGAAAGGCGTCACTAGTAGGGTTGCATTGAAAACTAAAGGGTGCACTTCCAGGTACTGAAAATGTGATCGACCTACCAGCACAATCTAACTTTGCATGATACTTAGTAAGCCAGTCAAATCCTAAGATTACGTCGAATTCCTTCATTGACAGAATAATTAAGTCTGCATATAGGTTCCTATCTTCCAATGTCAAAATACAGTCCTTGCACACCTTTCCTAGCTTCACGGTCACTCCCAAAGGTGATATCGCGTTCAGGGCTACCTCAAGTGCTTGGGGTACTAAACCCAATCGTCGTACAATCTCAAAGGCATTAAACGAATTCGTAGCACCTGTATCAAAAAGTACTTTAACTCGACTAGCATATAATAAGAGTGTACCTTCCAAGTTCTGCTGTTCCTTTTCATCATAGCTGGCCGCCTCGGGTATGATAGGATTTAGTCGACCTTTGCTAGTTTGACCTCGAGTAGTAGGCCCATGATAGTTT
The DNA here is from genome assembly GCA_033977485.1 of Hydrangea macrophylla. Lineage (NCBI taxonomy): Eukaryota > Viridiplantae > Streptophyta > Magnoliopsida > Cornales > Hydrangeaceae > Hydrangea > Hydrangea macrophylla. Next base: position 35,677,421 of record CM066992.1, read on the forward strand.
TCTCTTGGTGCATTGCAATCCATGCTCATACGTCCTCTTTTGCGTCAGTTATAGCATATAACATTAGCTCGGTTGTTGGTTCTGGGGGCTGTATAGTCCGGGGATCCCATAATTGAAACATCCATCCTTGTTGTTCCCGGTAGTAGTGGTTGGTACTTGTGGTGCAGTTGGTTTTGCATGCTTATTCCGGGGAAAGGTGTCCTGGTTTCTTACCACTATTCCACGGGTGTTTGTTTCCTTGGAAACGGGTCGGAGGTCTTCCCCTTGGTCCATTCCTAAGCTGAGGTGGCTGACTTATCATCTGTTTATGTGTTATGAACCTAACTGAATAACTACTGGTTACCCTCCAGTCCTAACTATGGTTACGAGATATATAAACGATATAAGGTATAGCTAACAATTCTAATATGAGTACATATCACATCAATACATTTCATCAAGTAGAGGAAACAAATCTTTATAGATAACTTCAAATATTTACATAGAAAGGCGTACACGCTACCACTAGTTTGTGTTATATGCCTGGGTACATACTATATACACAAAAAGATGGGCTACTAGTCCTAATACAAGTAAAGCTCTAGATCCTGGGAGTCCTATCCCAAAAGTCCTTCATATCTGACTTATATGGTAGAACATCATCCAAGATTGGAATCTCCATAGGTGAAACCCAGTCCAAGTACGGGTCAAAATTATCAACCATCTCATCTTCATCCTTATCCAAAGGCTCTATATCTGCATCCTTAGAGTCATCCTCAACCTCTGGCTCTCCAGCCTCCATGACTATCATTGCTTCCCCCTCACCAGCACCCTCTGTTGGGTCAACATCCTCTGCTAGGTCAATACCCACTGCTGGGTCAATCTCCTCATCAACCCCATCCTCCATATCCATCCGGGATGTAATAAGGAGCCATGCTAATCACAAAGCTACCATAAGGTTTATGTATTTATGGATAGAAAAAGGTCTAACAGTTTATAACTTAAGTGTGTAGGACAATTGGTGTACACGTCTTAACCTAAAACTCTGATACCAAAAATCCCTGTCACGCCCCGGCGTAGCCAAAATATGGAAAAATTTAAAATTTTCATCTTGGACCCTGAGGCACGTGACTGGTTGCAGTACCGATTTGTCCGTGACCAAATAATAATATTAAACAACGTAACCAAAAGGATAAAACCAACATCTGCTCACATTGATATATTACAAAGAAAGGCCACAGTACTAGTTAACTATTACATCATGGTAGATACATCAGAGTCTTATGGCTCTAGGGCCTTACAAAAGCTATAATAAGTCTTCTGATAGAGCTTTCCACCAAAGACATTTACAAAAGACAGCCACTAGTCTTCTCTCTAACAAGTATATCCATAGCCATCTTCGGTGTACTCTTCCTCCATGTTCTCCGCTTGCGTAGCATCATAACCCGTGTACTCGTTACCTGGATAAGCTGGACATGGGAATGTCCAGCGACATAAACGTCGTCAGCTTATGAAAGCTGAGTGAGTAAGCTAAATCAAATGGAACGTATATAGTAAAGCACAACAAAGATACCCTTATTATTTTTTTTAACATATCTTTTAAGATCTTTGCGTTCTCACCATTGGGCCATAACTACCAATATACCTAACCACGTATTCGAAAAGAAAACGTCCAACTGAGAAAACTCGTCTCGATATTCTTAACGCCACTATCATTCATTTCTAACATCCGACGTCATTTACAAACCCAAAGGATCTCTTGCTAACCAAACCATCGTTCATCAACCAAAACATCCTTCGTCAACCGAAACATCTTTCATCAACCAAAAACATCTTTTATCAATCACTTCGTCACGAAGAACCGGAGAGTAAAGGAGTGCAAGAACATCCAATTCGTCACGAAGAACCGAAAGGAGTCTTCACTCAAGGAATCACCGCTTCGTCACGAAGAGCCGAAAGCGTTACGGAGTACAAGAACATCCATTTCGTCACGAAGAACCGAAAGGAGTCTTTACTCAAAGAATTACCGCTTCTCCATCACGAAGAACAGAAGCGTTTATGGAGTGCAAGAACATCCATCCCATCACTAAGAACCGGAAGGAGTCTTTACTCAAAGAATCATCGCTTCTCCATCACGAAGAACTGAAGCATTTACGGAGTGCAAGAACATCCATTCCATCACGAAGAACCGAAAGGAGTCTTCACTCAAAGAATCACCGCTTCGTCACGAAGAACCGAAAGCATTACGGAGTACAAGAACATCCATTTCGTCACGAAAAACCGAAAGGAGTCTTTACTCAAAGAATCACCGCTTCTCCATCACGAAATCACGAAGAACCGAAGCGTTTACGGAGTGCAAGAACATCCATTCCATCACGAAGAACCGAAAGGAGTCTTCACTCAAAGAATCACCGCTTCGTCACGAAGAACCGAAAGCGTTACGGAGTACAAGAACATCCATTTCGTCACGAAGAACCGAAAGGAGTCTTTACTCAAAGAATCACCGCTTCTCCATCACGAAGAACTGAAGCGTTTATGGAGTGCAAGAACATCCATTCCATCACGAAGAACCGAAAGGAGTCTTCACTCAAAGAATCACCGCTTCATCACGAAGAACCGAAAGCGTTACGGAGTACAAGAACATCCATTTCGTCAAGAAGAACCCAAAGGAGTCTTTACTCAAAGAATCACCGCTTCTCCATCACGAAGAACCGAAGCGTTTACGGAGTGCAAGAACATCCATTCCATCACGAAGAACCGAAAGGAGTCTTCACTCAAAGAATCACCGCTTCGTCACGAAGAACCGAAAGCGTTACGGAGTACAAGAACATCCATTTCGTCACGAAGAACCGAAAGGAGTCTTTACTAAAAGAATCACCGCTTCTCCATCACGAAGAACTGAAGCGTTTACGGAGTGCAAGAACATCCATTCCATCACGAAGAACCGAAAGGAGTCTTCACTCAAAGAATCACCGCTTCGTCACGAAGAACCGAAAGCGTTACGGAGTACAAGAACATCCATTTCGTCACGAAGAACCGAAAGGAGTCTTTACTCAAAGAATCACCGCTTCTCCATCACGAAGAACCAAAGCGTTTACAGAGTGCAAGAACATCCATTCCATCACGAAGAACCGAAAGGAGTCTTCACTCAAAGAATCACCGCGTCACAACTCAACAACACATCCCTTTTTCTTACTATCCTGATCTCCGCTGCCCAGATTACCTATCCGACAATTATCCTTACCATAATCTGCTTCTAACATAGCACAACCGACCCTTACGTTTTCCCGACCGCGCATTCGTCACTCTTTTCGGAATGTAGTTCATTAAAGGACTTCCGAATATACTTTCGAAGTTACGTTTATACATCCGTCATCCTGTTTTATGTCGTAATATGCTTACAATGGAAACTTATCCAATCACTATCAACGCAATAATCATGCCGTACAACATACTTATAGCTTGGGTATGAACTCTCTATGGTCATCACATTATATTCATAACAACGGAAACCTAGCGTGTAGCTCGTGGATCTATAACATGGATTTGATATCAATAACCATATAGATGAAACCCTTAACATACTCATATACGCGATAGCACTACCATAACACAAGATATCCATAACCACATAGGTACCGGAAAGCAACCATCAATAATAAACACATCATACAAGTAGTTATACAATCTGCCAGGAATTAATTTTACTATATTGACTGAATTGATATGATTTATTTGGGCATGATAAATTGATTTGTAGATCAAAATCAAAACTAGAACATTGTAGATAATTAGATTAGCTTCATGTACAAAAAAATCTAGCTTCAATTACATGGGAATGTCCAGCGACATGAACGTGGTCAGCTTATGAAAACTGAGTGAGTAAGCTAAATCAAATGGAACGTATATAGTAAAGCACAACAAAGATACCCTTATTATTTTTTTTAACATATCTTTTAAGATCATTGCGTTCTCACCATTGGGCCATAACTACCAATATACCTATCCACGTATTCGAAAAGAAAACGTCCAACTGAGAAAACTCGTCTCGATATTCTTAACGCCACTATCATTCATTTCTAACATCTGACGTCACTTACAAACCCAAAGTATCTCTTGCTAACCAAACCATCTTTCATCAACCAAAACATCCTTCGTCAACCGAAACATCTTTCATCAACCAAAAACATCTTTCATCAACCAAAAACATCTTTCATCAACCACTTCATCACGAAGAACCGAAGTGTTAAGGAGGGCAAGAAAATCCAATTCGTCACGAAGAACCGAAAGGAGTCTTCATTCAAGGAATCACCGCTTCGTCACGAAGAGCCGAAAGCGTTACGGAGTACAAGAACATCCATTTCGTAACGAAGAACCGAAAGGAGTCTTTACTCAAAGAATTACCGCTTCTCCATCACGAAGAACCAAAGCGTTTACGGAGTGCAAGAACATCCATCCCATCACTAAGAACCGGAAGGAGTCTTTACTCAAAGAATCACCGCTTCTCCATCACGAAGAGCTGAAGCGTTTACGGAGTGCAAGAACATCCATTCCATCACGAAGAACCGAAAGGAGTCTTCACTCAAAGAATCACCGCTTCGTCATGAAGAACCGAAAGCGTTACGGAGTACAAGAACATCCATTTCATCACGAAGAACCAAAAGGAGTCTTTATTCAAAGAATCACCGCTTCTCCATCACGAAGAACCGAAGCGTTTACGGAGTGCAAGAACATCCATTCCATCACGAAGAACCGAAAGGAGTCTTCACTCAAAGAATCACCGTTTCGTCACGAAGAACCGAAAGCGTTATGGAGTACAAGAACATCCATTTCGTCACGAAGAACCGAAAGGAGTCTTTACTCAAAGAATCACCGCTTCTCCATCACGAAGAACTGAGGCGTTTACGGAGTGCAAGAACATCCATTCCATCACGAAGAACCGAAAGGAGTCTTCACTCAAAGAATCACCGCTTCGTCACGAAGAACCAAAAGCGTTACGGAGTACAAGAACATCCATTTCGTCACAAAGAACCGAAAGGAGTCTTTACTCAAAGAATCACCGCTTCTCCATCACGAAGAACCGAAGCGTTTACGGAGTGCAAGAACATCCATTTCGTCACGAAGAACCGAAAGGAGTCTTCACTCAAAGAATCACCGCTTCGTCACGAAGAACCGAAAGCGTTACGGAGTACAAGAACATCCATTTCGTCAAGAAGAACCCAAAGGAGTCTTTACTCAAAGAATCACCGCTTCTCCATCACGAAGAACCGAAGCGTTTACGGAGTGCAAGAACATCCATTCCATCACGAAGAACCGAAAGGAGTCTTCACTCAAAGAATCACCGCTTCGTCACGAAGAACCGAAAGTGTTACGGAGTACAAGAACATCCATTTCGTCACGAAGAACCGAAAGGAGTCTTTACTAAAAGAATCACCGCTTCTCCATCACGAAGAACTGAAGCGTTTACGGAGTGCAAGAACATCCATTCCATCACGAAGAACCGAAAGGAGTCTTCACTCAAAGAATCACCGCTTCGTCACGAAGAACCGAAAGCGTTACGGAGTACAAGAACATCCATTTCGTCACGAAGAACCGAAAGGAGTCTTTACTCAAAGAATCACCGCTTCTCCATCACGAAGAACCAAAGCGTTTACAGAGTGCAAGAACATCCATTCCATCACGAAGAACCGAAAGGAGTCTTCACTCAAAGAATCACCGCGTCACAACTCAACAACACATCCCTTTTTCTTACTATCCTGATCTCCGCTGCCCAGATTACCTATCCGACAATTATCCTTACCATAATCTGCTTCTAACATAGCACAACCGACCCTTACGTTTTCCCGACCGCGCATTCGTCACTCTTTTCAGAATGTAGTTCATTAAAGGACTTCCGAATATACTTTCGAAGTTATGTTTATACATCCGTCATCCTGTTTTATGTCGTAATATGCTTACAATGGAAACTTATCCAATCACTATCAACGCAATAATCATGCCGTACAACATACTTATAGCTTGGGTATGAACTCTCTATGGTCATCACATTATATTCATAACAACGGAAACCTAGCGTGTAGCTCGTGGATCTATAACATGGATTTGATATCAATAACCATATAGATGAAACCCTTAACATACTCATATACGCGATAGCACTACCATAACACAAGATATCCATAACCACATAGGTACCGGAAAGCAACCATCAATAATAAACACATCATACAAGTAGTTATACAATCTGCCAGGAATTAATTTTACTATATTGACTGAATTGATATGATTTATTTGGGCATGATAAATTGATTTGTAGATCAAAATCAAAACTAGAACATTGTAGATAATTAGATTAGCTTCATGTACAAAAAAATCTAGCTTCAATTACATTTTTGAGCTACTCAAAATATTTATTTTACTTAGACATTTATGTATTTTCGGACTGCTCTGTCCCAGATTTATAGTACTGCGTTACATGTGCATTTCACCTATTAAGGAGTCATTTTTAGACCAGGATATAAAAACGTTATTTGTAGATAAACGAGTTAGCTTTATCCACAAAAAAACCTAGCTTAATTCAGATTTCGGACCTGCTTAAAACACTCATTTTACTAAACTACATTCTGCTGGAGGTTTCTGTTTCTCAGATTTAAAGTACTTCGTTGCATGTACATTTCACCTATGACGAAGTGATTTTCAGACTGAGCTATAGAAGAGTTATTTGTAGATAAATGAGTTAGCGTTCTCCACAAAAAAACCTAGCCTCATTCCCATTTTTGAACTACTCGAAATATTCATTTTACTAAACAACATTCTACTGGAAGTTTCTGCTTCCCAGATTTGAAATTTTGTCTTGCATGGCATGGATCTCTCAAACTATCAACATCAAGCACTTAATAAATATTACTACATACTATATAGGTTCTAAAGTGAGTTAGAATACTCACTTAAACTTGAAATTGAGCTTGGGCTTTGGATTTGAGCTTAGGAAGCTTGAACACAACCTCAATGGTGGAGACTTCTTCCTAGTTCTTCTTCTCCATCTCCATGTATCTCTTATCTCTCCATGGAGTTCATCTACTAGCTCTCTCTAACTCTATATGTAGATTGTAAATGGCCAAGGGTGTAATGCATGAATATAGGCATGTTTATATAGAGATGGTGGTGGGATATGTGTCACCATGCATGTGCTAGAGTATACATGCATGGACAAGTGTCCTAGAGGTGGACAAGTGGCAAGGGAGGTGGTGCCATGTGGTGCATGGGCTGCCATGTGGCCGACCATGTGGGGTCCACCTCGAGTTTTGTGCCACTACCTCGGTTTGCGTGTAAATATTCTTGATATGCGTGTCAGTCTCGATTTACGTGCAAACGGGTGTTGTTTTTAACGTCCGGGTCCGGTTACGGGACTAAGTTAATTCTAATTACGGTCGAGTCGGTGCAGTGATTACAGTCTAATTAGTAATTACATTACACTGATACAGTCACACAAATAAAATAATAATATAATAATAGACCAGATATAGAAATTCATAAAACTCGTATTATTGCACGTAGAGAAATTACAGGTATTACAAAAACAGAGAGATAGAGAGAGATATAGGTTCTCACCTTCCAACAATCGCACCCCTTCGAGCTAACCCAAAATGCAGATTTATTTTGATTTGTAAACCCAATTCCCTGCCCTAAGATTGAGAAGAGAGAGAGTAAAGATTTTGCTAGAGCAAGAGAGAGAGAGAGAGAGAGAGATTTCGAACCTTGTGGATGGCTTGAACAATCTGTCACCCCCCGACGTAGCATAAATAAGGAAAGCGTTTAATTTCCTTTATGGACCCGTAGGTCGCGACAGTTTGAAGGATCGATTCCGTCCCAAACGTCAAACAACAAAACATAATAATCAGAGTAGAGCAATCAAGGCTTATAAAAAATTTTCTAACTTATTACATATTACAGCACGGGGTCAACTAAGGCACAGACCGCCTTGAAACAAAACAACAACTTAGTGTCTATTACAGTCATCCTTATAAAACAAAATAGTCTAAACTTAAAACATATAAGTTTAAAGCATATAATAAGTGAACAGTTTTCTCATTCCAAAAGCAGCCATTCTCAGTTAGCGTAGTCATAAGGTTCTTCATGATCATAACCTGAAAAGCCTGAACACGAATGTCCAGGACGCATCAACGTCGTCAGCTTCAAGAAGCTGGTGAGTATTAAAAACATAACTTTAAATGTAAAACATACTCATTTACCATTTTCCAATTCTCATAAAAATCCACAAGTTTATATTTAAGATAAAGAGCTTGTTTAGAAAACAACCACAACATTAATTAAAAGATAAATTCACACATATGTGACCGTGTATGAGAACGATGCACCATCTCATCTGACCGACTCTTTTCTCTCGACAAAACCCAACAACCCACTATCTTACTCCTGGTATCTTTGAAACACTAAGATAGCCACACTTTAGCAACGGGGCGCCAGGGAGTGTCCAGTTTGCCTCACACTTTGGTTCGGGGTACCAGGGAGTGTCCAATGCCTCACACTTTGAATATCCTAACCGCCATGAAAATACCGAGGCAACCCCTCACGCAGTATCCAGACTCGAGTATCAGGGAGTGTCTGTATGCCACACTTTAGCACTACCATGGGTTCCAGGGAATGTCCAAGTTCAGCTTCACACACTTTAACGCTTCCATGGGCGTCAGGGAGTGTCCATATTTGCCACCGTCACATTTCAAAGATACCCTCTCCGCAATCTCAACCACAACCACAACCACAACCACAACCACAATCTCAATCACAACCACAACCACAACCATAAACACAATCATAAACTCAAACTCATACTCTTTCCACACTACCATTACTCTTTCCACACTGACTGACACCCACATGCATGTACCACTGACCCCACATGAATGATATACACTTAAACATAAGCAAAATGCTGAATTAAACAAATAACACGCGTACGGGGATTAATACTTGTAATTCCTTTCCTTAATCAATTCAAATATAACTAATTAGCATTCTATATTAATAAAATTTCCAAACAGAATCTTAACAGTACTTAAATATTGAACCAAACAGTCCCTAAATACAAACCAGACAAAAATCAGAATCTGCCAGAGGTCGCTTGCGCGGGCCGCTCGCGCAGGCCGCTCGCGCGATATGCCCAATTTTTCATTTTATATATACTTTTCTGTCTGCCTAAAACAGTCAAGGTCGCGCGCGCGGATCGCTCGCGTGAAGGGTTCCTCGCGCGACCCTCGCTCGCGCGACTTGCCTAAATTTCATTTTATATAAATAAACTTTTCTGTCTGCCTGGAGACGCAAGGATCGCTCGCGCGGGCCACTCGCGCGATTCTCGCGCGCGCGATCGTGGCGCGAGGTGAAGCTGAGGCTTTTTCTTCCTCACAGAAACTGCTCTGTTTCAGCTTAATGGGGTCTTTTTGACCCATTTTCAATTCCAGAATTATATAAGACATGTAATATATGATTTTCTTTGTCTTTTAACAAGGATTAAGAATCCATTATCAATTTAACACAAATCAAACTATAGCTCTTGAATTTCATGAAAAACTAAAAGTTGTCAAAACTTAATTTCTAATATTCTTTTTCATATGAGTGAATTGTGTTCTAAAACTTCAAACATATCATTTATAGGGTATAATCTACCATAATCAATTCTAAAAACAAGTTTTAGTTAAGGTTTGGAAAAATCATGATTTTGAAGCTCAAGCTTTCATGGACGAATTGGAAATGGTGGTTCATGTTTACATACACCCAAATCAGTAATTGAATATGAAATTACAAACAAAGTGAGTTTAGAATACTCACTGTGATATAGATTTGAAGTGTGTGTTGAGAAAGATAAATAATTTAGCAATCCCAAGTGAAGCTCCTAGCTATGGTGGTTGAGCTCTTCTCTCTCTAAAATTGCAGTGGTTAGACTCTCAAGCTCACTCTAAACTCTCTGTGATATTGTGTGTTGAATGTCATATGTGTGTGGTGTATATTGGATATATATAGAACTCTCAATTTGGAGAACTTGGAGCCCAAGTAGATTAATCTATACTCTACAAAATGCATTTGTTTCCAAAATTATTCCCTACCAAGTAAACACAAGGACTGATATATACACACGTATATACTGTCTCAAGTACTGAAGGGGTGATATAGGTTAGTAGGGGTCAAACCCAAAGTGTTTGGCAAACCAAGCTTTTGGCACTACACAACACACACAAGTTAAATATTCCCAAACAATGCCTTATCCAATGATCACTTGCCATAAATTGGAAGTAAAGCATATGTCATGTCCAACTTTACATCACTTCCAAAAATCTGTGGAAGTTTAACACAGTGCGGACAGTTTTGAACATAAACTGGTATTTTCGGGGCGCGGTGGTCACCACAAAAATACCGAAAATTCATTTTAACTTAAGAATTGATTTTCTGGTTCTATAAAAATACTGATTGAGTCAAACGAAAATATTTCCACCGTTTTGAAATACAGTTTTGAAATCCACACAGGTATTGCTAACTTTATAAAAAAAAATTGCAGTTTAACCCCAAAATGAATTTTAATATGAAATAACACAAGGGATAATAATTAGAACATGAGAAATGTAATTAAATGAAGCAGTCAATACCAAATGAAATTTAACATGACAATGCAATTACAAATTAAATATGAAAATGCAGGTTATTACACAATCGCAGCTTGCGAGCTGCTCGCAGTCTTCTCTGTCTTCTTCGTACAGTGCTTGTGAGGATGGGGACCAAATTTAGGTATTTGGATTTTCAATTGGTTTGGGTTAAAACAAAAGACCCGCCCAAATATTTACTTGAACTATTTTGTGGTCCCCACCCCTTTAGTTCGGTGTATGTTTTCGGTAGCTCTCAGTTGATCTAGCATTATTGTAAAACAAAAGACCCGCCCAAAATATTTACTTGAACTATTTTGTGGTCCCTACCCCTTTAGTTCGGTGTATGTTTTCGGTAGCTCTCGGTTGATCTAGCATTATTGACAAGCAATAATGCTAGATCAGTTATCCTTGTATTTTAAATTTTATCAATAATATTTTTGTGATCTGAAGTAGAGTGAAACAGTCACTTTTTGCGTTAAAGTTAACGGAAAATGGGTAAAGGTACAAAATTGTCCTTATTACATACTAATAAAAACACCATTATATGCTTAAATGTTTATTTAGGCATACGTGGTACATTATTATATTATTTTTAAATTATTTTTGTTATTAGAGACTATTCTGTGGTCACTTTGAGGTACCTTTGTGAGAGCGAATTTTGACACACACACACACACACACACAAAGTTTTGGTGATAATTTTTTTTTTAAGTTCTTAATAACATCACTACACTGGATTTCACTGTGTGTCACCAAGGGAAGATTAAAAAAAAAAGGTTAACATATCACCAAGATTGTGTGTGTGTCCAAGGGTAGATAAATAATATATATCTACTATACTATACAAACGACTAAACAAGCACGTCAAAAAATATGAACTTCCTCTTTTGCCCTTCACAACACCATAATTACCCATATATCTATCTATACATCGTAATGATATATTGATTTGCGTGAGGGTAAATCTGTCATTTTAGACAAATAATTACATTCAAGTCGGCTTTTGAAATTTTATTTAATATAATAATGAGATTTTAATCAACAATCTTGTGTCTAATTACATTTGGGTCAACAATTTTTGGGAGATTTATTATTGACTTCAAAAAAAGTCAACAAAGTGGCTATTTTGGTGGCTATTTAGGAATTGGTCACTAATATTTACAATTTGGTCAACTTCTTCTCTCAAATGAGGTTTCAATCAACAACTTGTGTCTAATTACATTTGGATCAATGATTTTTGGGATATTTATTATTCACTTCATAAGCACGTCAAAAAATATGAACTTCCTCTTTTGCCCTTCACAACACCATAATTACCCATATATCTATCTATACATCGTAATGATATATTGATTTATCTGAGGGTAAATCTGTCATTTTGGACAAATAATTACATTCAAGTCAGTTTTTGAAATTTTATTTAATATAATAATGAGATTTTAATCAACAATCTTGTGTCTAATTACATTTGGGTCAACAATTTTTGGGATATTTATTATTGACTTCAAAAAAAGTCAACAAAAGTGGTTATTTTGGTGGCTATTTAGGAATTGATCACTAATATTTATAATTTGGTCAACTTCTTCTCTCAAATAAGGTTTAAATCAACAATTTGTGTCTAATTACATTTGGGTCAATAATTTTTGGGATATTTATTATTGACTTAAAAAAAAGTCAACAAAAGTGGCTATTTTGGTGGCTATTTAGGAATTGATCACTAATATTTATAATTTGGTCAACTTCTTCTCTCAAATGAGGTTTCAATCAACAATTTGTGTCTAATTACATTTGGGTCAATATTTTTTGGGATATTTATTATTCACTTCATAAATTTTTTTTAAAAAAAGTGACTATTTTAGTGGTTATTTAGGAATTGGTCACTAATATTTACAATTTGCTCAACTTCTTCTCTCAAATTTAGGATTCATATATTGTAATATGTGTAATTGCATTTAGGTCAGCGAGTTTTGGGATATTTATTATTCACTTTAAAAAAGTTTTAAAAAGTGACTATTTTAGTAGCTATTTAGGAATTGGTCACTAATTTCACATTTTGGTCAACTTCTTCTCTAATATTTATGTTCTGGAATATTTAAAATGTTAAATAAAGTGGCTATTTTAGTAGCTATTATGAATTGGTCACTAATATTTACATCTTGGTCAACTTCTTCCCTCAAATTCAGGATTTATAGATTGTATTCGAATATCAATTAAGGCCTACAAACACATTCATAATACCCTACTTGTGTCATATATTTTTAGTGGCGCTTTATTAGATACATTTACTACTCATTTATAAGATAGTCAGAATTATCAACTTCTTCCGTGAGAAGAGTTTTAGATTAAATAGTTACATTTATAGTTTTCTATTAAACTGTTTTAACATCTTATTATACACTTTTAACAACCACTTAACCACATGAAACGACACAATTAAATTCCCTGCGCAACGCGCAGGGCTCCAACTAGTATATATATATATATATATCTACTATACTATAAGAATGAATAAGCTAGCACATCAAAAAATTTAAACTTCCTCTTTTGCCCTTTACTACACTACAATTACTCATACATCTATCTACACGTCGTAAGGATATATTGATTTGTGTGAGGGAAAATCTATCATTTTAGATAAATAATTACATTCAAGTTAGCTTTTGAAATTTAATTTAACTTCCTCTTTTTCCCTTCACTACACCAAATTACTCATACATCTATCTACATGTCGTAAGGATATATTGATTTATGTGAGGGTAAATCTGTCATTTTAGACAAATAATTACATTCAAGTCAACTTTTGAAATTTGATTTAATATAATAATGAGGTTTCAATCAACAATCTTGTATCTAATTACATTTGGGTCAATAATTTTTGGGATATTTATTATTCACTTCAAAAAAAATAAAAAAGTGGCTATTTTAGTGGCTATTTAGGAATTGGTCACTAATATTTACAACTTGGTCAACCTCTTCTCTCAAATTAGGTTTCAATCAACAATCTTGTGTTGAATTACATTTGGGTCAACAGTTTTAGGGATATTTATTATTCACTTTTAAAAAAGTGGCTATTTTAGTGGGTATTTAGAAATTTGTCACTAATATTTACAATTTGGTCAACTTCTTCTCTCAAATTTAGGATTCATATATTGTAATATGTGTAATTGCATTTGGTTCAGCAAATTTTGGGATATTTATTATATTATTCACTAAAAAAAAGTCAAAAAAGTGGCTATTTTAGTGGCTATTTAGGAATTGGTCACTAATATTTACATTTTGGTCAACTTCTTCTCTAAAATTTAGGATTCATGTATTGTAAAATGTGTAATTACATTTGGGTCAGCAAGTCCTGGGATATTCATACTTCACTTCAAAAAAATGCCAAATAAAGTCGCTATTTTAGTGGCTATTTATGAATTAGCTACTAACATTTACATTTTGGTTAACTTCTTCCCTCAAACTTAGGATTTATAAATTGTAATATGGATAATTACATTTGGATCAGCATTCTGTTGCATCTTTATAATTCATATCTTTGCTTCAAATATCAATTAAGATGAGGTGAGAAGACAAATATGTTTAGTTATTAAGTTTAGAATTAGAAACTCATTTCATTTAATTTCTCTTCTCCCAACCAAATACCTATAGACACCCCGATTTTGACCAAACGTCGAGTTAAGGGGAGTACTACCTCTAAGATCCGATGATGACAAGTGTCCAGCTAATCTAGGACTTCTAAAGATGATTCAAGCTCTTCGAAAGACTCTTCATCCTAAACAAAAAGCAGAAAAAAAATGACGATGAAAGAAAAAAAAAAGAAAAAAAGAAAAAAGAAGCAGAACGGCACTTGAGCAAATTTGCGGCAGTCACGGGCTGCCGCTGCGGCAGTCTCTGGACTGTTGGACGACATTCTGTGAATGCCGCGAATTTCAGCGAGTGCCGCGAAAAATGAATTTTTATAAAAAAACGGCAGTCCCTAGAGTTGTCAGCAACATTCATTGGTGCCACATCGACATTTAGTGAGTGCCGCTTCCATCTCCAGGGAGTGCCGCTTTTTTTGTGACAGTCTGTCCAAAAGTAGGTCGGTTTATACCATCAAATGGCGGTGAGAATTAGGGTTTTGGTTGCAAATTTCCCAAAATAACCCCCTAATGATTGCCTATATATAGAAGGTGTATATTCCATTATTAGGGAGGGGAATATTAGAATTAGGATCCCAATATTGATTCTCCTTCAAAATTTTCTAAATAGAGAAAGAGCAGTAGAGTTGGAAGAAGAGTTTGATCATCACTTGGAAGGTCTCAAAGAAACCAAGAAGTTGAGGATACTTAGAGGTAAAACTCTAAACTAATTAGTTTATTAGTAGCTCAATCACAATATTTAGATACATAGGACCTTTTACACATTTTCAAAACCTCTCTTCCCATCTCATTTCATCACACACCACATATATATTGTGATTGAGCTTTCATGTCATTAGTTTGGATCAAAATGGTTTAGTGTTTAAAGCTTAAATAAATCTTGAAATAAAACCTTGGTCCCTTTTCTTTAATTACGTTTATTTCTTAGGTTCATGAGGCTTTCAATGCCTTACTTGAATCTTTGTGTTTAGAATCCCTCAATATTCTTATGAACTTATGATTCATAAAGGGATTGAGGTTGATATTAGTATGTTGAGTCAATGAGTCCAAACTTCACCCATAGTTTGAGCTTATCATTTCAAGGTTTTGTGAAGTTTCTTATACTTCATTAAAACCCATAAGTTCAAGTGTCATTAATCTCCAATGACCATCAAATGGTAGGAGAAGTAGCTTAGTTTAAGTCCATCTCTATGGCTTAGGTTAATCCTTTTCTTAGGTTTTGTGAAGCTCTTCATTCTTCATTAAAATCTACATATATGTATCTCTAGCCTCCAATGACCATCAAGTGGTAGGAGTAACAATATGAATCCAAGCTTTTGTCCATAAGTTTGAGTTCATTGTTTTGGGGATTTTGTAAAAGTCATTTCATATTTCATCAAAATCCACAAACATGTATATCTTTAGTCTCCAATGACCATCAAATGGTAGGAGAAGTAGTGTGGTTCAAGCCAAACCCCATGGCTCATGAATAGAATTAAGTAGTAAAAGTTGTATTTGATAAATCATGCAGTGAGCTCACAATCTATTTTTGATCATAGATTTTTAGTTGATAATCTAACCGTTGGAACTGAATGAAACCAACGGGAAAGTGTTTATAACTCAAAGTTCTACCACTGGAATTTTTGTTTTAAGGTATTTTTTCGTTTGGAGTGGTTTGATCAAGGGTTTTGTGGAACAACTATAATCTGTCCAAAGTTTCAGAACAGTAACACTCTTTTGAAATAAGCAAATCAGAACCTTAATCGAGCACTCTTGACCCAAAATAAATTTTTATAAGTAGTTTAATGTGTTAGGAAGCTACCCTAAAAAGACCAAAGCCTTCCTAATTTTTTTTTACTATTTTTAGAAAATCGTGCAAAAACTCTGGACAGAGAGTTGTAAGTCCTTGGTGATGTCTAGTGTTTGTCTAATTCCCAGAGATCTAACCGTTGAAACCTTGATTTTCTTTTTGGATTAGAAACTCGACACATAGAGGCATCTTGTGCCCAAATATCATCAAGATCAAATCACGGGAAGTATGTTTTTTATTTCTTTGAAGTTCTGATCTGCTCTCAGCAATTTTCAGAATTCTGTCACAACTTTGATATATCTTGCAAACAATAGTCTAAATGATCTCCCCATGACCTAGGACTTAAACCATGTGTTAATAATGATTAGTTAAGCGTAAATACTGAGGATAAATGATCCAAACTAAGGAATAATACAATAGCTTATTCTTGTTCATGTAATCATGCACATTCATCCATATAGATCGGTATTAGAGTTCATAATTGCGTCATTTCCTCTACTTGATAGAATTAAGCTAGACATTTAGGAATAATTATCCGATATTATACATTCTTCCTAAAGTGTGTGGACTAACCCTTGTTTTACAGCGCACTTGAGGTACAACTTCTCAACCTTTTCCCTAGTTTACTTAATTCCTTGATTTTTATTGATTTCATGACCTCATGCGCGACACATTAGAATTAAGATCTTGCCTTATGTGAATACATGTGATTAGAGACATTTTCCTAGGTTTTACTTTCTATTCGTATGCATTGCACGTTTAATATTTGCGGCATGGATCCCGGGTAAGTTCTATAGTTCCCTATTCGCACTGTTAGAATTAGTTTTATTAGCTTTAGGGTAGTTTAGTCTTTTCTTTTATATTAGGGTAATACTGTATACCTGGATATTCTATTATTATTGCCTATTCTTTTCCATTGTATTTCATTCAGTTTTTGTGTTATGAGAAACTCTAGCTCTCTTTTCTCTTTCCCTTTGTTGTTTTCTTGATTATTTAATATATTCACATGGTTTGTTGTTGGATTTCTCGCTGATTCAGATTCGTATTTAGATCTCGCACTGCTTTGCGCTCATTTTTGGATCTGTCACTGATTCTGGTTCGTTTGTTTTGTGTTTTTGGATCTGTCTTTGATTTTGGGTTCGCTTGTTTTGTGTTATTTAATTACTTCATTTTCGTAATGGCTGCTAAACGTGATGATTCGCTTCAAGCGATTAGTGTTAAACTCGATGGCAAGAATTTTGCATATTGGAATTATGTGATGAAAAAATTTCTGAAGGGGAAGAAGATGTGGGGTTATATCAATGGGGATTTTAGTAAACCTACGAATGAAAAATGCTGATAAATTTTGCAGAATTGCTAGATGTTTGGGACACAAATAATTCAAAAATCATTACTTGGATCAACAACTCCGTTGCTCCCTCAATAGGTATGCAGTTGGCAAAGTTTAAATATGCAAAGGAGGTATGGGATAATTTGGCTAAATTATTTACACAGTCCAATTTTGCGAAAATGTACCAATTAGAGTGTGATATTCGTGCCCTTGAACAAAAAAATTTGAGTATTCAGGAGTTCTATTCTACAATGATAGATCTTTGGGATCAGTTAGCTCTCATAGAGTCGCCTGAATTGTGGGCCTTTGCACCATATATCGCTAGTAGGGAGGAACAACGTCTGGTTCAGTTTTTGATGGCTCTACGTGAAGATTTTGAGGGCCTTTGTGGGTCCATTCTCCATCGTAGCCCACTTCCGTCTGTTGATTCTGTTGTCCATGAGTTAGTAGCCGAGGAAATATGTCTCAAGACACAGTCTGGAAAGGGAATTCTCCCCGAATCTACCCCGTCTGTTTTAGAAGCCCCTTTTTGACCACAGTCCAACAATCAGAATAAGCCTTACTTGAGAGTTGGTAGTGATGTATGCAGCTACTGTAAGGAGAAGGGTCATTGGAAGGCTCAGTGTCCTAGGTTGGGTCGTGCAAACCAGCCCAATAGCAGCAACCAGCCCTCACATGGTCGACCACCACAACAATAGCAACCTCAATCTTCTCATTGGAAATCTGACAACCAATCTCAGCAGCGTTCATATAGGCCTCCACAGCCTAACACTACAACAATTGTACCACCATCAGACTCATTTGGACCCGGTTCCCCTTCCACTCCGTCCATGACCTCCCTTGCTGAGCAATTTCAGAAGTTCCTTGCCACACAGCCACATGCTATGGCCACCTCTTCACTAGGTATGTCTTCAGGTATGTCTTCAGGTATGTCCTCAGGTACTTGGGTTTTAGACTCTGGAGCTTCTAATCATATGTCACCTGACTTGTCGTCATTTGCTTCCTTATGTCCTGCTTCCTCTTTGCCTATTATGACTGCTGATGGTACTCCCATGCCATTATCAGGTGTTGGGTCTGTTGACACACCTCATGTATCTCTCCATAGTGTTTACCACATTCCCAAACTTACTATGAATCTTGTTTCTGTTGGTCAGCTTTGTGATGCAGGTTACTTAGTCTCTTTTTCTTCTACTTTTTGTCATGTGCAGGATCCGCAGTCTTAGACGCTGATTGGGACAGGTCGTAGGCAAGGGAGATTATACATCTTGGACAAGCTCAATGTACCAGTGGTTGCAACTTCTAGTGTTGACTTGTCATCCTTTCGTTTGAGTTCATCTTCGTCTAGATTTTATTTATGGCATTCTCGCCTTGGTCATGTTTCAGCCTCTCGTTTAAAATATTTAGCTTCTACAGGAAAATTAGGAGATTTACAAACTCATGACATTTCTGATTGTAGTGGTTGTAAACTGGCAAAATTTTCTGCTTTACCATTTAATAGAAGTATTTCTTATTCTCTTGCACCATTTGATTTAGTTCATTCTGATGTGTGGGGACCCTCTGTTGTTACTACAAGAGGGGGGTCTCGATATTATGCATCATTTATTGATGATTGCACTCGTTACTGTTGGGTTTATCTTATGAAACGCCGTTCAGACTTCTTTGATATTTACAATACCTTTCGTGCTTTTGTTAAAACTCAACATTCTGCTGTCATCAAATGTTGTAGATGTGATTTAGGTGGAGAGTATACCTATCATAAATTTCGTGAGTTGCTTGCTTTAGATGGAACTATTCACCAGTCCTCTTGTGCAGACACTCCTGGGCAAAATGGTGTTGCTGAAAGGAAATATCGGCATATTGTTGAAACTGCTCGCTCTCTTTTATTATCTGTATATGTCCCTAGTGATTTTTGGGGAGAGGCTGTCCTTACTGCTGTCAATCTAATTAATAAAATTCCGTCCTCTCACTGCTCAGGTCTATCACCTTTTGAAAAATTGTATGGGCATGCTCCTGATTATTCTTCCTTAAAGGTGTTTGGTTGTACTTGCTTTGTCCTTTGACCTCATGTAGAGCGTACCAAATTGTCACCTAAGTCTGCTATTTGTGTTTTTCTAGGTTATGGTGAGGGTCAGAAGGGATATCGTTGCTTTGACCCAGTTACTAAGAAACTATATGTCTCTCGCCATGTTGTGTTTCTCGAGCACATACCCTTCTTTTCTATTCCTGATAATCTTCATGAGTTGACTAAATCTGATCTCATCCATCTTGACCCATTCTCTGATGATACCGATAGTGTGCCCTCTCAAGCCCCATGCACCACTGATATTGTCTCACCTCATGGTTCTACTTCTGCTGATACTAGTACCTTGCCGCTTGATGCTACCTCCCTTTCAGAGGCCACCCAAGCACCTACTGAGACTGTGGAACCTCCTCGCTATCCTGCTCGCACTCGTAAGTCTACTCAATCACCTGATTTTGTTTATTCTTGTTATTCAGATTCTTTTGCTTCATTTTTAGCTTCAGTTCATGATCTCTCTGAGCCTCTGTCCTATAAAGAGGCAACTCTTGATCCTCTTTGGCAACAGGCTATGGCAGAGGAACTCTCAGCATTGTATAAGACAGACACTTGGAGTTTGGTTCCCTTACCTTCTGGTAAGAGCGCTATTGGTTCTCGTTGGGTTTATAAAATCAAAACCAAGTCAGATGGGTCTGTTGAGCGATACAAAGCAAGATTGGTTGCCAAGGGTTTTTCCCAGCAGTATGGTATGGATTACGAGGAGACTTTTGCTCCTGTTGCTAAAATGATTACTGTTCGTACTCTTATTGCAGTTGCTTCTATTCGTCAGTGGCATATAACTCAGATGGATGTTAAAAATGCTTTCTTGAATGGAGACCTCCAAGAGGAGGTTTATATGGTTCCTCCTCCGGGTGTTCCTCATGGTCCTGGTGAAGTTTGCAGGCTTAAAAAAGCCTTATATGGTCTTATACAAGCTCCTCGAGCTTGGTTTGAGAAGTTTTCCACAATGATTACCTCATTTGGGTTTTCCCCGAGTGAGTATGATTAAGCTCTCTTTATTAGGTGTACCACTGCTGGTCATATTATGCTTTCTTTGTATGTTGATGATATGATTATTGTTGGGTTTGTGCCCTCAAATCATTACTTTATGTATGAGACATTGACTTTTTAATATATGGATATCAGCTTTACATTTCATTATGTATGTTTTTTTCATGAGATGATTGTTTATCCTTAAGTATCATAGTAAGTAATTCGTGTATGTATGAGATACATACAAGTGAGATACGAATTACTATTCTTTGTTACTTAGAATATGTCACAGTGGATGATGAGATTGGATACCTCATCAGGTCTACACTATAGCATAATTAACTACCATTGGATGGAGTGATTAATCTCAATCACTAGAGTGTAGCTCTTAGTTGATATGCTAGTGCTTATAGTGCATTGACGGACCTGAGTTTCCTATTGACGCTCAAAGCTGTCAACAGTCAATAGGAACTCATAACTTGTATAAGGTACGTGTTCTCAATCTTGAGAAGAATATGAACACAGACTGTGGATATGACTGCTTTGACTTACCAATCAGTGAGGTCTATAGAAGATCAACACCTGGGTATCTTGGGTATGTCATGTTCATAGGGTTGTGAACATATATTGTCAAGATAGAATCTACCCTCTGTTTCAGAGTAAGCATTCCCTTGAGAATGTCACCAAGTCGATTACTGAGTACTGCAGTCTTGTTGATAAGAGTTATCAACATGTTTAGTAATCATGAGAGGTGAATGGGACTCAAGGAATACAAGAAGTAATCATGATTCAGGTTGACAGTAACAGTTATCCGACTACCTGAATATGATTACGAATGCTGACGGTAGAGGGACATTAGTACACCATACAAGTCTAGTTATCGCTTCGGATATGTTCTTTTGCGTTGGAGTTCAGTTATCGTTTTATAGTGGAGTAAACGTTAACTGATCAGTCGATTAATTTGCTTATCAAAGAGTTTGGTCATGGGCGTTAATCAACTGATCTGAGCCAACAATAAAGAGCCTAGGAGGTCCCACTCTTAGCTCCGCTAGGATGCTTGGAAAGGCAAATGAGGATGATGTCAAGACAGGTTCGATCGATCGAAGTTGTCTCGATCGATTGAAGTCTAGACAGGTTCGATCAATTGAAGATGGTTCGATCGATCAAATGTTCGATCGATCGAAGCCACTTCGATCGCTCGAGAGCTAGGTCGGTTCTGGGAATCTATAAATAGGGCAGCTGCGTTCTGGAAAGGTTGTTCGTCGTTTTGAACGTCAGAAGCTGCAGAAACTGTTTTGGAGCCCCAAAACCTTATGTATCCTCTCCATTAGGGTTTCCACCAACCCTAGCCCTTCCTGCGAGCATCCATAGGAGTCATAAGAGTGAAGACCATCTAGTGGAGGCTGCTGGAAATCAGAGATTTCAAAATTGGGTTCAAGACAGTAAGGTATAATTCTTGTCCCCTCTTGTGCGCATCTATAGAGTTGATGGGTAGTAAATCCGGGCATGCCAATTAAGTTTTATAACTTGATTTTTCCGCTACGCGTTTAAACTTAGAACTTAAACCGGTTTTTCCATCAATTGGTATCAGAGCCAGGCTCGTTTGGATCTATAGATGCGTTTTGGAACACTATATTGATTTGCATGTTGATTTTAGAACTGTTTTCAAAACGACATTGTCGCAGATCTATTTCTGCAGTGTTATCACAGCAGAGTACAAATCTGTGAATGCATGGGATGCAAGGCCGGTTCGATCGATCGAACATGTTTCGATCGATCGAACATCCTCTGTACTCGAGCGATCGAACAGGTTTCGAGCGATCGAACATTGATATGTTCGATCGATCGAATGACATTCGATCGATCGAGACAGATTCTTGGTCAGGTTCTCTGTTTCACAGTTTTAAAGTGTTTTGAAATGAAAAGCTTTAATTTTAAAGTATTCTGTTATTTTTTAAAATCATTCTGTGAAATAGAAAGTTCAAGCGATTGAACAGAGTTCAATCGATCGAAGGTTCGAGCCATCGAACGGTCTTCGATCGATCGAACTGTGACAGAGAAGTAAGATATTGTTTTAAGTTCTAATTCAGTATGTAAAGAGTTTATATACTGTGTGAATCAATTAAGTATTCCAATAGTTACATATATTTGTTATGTATGTGTGGATGCGTGTACGACTAACCCTTTTGCAGCTAGTTTAGTCACTATCTCCCATGGCACCAAGACTTTTAAATTTTGTATTTAAACTGCTCGAGATTGGTGCATGTTGTAATTTAAGTTTGGTTTGGTTTTAAGGCATATGTAAAGGGCGCTGCGACTTCAATCCTACAAAAAGGAAAGTCGCACCGGTTTCCCTAGCCTTTTATTTTGTTGTTGCTATTTCTATTTCTAGATAAATTGTAAGCTTCGAAAGAAGCATAGGACAAATGTAATAGAATTAGAAAATCCATGAAGATGGAGCAAGGAGCCATTGTCCATGAAGATGGAGCTGGAGGCGATCAAACCAAAAAGGAGGTTCTATGGAGATAGAGCCATGGGAGATAGAGGCATCGTTTGGATGTCTTTATTTTCTATTTTAGTTTTTGTTTTATGTGCTTGGTTGTGATTGGCATTTAATTATATTGTTACTACTTGCATGCACGTAAAACAAGTTTTCTAAAATAAAATTCAAAAACCATTTCAACACATTAGTAAACATTGGATGTTTATGGGTAATGTGTGGAAATATTTTTTCAAAAGCAAAATCCTTATTTACTAAATCTAGTGGGAGAGGGTCTTATTAATAAACACCCACGATCTTCCATTAACGGTTCACTGTAAGATGAGTGGTGCATTCTGTGTCACCTCGCCAGGGGTGATCATTCCATACGGAGGGTGCATTACTCATTGGTTACTAGATGTGAACTTCCTTTGATAGGATCAATCAGACGTGTTAGAGGGTGACCACCACACGGAGGCGCTACTTGAGACGGTTGTGATTGGATCCTAGTTAATGGTACACACTAGCTAAGCTATGGATAAGGGATCCTACACGGGGCATTATTCAGAAACTTAGAGATCAAAAAGGTTCGGGAGTCATAACTTGTTTTGCAAGAGTTGCATAGCGGACAAGTCTTGATTAATCGAAAAATCGAAAATTGACCACCACACGGAGGCTTTATTCTTTTGTTTCGATATTCCGGCGACTTTGTTTTAAAATAAGAGTTTTAAGGATTCTTTTATTTCAAAATGTCAAATTATGATATCCATATTTATTTTGTCTTTTGATTTTTACAGTAAATCATAATGTCTGGATCTGCATTTAGTCCACTTGCCACCATACTCACTCAAAACAAGTTAACTGGAAACAACTACACTGAATGGAAACGTAACCTTGACATCGTGTTAACTGCGGAGGATGACATATATGTCCTCACCACCCCAAGCCCTGAAGAACCCGCAGCAAATGCTTCGGCAGCTGCCAGACGCGAGTTCGACAAATGGAAGAAGTCGAATGGAATGGCTCGTTGCTATATTCTGGCCTCAATGGCTGGTGTGTTGCAACACCAATTCCAATCGAATGATTCTGCCAGTGACATTATCACATCCCTGAAAAAGATGTTTGGGGAGCATGGCAGGCCTGCCAGGCAGGTAGCCATGCAAAAGATAATGAGTGCAAAGATGTCGGAAGGGACTCCAGTCAAGGAACATATTTTAAAAATGATTGGTTATTTAAACGAGCTGGAGACCCTAGGTGCCAACATCGATGCACAGACCCAAGTTGATATGATCCTTAATTCGCTGTCGCCTTCATTCGCTCAATTTAAACTTAACTATAATATGAATCAAATGAATTTTTCAATGAGCGAATTGATGAGTTCTCTTTTGGCAGCGGAAGGGGTGATCAAACCTGGGGTCAACGTTTTGAACGTTGAGAAAAGCGCTTCCTCCTCCCGATCTGTACCGAAAGGAAAGAAAGGGAAGAAGAAAGCTAGCACTGGTGGTTCAAGTGTTGGACCAGTCCCTAAAATTGCAAAATCTAAGGGAAGGTAGGTGGCCAAGGCAAAGGAAAGTGTTTCCAATGCGGTGAGAAGGGCCACTGGAAGAGGAACTGTCCAGAATTCTTAGCTACAAGAGTTCAAGGTATGATTGAATCACATGTGATTGAAGTAAGTTTTATAACGGATACTTCAAACACTTGGTGCATTGATTCTGGTGCGACTAACCATATCTGTAATTCATTGCAGGGGTTCAGATCAACCAGGAGGTGCAGTGATGGGAAAATCGTACTTACTCTAGGTTCTAGCGCAACCGTTTCTGCGGTTGCTATAGGAGTCGTAGTTTTAAAATTTCTAGACAATAAAATTTTGATTTTATCAGATGTACTTTACGTCCCTTCAATGAGACGTAATTTAATTTCAGTTTCTAATTTATCGAATAATGGTTATTCTTTTCATTTTGGAACTGAAGTTGTGATTAAAAGAAATAGTTCTTTTATATGTTCTGGTGTTAAATCAAATGGTTTGTATGTGATTACTCCCAATATCTCTAAAGACTCTTACATGGAACTTAATAACTCAGTGGTCACTATACCATCTAAAAGAAAGAGACCTTCCACTAATCCAACAAGGCTTTGGCATATGAGGCTTGGCCATATCAATCTAAATAGGATTGGCAGACTAGTCAAAGAAGGGATCTTAGGCGATTTGGTTCTCGAACCAATGGAAGTCTGCGAGTCTTGTTTAGAGGGTAAGATGACCAAAAGGCCCTTTCCTGCAAAGGGCAATAGAACCAATGCATTGTTGGAATTAGTTCATACTGATGTGTGTGGACCAATAAATATTAGAGCAAGGGGTGGTTATGAGTATTTCATAACATTTACTGATGACCACTCTAGGTATGGATATGTGTACCTAATGCAGCACAAGTCTGAAGCCTTTGAAAAGTTCAAAGAGTTTAGGGCTGAAGTGGAGAAGCAATTGGGCTCACATATCAAGGCCATTCGATCTGATTGAGGTGGCGAGTACCTCTCTAATGAGTTTATTGATCACCTCGTACAGAATGGGATTCTGTCACAGTTGATTGCACTTGGTACGCCTCAGCAGAACGGTGTAGCGGAGAGAAGGAATCGGACTCTTTTAGACATGACTAGGTCAATGATGAGTTATTCGGAGTTACCTTTATTCCTTTGGGGTTATGCTTTGGAAACCGCTGCTTACATACTAAATCTAGTACCAAGCAAATCTGTTCCAAGGGCACCACGAGAGATGTGGATTGGGCGCAAGCCTTCTTTGCAACATCTCCGGATATGGGGGTGTCCGGCACATGTGCTGAAAGGAAAGATAAGCAAATTGGATTCTAGATCGGAAGTATGTTATTTTATGGGTTATCCAAAGGGTACTTATGGATGGTATTTTTATGATCCAAGGGAACATAAAGTGTTTGTTAGTACAAATGCTGTTTTCTTAGAGGATGATTATATCATGAACCATAAACCTAAGGGAAGGATAGATCTTTGAGAGATAGAAGGAGAGCCCTCAGTCCAACCCGCAGTTAATAACGATGTAAATCAAGAAAATACCACTTCTTCACCCATTTCTGCACCGGTACCTCGTCGTAGTGGGAGGATTATCAGCCAGCCTGACAGATACATGTTCTTAGGAGAAGTTTTTGAAGCTGTCTCCATAGAATCTGAATCTGATCCTGCCACATACGAAGAGGCAATGGCTGATGTAGACTCGGCTCATTGGATTAAAGCTATGAAGGCTGAATTGGAATCTATGGATTCTAATCAGGTCTGGGATCTTGTAGAGCTTCCAGCCAATATTAAACCCATTGGCTGTAAGTGGGTCTACAAGAGGAAAAGAGGATCTGATGGAAAGGTTGAGACCTTTAAGGCTAGGCTTGTAGCGAAAGGTTATACTCAGAGGGAGGGCATTGACTGTGAGGAAACTTTCTCTCCGGTAGCCATGTTCAAGTCCATCAGAATACTCTTATCCATTGCTGCATGCCTAGATTATGAGATCTGGCAGATGGACGTCAAGACTGCATTCTTAAATGGAAATCTTGAGGAGGACATCTATATGCAACAACCAGAAGGGTTCATAGCTGGTCGGAAAGGTAACTTGGTATGCAAGTTGCAAAAGTCCATTTATGGGCTTAAGCAAGCATCCAGGAGTTGGAACATCCGATTTGACCAAGCGTTCAAGTCGTTTGGTTTCATACAGAATCTGGATGAACCTTGTGTATACAAGAAGAGTGAAGGGAAAGTGATGGCTTTTCTTGTGCTTTATGTTGATGACATTCTACTCATTGGAAATGATGTAGCGGCATTGTCAACAATCAAGGTTTGGCTAGCTAGTACTTTCGATATGAAGGATCTAGGAGAGGCGAGCTATATTCTTGGGATAAAGCTCTTTCGGGATCGCAAGCGAAAGATAATGGGATTATCTCAAACTGGTTATATCGATAAGGTGCTAACTAGGTTTTCAATGGATAATTCGAAGAAAGGTTTGTTACCTTTCAGGCATGGTTTAGCGTTCTCCAAGGACCAGTGTCCAAAGACACAAGAGGAGAGGAATCGCATGGCAGGAATTCCATATGCTTCAGCAGTTCGAAGTCTCATGTATGCGATGTTATGCACTAGACCAGATATCTGTTTTGCCGTTGGCATGGTTAGCAGATATCAATCGAATCCAAGTCCAAAGCACTGGACAACCGTTAAGCACATTCTTAAGTACTTGAGAAGGACTAAAGATTACATGCTTATGTACGGTGGTAGTGAGTTAATTCCGGTAGGATATACTGACTCAGACTTTATGTCAGATAAAGATTCGAGGAAGTCGACGTCCGGTCATCTCTTTACCTTGGGAGGTGGTGCTGTTAGTTAGACGAGCATTAAGCAGAAATGCATTGCAGACTCAACTACAAAAGCTGAGTATGTGGCTGATTGTGAAGCCGCAAAGGAAGCTGTTTGGCTCAAGAAGTTCCTTATGGAACTCGAGGTGGTACCAGCGTCGCTGTCACCTATTACGCTTTATTGTGATAATAGTGGGCCAGTGGCTCAGTCCAAGGAGCCAAGGAACCATGGGAAAGGGAAGCACGTAGAGCGGAAACATCATCTTATCCGAGATATTGTTCAACGTGGAGATGTGACTGTCACCAAGATTGCCACCGCTGACAATCTTGCTGATCCGTTTACAAAGGCCTTGCCACAGAAGGTCTTTGATCGTCATCTAGATAGTCTAGGTCTCAGATGTAATCCTGTATGGTTGTGAGTGCAAGTGGGAGTTTGTTGGGTTTGGGCCCTCAAATCATTACTTTATGTACGAGACATTGACTTTTTAATATATGGATATCAGCTTTACATTTCATTAAGTATGTTTCTTTCATGAGATGATTGTTTATCCTTAAGTATCATAGTAAGTAATTCGTGTATGTATGAGATACATACAAGTGAGATACGAATTACTATTCTTTGTTACTTAGAATATGTCACAGTGGATGATGAGATTGGATACCTCATCAGGTCTACACTGTAGCATAATTAACTACCATTGGATGGAGTGATTAATCTCAATCACTAGAGTGTAGCTCTTAGTTGATATGCTAGTGCTTATAGTGTATTGACGGACCTGAGTTTCCTATTGACGCTCAAGGCTGTCAACAGTCAATAGGAACTCATAACTTGTATAAGGTACGTGTTCTCAATCTTGAGACGAATATGAACACAGACTGTGGATATGACTGCTTTGACTTACCAATCAGTGAGGTCTATAGAAGATCAACACCTAGGTATCTTGGGTATGTCATGTTCATAGGGTTGTGAACATATATTGTCAAGATAGAATCTACCCTCTGTTTCAGAGTAAGCATTCCCTTGAGAATGTCACCAAGTCGATTACTGAGTACTGCAGTCTTGTTGATAAGAGTTATCAACATGTTTAGTAATCATGAGAGGTGAATGGGACTCAAGGAATACAAGAAGTAATCATGATTCAGGTTGACAGTAACAGTTATCCGACTACCTGAATATGATTACAAATGCTGACGGTAGAGGGACATTAGTACACCATACAAGTCTAGTTATCGCTTCGGATATGTTCTTTTGCATTGGAGTTTAGTTATCGTTTTATAGTGGAGTAAACGTTAACTGATCAGTCGATTAATTTACTGATCAAAGAGTTTGGTCATGGGCGTTAATCAACTGATCTGAGCCAACAATAAAGAGCCTAGGAGGTCCCACTCTTAGCTCCGCTAGGATGCTTGGAAAGGCAAATGAGGATGATGTCAAGACAGGTTCGATCGATCGAAGTTGTCTCGATCGATTGAAGTCTAGACAGGTTCGATCGATTGAAGATGGTTCGATCGATCGAATGTTCGATCGATCGAAGCCACTTCGATCGCTCGAGAGCTAGGTCGGTTCTGGGAATCTATAAATAGGGCAGCTGCGTTCTGGAAAGGTTGTTCGTCGTTTTGAACGTCAGAAGCTGCAGAAACTGTTTTGGAGCCCCAAAACCTTCTGTATCCTCTCCATTAGGGTTTCCACCAACCCTAGCCCTTCCTGCGAGCATCCATAGGAGTCATAAGAGTGAAGATCATCTAGTGGAGGCTGCTGGAAATCAGAGATTTCAGAATTGGGTTCAAGACAGTAAGGTATAATTCTTGTCCCCTCTTGTGCGCATCTATAGAGTTGATGGGTAGTAGATCCGGGCATGCCAATTAAGTTTTATAACTTGATTTTTCCGCTGCGCGTTTAAACTTAGAACTTAAACCGGTTTTTCCATCAATTATTACTAGTGATGATGTTGATGGGATTGCAGTGTTGAAGTCTGAATTAGCTCGTTGTTTTGAAATGAAGGACTTAGGTCCACTACGTTATTTTTTGGGGATTGAAGTAGCATGTTCTCCAAAAGGTTATCTTCTTTCTCAGTCTAAGTATACAGGTGACATTCTTGAGCGTGCTCGCCTCACTGATAATAAGATTGTTGATACCCCTTTGGAGCTTAATGTTCGTCTTTCCCCTTCTGATGGCGTTCCTTTGCCTGATCCTACCTTATATCGCACTATTGTTGGTAGCTTGGTTTATCTTACTATTACTCATCCGGATATTGCTCATGATGTTCATGTTGTTAGTCAGTTTGTTACTTCCCCTACTACAGTTCATTAGGCTGCTGTTCATCGTATTTTGAGGTACTTGAGGGGCACTAGGTTTCAAAGTCTTTTACTTTCTTCATCATCTTCCTTGGAGCTGTGTGCATACTCTAATGCTGATTGGGCCGGTGATCCTACAGATCGCAAGTCTGTTACTGGGTTTTGTATATTTTTGGGTGATTCTCTCATTTCTTGGAAGAGCAAGAAGCAAGATGTTGTTGCTGTGTCTTCCACAGAAGCTGAGTATCGTGCTATGGCTTCAACTACCCGTGAGCTTATTTGGTTACGCCGACTACTTACAGATATGGGTGTCTCCCTTCCTCGCCCTTCACCTATGTATTGTGATAATAAGAGTGCTATTCAGATTGCTCACAATTCCATTTTCCATGAGAGGACCAAGCATATAGAGATTGATTGTCACATTACTCGTCATCACCTTAAGCATGGAGCTATCACTTTGCCTTTTGTTTCTTCTTCTGCACAGATTGCTGATTTGTTTACAAAGTCACATCCGATTCAACATTTTCGTTTTTTAGTTGGCAAACTCTCTATGCTTTTAGCTGCAGCATCGTGAGTTTGAGGAGGGGTGTTAGAATTAGTTTCATTAGCTTTAGGGTAGTTTAGTCTTT
The DNA here is from genome assembly GCA_033977485.1 of Hydrangea macrophylla. Lineage (NCBI taxonomy): Eukaryota > Viridiplantae > Streptophyta > Magnoliopsida > Cornales > Hydrangeaceae > Hydrangea > Hydrangea macrophylla. Next base: position 35,707,625 of record CM066992.1, read on the forward strand.
TCTTTTATATTAGGACAATACTGTATACCTAGATATTCTATTATTATTGCCTCTTCTTTTCCATTGTATTTCATTCAGTTTTTGTGTTATGAGAAACTCTAGCTCTCTTTTCTCTTTCCCTTTGTTGTTTTCTTGATTATTTAATATATTCACACGCACATCATATTGCTTGCTACTTGAATTATGTGGTTTTTGAGTGATATTTTATCACTTGCAATCTTACACCCTTTTAGACATGCTTTTGTGACGTATATCTATATATATGTATTAGTTGAGGACATGCTTAGATAATTAATTCGATTAAAAGGATGTTTAGTAGAGGCCTATCTCGAGATAGGATGAGAAGGTGTGTTTTAGTCCGATGGGCTCATTCCCTTCTCATTCCATAATCCCAAGACCTAGTTTAATCTTTGGTTTCGCAAAAAGATCAGTTGCTTTAAAATGATTTTTTAATTTTTCCTTTTAAAAAATTAAGTGGCGACTCATTGTTTTGTATTTTAAATTGAAAAAGATTTTAAAAGAAAAGCTGTGGGTAAAAGAAAGAAAATTGCGATACCCACAATACCCAGGTTGCAATTTACATAATTAATTACCCACAAAATACATATATGCATTCTACCTAAATGTATACTGTAATGGTACATGCTGTTTTCATCATGACAATTCTATCTTTTGGCATTACTACCATGACAAATGTTATAGTTTGACATTTTTGCTCCAATACTACATGTCATTGCAAATGTTATATTTTTGCCCAACTACCATTTATCTTCCAAAGTAGTCTTTTGTTAATGGGCAAAAGGGTCATTTAATAAATGTATATGTTTTCCAAATTTTGCATCCCAAATACTTCTCAGATATATGTGGATGGGGAACTTTATAGCCAAAAAGAGAAGGGGAAAAAAAACATGTGACAATTGGACACTTCAAATTCTTCAATCAAAATCAAGTGGTACCACTACCACATGTATTAGGAAAGCATTTGGGATGCAAAATTTGTAAAAACATAGCACGAGAAAGGTCAAAATATATCATTTCAATACTCATATGCTAATGTGGCACAAATAGCATGAGTCATTTATTGTGCCAAATATGGCATGAAAAGTGGTTATGCCAAAATTTGGCATGACATTTGGCATGGGGTTAGAGCATCTCCAATGCACCATGCTGTTTTCATCATGTCAATTCTATTTTCTGGCATTGCAACAGTATCAAATGCTATATTTTGACATTTCTGCCCCCGCTTTGTTGATTGTTGACTCTATTCCATGGTTTTTAGATAAATATAGTGCAAGGAAAAAAAATTAAATTAATTCACAAGACCCATATGCATAATAGAAATTGGGTAGAATACTAAATTTAAAGAGTTTTTGTTAGGGGTAAAAATGTCACTTATATAACCATCAAAATTCTAGTTGTTAAGACATGTGCGTTGTGCTCAAATACTAGCCATTGCAAGTCAATCCCAGCCATTGGTGTTCAAACAAACAAATGATCACATCCATTTATTGTGCAAACTCTAGCCATTGGAGATTTGACATTTACCATTTGTCATGCCAAATTTGGCACGAAATGTTGTCTTGCCAAATATTGGCATGACAAATAGCATTGGGTTGGAGCAACTTTTTTTTTGCTTTTCATGCTATAATATAGAATTGGCATGGCAAATAGCATAGGGTTGGAGATGGTCTTAGAGCAGCCATGTTTGCTGTTCATGCTATAATATGGAATTGGCATGACATATAGCATGGGGTTAGACATGGTCTAAAGAGCTAAATTTTGAGCAGAGAGAATAGCATGTGATTGTAACAGCAATCGACGGAGTGACAATTGTCGTGATCTCCTCTCTGCTCTTAACAAATTTGACTCTCACCTTCTCCTAGATTCTCCCTCAATAGATCATGGTGGAGACATTGTTGGATTTATCATATGGAGTAATTGGGTTTTGGGTTATATCATTTTTAAACTCTTTTTTTTTTTTTGAGTCATGGGTTTCTTATTTTAAAAACTCAAATTAAAGGCTTATAGCTTGATTTGACTTGAATCCCACATTAATTAAACATGAGACATTTTTCTCCTTATATATGATTTCACTTGTTAAACTTAGTAAGCTTATATAGTGGAAATGCTCTCTCACGCGCGCCGGGGAGGAACAACTCTCCAATTTGGGTTGCCCGATTTGGCTTGAAAATCGATACTTGTGCAGGCATGCAATGCGTACATGAATGTCGTCCGATTTGCTCTTTCGCACGTACATGAGATTGGTCACATTTGTTGCTAGTTTTAAGAAAAAAAATTTGTTACTAATTTGTTTTTTTTAACTGGTTTAAGTGCAAATTTATGTCTTAGCTTTTGTTCTATAAAAATGATCTTCCGTTCTATTTTATATACACACAGAATCATAATTTCCTCTCTGTTTTTTCTCAAAACTCTCTGAAACTTATCTTCTCTAATTTTGGAGCAATTCTGAGCACTAATATATTCTTTCAATTCGAATGCACGTTTGGAAGAAATTGATTGTTGAATGTTGGAGAACATAACGTTAAGACCTTGTGCATCGAGTCATTGACTCCGAGACGTAGAATTGTTCTTAAAAACAGTGCAAACTATTACACTCCTCAATCAAATTCATATCAATATCCTTTCTATTTTCCAACAGACATATCCTAGTCTAGAAACTTGCCAGAGTCCAACTCCCATCCACACACCCCATCCCACCCAAAACAACAAACTCTAGCACCAACCCCTAACGTAGCCCTAGAAATTGAAATCAACTCTAACCCTAGGAGTGGTAGTCTTTGTGGTAGGAGATCTCGGCGTCTTGGTTGCCAACTCTCTCCTCTATATTCCTTTACATCTCTTTGATCAAACTTTAATTAGGAACTGGAGAGCCGACTGATCACCATTTTGCTGAATTCATCTAACAGTTTATGAAGTCGGAGGAATTCGAGTCAATGGTTGCAACGATATATGGTTTCCAATATATATATATATGTGTATATGTCATGCCGCGGAACCACCTAGATGATCCTAAGATACATGGCACGCCACCAAGGCCTTACACCAGAGATTAAAGTTCCAAAATAAGTTTAAAATAAGCTTAAACCAAAGAAGCTCAACTAACAAAGGCAAAATCTCGTTTCTGCAATCGGCCAAAAACCCTGTTTTTAGTAAGTAGTAAATTTTCATATAATAATACCAAATCACCAGTTAAAATCAACACTAGTGCTTTAAACCATTTAGAATAAAACCAAAGTCACAAACATGAGCTTCTAAGTTCAAGCAAGAGTTCTTAAATACTTTAAATAAAAATACTAAAAATAACCATTTACAATCAACCGCACCCAATACCTAGAATACTTACCACTCTTATAAAGCAAGTGTCCAAATTATACAAGCAGATTACTACATGAGATAATGGCCCAGCTAAAATGTAATGCTTGACGCCCAGCTAAAATGTAATGCTTGACTAGAAATATTACATAAGTCTTAAACCAACCAAAATATGACTCGTACTACAATCCAGATTAAAACCGATTAATTACAACTATATTGCAAGCTTTAAACTAAAAAGCAAGTAACTATTAACAAGGTTACAACAACCCCCAAAACCCATGCACTAGCCAGCCACTTCCCAGCTCACTTCCCCGATTCCTCGCCGCGATCACCTACGATGGTTATTCAATAACCACTACAATGTATAAGCTATATGCTTAGTGAATAATGCTAATCATGATCGTGGGTAATAAACACGCTCAATTCAACATATTACAAATAACTATAGTTTCTGGCAATTACAAGTTCACTCCCACCACTACCGGCTAGCCTGCGGCTCCACTCCCCAAACCCACGTGACTAGTCATGACCAACACCCTTACACGTGCAGTCCCATAGGCCTCTGGCGGCCGTGGTCATCACCACAAAGATTGCCTCATAGTGGTATAGAACTAGCAATTTCCATTGACCCAAATAAGCAACTCAACATGCTCATTTAATCATTACACCGTGCTTTCATAAATAAATTGGGCCTAATTTAGCCACATGAATTTTGCCCAATTATAACTAAGTAAACTAGGTTAAGCTAATTAAGCATGATTTGGCATTACAATTGAACCCAACATGAAAATCATCCAAATATCAAAATTAACATCACTCACCTCTTGGGTTTCGCTCCTAATTCTGAAATTAAAGCCCTACTGAGAATCAGGCACAATCCTATATATAAATTACAAGTTATGAGCTTAAACCCTAAAATGGGTCGCGAAAAACTATCATAGAACTCAATAAAATTAGAATCAATAGATTGGACTCACCTCCAGGAGTCCGAATATATAGCCTATTTTAAAAACCGACGTTGTTCGGTTCGTCAACCGTCGTCGAGAACGTCACCGTCGTAACCCGTCAATCTCCTATACCTCTTATGTATTCCTAGTTATGAACTAAATGGAGATGATTAGTCATCTCCTTGTGTGTCTTGATTATATGGGTTTTGCTATTTTATTATGAAACCCCCACTGGTTTGCTAGTTTTGCAATTATACCCCTATTAAGTTTTAAACTATATTAAAACTATCCCAAATCTAAATGGGTGTTTGTCTATGTCTCGCATGGGTCCCATAAGTGGTCCTATATAATTCAATGAAGTTGCTAATTAGCCTACAAATTATGAAACGTGTTCAATTTGTGCTCACAAAGGTACCCCTAATTGACCCCAAAAGTGGGCATCACCTAATAACACGAAATTATTAACAATAAAACAATAAATCATTTAAGCCTTAATAAACATATAGGCACATAGGGTGTTCCACATATTACTGTCTTGTCTCAACTGGGATCCATCAACACATATCCCAACTTGGGACTGCCAGACTGGCCAAATTTGGGTTCCTAGCTGGACACCCAAAAACAACTTAGTGGGTTAAACCCATTTCCAATATGTGTCACATAACACTATAATTATCATTAACTCATGATTATGCATGCTAAAGCAATAATAAATATAAACCGCACGAGCTGGTGTTATATCTCTCCCCTCCTTAAAAAGGAGTTTGTCCCCAAACTCGTAGTATCTCAAATTTCGAACAAGAACGGATATTTCTCTTTCATTTCATCTTCTCTTTCCCACGTGGCTTCCTCAACGGAGTGATTCTACCACAGCACCATAACCAAAGGAATAGTCTTTGTCTGCAAAACTAGCTCTTTTCTGTCAAGAATCTTGACTGGCTGCTCGATATAAGTCAAGTCTTCCCTGACTTCCAACAGCTCTGGAATAATTACTTTCTTCGGATCTGATAGACATCTTCTTAACATTGATATATGAAATACATCGTGTACATTAGCTAACTCCGGTGGCAACTCCAACCGATAGGCTACTGGTCCAACTCTACTAATGATCTCAAATGGCCCAACATACCTTGGATTCAACTTCCCACGTTTCCCAAACCTTGTAATACCTTTGAAGGTGATATTTTGAAGAATGCAAAATCCCCAACTTCAAACTTCATCGGTCTTCTTTTCAAGTCCGCATAACTTTTATTTCTACTTTGAGCTATTTGAAGCCGTTGTTGTATTATCTTTATCTTTTCTGTGGTTTGCTAAATAATTTCAGGCCCTATCAATCTTCTCTCACCAACCTCAGTCCAACAAAGTGGAGAACGACACTTACGCCCATACAAAGCCTCGAAAGGTGCCATTCCAATACTGGATTGATAACTATTATTATAAGCAAATTCAGCCAATGGCAAGTGCTCTTCCCAATCACCTTTAAAATCCAAAACACAAAGTCGAAGCATATCTTCAAGTATCTGAATTACAAGTTCTGATTGTCCATCAGTTTGAGGATGGAAGGCTGTGCTGAAACTCAATTTAGTACCCATTGCTCTCTGCATCCCTTGCCAAAATCTTGATGTAAATGCACTATCTCGATCAGAGAGTATAGATACCGGAACTCCATGAAGTCTCACAATTTCTTGAACATATAATTCAACTAACTTCTTTGGATCATTGGTCTTAATTGGTAGAAAATGTGCTGACTTGGTCAATCGATCAACGATTACCCATACACTGTCATTTGACTTCCTAGACCTCGGTAAACCTCCCACGAAATCCATTGTGATATTTTTCCATTTCCACTCTGGTATAGGTAGTGGTTCCAATTTTTCTGCTGGGTTTTGATGTTCTACCTTTACCTTCTGACAAGCCACACACTTTGCCACATGTTCAGCTACTTCACATTTCATCCCTGACCACCAATAGATCTCTCGCAAATCATGATACATTTTAGTACTACCCGGATGGAGTGAGTACCTCGTATTATGCGCCTCTTCCAAAATTACATCCTTGATACCATCTATATTGGGTATACAAATCCGATTCCTGAATTTCAACATTCCATTCTCAAAAGTAAATTCTGGTTGCTATCTTGGTTAACCAGAATTCACATTTCTTCAACTTTCCGAACAGCTTCTTTTCACGAAGTCGTTGTAGAACCAACCGTAGATGCCTCTCGTGGTGTTCCACACTCTTGGAATATATTAGGATATCATCTATGAAGACAATGACAAACTCATCTAGATAGTCTTTGAACACTCGATTCATCAAATCCATAAATGCTGCCGGTGCATTTGTAGGCAGCATTTGTAACTCCAAAAGGCATAACAAGAAATTTATAATGACCATAACGGGTCCTAAACGCTGTTTTCTCCACGTCTTCCTCTTTGACTTTTAGGTGGTGGTAACCTGATCGCAAATCAATCTTGGAAAAGACTTGGGCTCCTTGAAGTTGATCAAACATGTCATCAATTCTAGGCAACGGATATTTGTTCTTGATAGTTAACTTGTTGAGTTCTCGATAATCGATACACATCCTCATAGTCCCGTCTTTCTTCTTGACAAACAAGACTGGTGCACCCCACAGCGATACACTAGGTCGAATGAATCCCTTATCAAGAAGATCTTGCAACTAAATCTTCAGTTCTTTCAATTCCACCGGTGCCATTCTGTATGGTGTTTTTGATACTGGCTAAGACCCCGAGGCTACTTCAATAGTAAATTCAATTTCCCACTCAACTAGTACATCAGGTAGATCTTCGGGAAAGACATCTGGGAACTCTCGTACAACTGAAATATCTTCTACTTTAGTCCCTATTACCCGTGTGTAAATTATTGAACATAAGTACCCTCGACAACCTTGTTTCAACAACTTGCCTGCCCGTATTGCTGAAACCAAATATGGTGGTGCTACAACACTAGTTTCCTGAAAACTAAACTCCCCCTGTCCCATTGGTCGAAAAGTAACTCTTTTTTGTTCACAATTGATAGTTGCTTGGTTCACAGATAATCAGTCCATACCCAAAATCGCATCAAAATAATTAATGGCCAACGGAATTAAATTCACTGTCAAAACTCTATCATTTATCTTGATATCACATGCTTTAAATATTGATGAAGTCACCATGGGTTTACTTAAGGGTAACGATATCGACAAATCATACCCTAAAGGTTCTGACATGCTGTCTAAGTGTCTAATAAATTCATGTGCAACAAAAGAATGTGTCGACCCTGAATCTATTAAGACACGTGCCGGGTATGAGCAAATAAGTCATATACCTGACACGATAGAATCAGCAGCTGCAGCATCCCCTGGTGTTAGACGGAAATACCTTCCTTGTCTCTGCTCTGGCCCTTTTCCCTTATCCCCACTTGTCCCTGGTTTTGCCCCAGTTGAAACCACGGAACCTGTCCCTCGCTGCCATCTTGTTGGGCAATCTTTTGCTAGATGTCCAGGCTGCCCACATTCGAAGCACTTTCCCCTTAGGTCTGGATTTATGCTCCCCGTACTTTGAATTCGAGCTTGTGAGCAATTTCTCGCTATATGCCCCTTCTGCTTGCAGATATTGCATACTAGCGTCAAGTGGCATACACCCCAATGTTGACGATTGCACGTTGGACATAATGGGCGACTCTCCCCAGATAAGGAACTTCCCCTTTGAAATCCTGAGCTAGAACCAGAACCTCGCGAGAACGGCTTCTTAAAGAAACCTTGTCCTTTACCCTTCCCTTCGGCTGGTCGTTTGCTTTGTTGACTTTGCTTGTACTTATCAATATCTCTTTCTGCGATCAAAGCAACATCTTGTACATCGGCCACCTTTCTGAGTTGATGTGTATCCACTCGGCTTCTAATATTATCTCGTAGTCCCTCCTCAAATTTTCGTGCCTATCCACTTCCCTCGGTACTGTTCGATGTACAAACCGAAGTAGGCTATTATATTTTGCTGCATACTCATTTACGATCATGTCCCCTTGTTGCAGATTTGCAAACTCTCGGGCCATCTGGGCCTTGACGGATGCTGGAAAGTACCGCTTATAGAAAATTTTCACAAATCTGTCCCATGTCTCTGGTACCCCTTGATCAATCACATTTGTCCACCAGTTCTGGGCTTCACCTTTCAAAGTATCAGTAGCACACATTATCTTCTCCCCATCTATACACTCCACTGCCCGAAAGATACTTTCCATATCCATTACCCAATGATCAGCTTGTGATGGATCTCGGCCTCCATCAAACTGACTCGGCTTTCTTTTATAACATTGTTCAATGACTCCCCGTTCGGCCTGTGGTTGTGGGTTTGCAAGTCTATCACCACCCATTCGATCATTTACTGCCCTTACAAAATTGCTTACTACATCTTGTAGTTGGTCCAACCTCGAATGAGGTGAATGTTCCCGATTCGGATCCATTTTCTTACCTGTCAGTCGATTCAAATAAATATATTGCATGCTATGCCAACATATTATAATACAAAATAATAACAAATCCATGATGTGTTCATGAAATGCATCTATATGCTCAACATCTACACGTACTCTCAATCATCGTCTCTCGTACCCAAGGTTCTAAGGCTACCGCTCTGATACCACTAAATGTCACGCCCCGGAACCACCCAGATGATTCTAAGATACGTGGCACGCCACCAAGGACTTACACCAGTTATTAAAGTTCCAAAATAAGTTTAAAATAAGCTTAAACCAAAGAAGCTCAACTAACAAAGGGCAAAATCCCGTTTCTGCAATCGGCCAAAAACCCTGTTTTTAGCAAGTAGTAAATTTTCATATAATAATACCAAATCACCAGTTAAAATCAACACTAGTGCTTTAAACCATTTAGAATAAAACCAAAGTCACAAACATGAGCTTCTAAGTTCAAGCAAGAGTTCTTAAACACTTAAAATAAAAATACTAAAAATAACCATTTACAATCAACCGCACCCAACACCTGGAATACTTACCACTCTTATAAAGCAAGTGTCCAAATTATACAAGAAGATTACTACATCAGATAATGGCCCAACTAAAATGTAATGCTTGACTAGAAATATTACATAAGTCTTAAAACACCCAAAATATGACTCATACTACAATCCAGATTAAAACCGATTAATTACAATTATATTGCAAGCTTTAAAATAAAAAGCAAGTAACTATTAACAAGGTTACAACAACCCCCGAAACCCATGCACTAGCCAGCCACTTCCCAGCTCACTTCCCCGATTCCTCGCCGTGATCACCTACGATGGTTATTCAATAACCACTACAATATATAAGCTATATGCTTAGTGAATAATGCTAATCATGATCATGGGTAATAAACACGCTCAATTCAACATATTACAAATAACTATAGTCTCTGACAATTTCTAGTTCACCCCCACCACTACCGGCTAGCCCGCGGCTCCACTCTCCAAGCCCACGTGACTAGTCATGACCCACGCCCTCACACGTGCGGTCCCATAGGCCTCTGGCGGTCGTGGTCGTCACCACAAAGATTACCTCATGGTGGTATAGAACTAGCAATTTCCATTGACCCAAATAGGCAACTCAACATGCTCATTTAATCATTATACTGTGCTTTCACAAATAAATTGGGCCTAATTTAGCCACATGAATTTTGTCCAATTATAACTAAGTAAACTAGGTTAAGCTAATTAGGCATGATTTGGCATTACAATTGAACCCAACATGAAAATCATCCAAATATCAAAATTAACATCACTCACCTCTTGGGTTTCGCTCCTAATTGTGAATTAAAGCCCTACCGAGAATCAGGCACAATCTTATATATAAATTACAAGTTATGAGCTTAAACCCTAAAATGGGTCACAAAAAAACTATCACAGAACTCAATAAAATTAGTACCATTAGATTGGACTCACCTCCAAGAATCCGAATATATAGCCTATTTTAAAAACCGACGTTGTTCGGCTCGTCAACCGTCGTCGAGAACGTCACCGTCGTAACCCGTCAATCTCCTATACCTCTTATGTATTCCTAGTTATGAACTAAATGGAGATGATTAGTCATCTCCTTGTGTGTCTTGATTATATGGGTTGTGCTATTTTATTATGAAACCCCCATTGGTTTGCTAGTTTTGCAATTATACCCTTATTAAGTTTTAAACTATATTAAAATTATCCCAAATCTAAATGGGTGTTTGTCTATGTCTCGCATGGGTCCCATAAGTGGTCCCATATAATTAAAAGAAGATACTAATTAGCCTACAAATTATGAAACGTGTTCAATTCGTGCTCGCAAAGGTACCCCTAATTGACCCCAAAAGTGGTCATCACCTAATAACACGAAATTATTAACAATCAAATAATAAATCATTTAAGCCTTAATAAACATATAGGCACATAGGGTGTTCCACATATTACTGTCCCGTCTCAACTGGGACCCATTAACACATATCCCAACTTGGGACTGCCACACTGGCCAAATTTGGGTTCCTAACTGGACACCAAAAAACAACTTAGTGGGTTAAACCCATTTCCAATATGTGTCACATAACACTATAATTATCATTAACTCATGATTATGCATGCTAAAACAATAATAAATATAAACCGCGGGAGCGGGTGTTATAGTATATGTACATACCATCAAGGCACTTGTGTCAATTGGATATAAGAGTTCAAGCAAGCTTGTGAGTGTATTCTTCTTTCAAGTAAAAATAAGGGTAGAACTGTCTATTCATCCTTAAAACATGCTCACATCACAGTAATTCATCCACTGTTGTTAACCTTAGTTATTGGAGTGGAGGTCACCGACACAATATATTGATTTAAGTGGAGGTTGTTGCTATTATTCAAAATACAAGGGAGGTCACTCATATAACTCAAGTGAAGTCAATAATATTTAGAGTGGTTCTATTTATACCTACCTCAATTACTCTATACATCCACCTTTTAATGAAACATACGTATTCCCAATACACCATTGTACAAAATGATAACAAATGACAAATAACTAAAAAGAACTCTAAATTGATTTTACTCTTTACACCCACTTCTATTACAAAATTTAGAAAGTGTAGCATTACTCCACACAAAATTGTATCTAAAGTAATCGAAAGTGTAAAAAATGGAACTATACAATACTTACACGTGAGTTCTTTCCTAATCAATCGAAGAAGTAAAGCTCCATAAAGTGATTGAACACATGATTAAAAAATGGATGATTCAATGTTGTTCGGTCGGATAATGAGACCATTAAGTGAATGTGCAAAGAATCAAACCGAGCAAATAGTATATGTTCGATATTAAAAGCCGAGCACTGCACTTCTGTTCAGTTATGGATCACCGAACGAGTACGCGTACACTTCGTGACCAACTTTCTACAGCTCAAGAGTTTTGGAAAAATAATAAAAATACACAAAATAAAGGAATAGGAACTCACCCTTGAAACAAAATGTACATAAACGTTACAACTAGAAACAAGAAATCATATATTTACCTGAGAAGCTATTGAGCAATGGTTGAGGAAGATACAAGGAGGAGGAGGATGGTGGGTGTAAAAAGTAACAGGATTTTGGGAGAAGTTGCTGGGATATTTTGGGAATGAGGGGTGGATGTAGAGAGCAGGTGGGTGTAGAGAGAAAATGAGATCAGTGTAGTTAGAACCGCTCTAATTTTAACTCTTTAAAAAATTAATTACACTTTACCTCTATGGTTTGGTCCACTTTCATAATGCGGTTCATTTTGTAACATAGCCTTCCATACCGCAAAGCGAAAATTGTTAAATGTCGAGAGCGAAAAGACCATCATACCCTCCATTAAACAAATTAGGTTAACGAATCATGTTCAGTAAACAGATCAAAATTATTTATGAGATTATCGATATGCCATATCTCCCTCTGTACATTCAAAAGTGAATTTGGAATCATCATGCACTGAAAAGAGGGCTACTAATCGTGAATATCATCAAGACGTAACAAGATGCACAACAAGAGTATCGTTGTGGTTTAAGCTAATTGGAGTTTTAATTTCGTGAGTATAAAAATTTGTGAAGCAAGTGTTCCAATGGGGCGTTTGTTGCAGCTTACAAGTTGACCTTTTCAGCTTATAGTTTATTTTAAGTTTAAGTTGCGCCAAATAGGGTTTAGCTTATAACTTAGTATAAGTAGAAAACAACTTAAAAGTGGAAAATAAGCTAACTTATCAAAAGCAGGGTTTTAGATGCTTTTGAAATTATAACTTCTCAGATTATTTTAAGCTACAACAAATAGGGCCAATATCCGTAAGGGGGCGCAAATCGTCTTAAGAGAGCGACCTCGTCCGCGCCTCGCCCTGCGTATACTTCTTCGGATTCATCATTTTATCAACTTTATTTTCCAACAAGAGTATCGTTGTGGTTTAAGCTAATTGGAGTTTTAATTTCGTGAGTATAAAAATTTGTGAAGCAAGTGTTCCAATAGGGCCAATATCTCAGTGCATAAAAGTGGAAAATAAGCTAACTTATCAAAAGCACGGTTTTATAAGCTTTTGAAATTATAACTTCTCAGCTTATTTTAAGCTACAACAAATAGGGCCAATATCGCAGTGCATATGATTCAAAAGTGTTAGGATGTCAAAGGTTAATGTGGTTTCAAAGTGTGGAATAGTCTGTGTATCTATTAATGCTCTGGGATCAGTGTATGAAATACATGGTTAGAATCGGCCAGGCCATCTCTATACCTGCGAAGGGTTCTGTGTTTAATTTGCCGATTTAACCATCTGTTTTCACCTGTTTCTGTAAAAGAAGATAGCAGTTTAAAAATATTTTTGATTTTCTGGGTCAAATCGGATCGCTTACTCAACCGGGTGGCAGTTCGACTAATTAAACTGACTGGTCGAGTCCAATTTTGTAAACATTGAATTGGGTTGAGACTTGTGATGGCTCTCAAGTGCTGAGTGGATAACTGCTGAAAATATCAAAATAGCAAGCCCATTGAGCAAAAACCAATCTGATATGAAGTTGAGTCAAGAATTGAAAGAAGTTTTTAAGAATTTATATTTGATATGGGTTTGAGTAAATATCAACATGTCCCTTAGTGTCTAATATATTGGTAAAGAAGCTAATATGTGAAACTGGATTAAACTATTGAGTCAACCACCGACCAACTATAATGACCACAATCAAGAAATAATGAACCACTGGCTGTATCAAATTTGACAATAAGCTTCATAAGAGTATATCAATAAACTATAATAAATAAATAAATAAAAGAAAGAAATCATCTTGAGTGCATTTTTGTTCACCCACTATCGTCATTTTGACTTGTGTGTCATTCAGGTCGGAATAAAATGGGAATGGAATAGAACAAGTGTAAAAAATTTGGTGGTATGTGAACAATGAGTGAACAAAAATGCACTCAATAATCTCATCATAGATCTAACAAAATCAGTATCCAAGAAGTATCTAAACTAACAATGATCTTTCGTATGAAAATGCTTGCTCAAGTGAATTTTAAAATCGTTGATCCTTGTAGCATCACTCCATAATACCATACATGTTCGACATAGTGTGTTCCTGCCATGTTCAGTCGTATTAGATTGAACTTGAAAAGCTGTGGGAAGTTATTTAAGTCCATATATAACATTTTTCTGTCTACATACCTTAACTGACTCATCTTTAGCATGATACGAAGAGGTTGCTCTCATGCTCTGTATGTAGCTCCTCTCATCGGGAGAAACGCATTCTTGATGTCGAGTTAGTAAAGAAGCAAACCCCTCACAATTTCACAATAATGCACTCCAAAAGTTTTGAGTTTATCTATTTGTTACCAATCACCATTTCAAGTGAGGAGTGACGTAATTATGGTGACATTCGACAGCATAAACTCAACGACTTCCAACAGTTTGTTTTTCATCCAAGGATTGGCAAGTTTGAACTTCGACGTTGTTTTCAAATTTGTAGCATTTGCTTGAAACTCGAAATCTGCCGTCAAAAGGCTAATAAAATCTCTCAAACGAACCCATTTAAATTCTTGGTTCATCCCAATATCATGGCAAATATGTTTACTTTATGATGTGGTATTGTTGCTGCATTGAATATTTTCTCCTCAGGAAAATATCTACAGAAAATTTCTACAGAATACTTCTGCGCTTACATGCTAATGGACCCCAATAAATCTTCACACACACACTCGCACTTTCTGGTGGGGTGAGATGTTTTGTTTTTACCATTAGACAATGACTTGATGCATTCTTAAAAAGAATTTAATGATGGGTTGTGAAAGAATTTCAATCAAGAGAAAGAAAGGAGAGAAGTAAAACAAACTACTTTTATTTTATTTTTCTAATTTCATGGTAAAACATGGAGTGTATAAACAATGTTTATCATATTATGGAAGTCTAATCTTAACCACTTAAAAGAACTAAAAACAAAGAAGCAAAGTGATAAAAATCAATCTAAGAGACCTCTCATTGCAGAAAAAATTCTGTACAACCACAAATTCTAGTACTATGCAAGATAAGAAAATGCACCAAAAAAATTCTGAACAAGAACCGATATTTTCCCCGAAAACTCAATCTCCAAATGCACATGAATTTTCTGACGAAGTAGGGTGTTCTTGGTCTTCTTTTTTTCTGCGAAACAATCACCTTTCCAATTTTTGGCACGTGGAACAAACTGCCCTTTCAAATTCCAGCAATCTTTCTCAAACAACTGTACAAATTCGCATCCTGAAAAGGTAAAGCATCATTTAAACTACAATTTCAAATGAAATCGAAACAATGTTGTGCGGTCACTAAGGCCCTGTTTCGTTTGCGGATTTAGACAACGAAAAGGACAGGAAACGATAAGGAAAACTATTTCCTCTAGTCCCTGGTGTTTACTCCATGTTTAAATAATATTAAAATTTTTGAAAAAATAATAGGAACTAAGGAAAACAGGAAGGGAAGTGACCCACAAAATTCAACATTCTCAACTTTTTCACCATATTTTCTTGTTCTTCCTACTTTTCTCACTATTTTCCTTATTGGCAAAAAAAAAACCAGTGCTTTGCTTGGTGCTTTCTTTTCCTTTCCCTCTCTAAATCCATGAACCAAACAGATCCTAAACCAACAAAACAAGTTCTTGAAAATACTAGGTCATAATGAATCACCTTATTCACAGATCTTTGGACTTTAACTCACTATGCCCTCTAATTATAGAAAAGGCAAGTGAGCTTTCACTTGAAAGGTTCCCATCTACGGGTACAGTTCTTGTCTTCTTAAGCAACCTTCCTCGGAACATTGCTCATGATCTTCCTCGTCATGCTTCATTAGTTCCCCATTTCCACTGCACAATCGGGCTGACAAGGAAGGAGATAAGGGTGGTGCGTAATTACCTGCATTTATATGGGCATTTAAGCATATCCAAACAGTCGAACATTCCACATGCCAGTATGAGTTCACAAACAGTAAAGTTGAAGATCAGTCTATCGTTTTAGGAACAATTTAGCACATACTTCTAAAAGAAGAACTTCTCTCAAAGTCCTTGGTGACATGCAACAAGATGGTCCCAGAGAACACAACAATAAAGCCGCAGATTTCTGATGCAATGCTACCACCTCCTTGGCCATCCCAATCCTGAAATAATAAATTTTCTCAATATCCATATATTATAAAGGGTCAAATACACTTTGATAGCCTCTATTTTCTCCCAAATTTCATTTTAGCCCTTTACTCCAAATTGTATCACTTACGGCCATCAATTTTTAAATCGACTTCAATTGAGGAAAATCCTTTTCAATTGAGTACAATTATTTAGGGTCCTCAAACGTAAAGTCCGTTGAAAATGAAGGCGAAAGGTGTGTTTAGAATGGCATTTTGGAATACATTATCATTACTTGTAAAGTAATGACCATCTTCATCTTTAACTTTAAGTTAAAAACACATCCTAAGACAATTTTTACTTTTGCAGAAAACATGTCTTCCCTAATTCTACTTTTATGTTAAAGATGGAGTTTCGCACATAACGATGTGAGTTAGGGGTTAATGGAACTCCATCCTCCTCAACTTTTTATCGCCAACTCTAATATACCTTCTTCAATGTTTTTTTTATTCCTCAATATCTAAGTATATCAACACCAATATCAGTACATGTACCACAAAAAATAATAATAATAACAATAATAATTATTATTATTATTATTATGATTAATAATTTAACCAAATGCATCATTGTGATGAGATTGTTTAGCCACTAGTTGCTCCAAAAATTTAAGCTATTAGAGAATGGGCCAAACAATGTATATCAAGATCTAACACCCAACCCTCACGTGCGATGCAAAAAACGAATCCATCATAATGGGAACAAATCGCAAAGTGCAGTATGGAAACCATAATGAGGATGTAGACTTAAACCCAAGACCTCCCAGATTCAAAGGTCTAATACCAAACTATATCTACATCTATCTATATCTATACCTATACTATCTATAAAAGCACCAACCCCCTATACACTTTTCCAAATTTTCCATATTACCCTCTAAATGCTTTTTATTGTTTTCTCTCCTAACCTTCTCATTTTTCTCCATTACCAAACCAAACCAAACCAAGCCTTGTGTCCCAATCAGTTGGGGTCGACTGCATGAATCCTTTTTCTCCATTCTGCACGATCAAGAGCTATATGCTCACTTAAATTACATATATTCATATCTTGTTACACTACATACTCCCAGATCAGTCTAGGTCTGCCCCTCCCTCTAACCATTCCAGACACTACGATCTTATCACTCTTTCGCATAGGTGCATCTACATGTCTTCGTTGCACATGGCCGAACCATCTAAGTCTATTCTCTCTCAACTTATCCTCTATCTGTGCCACTCTTACAGTCCCTCTAATGTACTTATTTCTAATTCTATCTTTCCTAGTCTTACCACACATCCACCTTAGCATCCTCATCTCAACTACGCTCACTTTGCTAATGTGTTGTTTCGTAGTTGCCCATTCTGTCCCATAGAGCATAGCTGGCCTAATGGTTGTCCTATAAAATTTTCCTTTCAATTTTGCTGGTATTCTCCGGTCACATAATACTTTGGAAGTACTCCTCCACTTAATCTAGCCTACTTTAATTCTATGGTTCACGTCATCACCAATCTCTCCATCGCTACTGATCATTGAACCTAGATAGCGAAAGTGTTCCCTCTTTGGAATCTCCTGGTCTTCGATCTTCACTACTTCGATGTCTCTACTTCCACTGGTGCTAAAACTGCATTCCATGTATTCTGTTTTCGTCCTACTTATCTTTAGCCCCATAGTCTCCAGTGCTTCTCTCCAAGCTTCCAGTTTAGTGTTGAGTCCCCCTTTAGTCTCATCAGCCAAGACAATATCATCTACGAACCACATACACCATGGGACCTCAACTTGAATGTGTCTAGTCAATTCATCCATAATTAGGGCGAATAAATAAGGGTCAAGGCCAACCCTTGGTGCAGGCCTACGGTAATTGGGAATTCGCTTGTTTCTCCGGCCAGTGATCTAATTGTAGTAACCGCTTCATCATACATATCCTTCACCATGTCAATATTACCTTTGGTCACTCCCTTCTTCTCTAGCACCCACCAAATTAAATCTCTAGGCACCTTATCATAAGCTCTCTCTAAATCAATAAAAACTATATGTAGATCTTTTTTCTTCTCTCTATACTTTTCCATTAGTCTCCTAAGTAAATAAATTGCTTCCATAGTTGATCTCTCAGGCATAAATCCAAACTGATTTTCTGACACTGATGTTGCGCCTCTTAAGCGATGCTCCATCACTCTCTCCCACAGCTTTATAGTATGGCTCATCAACTTAATACCTCTATAGTTGTTGCATTGTTGTACATCTGCTTTATTCTTATATATAGGCACTAGAATGCTCCTCCTCCATTCGTCAGGAATTTTCCTAGTCATTAAAATTCTATTAAAAACTTTTATAAGCTAAGATGCCCCCACTTCTCCCAAGCATTTCCAAACCTCAATGGGGATCCCATCTGGTCCTAAGGTCTTGCTGAGTTTCATCTTCTTCAAAGCAAATTCCACCTCAGACTTGTATACATTACCATGCAAGTTAATTTTCTCTACTAAACTCTTCATATTAGTACTTCATTACAAATTTAGTAATGGCCAATGGGTTTTTTCTTTTAAGCATCTCTTCACTTTTAAATTAAGTAATATGAGAATTATTTTAAAAGGTGTTAAAAATTTATTTAGGACTAATCACTTGGCTTTGCAAGGGTAATGTAGTTTGAAACCAAACTAAAACCAACTTTGGAAAAGAAACCACGGGGCTTCTATGAAAGTGTGATAGAATGGGAGTTAGAAGGAAACATGAAATAATAGTTTGATAACACAATTAAGTGCTAAAAATGAATATTTTTAGTACTTAATTTATTCAAGTGCATTTGATAATGTACCAATTCATTGAAAAAGAATCCAAAAACCTACTGAAAACTTTAAGTGAAAATTTTCTACTGAAAAAATCACTGAATCCTTTCAATTTCAGTACTTGAAACCTTATTTTTTGTACTGCAAATTCAGTAGCTTAAAATATTTAGCACCTACATTTTCTGTTTTATCAAACGGGGCATAAATATTTTATTTAAGAATTTACGTAGCCTTAATATTAGAAAAGAAGAAAAATTCAATGGGGTTCAGAACAAATATATTAAGTTATGCTATTTTTACGATTATGTTGGACTAAAAACATGGAGGAATAGGAAGAAAATCTTAAAACAAAATTGAATCTTTTTAGAATGCAAAAGTAAGCACAAAACTAAAGAAACTAAGACCTTATGAGAGTTATTGGAAAATGAATTTGAATCACAACTTTTCTTTACAAATAGCTATTGGAGACATCAAACGTAGACTAAATTTTGAAAAAAGAAAAATTAAATAACCATTAGCCTAAACAATGTGAGATCTAATGACACTTGGATACCTATCAAACTAGAAAATTTTACTTCTTAACGGGAGTTGGACGAGAAATACGAAATTGTATTCCATTTTTCTTTTAGTTGTAAAATTGTGGAATGGGAAAAAATAGTTGATATTCATGTTTGTGCTTAACTAGCCAAGCAATTTTATATATGCCACGGTTGAATCTTGGTGTACCATAAAAATTGAATTTCCTCTCCTTTTACTTTTTTATTTTTTTCCCCTTATTAATTAGTAGTCTTGTATTGCATAAAATTTAGAATGAACCCATCAGAACCATTATGTCCACCCCAGTTACACGATTGAAACCAATTTTTGTTCTTGGGTAAGTTAAGAATAAAATGAAGAAAAGAAGAATGCAAATAGTCATAGGGGCACCCGAAACCAGGCTGATAAGAAATCTTTAGTTCAATCTTAACTACTAAGCACTATTTACAAATCTACATCCTCTTTCAATTGGTATCTATCCATAAAATTCATTTTACATACTTTTTTGAAATTGAAACCTCTTAGACTAATAGTCTAACACTTCTTCAATATCTTTGGATACTTCCACATAAAATACAATTGCATCTATAGCAATTAAAAAGGTTGATACGCACAAAAAAGTGGGCACATATCACGTGCAACGCATGTGTTTACAAACGTGTAAATATTAGAGGAAGTTAATGATCTGGTTGTAAATGGACTGGGCTGTAATCGGGCTGAGCCCATATCTGGCCCACTATAATCGGGCTTGGTTCAGGTTACCTTATCAACTCAGAACCAATCTGTTTTTTTACGAGCCTTTTTTGGAGATTTTTTTGTTTTGTTTACGCTTGTATCCCAAATTCCGTGCATATAATGTAAAGGAGAAACAATTGCACTTGAAAACTTACTTCCTACCCAGAACCATCTGAGTGCATCACAAAGAAATTTATATGACAAGAGTAAGAGTGATTGATCTCTTTCATGTTGTTGATTAAAAGTTAGAATAGTCCTTTCAGGGATTTGTAGTTCAAAACAGACCCAAATCGATAGGGTGAAGAAGTGAGCTATACCTGATTCAAGCCTCAAACTGGTCTAGTTTCATTGATGCAAAACGATGATCGAGAGAGGGAGAGAGAGAGAGAAAATGGAGAGGGATTATGCTGCTGGCTATGTTACCTGGACTCTCCTACTACCCCCAAGTACCCGATCCCCGTGTCCGACCCCCGTACCCAATTCGGACACTCGGATCCTCCACAGGTGATGTTGAAAAGGTAAGAAGAAACTCAAAATTGTGGGCAAAGAGGTTTCTAACTATTGATATTAAGAAACGTAGTATGTTTATACGTTCAAAAGGTGTCTGCATACCCGTATCCAACGTTTAGACACATATCCCCAGATCCTAAGATTTGGATTTAGAGAAGGTCCGACGCCTAGATACACACCCGCACCAGACACCCATACTCGAGTCTGGGTAACATAGGTTGCTGGTAAGTGGACTTAAGAGAGGTGAGAAGGGTAAGAAAATAGGGTTTAAGGAATAGGGCTATTTGCGGGTTGAAAATGGGTTCTCGCTGGACACAACCCAGGCCATAAACTATCTTTATAAATCTGACCACGAGGACCGGTTACGGACATCTCTTCAGCACATATTCGATTTTTTGCAGGCTGTTATGTGCAGGTTCGCAAGTTTGGGGAGGAACGCCAACCCTAGATACCATATCAAATCAAGGTGCTCCAATAGCTTATGCTGCTATAGAATGTTAAGCTACTAGTTACTCCAAAAGCTTAAGTTGTTAGAGCAAGGGCCCAACAATGTATATCAAGCTCCAACTGAGAATGAGCCCAGAATTACATTTCAAGCTCTATCATGGGGCTAGAAAGGGTTACTTTCAACGGATATATTCTCATGCTAGGAAGTTCTATATGATACTACTGCAGGAATAGTACAGTTGTCATCATGAGGCAAGAATTTCACATGCAGCAGAGATGATCTAATTGAAACTATTAAATTTGATATACATAAAATGTTTCATTTTTACGCCTTATGAATGCATAATGCTTAACAGTCACCTCAGGGATATATACCTCAAGGAAAGAGTATCCGAGGCTGTTCCCAGAAGAGATGGGAACATTTTTTTTTTAGAATACATCTCACTTATTCAAACCACTCTCACGAAAAAGGTATTTGTTATAAATTCTGAAGATATAACACATCCAATGTGTTACCTTGAACATTATGACACTCGCAAGGATTGTCAATGTAGTGAACAGGGCATAATATATAGGGGAAACGACTGCTGTGTTGAAAGTATCAAGAGCCTGAAACATGAACCAATTGTTAGACCATAAACCATGAATCAAATATCTAGAATATTTAAGCGTCCAAATTGAATTCAAGAAAAAGTTTGGCCAAACTTCAGAAAATAGTACATCCTTCCTTCAGTTTAAGAAGTGAGGAATTAAAAGCCACGGAAACAACTCCCACGGAAATAGTATAAAACTACACCCTCTTTCGCCAAAAAGTTCTATCAACTAACACAGTTCAAATGATTGTCTATGCCTTTATACATATACAATGAGGAAGATTGGAGGCAAATACGACTCTTTCCTTCTCTTTTTTCCTTTCGATTTTGTGGCTATTCAATCTCAATGTGTAGCATAGCCTCATCTTTTTCCCAGCTCCTAGAAATACAATACATAAAAGCCTAAATTTGGTCTTTAACATAACTTTTATTTCCAACTCCTAGAAATAGCAATATATAAAAGCTTTTGGTAGTTATGTTATGAATCTTATGATGTTTCCTCCAAGAAAACTAATAACATACTACGTATCAAATGCAATAAAAGAAATATACAAAGAGCTTGCAACTAAAATTTATGTTACCAGAATGATTAAGCTATCACTATCTAATCAAACTTCAAAGAAGGGAAAGTTTCATTTTTTGGCAGTTAATTGTGAAATAAAAAAAATTGAAGGAACAAGTGAACAAACAGTGCTAACAATAAGTATGTCTCGTGCAACAGAGGAATAGATGGCATAAAACATCAAAGTAAATTGCAGACACTTGACAAATCAGATTGATCATCCAACACAAGTTTTACATTAGTCCTAAGGTAGTATGGAGATCTTCCATCCTCATGCATATCAAAAGTTACCATGTGGTCATGCAAATGCAAATATTTTCCTTTTTATTAATATCACCACATGGCATGTTTTAATAATTGATATGCACGAGCATGAAAATTTTATTTATTTACGGACGGACTTTTTCCCTTCTCATGGATGCCAATGTCACATCATTGCTCAATGACACATGTACCAATTAAGGAATGCCACATGTCCTTTAAATAAATAGAAATTTGGTGATAAATCCCTACCTACCCTGGTCGTACAACCATTAGTCCCCCCCTCTTTCGTAGTTTAGCAATAGGTCCCCACTCCCCATATGTGTGTAGTAATAGGTCCCTCACACTCAATTACCATTTTTTAGGACATTTTTACCCTTAGATATATAAAGAGACTATATATATACGTCTATATATACTTACACACACTTATGTAATTAATTTTGGTCAAAATCTGTTATGGAACCCCATGATTTAAGCCAATTAAAGTCTTGAAGTGATTGCAATCAATCCACTTCCACGATTTAAGGAAGGTTACAAACTATCAGTGATTGAAATTTGACATTGTTCCATCAGCGAACTATTGATATCTTCAAGAGATTTCAAGATATGATACAGTTTTTGAAGATTAAGATTTGATGTTATCATTTTGACAATCCTTTGTTTCTGAGTTTTGTTGTCAAGAAAGAAGTACTAGTCGTGCTTGTTCATTATTTACGATAAGTGTGTTTCATTTACAATGAATTTTTCATGTTGTTTCTTTCTGCTTTTTTTCCAAATCTGTATTTTTTGTCAGAGATATAAATCATTTTCCAGTTAAAAAATGTTCTTCAGAACTCAATATCATTTTCCAGAGTTTTTCAATGTTTTTGTTGAATGTGAAATTTCACATCATAATTTTTTGATTGGTCACACGTTTTATTGTTATTCCATTTTTTTACTGACACTGTTTTCAATGGAGGATCATATGATTCTTTACTGCACATACGCCTGCGAGACTGCAGCGACTAATATTTCTGCTACAATGAGATTCAATGAGTTAATGAATTTTGTTTATCGAAGATGGTCCAACGTGGTGAAGGATGATATGTCGCTAATTTACAAACTTGCTGGGTACGAGAAATGTATGTTGGAGAGTGAAGACGACCTAATTAATATGATCAGATTGGCCAAGTTAATGAAGTTGGACCAAATTGATCGAGATTTCTGTAATGAAGTTGGACCAACTCAATATCATTTTTTTTAAAGGACACTGTGTTTTTAATGAAGAATCAGATGATTCTTTGCTACACATAACAACAGTCTGAATGTGAAATTTCATAGCAGCAAATTTTTTTTTTTTTTTTGCGTGTTTTTGAAGATTGTGAAATTTCATAACAGTACGCTATTTTTTAAATTTTCATAATAGTAAGCCATTTTTTGAAATTTCATAACAGTAAGTTAATTGTTGAAATTTTATAATAAAAAGTTTTTTTGTGAATTTTCAATTAAATTTCATGACAGTAAGTCTGATTGTGAAATTTCACATCACCTACATGTGAAATTTTACATCTTCATAACAAAAAATTATTTTTGTGAAATTTCACTTGTTTGGTTTTTGAAGATTTAAATTTCATGAGAGATTTCCATCGCGTCGTTAATGCATTTAAATTCGCAGAGTACTAGTTTTCTGCAACAAAACTACTACAATAGAGGTCTTCTCTCAAGAAGAAGAAAGATGTATGGAGATTGTGTGCTCGAAATATGGAGATAGGGTTTGATTTTGCTTGAACAAAGTTGAAATTACAGTTGGAAATTATTTGAATTTCAAATATGATTTTGCAAATCAATTATAAGGTGTAATTGAATCCCAAGATTTTAGGAGAACAATAAGGTTGGTTTATATATATGTATGTATATAGATATATAAGCCATATCTTTGGGTGAATTTGTTATGGAATAAGGGCAAAATTGTCTAAATAAAATAGGGGGGGACCTATTACTAAGAAGTTTATTGGACTGACTAATTGCTAGAAAAGCCTAATAGTTTGGACTTTATACTAAATGACCCTAAATAAACCATGCCCCTCAATGTGAGACAATGTGCACGGTACCTTGGTATCCTATGGGCGAAGAATTGCTCTATATCAATCGTATTTATTTTTCATGAAATATTGAAATTTCTCCCAACGCAACTCTCAGCCAATATTAACACTTCAACACAATTTCTAGTACTTGACAGTAGATTGAGTCAAAATTGAACATTGGAACTTAGTTGTCTGAAGAGAAGATATATCCACCAAAGCGTGAAGAGCATAGTGCAGGTGAACTTTCGGGGAAACATTTTTGGACTATTTGGGTGTCCCGTGATTTAACGAGCCAATTTTTAATTTCTAAAACATTTCAACGTAGAAATCCATCATCTTAAATCAGTTCATTGAGAAAATTAGGAAACTTCATCCAGCTTCTTCATTCCTAGTTTTTCTTACGAGGATATAAATCGTATTTTAAGCACAACATTTTATGTAATTACAATTTTTAAAAAAGACCAAACTCAAGATGATGGATTCCTACATTAAGATATTCAACAAACTGTGAATGACCTCATTCCAATTTATGCAATGCACAAACAAACCACCATTAAATTATGATGCATGGACATAGACTCATAGAGTAGTCTCTAAAATTTAACCAGGTTGTTCCTCGAGTAGCCATGAAAATATATAATTAATTGTCCCTGTCCCATCCCTCATACTTAAACTAGTTTTTGAATGACCAAACCTCAATGAAACTGAAAGTCTATTAAAGTATCTCGACCTCTTCCCTTCTAAGCAACTTTGCGAACACTAATAACACAGAATATCTACAAAATTCAAATTTTCCTACAGCTCCCTTTTGAATAAATGGAGGGAATAAACAATGGCTGCAAGGTTTTTTTTTTTTTTTTTTTTTTTTTAACATCGATGGCAAACTAATTGCATCAGCGTATCTAGGAAAGAAATTAAATTTTCCCCAGGCCACAACTTTTTTCCAATGGTTGAGGAAGTAAATTTGGCCATATCATGAACACTGAAGCCCATAAGTCATGCAAGAATTCAAATTTAAATTATAGAGAATGAAAGCTAGATCATTCTGATACACTCTTATGCTGTGTTTGGTTCATGGATTTAGATAGGGAAAGTCAAGGAAAATACTTTTCTTTGTTTGGTTCATGAGGAAAACAGGAAGAAAAAGAAAATATAGGGAGAAATAAATTAAAATCTTGAATTTTGTGAGTCACTTCCTCCCTTATTTTAAGTTACAATTATATTTTGAAATTTTTTTAAAACAGTTTTTAAGCATGAACGAAACACACAAGGGAACTAGTTTTCCTCCCCTTTTTCTTTTCATTCTCTAAATCTGTGTACCAAACAGAGCCTTAATAGAAATTCATCACAAACCTTGTTCAGATAATTCATCTGTGTGATGACACATGTAGCCACTACAAGCATAAAGAACCATGTCTCCGGAAAGATTAACTGGTTCTTTCCTTCAAAAGTCAATTTCAATGATGTTCCAAGGGCTTTTACACTCATCACCTGTACATGGAACAACGAAATTCGATGTATAATGATCGATATAAAGTGATAAAAGGAAACTGAAAGTATAGCTAATAATCAGAGTAACAGAAGAAAGTTTAAGCAGAGCTGCAGAGTAGCACTTGAAAAACACAGGAGTTAACAGTCCATGGTGGGTGTACATTTTTTTAGCAGAAAAGAAAGTGGAATTTACTCGCAAAAGAAGAAAAAGAAACACAAAAAACTTAAGTGAGATAAAAGAACTTCCCAATTTAACCTTGCCAAGAAAAGAGATTGATCAATAGTTACCATTTCAACAAACATTTCACCTGAGCAAGTTTTGAAGTTCTACTTCCAAATAAAATCCAGTCAAATTATAGTTTGCATCAGTCTGCGCAATCTAGCCAAGTAAATAGACCCAAAAAAAAAAATGAAAAAGGAAAAACAAAAGGAACTTATGTCACCTAAATTTTAACCGTCACTCAATTCATTAATTTTTAGCCACTCTATTCACCAACAAATTTCGAGGAAGTTTCAGAAGTTCAATTCAAATTAACAACTGCTTATGGGCTATGGCCAAAAAGTAATTAACTTACAGAACTTAGGATTTATTGAAACTCAATTCCAGTTATATGAAGTTTTGCTTCATAGTTAATAAGAGTAGAGTTAGTCATGGTGTTAAGAGTTCAGAAAAGTTCAAAAGGCATCAGCAGTTCAAAAGCTCACCGAGAGAGAACCCATCAGCGAACAAATGCCAGTGAAAACTAAGACATTTGTGTGCCCACATTGAGGTGCAAAATGGAAGACTAGAATGAAAACCAGCACAATTACCGATCCCACGTAAAGCAAAAAGGCTGAAAACAGAAAGGGTAAACATGGTCAGATATTATAGATGCCATTACAAGTACAAAGGGGTTGTTGGAAAGGCTAAGAATCGGTTCCGTGTTATAATGAACCGGCTCTACTTTCTGTGGTAAATGCCTTTTATTGCATAGAAACCAAAGTATATTCACTCTTAAAACGAGTTTTTTTGTCAAACCAATATGATGTTGGTTTTCATCCATGTAGAATAGGTACAAACATGGACATGGATATGATACGGACACGGAAAGTCTTTAAAATGTAGGACATAGACACGCCAAATGGAAATTTTATGTGCTTTTAACTAATTATACAATATACTCTACCGTGTCCTCTCCCGTTTCCTAAATTTTCAAATACACCAGTATCTCCCATTCCCATATAACTATATTAAAACTTTTGCATAAGAATATCAAAAATATTTTAGGAGCCACCATTTTGCAGACATGGACACGACACCCAAAATGTAGTGTTTCTGCTACATAGGTTCTAGAAACAAGATAAAAAAATTTATATTTGTCTTGAACTTAATCCTATTTTATGCATTCCCAAACAGGCCCTTAGAAATGACAAGAATGGGGATAACTTGTAACCTGTCTGTGTTGCCATACTCCATATTTCTTGAACAGAAGTGATAGGATGCTCCTGAGGTGCATGGATAACAATAATGACAGAACCAACTATGCACATTATGCAGCCCAAAATCCCTAGCTGGGATAACTTCTCCTTCAAGATAAAGTGAGCCAACACAGCACTACAAACAGTCAAACAAATAATAATAAGCAAATTGATCAAATTAAATTACTAGAAGAAATAAATCGAACTTTTTTTTTTTTTTTTTTTTCCGCAAACCTGGTAGTAACTAAATGAAGGAAAGATCACCAAGATAAATTACCTGACTATGATACTCAATGCACCAAGAGGGGTAACAAGAACTGCTGGGGCAAATGCATAAGCCACAAAATTTGCAATCTCTCCAACAATCACTATATCAGAAATTGTATAATAAGAGTCAGTGGAAGGCCGAAAACACATTGTTCATTACATTTTGTTCTTTCTGTTCTAGTATTTTTAATCACCCAAGGCCATCTCCGACCGTTACTCGAAGTGAGTAAAAGCTTCATTTGATATGAAGGTCTCAAATGGGTTTACTCAAATCTTTTTCTAACACTTTCCCTCGATAAGGTATAAAATTTGAGTAAGATTGTCCCCAACCCTACATCAAACTCATAACAAATCAACTTTGAGTAAAAATCTTAAGAATAGCCCCTCCAAACCTTACTGAAACCCATATCCAAATATGAGTATCTAAATGGTATCTTGTCGGTTTGGGTTTAACATTGGAGGAGGTTTTTGAGGATTATTACCCACTTTTATATTTGATACAAAAGGTATCATTCCTCTGGGAAGAACCAATTACAGAAATTCATTATATCCCTTGGAGAAAGTTTTTGAGGATTATTACCCACTTCTATATTTGATACAGGCTTTGAGTGAGAGTTTGAGATACTAAGACTTGCAAGTGATAAAACTAATAATGGGAATTAACTTCCAAGGTCATAAACTCCCGAATTCTAATGTCATATGAATCATCCAAAATTCACAGTTAACTGTACAAATGAAAATAGAACATCAATTTAGAAAAGACATGATACCCAACAACTCAATTCATATGAGGACACGATCATAAGAATATGCAAAATCTTAATTAAAAAAGCAAATTACGTAAAACCCAAGACAATTCAGATTATTGTGAACAAACACAATTAAGCAAACAGAATTGAAAAGGAAAACTTACTCGTAATCATTCCCAACCACCAAAGAGGCTCCAAAAGATATGAATACCCACCAACACCTATAAAATGTCAAGAAAATCAGAGACCTACCCATTTGAGTAAATCAAAAACCCAGATGAATAAACTCAAATCCAGACAAAATTAAGCGAATTTTGAGATGGAAATTTCACCAGCTCTAACACCAGAAGCAGCAGCTGCTCTTTTAAGCCCTTTCTTCTTGATGATGAAACTTGCCCCAATGAACCCACTTGATAAGAGAGCCAATATAAACCCTTTCAGATTATCATCAGAGAAACCCATAATTGAATGAAATGAATTGGTTTTCTCTATTTTCTCCTCCTCTTCATCGGAATCTTTCAATCATCACAAGCTTCGTTAGACCATTCACATCATTTTGAACAATAATGTTTGGAACAGCTATTGTGTATCTCAATACAGCTAATTAACATGATTAATTAACTAATATGGGGTCCAGTTTAATTGTGCAAGTAATGTATAACCATCAATTTTAAGTCACTCATTTCGAGTACTTGTCGAGCGGGCTGTAACCAATTAACATAATCTCTCTCTTCCTAAGTTAGAGGGAGAGGGTTCGAATCCCCACGTCGAATCCCCACAGAGGATTCAAGTTATTTGTCCCCCAATTATTCTTTAGTCGTAATGGGTGATCTTTGTTGTACTTTACTATAGATCAGTGTGGGACTTTGGAGTTCAGTTAGGGCTGAAGTGTGTGTGGTGGGTTGGGTGTATCCAGTCCGAATTCAGGTAAGAATAAAAAAAATCTAAAAAATAGTTTAAAAAAAAATTTGTGTATATGTATACGCGTATATGCATATTTGTGTGTATATAAGTTGTGATTATAATATTTTGGGTAAAATACATCTTGCACCCTCAAATTATACCTTATTTGCAATTTTGGTCACTAAATAAATTTTTTCTACATTTTGGTCTATCAATTAACGTGTGACACATTGCCCCTTCCATCGCTTTTTTCCATTAAAAGTGATGAAAAAAGTCATTTTAACTAGGGGTGTTCGCGGTCGGTTTTTTTTTTCCGATTTTTTTTAGTGATTTTAAAATCGACTATTCGGTTTCGGTAGGTCGCTTTTAGTCCATTTTGGTCGATTTTCAGTCGGTTTTAGCTTGTGACTACTTGAGAAACCGACCAATCGATGTTTGGTCAGTTAGGTTTCGGTCGATTTTGATTTTTCAGTTTTCTTGAACACCCCTAAAGTTAACACCTTTTGTACTTGAAACAGTTTTTCACTTTACACCATTTGTAGACACCCCATTTTGCACCACCAAAATAGAAATAACTATCACAGGGGGAGGGGGACCACTGGGCTCGCAAATCAAGGATAAGAGCTCCGGAGTCCAACCAAGACCCCTAGAGGTCAAATCGACGTCCTGAAAAAAAAAAAGGCACCGACGCAGACATATTGCATTTAGGATCTCCATGAAGTCATTAATTAGCACCAACTCGAGCAGAAAGTCAACATATCAGAGTCTGGGACGTCCGGACGTCAAATTGAAGTTGTTTCAGAGCCCACAACTCATTAACTGGAAGTTATGGAGTCCGAGATCATTCGATTCCGATAATCGGTGACATTTTCAATCGAATCGAAGTTTGGTACACACTTCAAGTCTGGGACAACCGAATGTCAAATTCGATTACACTAGGGCAAAACAGGCATCAATGTGGGCCCACAGCACTTCGAATCATCAAATTTTGATAATCTACGGAGAATCAAGCTCCTATCGAAGTTTCGGTACACCAAAAAAATAAAAAGGATGCAATTGTAAATCCAAGAGCACCGGAGGTCCAACAAGACATGACTGACTGAAAATACGGGAAAAATATATATATATATATATATAGACTCAGCAACTTGAATTAGTCCAATCAGACAACCAGAGAAGAAACGACGTCCGATTGAAGTTTTAACGGTCGAATCGGCCAGGACGAGGACATACAGGTCATTATTAGGACTCGAATATCCCCGATCTAACCCTACTGATTTGAAGAGGACAACAATATGATCCCGGATCTTTTTGAAACACGCAAATCGGACGGCTGATTTAAAAAGTGTTAACGATCGAAGTTCGGGACGATCGAATGACCCCAATCAAAGGTTGGAACCTACCTCTTCGCCTCTCACATACATGGGTTCCCAACCCATGTAGGGTTTCCCTTTATAAGCAAAGCCCCCCCGCCCCCTCCATTTCTTGGGCTCTGCCGCACCAAAGAAATTCTTCCCCCTCATTTTTAGGCTCTGTTTGGAGAAAAACAAGAAAAACCACTCCTTAGGCTTTGTTTGGTTGAACCAACCAAACATCACTACCTCTATACACCACCACCATCATCACAAGCCAAACACCCCCTTCACTACACAGTTCAAACAACTTCCTCCCAATTTGGCCAAGGTTCTATTTGGCAAAGAAAACCTCACTTCTCCCTCTTCTTAAGTTTTGTTTGGCCAAAGGAAACAAACAAATCTGATCACCATCACCACCACATATCACCATTGCCACTCCCAACTCAAAACCCATCATGACCACTTCATTACCTAACCCCTCCCCCCCCCCCCCCCCCACCCTTTCCAGCAAAAAAAATGCCTAACCCCCACCCCCCAGCCTCTAAAAGCATCCAGAAGACCAGCTTAACCAAACAAACCCTAAGGCCTCTACCCATAATCTTAAAACTGAACCAAACAGACCCTTAACCAGGTCTGCTTTTTTTACCACTACCACCAGAGGGCCCCTACTGGTCCAGAAAGAACCAACCCAGTTAGCCAAACCATCAAAAGAGGTCTCACAAACCCACATGTGCGACCTAAAGTGGACACGCACCGCAGCTAGCTTCAGGGGGCTTCGACAAACTTTCCAGTCATAGTCATCGGAGCCCACCACCACCATCCTCATCATTTGGCCAAGAGGAATTCGGAGCCATTAGCCAGCCCCCGATAATAAGTGGACTGCACGTGCCATTGCTACACCATGTCGTGTCCAGGCGTAGGTAAGCCCAGTCAGCGCAAAGTCAGCATTAACTAACCAATCAAAAAGTGCCACATGTCATTTGACCAGCACAATCAGTAATATAGTCAGCGTTGACCAACGAATCACATATTAACACATGGGAGTTGACTGCCACGTGGCATGCCATGTTGGTGCCACATCATCATTGACTGACCATCCATAGGTTGACACGTGAGATGTTAGAGTTGATCAACCACTCACGAGCTACCACGTGGCATGGTCTGTAATACCCTATATTTATGGAGTGTATAATAAATACATAAGATTTTGTATATTTCCCTTGACCATACTTGAAATCATACCTTTAATCGATCGAAGTTGTTTCAATCGATCAAAATTATTCATTGTCAATCGATCGAGTCCTTTTCAAGCGATTGAAACCCTACCGACATGAATTTATTACGTGTCCCCTTTTTCAATCGATCAAATCGGTCTCAATCGATCCAACTTGGCCGATCTGCTCTCAAGCAATCGAAGTAACTTCGATCATGTCACGACCCATCCCACTACGCGTGGAAATAGGACACGTGGCACGCCACCAAGGCTCATCCAAACAACAATATAACTATACGCAGCGGAAAGAACTTCAAAACAACCCTGGGTATTTAAAACTTAGGGAACATTACCCTCTGAGTTTGTAAAATCCATTGAAATCAGAGTTATAAAAGAAATTTTGTTCAATTGAAAGCGTTCACAAGAATCCATTTCAAAATACAGAGGTTCAGTCGACTGTACTAGGGTCCAGTCGACTGTGCCTGGCAGAAACTAAAACCCTAAATCCTCAACAGAGGTCCAGTCGACTGCTCAGTCGACTGGGTTAAGCAGAACCCAAAATGTAGCATATAACACAGAAGTCCAGTCAACTGACATGGGGACTCAGTCGACTGCTTTTCTATTATGAGAAGCAGTAGCCAAATTCTACAGTGGTTCAGTCGACTGATCAAGGATCCAGTCGACTGCTTCCCTTACTATTCACTTTCAGTGTCTCAAACACACGGGGTCCAGTCGACTGACCCTGGGTTCAGTCGACTGCTCCCCTGCTGGCAGCCCTGTGTTGAAAATACTAACAACTCATGCTTCTAAATTCCAACACCAATACAACCACAACTGATTTCAACATATTAAACATAACCATAGGCGTTCAATTACAAGATTACAATACTGTGAAACTAATCCATGATTCTATTACAACATTTTACAACTTACTATCCTTACACAAGTTTTAGAAATTAAACCAAAAACATATACAACTGTGGTTCCCCGGCGTTCCTCGGCCTCACTCCTCACGATTCTTCTTGTCTTTCTTCTTACCTGCAATGGAGTACATCTCCACTGCTCAGCTATATGCTGAGCGTACAATTCTAAATGTATGCTTATATGACAATTCATGGTTTAAGCATCTAAAACACATAGAAATAGTCTCTAGGGTGAGTGGTATGCATTCATCCGGTCGATGACGTAGGAGGCCCACCTCTTCCACGCATCTCGTACACTGGTTGGGCCTTCCTCCATACCAGGTACCGTGTACTGGTTGGGCCCACCTCCAATCCAGACACAACCACAATTTCTAATTCCAACAAGATCACAATCCTCAAGGTTCGAGGAGCTTACTCCGGATGAATTTGCACCAAACTCCCCTTTGACCCAAGTAGACACATAACATGCTCACATAAACAGTTATACGTGCTTTTATCATAATTTCACGTGCATAATTAACGGGCCTAACTAATACATGAATTTCGCCCGGATCCAAGAATATCAAAAGTGATGTCCAAAACATGAAAACCCATATATTTCATAGATCTAGAATTCATACCTCGTGCGAATCTCTTCAAACTTTGAAGGATCGTTTAGGGGACTAAACAATCGTCGGATTTCAAATTATACGCGATTCCTATGAGTTTTACTTGATTTTTCCCAAAAGTCTAGAATTAATATTTTTACAAAAATTGGCCAAACATGACCTAAGTGGTATCAAAACGTAGATCTTACCTCCACGAGTTCAAATATGAAATCTGGAGAAAATCTGACAGACGAACGGTCGTCGTATGTCGTCGCAAAGCCCGTTGGCTTAATCTCCTTTTCTCTCTCCTCTCTCTAGATATTTGTGAGTGTTTGGATGAGAATGAAATCTCATCCTCACCTATATATAGGCAAACTTTAGGGGAATTACGTTTACCTCCCCGCAAGTTTCTCAAACCTCTAATTAACCCATGAAACTTCGCACACGTCCATTTTATGCCTTTACGAGTGAAAACTATAAATTTCAAAAGTTTTCGACTAGGTTTCGTTTGGGTCCGAAAATAACGTCCGAAAACTATATTCTGTGGAATCTCTACGCAACCTACCTTTTTAATTAACGTATCACTCACGTTCTCACCACAGTTCTCAAAATGATATATAACAATATCGAAACTATCAGAAATTATACTACACAGGTATAATTCACTATTCATAGAATACCAGATAAGTCAAATAACATTTAAATCATATAAATGTCATTTACTCGTGCCAATGAAAATCTCAATTACCAATTTCCTCGTGTCCTTACTGACACTTCACCGTTGACCCACAGTCAACCTCAACTCAATATTAATAAACATTAATATTTCAAAATCTCAAATAATGCATGTTCAAAACCATAAATTTCTGGAACGGGTGTGACAGATCAATTGTAGCAGAATATCTTATCTTAGTTCTACACTGCACATGCCACCTTGCACCTCATCCTTTCCTTATATATATATATATTTCACATGTGTGTGTTTGTTTGCCCAACTTGAGAGTTTAGAGAGAGGGAGAGTGACATTTTATACATATACACATACATCCATATATATATATATATATACACATACACACATATATATATAATCTGTCCGAGAGAGAGACCGACGAGAAGAAGAAGAAGAAGAGGAGGAGAAGAAAGAGACAGAGGCAGAGAGAGAGAGGAAGCCATTGGAGAGAGAGAGAGCTCAAGGTCGACGTTGGCAAACGTGCCCTTACGATCTTTCGGTGAGTTCCAAACTCACTCGGTAGCAAATATATATCATTTTATGAGTTTTAGACGTAAAAGTATGACCCAAACACCCCTTAATGCTTCTGGACATTCATTGCCAGAATTGTTGAAGAGGATAACCTTCAGTCGATCGAACAAGGTTCAATTGATCGAATACACAGATTCTCAATCGATCAAAATGACTTCAATCGATCGAGACCATCTTTACTATTACGTTGACGACTATGTCTATGCCAGCTAAGGATCTAAAGAAGTAGCTTATGTTGTTACTTTGCATTGCTGTTGGACTTTATAATAATTGGTACTTGGGCATTTGTTGCTTTCAGACCTTTTCTCTGATGATGTTGTAATAACTAGAACTTTTGTAATATATTCAGTTTAGTATTATTACTGTTCTTGTTGCTTCTAGTTGGCTAGTACTATGTGGTGTGGAAAATTAGTGACATTTACTCGTCATTCCTTATGAACCCAAAAAGGAAATATGTTTTTCTCTATTTTTGCTGCTCCGGGGC
This sequence comes from Hydrangea macrophylla, assembly GCA_033977485.1. Lineage (NCBI taxonomy): Eukaryota > Viridiplantae > Streptophyta > Magnoliopsida > Cornales > Hydrangeaceae > Hydrangea > Hydrangea macrophylla. Next base: position 35,742,700 of record CM066992.1, read on the forward strand.
ATGACATGATTTTGGTATCCGAGCCTTAGGTTTGATACTTTCGTTCATTATTTGTCCTACACTATCTGGTCCTAGCATTTAAGATACCTGGGATGAGAAATGATAAGATAAGTTTGTCCTCCTGACGATAGATTAGTTTTCCTTTGTAGGTTAGCATGGATCCAGGCTTCTATATGTTTATGGACGATTCATTTGGGGGATATGTGATCCACGATGACATAGTGGAGCCAGCCATTCCAGAGATATACCATAGCCACAATCTCCAGACAACTAGTCGATATTTGGAGGAGAGGATGTGGACTTCTCTCTATATTGTGGGCACGACACACCCAACGGAGATATGCATGAATGCATATCACTATGCCATGACCCGAGCAGCCATATACTAGGAGATGGCTCAATTGATCTAGAGTAAGCTAGAGGTGGACACGATTGAGTTGCGAGCTATTCTGACAGGGCCTGTTCCCCCTGAGCCTGTAGTTACATTGTAATCACTACAAGAAAAAACCCTTTTTATGACTTTTTTTATTTTGGGCTAATGACTATTTTAAAAAAAGAGTCATAACAAATACTTTTTTCTAACATATATGACTCTTTTTGCAAATATAGTCATAAGATTGGTAAGTGGTGTTTTATTTACGACCATTTTTTTTATTAGTCATAAATAATAAGATTGATTATGACAGTTTTTTTGAAAATGGTCATAAATAATAAGAATTTTTATGACAGTTTTTTTGAAAATGGTCATAAATAATAAGATGGTCATAAATAATAAGAGTTTTTATGATAGTTTTTTGAAAATTGTCATAAATAATAAGAGTTTTTATGACAGTTTTTTGAAAATGATCATAAATAATAAGACTTTTATGACTTCATTTTTTGGTAGTCATAAATATTCTTTATTTTTATGACTCTTTTTCTTTGAATTCTAGAATCAAACGTAAGTACTGTTTTGGGAAAAATAGTGAAAAAAAGACAATATGCTAAGATTTTTAAAGTTAAGATTCTTGATTAGGGAAAGGTCCTCTGTACAAAAATATTTTGTGAAATTTTACTTGGCATACACGAATATTATGTGAAATTTCACTAAATCTTTACATGAATGTTAAGTGAAATTTCACTTAAATCGACCTTTGAGAGACTAGTTTTTTAAGAAATTACTTTTTGAAATTGGACTTCATTTTTTGAATTTCTATATTTGACCGGTTATTATATTATTTTAATTACGTGACGATATTGACGTGTTGTAGTATTACTAATTAGACTGTAATCACCGCACTGACTCGACTGTAGAAAGACTTAACTTAATCCCCTACTCGGACCCGGACATTAGAAATAAAACCGATTGCACGTAAATCGAGACCGACATATATATATATATATATATATCGAGGACTTATGCACGCAAACTGAAAAAGAGGCACAAAACCTAAGGTAGACCCCACATTGCCGGCCACATGCAGCCCATGTACCACATGGCACCACCTCCCTTGCCACTTGTCCATCCATTCGACACTTGTCCACCACCTTAACAATGTCCCTCCATGCACACTCATACAAGCATGCACATTGACACCTATCACTACACCATCTCTATATATACATGCATGCATACATGCATTACATCTTTTAGATACTTACAATCTGCACTTAGAAAGAAAGAGATAGGAGATGAGAGATACATGGAGATAGAGAAGAAGAATTAGGAATAAGTTTCCACCATTGAAGTTGAGTTCAAGTTTCCTAAAGCTCAAATTCAACATTCAAGCTCAATTTCAAGACTTGGTGAGTTTTCTAACTCACTTTAGAACATTTGTAGTATGTAGTAATGTTTAGTAAGTGTTGGAAATTTGGAAGTTTTATGTAAACTTTGGCTCTAATTTAAGGTGGGTCCCACACGTCCTTTGGGACGGGACCACATTTGAATGCATTCTCCTCCGTGAGGAGATAAACGCTGTATATTTACATGTTGAAATCCAATAAGGGCTGAATGAGAAATTGTCATCCAAAGTGACCCATGTGAAACATTGGTGAAGGAGAAAAATGTGGGAAACCTTGGTTGTCCCACATAGGAAAAACAACAAAGAACTTAAGGGTATATTTAAGAAGGAAGTCTCCTAAGGGGCATGCCCCTTTGGGGTACCCGCTTTTGTTAAGGGGGGAAGACCTAGGCCTTTGTGGGATTTATCCCACGAGGGCGCGCGCACACACACACACACACACACACACACACACATGCAAGTGCGCCGCCGTCGCCGGCCGACCGACTGGACTGGGCTTGGGCACGGGCAGTGGGTCCGTGGTCTTGGTCTTGGGCTTAGGCTTCTTTGAACAATAACTAATCTTTTTGGAGTAAATTCATTTGAATTTCCCTCCAGTTTATTTCAAATAGTCATGTCCCTCCAGAATAAGGCCCTGTTTGGTTGTGCTATTTTCGTACAGTCACCACTTTCAACAGTTGGAAAGCTCTGTTTGGATGTGTTGATTCGTACAATCACCAGACTGTCTATATATTCTCCTTTAGTTTCATTTCATAATTGTGAAATTAATCTCTCTCTCACTGCATAACATATCATTGTTGTTCGAGTATTATACTGTTTTGTGTTCGCTGTATTATGGAGATTGAAGTGCAACTTCTGCAGAATTGAAAATCTATTCTATCTTGGGAGACGATTGTTCATCAACCTTGTGCATCGAGAGGGAGCAAATTCGTCTTAAGGAAACAGTTCGCTGGGCTCAGATTCTTTCTCAAATTTTTGTTTTTGTTCATCTTAATCACTGTGAGTTTGATTTAATTACAGTTTTGTTTATACAGATTGTTTATAGGAATAACAATCTTAAGACAAATTTCAATCTGTTTTGTAAACTGTGTTCTTTATTCTGAAAGTGTGATTTCAATTAAAAACTGTTTCCAAATCTGTTTTGTTATAAAAACTGTATTTCTGAAACTGCTTTAAAAACTGTGTTATAAATCTGCTTTATAAACTTGTTTGATTAAAACTGTTTACTTAATCAAACTAGTTTATTACGAACTATTTAATTAAAACTATTTTATTATCCGTTTGATTAATCTGTTTTAATAATTTGTTTATTAAATAGTCTGTTTTATCAAACTGTTTTGGGTTTCTGAATTAGTTATTAAATCGGTCTTTCTTTTGTGATAATAGATAAACAAATCTTTTTAAAATATTTAGAATGGAAACTACTTCATCTATTCCTGTTCCTACCGTGAATCTGTCTCATGGGGAAAAACTAGAAAAATTCAATGGAACCGATTTCAAACGTTGGCAACAAAATATACTCTTTTATCTAACCACATTGCATTTGGCTAAGTTTCTTCGCGAGGATCCTCCGGAACTCGTAGAAGGAGGAATCAATAGTACTATTGTTGATTCATGGAAAAATTCCGACTTCTTATGTAGAAATTATATTTTAAATGGATTAGACAACACTCTTTACAATGTATATTGTAAAATGGAATCAGCAAAAGAACTATGGGACTCTTTAGACAAGAAATATAAAATTGAGGATGCTGGCATGAAAAAATTCATAGTTGGTAAATTTCTTGACTATAAGATGGTAGATGCAAAATCTGTAATTAGCAAAATTCAAGATCTTCAAGTAATCCTACATGATATTCATGCCGAAGGGATGTCTCTAAGTGACTCTTTCCAAGTGGCTGCGATTATTGAAAAATTGCCGCCTACTTGGAAAGACTTCAAGAATTATCTCAAGCATAAATTCAAAGAGATGAATCTTGAAGAGTTAATTGTGAGACTAAGGATTGAAGAAGATAATCGTGGTTCCGAAAAGAAGAGTGTAAGTTCCTCTCTTGGAGCAGAGGCCAATGTTGTGGAACAAGGTCCAAAGAAAAGGAAGCATGATGGCGGAGGTCCAACTCAAGGAACTCATGGTCCTAAGAAGTTCAAAGACAAGCGCTATAACTGTGGTAAAAATGGACATCGTGCAAAGGACTGTCGTAAGCCAAAGAGGAAGCCAAATCAACAAGCGAATGTGGCCGAGTTGGAGACACTTTCCAACGATGTTTCTGACATCAACCTCTTCGTGGTTGTTTCGGAATGCAATCTAGTTGGTAATACCAAAGAATGGTGGGTGGATACTAGGTCTACGCGCCACATTTGTTTAAATAAATGGATGTTCTCTACTTACAAGTTTGTGACTCACGAAGAACAACTCTATGTGGGTAATGCTTCAAGCTCTAAGGTCGAAGGACATCGGAAAGTGACTCTCAAAATGACCTCGACAAAGAACTAACTCTCAATGATGTGCTTCATGTGCTCGACATTCGCAAGAATTTGGTTTCAGGGTCATTGCTTAGCAAGAATGGCTTTAAATTGGTATTTGTTTCCAACAAGTTTGTACTCACTAAGAATGAGATGTATGTAGGAAAGGGCTACCTTAGTGATGGGCTCTTTAAGAAGAATGTAATGACTATTGTACCCAAAGCAATTAATAATAATAATGCTTCTTCTTACTTGCTTAAGTCTTCTAATATTTGGCATGCTAGATTAGGCCATGTTAATTATGATACTTTGCGTAGATTAAGTCATCTAGATTTTTTGGCAAAATTTCATATTGATAATAAGTATAAATGTGAGATATGAGTTGAGTCTAAAATGACAAGACCTCCTTTTAAATCTGTTGATCGTGATACTGAATCTTTAGATTTAATACATAGTGACATTTGTGATTTACAAACTAGAGGGGGTAAAAAGTATTTTATAATTTTTGTGGATGATTGCACTAGATATAGTTATGTATATTTGTTAAGAAGCAAAGATGAAGCAATAGAAATGTTTAAACATTATAAAAATGAAGTTGAAATCAACTTAGCAAAAAGATTAAGGCAATAAGAAGCGATAGAGGAGGTGAATATGAATCACCCTTTGAGGAATTCTGTGGAGAACATGGAATCATTCATCAAACTACCACTCCTTATTCACCTCTACGAACCAAACATTGAAAGAAATTATGAATGCTATGTTGTTAAGTTCTGGACTATCCCAGAATTTATGGGGGGAGGCGATACTCTCCACAAATTATATTTGTAGACACCCCATTTTTTCCCAACCCAATCATTTCAAAAATAAAGTGCTCATTGACACTAGCCTGTCATTTTTTTGAATCATCTCAATCAGATCTCAAATAGAAAAGATATTGCCAATCAAAGCTATGGAATCAAAAGGTCAACAATCTCGCATGCACCCGACCACACATGATTTTTGCTCCACAAAATTTTGAGAAAACTTTCGGTGGATTTACCAAAAGTGAAAAACAAACAAAATAAAAAAAAACACCCAACACAATGTTGGGATCCCATCTTCATATTACTTTCCTATCACTCACTTCTTTGTCTCCCACTCTCCTTTCTTTTTCTTTCTTTATTCCTCCCCCTCTTCTCTTCTTTTCAATATATACACCACATTCCCATCTGCACAAAGAGAGGGAGAACCCCACTCCCTCATCTCTTCCTCATCTCTCTTCTCCAAAATTCAATCACCATTGAAGGACCAAACAGTCCATTTTGCTAAAGTTCACTGCTGTGATGATAATCAAGGTATCACCACGAATTCATTTTTGATTCAAATCAAATAAAACCAATTGGAGAGTGTTCTTAACTCAAAGATATTGGTCTATGATTTTTTTTCAGAATTTTAAAAAATCATATGACCCATTTTCAAAGCATAAACACACAAGGCATACAATCTGCCAGAAACATCACAACAGTGACACCATATCACGTTCACTGTTTGGACTACTTCAAGCTTTTTTCTTCACTCCATTTTTTTTGTCCATTAACTATAGCCTCTTAACTACGTCTGTGAATTTTTTTGATTTTTATTTTATCAGTTTAGTGTTTGAAAAAAATCGTCCAATTTCAGTCGACAGTGTAGTCCATATTTCTGAGTAAGGGTGCTTTTAAACTCAATTTCTCCCAATCTCCAAAAGATATTGCAAAATGGTTTTCTATCATGGAAACTAGACTCATTTAGGAACTTTCTCTCAAAATTTCAAAAAATTGGGAACAACAAAACCTATCCATTCCATTTTTGGAAGATTTCTCTCAAAGCTGTGAAAAAAAACTGCACTCTGACATGAATTTTTGTAAAGGGGGCAAAAACTTTCCTTCTATCTCTTTCATTTGGGGGTTTTGATCTTTTTCAAATAAATAAATCCTAGTTTATTAGAAAACTTCTAAGAAAAACGAATAAAAAATAGAAAACAAAAAAAAGAAATTTTAATTTTTTTTTATCAAATATTCACGTTTATCAAGTTGTTCAATAACTTTGATAAATAGAAATTTGAGCATCTTTCTGCTTCTACTAAAACCGAATATGCTTAATTTATTAAGTTGATCAATAACTTTGATAAAAGGAAATTCGAACATTTTTCTTTTGGGCACCGACCTTTACTTCCGGCATAAAAAAAAAAAAAAAAAAAAAAAACCCTCGTTTATTTCTTTTGGGCACCGACCCTTACTTCCGGCATAAAAAATCAAAAATACAAAAAAAAAAAAACCTCTTTTCTTTGTTTTGGGCACCGACCCTTATTTTTGGCATAAAAAATAAAAATACAAAAAAAACATCTTTTCAATTATTTGGGCACTGTCCCTATATTCCGGTATAAAATAAAAAGTACAAAAAAAAAAGAGAAAACAAAAGAAAAATACAAAAAGGATCTCTTTTCTTTGTTTTGGGCACCGACCCTTATTTTCGGCATAAAAAATAAAAATATAAAAAAAATCTATTTTCTTTGTTTTGGGCACCGACCCTTACTTTCGGCATAAAAAATAAAACTATAAAAAAATCTATTTTCTTTGTTTTGGGCACCGACCCTTACTTCCGGCATAAAAAATAAAAATACAAAAAAAATATCTTTTCTTTCTTTTGGGCACCAACCCTTATTTTCGGCATAAAAAATAAAAATACAAAAAAAAATCTATTTTCTTTGTTTTGGGCACCGACCCTTATTTTCGGCATAAAAAATAAAAAATGCAAAAAAAATCTCTCTTTTATTTCTTTTGGGCACCGACCCTTACTTCAGGCACAAGAATAAAAGAACAGAAAAAAAAATACAAAATACAAAAAAAAAAAAAAAAAAAAACACTTCACTCTCCACTCACTTGCACAAACTCATTTCAATCTCAATCACTTTCCAAAATTCCTAGTTATACCATTTTTCACTCAAATCATTTTTCAAAACTCACTACTTCAAAGGTTAAAGCCTAGGACTACACCGTACAGGTTAAAGTTCCTAGCTACACCATCTTTGCTTAAAATACTACTTCATACTTACACGGTCTAGATCGACCAACTTTTTTAAAACACTTGCACACACACACACACACACACACATGTACAAAGCATAGAACTACGTACGACCTGATTCTCGACTTGAGATACGTATGCAACCCCTCACTTGGGTGCGGCCATAACCACATTTTTTTCAAAAACTTGTACATTCTCACACTTTCTTTCTTTTACTTATGCCTCATTATCATGAAAATCACTAGAATTGACAACTATGCTTTGCATGGATGTTCGAGGGTGCCTAACACCTTCCCTCGACATAATCGAGTCCCTGAACCCATATTTTAAAAGATCTCTGGTTTTCGCATGCCTATTCAAAGTCACACTTTTAAAGGGCCAACTTTTTTCAAAACTGTTTTTTTCAAAAGTCAAAGATGAATTACTTTAATTGTCTTTGCAGGGGTCCTAACACTCCAAATGTTAGGTGGCGACTCTGAACATTTTAAATAGGCCCTACCATACTCTTTTTACCACTCCCAATAAAATTCGTCGCATTTCACCCACTTTCAAAAGAAGCCAAGCCCACATCGACAGCCAGGCTGTGCCGAAAGAGCGAGCGTGACAGCTGGCGACTCTGCTGGGGATTCACACTCAAGAGGACTCAGGCCTTCACTTTAGTGATTCTCATTATCTTTTTTTACTAACAATTTTGTTTTATCTTTTCTTTTGTGAATCCGTATTCTTTTGTACAGGTGTTCACGACTCAGACTGAAATAAAGTAGCATGGCCAATGCCAAAATTTGCAAAGGCCAATGCCTAAATCATTTTGCACACTACACACTAGCATGCAAGCATAACATAACCTTTCCTCAAGAGGAAACCTTGTAAGATTAGATAGGGAGATGAGTATGTGGCATGGCCGTCGTGGTGTCACCGTCGGTACCGCACAGAAAACTCTCCCGCTCGAACCACCAACCTGAGAAAGTGCTTCGGCGCTGGAGGTTTGAAGGTTTGGGTACCTGGCCTGATTTAAGTCTGTATTAGGCATCAACCTCTCCACATGCTCTTACTCTCTACACATGCATCAATATTGATACATCACTCTCTTCACATGCTCTCACTTTATATATGTGCATCAACATCGATACATCACTCTCTCCACTTGCTCTTTCTTTTTTCTCTCTCTCTCTCTCTCTCTCTCTCTCTCTCTCTCTTTCTGTCACTCTCACCGACCCTCTCTCTCTTTCACTTTTTCTTTCTCTCTCTGTCACTCTTACGCTCTCTCTCTCTTTTTATTTTTTTCACCTACTCCCTTTCTTTTTCTTCATCGATCTAGTCCCTCTTTCTCTTTCCCTCATTTTAAAAACCCTCCGTATCTCCCTCTCTATATGTCTTTCTCACCCACTCTCTCTCTCTAATGAACCTCTCTCTGGTCTTCCTCTCTCAGTCTCACTCTCCTCCTCTCTTTCTTCTTCTTCCCCTCCTCTTCTATCTCTAAACTCGTCTCTCTTCTTGAAAAAAACTCACCCAACCTAGATCTGAAACAAGCCCTGTACAGGAGCTTCCCAGAGAGATCGAGAAGAGGAGCAGAGAATCGTACCAAAATGGATTTTAACACAAATCGTTGTGGTGCCTGTAAGTATAATAGAAGACGGTGCAGAAGTGATTGTCCCTTGACTCCCTACTTTCAGTATGTAGGAAGTGTGAGGGATTATGAAGCCATTCACGAGTTCTTGGGAAGCACGAGCTTTCTACGCCTTATTGAAAGGGTATCTGAGGCAGACCATCGACAAACTATCTGCTCCCTTGTGTATGAAGCCACATCTAGACTTCAGGATCCCGTTTCGGGTCTTGTTTCTTACATCCTTTTCCTCGAACAACAAGTTCTAGAACTGAAGGAACAGGTTTCACAACTCCAAGCTCAGTCAAAAAAAGAATCACCCAAACAACCCTAGGATCTTGATCTGGATCCTTGGCTCAGTTATGCCGTGGAAGATCTAGATCACAACAAAGAAATTCTTCAAAATTGTTCCAATCTCATTTCTCCCACCACAACTGCTCCAATCTCCTTGGAAATTTCTAGCTCTATCCATATTCCTCCTGTTACTCAAACTTGTACGACCTCTTCTCATTCTCGTTGGTCTGATCTGGTCCAGCACTTGCAACCTAATAACAACCACCAAACTTCTCCAAGTCCGTTGGATCTTGCTACTCCCAACACCATCTCTCCAGTCTGGTCCTTACAACCTAGCAACAACCACCAAACTTCTCCAAGTCCGTTGGATCTCGCTACTCCCAACACCATTTCTCCAGTCCGGTCCTTACAACCTATCAACAACCACCAAACTTCTCAAAGTCCGTTGGATCTCGCTACTCCCAACACGATTTATCCAGTCTCTCGTCCAGCCCGCACCCCCTCTGTTACTCCAACTTGCCCCTGCTGGTCTAATCTAGTCCAACACTCGCAATCTAACAAGTCCTAGATTCTCCTGTATCAAACAAATCCCCCGCCGAATCTTCAAGCAAGTTCGTCAAAATCACCTATTCCATCCACTGATCCTTACTCTTTCTTCACTGCCAATAATTTAGCTCAAAGCTCCTAACGATTCACAAGGTGGCATGAGACTTAGAACTAAGGCTCTTTTTATTTAAAAAAATAATAATAATAAAAAAAAAATTTAAAAAAAAAAAATTTCAAAAAAAAATCAGTAAAAAGAAGAAAGTGGAATGAACATCATGGTCCGAATTCGAGGTAGTCCCTGTACGTCGAGTGTGCATGGGATTGAGCCCACACGTCTTGCTACGCGTGTCCCTCCACCAGCTTAATGTAGTTTGGATCTTTGGGTATTGTTTTGTAGGGTAACTGGGAAGGAAAGCATCCCAGGACGGTATTATCCTTAGAAGTAAGACCTGAAGAACACTAACTCAGAGTTCTGTGTAACGGACTATAGGATCTACATGGTTGCTGAAAAGCGCGCAGGATGTCGTTAGCATTCGACCTCTAGAAGGAAGCCTCACGTTGGCAGAACTCTGTTCCCACTCATCAAAATCCAAATGTACATTTGTATCATTGTAACTTTTCATTTTTTTCTCTTTCTTTTTTTTTTTTAAAAAAATCCTCCTTGGCACTATTTTCGCTTCTTATGCAATGTACCCTCACATTGGCCTATCAGTTCAAGAATCAGCTGTGGAAGTACTATCTCTTGTTAGTAACATAAGTGCACTTTCTAAAAAGAGGGTTCTAATCCCCATCACTTTCACGATCCACTTGTGTTTGCTATCATCAATTTGAACTAGCTCAAAGGCTGACATGACATGCTTGATCATTCCTAATCCTTCATTCAAGCCTAATTCGATACAATGGCAGCACGCACAAGTCAAAATTGCGAACATTGATATTATCAAGTCCAAGCAATACTGACATATTCGCAACTGTCCAAATCATCTCGTTGCCAAGTCATTGCCAAATCAATAGGCTGCTCTACTTTTTCAAAACTTTTACTCCCTTTCAAAACAAAACAAAAATCAAAAAGGAAAAAGGAAAAAGCAAAAAGAAAAAGAAAAAATGAAAAGAAGAGAGAGAGTGTGCGTCGGCAGCAGAAAAAAAAAAAGAAAAAAAAAGAAAAAGAAAAAGTAAAGGAAGAGAGAGAGTGTGTGTCTTGACAAAAAAAAAAAGAAAAGTCAAAAAGTAAAAGAGGAGAGAGAGGGGTTGTCGGTCACGAGAAGAGGGAAAAAAAGGAAAAGAAAAGAAAAAGAAAAGGAGAAGAGATGGAGAGAGAGAAAACGTGTCGGTGGAAAAAAAAAGAGAGAGCATAAATATTCTCTCTCTCCCACATTTCTTATTCCCTCCTCCTCCTCAAACGCAGCTCTTCCGCCATCTCTGCATCTCTGTATTTCTCTCTCCTCTCCCTTCTTGCTCACTCATATTTCTCTCACTTCTCTCTCCTTACCACACCCATACTCACTGTCTTTCACCATTGTACCAGAAGTTTGATCTTGTTTTAGGCGTGGGGGTGCTCTTTAAAAAAAAAAAAAACAATTTGGAAAACAACATGGATTTGGGTGAGATAATTCTACTCTACGAAGCGTGCATTCTTCTTTGGATGGCTATGGCGGCTGCAGCTTACTTCTGGCTCAAACCGTCTAGTAATGAAGAAGGCCATAAAGATTAGGAAAAAATGTTCTTGGAAGCTCGGACCGCCCCTATGATTCAAATCATTTGTTGGGGTTGGTTATCTTTACCAATGAGCAATGGGTTGATGAAATGTAAGAGTTTTCTTGTTGTTCTCTTTTTGTTTTTATATGTATCAATAAAATATCATCAATTAAAAGGGAATGTCAAGGATTGTGTATATACATGAGCAACCAATCATATGTGTTGTTCCCATCCATCCAGTACATGCATTGTTTCTAAACCCTTTACCAACAGTCTAGTACACCCACAAGCCTTTGGTCACTCTCGCAAAAGGCCAATACTTCACCCACTGCCTAAAATTCCACTCCTTACAAGGCATCAAAATGCCACACAAGGGAAGTTTCTCCACTACTAAATATATGCATTATTTGCTTTGTATAAGTACATACATTTCTGTTATAAAAAAAAAACGAAACAAGTTCAAAAAAAAAAAAAAACAATTTGAACATGGCTGTCTTGTAATTTGTTGAAGCAAGCTTTTTTCATCATCTTGCTTTAAAATCTCATGATTCATTGGATATTGCTGTCTTGTTATTTGTTGAAGCCAATTTGGACATCGCATTGGACTTTTGGACACAACACACGATAGAACGCGCCAAAAAGGCTGTAAGACCATGATTAATCATTACAGTGTCTAACATTGCTCATCATCGCAAGTGCATGCTGCTCTACCACTTTAGCATATGGACAGTACACTCTCAGGGGAAGAAATACCTCAACTCAAGGCACGCCATACATCATCAAATACCAAGTGGGGCAGCCCACTATTCCCCATAACATTGCATGAACTTCAATGTTGCACATATATGATTTCTAAAATCCAGCTATGTTTGTGTCAAAATGATGAGAGGCAATTATTTCAGCTATCTATACACTATTATTCACTTGCTAGCCCACTTGAGCCATGCAATGAAAATCTCTTTCCAAATTCAAACCCCCTGAGGATCACCCCCACACTGGGGCAATGAAAAAAATGAAGCTCAACGAAAAAGCAAAAAAAAAAAAAAATACGGAAGCTAGACAAATCCATAGAATACTATCCAACTTGGATACTCGCTTCGAACTGGGGCAACTCCCCCAAGTCACATTACACTCGGTAATACTCACCCCACACTAGATTGGGGCAGGCAAAAAGAAAAAAAAATAGAGCATAAGGTGATCTCAGGCATCGACCTTTTTTTTAAAAAAAAAAAACTTTGAGCCTTCATGCGATCCTTCATTTCTTAACCCATGACCCTGGCCTACAATGCAACCCACTAAAAGTCCACCTTAATTGACACAAGTCTTGTTGGATTTATTAAATCATACTTTTGCATCATTTCAAAGACATGGGCCATCACATACTGTCAATTTCAAGATAGTCCGGCGGGCGTAATGAAAACCTAAGAAAAAAGGTGCTATGAATCAAGACTATGGCAAAACTGTCGATGCAGCAAATACGGACAAGGACTGGGCATTCACCGAATACTGGGGCACTGAGCTCATACGGTCAAATACGTTGCCTTCTAGTGTTCCAACAAGCAACAAGACAGACAATATCCACTAAATTATGAACATTCCTTCGCAGATGATAAACTCATGCATCAAACACTTTTGTAAATACTCTGTACATTGCATTAAAAAAAAAAAAACAAAAAAAAAAACAAAAATCATTCATACTTTACAGCATAGCAGAAAATAGATATCTTTTGTAATAGGGGCAACTGGTCCTGATACCTCCATCATCCTTGTAAGGAAAACACTCACCACTGTCCCAAATTCCAAAGCCCAACAACTGGCCCAAACTCCAAAGCCCAACCACTGGCCAAACTTCCAAAGCCCAACTACTGGCCCAACTTCCAAAGCCCAACTACTGGCCCAACCTCCAAAGCCCAACTACTGGCCTAACTTCTAAAGCCTAGTCACTGGCCCAACTCCCAAAGCCCAACTACTGGCCCAAATTCCAAAGCCCAACTACTGGCCCAAACTCTAAAGCCTAACCACTGGCCAAACTTCCAAAGCCCAACTACTGGCCCAACTTCCAAAGCCCAACTATTGGCTCAACCTCCAAAGCCCAACTATTGGCCCAACTTCTAAAGCCCAGTCACTGGCCCAACTCCCAAAGCCCAACTACTGACCTAACTTTCAAAGCCTAACCCCTGGCCCAACATACTTCAAAGACCTCTCACTTCATGCAGCCTTTGCTCAGGCTCGCCAACTCTACAACAACCCCTCTACTCAGGTCCACATGTCAAATCAACCTCTCCTCTATGGATCATCAAGAGGTACGTCCCGTACTCAGAATCAACCTGATCATCTCATCCAGTCTCAAGTATAAGTCTGTCAAGGGGCATCCTGTTCATACCTTTAAGCTCAGGAGTGAGTCCGTCAAGTGGCATCCTATTCACACTATCTATCATCGAAATCAGGAGTAAGTCCTTCAAACGGCATCCTATTCCATCACAAGCGTCAGGTATAAGACCCCCAGCGGCGTCCCATCCACTATTCACTTCCAGCACCAGGTATGACTCGTATGAGACCCTCTAGCGGCATCCTATTCACTATTCGGCATCATAATTCATTATTGAAACCGGGAATGAATCTGTCAAGAGGTATCCCATTTACAATCTCACTACCCGGAATGAGTCCATCAAGAGGCGTCCCGTTCACATTCTCGTTACCGGGAATGAGTCCTTCAATAGGCTTCCCAATAACATCTTCAAACCCAGGAGTAAGTCCGTCAAGTGGCATCCTGTTCATATCACCTACCATCAGGTATAAGTCCCTTAAACGACAATCAACTGACATCGGCATCAAGCATCAGGTATTTCTCTTACCCTCCCGCACTCTATAGCAATCACGCGCATCGCATTTTGCTATCCTTACCTTTTCACGGCGATCATGCATACCGCATTTCGCTAATTTCAAAACTCTTTACAGCAATCACGCCTTACTCGGCATTTTGCTCCCTCATATCTTCAACAATCACGCGCATCGCATTCTGTTGATCTTGTCTCCACAGCGAACACCCATCTCAGATTTTGCTACACTCATCTCTCACCTTCACGGCAATCACGCGTATCACATTTTTGTTGATTCATCTTTTATTTTAAAAGCAATCACGCCCCGCCAGGCATTTTGCTTCTCTTGTCCCAAAGCAATCACGCCCCATGTGGCATTTTGCTTTCCCGTACCCCCCGATAGTCAAACGTATCGCATTCTGTTGCTCTCGAACCTATTTTCTCATAGTGATCACGCCCCACGTGGCATTTTGCTATCTCACACACAGCAATCACGCCCCGACATGGTATTTTGCTCTATCGTCTCACACTTTTCATCACTCTTATTCTATCATAGCAATGAACTACGTCTGACCTGATTCTCCTTAACGAGATACGTAGGCAGCTCGACGAGCCCGGTCACACCACTCTCCCTCTTATATTCGATTCTCACATGAATCCCCAGCGGAGCTATTTGCCCAATCTGGTAATACTCCCAATTACCACTTGCCTACGATGACATTTCACATTTACTTGCCTACGTTGGCACCTCATACTCACTTGCCTACGATGGCATTTCACATTCACTTGCCTACGTTGGCGCCTCATTCCTACTTGCCTACGATGGCATTTCACATTCACTCGCCTACGTTGGCACTGCATACTTACTTGCCTACTCTGGCACGTCTTTTACTTATTCTCATCACTTAAAAGAAAAGGGACAAAAATGGGTCGTCTAGTTTCTTTGTCACGATTTGCTTCGCAAAACATGACAAAGAGGGGCAGCTGTAGATACCCCATTTTTGCCCAACCCAATCATTTCAAAAATAAAGTGCTCATTGACACTAGCCTGTCATTTTTTTGAATCATCTCAATCTGATCTCAAATGGAAAAGATATTGCCAATCAAAGCTATGGGGTCAAAAGGTCAACAATCTCGCATGCACCCGACCACACATGATTTTTGCTCCACAAAATTTTGAGAAAACTTTCGGTGGATTTACCAAAAGTGAAAAACAAACAAAATAAAAAAAAAGCACCCAACACAATGTTGGGATCCCATCTTCATATTACTTTCCTATCACTCACTTCTTTGTCTCCCACTCTCCTTTCTTTTTCTTTCTTTATTCCTCCCCCTCTTCTCTTCTTTTCAATATATACACCACATTCCCATCTGCACAAAGAGAGGGAGAACCCCACTCTCTCATCTCTTCCTCATCCCTCTTCTCCAAAATTCAATCACCATTGAAGGACCAAACAGTCCATTTTGCTAAAGTTCACTGCTGTGATGATAATCAAGGTATCACCACGAATTCATTTTTGATTCAAATCAAATGAAACCAATTGGAGAGTGTTCTTAACTCAATGATATTGGTCTATGATATTTCTCAGAATTTTAAAAAATCATATGACCCATTTTCAAAGCACAAACACACAAGGCATACAATCTGCTAGAAATATCACAGCAGTGACACCATATCACGTTCAGTGTTTGGACTACTTCAAGATTTTTTGTTCACTCCATTTTTTTGTCCATTAACTATAGCCTCTTAACTACGTCTGTGAATTTTTTTGATTTTTTTTATCAGTTTAGTGTTTGAAAAAAAATCGTCCAATTTCAGTGGACAGTGCAGTCCCTATTTCTGAGTAAGGGTGCTTCTAAACTCAATTTCTCCCAATCTCCACAAGATATTGCAAAATGGTTTTCTATCATGGAAACTAGACTCATTTGAGAACTTTCTCTCAAAATTTCAAAAAATTGGGAACAACAGAACCTATATCCATTCCATTTTCGGAAGATTTCTCTCAAAGCTGTGAAAAAAACTGCACTCTGACATGAATTTTTGTAAAACTTTCCTTCTATCTCTTTCATTTGGGGGTTTTGATCTTTTTCAAATAAATAAATCCTAGTATATTAGAAAACTTCTAAGAAAAAAGAATAAAAAACAGAAAACAAAAAAAAGAAATTTTATTTTTCTTTTTTTTACCAAATATTCACGTTTATCAAGTTGTTCAATAACTTTGATAAATGGAAATTTGAGCATCTTTCTGCTTCTAATAAAATCGAATATGCTTAAGATACACACACACATGTACAAAGCATAGAACTACGTACGACCTGATTCTCGACTTGAGATACGTATGCAACCCCTCACTTGGGTGTGGCCATAACCACATTTTTTTCAAAAACTTGTACATTCTCACACTTTCTTTCTGTTACTTATGCCCCATTATCATGAAAATCACTAGAATTGGCAACCATGCTTTGCATGGATGTTCGAGGGTGCCTAACACCTTCCCTCGACATAATCGAGTCCCCGAACCCATATTTTAAAAGATCTCTGGTTTTCGCATGCCTATTCAGAGTCACACTTTTAAAGGGCCAACTTTTCTCAAAACTATTTTTTTCAAAAGTCAAAGATGAATTAATTTAATTGTCTTTGCAGGGGTCCTAACACTCCAAATGTTAGGTGGCGACTCTGAACATTTCAAATAGGCCCTACCATACTCTTTTTACCACTCCCAATAAAATTCGTCGCATTTCACCCACTTTTAAAAGAAGCCAGGCCCCACCGACAGCCAGGCTGTGCCGAAAGAGCGGGCGTGACAATATTCTCAACAAAGTGCTTCACAAGAAAACCCGAAAGACACCTTATGAATTATGGAAAGGTCATAGACCATGTTACAAATTCTTAAGAGTGTGGGGGTGCTTAGCAAAAGTGGCGGTCCCTAAACCTAAAAGGGTGAAAATAGGACCCAAAACCATTGACTATGTATTCATTGGTTATGCCAATAACATTAGTGCATATCGCTTTTTGGTGTACAAATCTGACATTCTCGATATTCATGTCAATACGTTTATAGAATCAAGGGATGCCACATTCTTTGAGGATATATTCCCATATAAGAATGCACCAGAGTCGAGAGTGTCCAAAAGACCTCTAGATAGTACAAATGATACTCCAATAGATCAAGACCCTTCTGACTTGGAACCTAGATGGAATAAGAAGGCAAGAGTGGCAACATCCTTTGGCCCTGATTTTCTAACAAATTTGGTAGAAGATGAATGTCGAATGTTCAAGGAAGCAATGTCCTCTCTGGAAGCTTTATATTAGAAAGAAGCTATCAATAGTGAAATTGAATCTATTATGCAAAACCATACTTGGGAATTGGTGGATCTTCCATTTGGCTCAAAACCTCTGGTTATAAATGGATCTTCAAAAAGAAGATGAAAGCAGATGGATCAATAGATAAGTATAAAGTCAGACTTATAGTCAAGGGCTATAGGCAAAAGGAAGGACTTGATTATTTTGATACTTATTCTCCTGTTATAAGAATAACATCTATTCGGATGCTCATTGATATAGCATCACTGAATAATCTTTAAATCCACCAAATGGATGTAAAGACAGCATTCTTGAATGGCGAATTAGAAGAAGAAATATATAGGGAACAACCCGAAGGGTTTGTGGCTCCTGGACAAGAGAATAAAGTGTGCAGGCATGTTAAGTCTTTGTATGGCCTAAAACAAGCACCGAAACAATGACATGAGAAATTTGATAATGCAATATTATCAAATGGATTCAAAATCAATGAGTGTGACAAATGTGTATATGTGAAGAACACTCTAAAAGGATATGTCATTGTATGTCTTTACGTTGATGATATGCTTATTGTAGGTAGCAATACCGAGATGATAAGAATTACCAAACAATTAATAGCTTTGACATGAAAGACATGGGTATCGCAGATGTTATATTAGGAATTAAAATTTCTAAAACATCTGAAGGACTAGTATTGTCTCAATCTCATTACATTGATAAGGTACTTGTAAAATTTAAGAAGTATGAGATCAAACCTAATAAGACACCAATCGATGTGAGTCTTCACTTAGCTAAGAATAAAGGAATAAGCATATCTCAACTAGAATACTCACGTATCATAGGCCGTCTAATGTACATTATGAAATGCACTCAACCAGATATAGCCTACTCAGTGAGTAAATTAAGTCGATTTACAAGTAATCCTGGAGAAACTCTCTAGAAGGCTATACTAAGAGTTTTGGGCTATTTAAAGGATACTCAAAACTATGGACTGCACTTTACCAGATATCCTCACATACTCAAAGGTTACTATGACGCAAATTGGATATCTGATTTTAAAGACTTAAAATCCATAAGTGGATATGTCTTTACACTTGGAGGTGCAGCCGTAGACTGGAAATCCTCAAAACAAACGTGTATTGCAAGATCTACAATGGAATCCGAATTCATTGCCTTAGATAAAGCTGGAGAAGAAGCCGAATGGCTTCGTAACTTCCTAGAGGATATTCCAAATTGGTCAAAACCTGTGCTTGCTATATGTATACATTGTGATAGCCAATCTGCGATTGGTAGAGCACAAAGTCACATGTATAACGGTAAGTCTCGTCATATTCGTCGACGACATAATATCGTTCGACAATTGCTCTCAAATGAGATCATATCCATTGACTATGTAAAGTCAAAAGAAAATATAGCGGATCTACTTACAAAAAGGCTAATGAGAGAGCAAGTGGAAATTTCATCGAGGGGAATGGGTTTAAAGCCTATGCATTAAACAAGAGTCATCATGGTGGCAACCCAACCTAGTTGACTGGAGATCCCAAGATCTAGGTTCAATGGGCAAATCGAACTATGTAGTACTCGGAATACACTAAGAAGAATTATATCTTCCTTCTCCCATTTCAAAGATAAGTCAGTGTCTATTTGCCGCGAGAAACAGGACAAGATATGCTTTTAATGGTCTCTATACCTTGAATAACATCCAAGTGGGGTATTACATGATACTCTTCATAGATACCAACTACATGAGTAAGAAGGGGCCGCTTCTATGAGAATTTGAAGGCTGAATTCTCTAAAACACTCACGAAACTAAGAGGTGTTCAAGGCCAAAATGAACACAAACGTGAGAACCAAATCTGTAAGAAGAATTGCTGTGTGAATTCTATTGTCTAGGTTTACACAAATGGCTAGGAGTTCAAAGATAATCTCATCTACTCACTGGCTAGTAAATCTGATAGTTTTACACTAGGGCAAGTTCAAAGCCACTAGGCTACATAGTTTGAAGTAGTAATTCTTCATCGATACTCGAACTATGTCAGCATTTTCATTTACATTGTTAGGTCGCCAATTTCATTCATGTGGGGGATTGTTAGAAAATTGGAAGTTTTATGTAAACTTTGGCTCCAATTTAAGGTGGGTCCTACACGTCCTTTAGGGCAGGACCACATTGGAATGCATTCTCCTCTGTGAGGAAATGAACGCCGTATATTTAAATGTTGAAATCCAATAAGAGATGAATGAGAACTTTCCATCCAAAGTGACCCATGTGAAACATTGGTGAAGGAGGAAAATGTGGGAAACCTTGGTTATCCCACATAGGAAAAACAACAAAGAACTGAAGGGTATATTTAAGAGGGAAGTCTCCTAAGGGGCATACCCCTTTGGGGTACCCACT
This sequence comes from Hydrangea macrophylla, assembly GCA_033977485.1. Classification (NCBI taxonomy): domain Eukaryota; kingdom Viridiplantae; phylum Streptophyta; class Magnoliopsida; order Cornales; family Hydrangeaceae; genus Hydrangea; species Hydrangea macrophylla. The sequence goes on from CM066992.1 coordinate 35,762,642, forward strand.
TTTGTTAAGGGGGGAGGACCTAGGCCTTTGTAGGATTTATCCCACGCGCGCGCGCGCGCGCACACACACACACGCGTGTCGCTGCTGACCGACCGGCTGGGCTGGGCTTGGGTGCAGGCTGTGGGTCCATGGTCCTGGTCTTGGGCTTGGGCTTCTTTGAACAATAACTAATCTTTTTGGAGTAAATTCCTTTGAACTTCCCTCCAATTTATTTCAAACAGTCATGTCCCTCCAGAATAAGGCCCTATTTGGTTGTGTTGTTTTCGTACAATCACCACTTTCAACAGTTGCAATGCTCTATTTGGATGTGTTGATTTGTATAGTCACCAGACTGTCTGTATATTCTCCTTTAGTTTCATTTCATAACTACAAAATTAATCTCTCTCTCTCTCTCTCACTGCATATCATATCATTATTGTTCGAGTATTATACTGTTTTGTGTTCACTATATTATAGAGATTGAAGTGCAACTACTGCAGAATTGAAAATCCGTTTTATCTTGGGAGACGATTGTTCATCAACCTTGTGCACCGAGAGGGAACAAATTTATCTTAAGGAAACAATTCGCTGGGCTCGGATTCTTTCTCAAATTTTTGTTTCTGTTAATCTTAATAACTGTGAGTTTGATTTAATTATAGTTTTGTTTATACAGATTGTCTATAGGAATAACAGTAAGTGCTTGATGTTGTTATTTTGAGATTTCCATGCCATGTAAGGCAAATCTTCAAATTTTGGAAGCAGAAACTTCCAACAGAGTGTAGTTTAGTAAAATGAACGTTTTGAGCAGCTCAAAAATCTAATTGAAGCTAGGTTTTTTTTGTGAAGAAATCTAACTCATTCATATACAAATAACTCTTCTATAGCTTGGTCTAAAAATCACTCCTTCATAGGTGAAATGCACGTACAACGCAGTGCTATAAATATGGGATATAGAAACTTTTAGCAGAACATAGTTTAGTAAAATGAATATTTTGAACATCTCAAAAATCCGACTGAAGCTAGGTTTTCTTGTAGAGAAAGCTAACTCATTTATCTTCAAATAACTCTTCTATAGCTTGGTCTAAAAATTAATCCTTCATAGGTGAAATGCACGTACAACGTAAACTCTAGGACAGAGCAGTCTGAAAATTTAAGAAATGTCTAAGTAAAATAAACATTTTGAGCAGCTCGAAAATCTAAATAAAGCTAGATTTATTTTGTACATGAAGATAATCCAATTACCTATAATGTTCTAGTTTTGAGTTTGATCTACAAAGCAATTTATCATGCCCAAATAAATCATATTAATTCTGTCAACACAGTGAAAATATATCCTGGCAGATTGCACAGCTTTTTATATGATGTTTTGTTTATGCATTGTGTTGATTGATGATGCTAGTTTTTCGATACCCGTGTTGTTATGAAAATCTTATGCCATAGTAGTGCTATTGCATAGATGAGCATGTTAAGGGTTTCATCTATCTGTTTTTTGGTATCAAATCCATGCTATAGATCCATGAGCTACATGCTATGTTTCCGTTGTTATGAAACTAGTATGATGACCATTGAAAGTTCATACCCGAGCTATAAGTATGTTGTATGGCACTATTATTGCATTGATAGTGATTGGGTAAGTTTCCATTGTAAGTATATTATGATATAAAATAGAATGACAAATGTATAAATGTAACTTCGAAAGTATAATCGTAAGTCCTTTAATGGACTAATTTCTGAAATGAGTGAAGCGTGCACAGTCAGAGAAACATAAGGGTCAGTGGTGCTATGTTAGAAGCAGCTTATGCTGAGGATACTTGTCAGATAGGTAATCCAGGCCATAGAGGTTGGGATAGTGAGAAAAGGGTATGTTTGACAAATGTTAAAGTTGTGTATCATTTCGATTCTTCGTGACGAAATGGATATAGTGAACACTTCGATTCTTGGTGACGAAGTGACGGTTATAAAGTTATGCATCATTTCGATTCTTCGTGACAAAATGGATACGGTGAACAATTCGATTCTTCGTGACGAAGTGACGATTATAAGGTTATGTATCATTTTGATTCTTCATGATGAAATGGATACGGTGAACATTCAATTCTTCATGACAAAGTGACGGTTATAAGGTTGTGTATCATTTCGATCCTTCATGACAAAGTGGATACGGTGAACACTTCGATTCTTCGTGACGAACTGACGGTTGTAAAGTTGTGTATCATTTCGATTCTTCATGACGAAATGGATATGGTGAACACTTTGATTCTTCGTGACGAAGTGGCGGTTATAAAGTTGACTATCCTTTCAATTCTTTGTGATGAAAACGGATACGGTGAATGCTTCGATTCTTCGTGACGAGGTAGTTACTGAGAGGTATTTTGGTTAGTAAATGGTGTCGGTTGATAGTAATGGGTAGTAGTGGCATTAAGGATGTCAAAATGAGTCAAGTTGGTTGTTCGTATTCTTTTCGAATACTTAGTCGGGCACATTAGTGGTCATAATTCGATGATGAGAACGTGAAGATTTTAAAAGACGTATTAAAAAGCAGAAATCATATTATTGTTATGTGAGGCTATATACGTTCCATTTGATTTAGTTTTATTACTCGGCTTTTATAAGCTAACGACGTTCATGTCGCTGGATATTTTTATCCAGGTGATGAGTATACAGGATATGATGCTATGTAAGAGGAGGACATGGAGGAAGAGTACACCGAAGATGGCTATGGTCACGCTAGTTAGAGAGAAGACTAGTAGTTATCTTTTGTAAATGTTTTTGATTATAAACTCTATCAAAAGACTTATCCTAACTCTTGTAATAGTTTTTGTAAGACCCGAAAGCCATAAGACTCTGATGTAATAGGTAGGTAATACCGTTGCCTTTTATTGTAATATAATTATGTAAGCAAATGTTGGTTTTATCCTTTGGTAGTTACACTTATCATTATTATTGCTTGGTTATGGACAATATGGTGATGGAACCAGTCACGTTCCTCAGGATCCAAGATGAAAATTTTAAAATTTTCCCTATTTTGGCTACGCCGAGGCGTGACAGGGATTTTTGGTATCAGAGCCTTAGATTAAGACATGTACACCGATTGTCCTACACACTTAAGTTATAAACCGTTAAACCTTTTTCACCTATGAAGATATTAATCCTATGAAAGATTTAGAGGGAAGAGGGCTAGAGTTGGACGACCACTTTGGAATAGGATTCCCAGTATCTAGAGCTCTATTTGTAATAGGGCTAGTAGCCCATCTTTTGTGTATATAATCATGCTCAAGCATGTAACACGTGTTAGTAGTAACGTGTACGGCTTTTCTATGCATATGTTTTTGGTACTGTTTACCCTACTATGTATATTTTCAGGGGACGCGCTTTCCTATGTAAATATTTTTGCAACTATGTTGTACTATGTAAATATTTAAAGTCATTAATGAAGACTTATTTCCTTTATATGATGCTACATATTATGGTGTGAATACTTGATGTATTATGTACTTGTATTAGAATTGCTATCTATACATTTAGTCATTTATATCTCGTATCCCTGGTTAGGATTGGAGAGTAACCAATTAATATCCCTGTAGGTACATAAGCACACAAGCACAATGACAGGCAGACCGAGAAGAAATCGCAATGGAGGGCCACCAGATCCCATTCTCGAAGGAATTGATCCTATTGGAATCTTCGGCGCATTTCTGCTGCGTCTGGACTATATAGGAAACAACCATGGAAATGGCAACAACAACAACTGCACCGGACCACCACCTCCGGCTAGAGACAGATTGCTTGAAGGATTCAGAGCTCTACGCCCTGATAGGTTTGACGGCACAGGTGAATCATGGCGAGCAGAACAATGGTTGAGAGATATGGACTACATATTTGAATCAATAGAGTGCTCAGAAATGGAGAAGTGCCGTCTCGCTACTCTCACTTACGCGGCGACTGATTCATGGGATGCCGAGAGAGCAACCATCAAAGTAGAAGCTGCAAGAAGAGTGACATGGACCACCTTTCGGGAGAAAATTTTGGATAAGTACTTTCTAGACGATGAGAAGGACCAAAGAGAAAAAGAGTTCATCAAACTAACTTAGGGGAATAAAACTGTATGAGAATACACATCGTAATTTGAATGCTTCTCCCGCTTTGCCCCTCACATGGTTGGGACCCTTCAAAAGAAGATCAAGAAGTTTCAGCGAGGACTCAATCTGCACCTTCAACATCTGACATTGGGACACCTGAATCAAACTTTCGAGACATTAGTTAGGTTGGCGGCAGGTTTGGAAAGAGATGGCTGCCAAGGCCCGAAGCAAGTTGTCAAGACCCAAATTTTCATTATTAAAATTCATAAAATATCATCATGCATTAACCAACCAACCTTAGACACGTGTTAAAATTCCATTGGTCTTTCACCTAACTAACTAACCTACATGTGATCTTAAGAAAATGGCTTAGTAGGAGGCTCCTACCCAACACCGACGTGCCCCTTATATATCACACACAACTTATTAACACAAACATATATATTAAATACAATTATCAACTCACCAAAAATATGCATGTCAAGATACACATTAATATAGAACATACATGTACACATACATGTATGTGTGTGTGTGTATGTGTATGAGAGAAAGAGAGAGTTAGGAGAAAGAAAGAGAGAAACAGAGAGTTTGTGAGAAGTTCTTGTGAACTCTCAAGGTGGTTCATTTGGGGGTTAAAATATCATACTAGTGGTGGTGCATAGTTCCAGTGGTGAAAGAAGTTGAGCCAAAACTAGAAGCTTCAAACTCTATCGTCAATTAGTGAGTAAATTGTATATTTTACTCCTTTTGGTATCTTGTACCTCTTGTTCATATTTTCAATCATTCATTAACAACACTAAGGGTATTTTGGTCATTTTGAATTTGTCAATTCATCACAAATCATTTTAAAGAATTTTCCAAAATTTGGTGAGTTCTGGATACCAACTGGTATTTATCTGAAATTTTCAGTTCGTAAAATGGCTATAGAATATGAGTTTTTAACATTAAAATTACTTTTAAAATTTTGTAAAACTCTGAAAAATAAATGGTCAATATCGTTGTGACCAGAATAATATTTAGACACTATTTTTCTAAAGTTTGGGGATAAAAGTTTGTATCACTTATTTTGGAGCAAAGTTGATATAAAAAAAGCTATATAATTTTTCATATACTATTGTAACAAACTCCGAATCCACTGCAGCCAATGGTGTTAGTTTTGTAATAATATAAAGATAATTTTAGTAAGGGAAAATTTAATTTTGGTAGAATTACAAAACTACCCCTAAGAAGGCATAATTATAGTTTTGCCCCTACGCTTTGAAGTTAGACTAAATGACAAGTTTTATCAAATACATTGTGTAGGACTTGAGGGTTAACTTATCTACAAAAGAAGTACTATAATCACACAAACTACCAAGGTGAGTTATCGTTTTCCTTTTTACTAATTCAACTCCTCATGAGTGAATCTTATCCTATTACTTGAACAAGCTTTTCTTTATTTATGAAATCGTTGATTTAATATTTGTTCTGGAACACGTCGATTCGTTCCACAGAAAGAGGTTATCCTAGTTGATGTTATTGTAAGTTCCATATTTCTTTGATTTCAATGTCAGTTACCACCATTCTACGTTATTATATATTGGTTCTATTAAGAATCTACTAGCCCCTATGTGGGATGATCCATATTGGATCTACGAGTGGTCCTAAAGTTGGTCGACCCTCCTTATTGGGTCTACGAGTGCTTCTGATCAGTTAGCTATTGCAGTATATGTATATGTATGTGTTCGTGAATGGATGGTTGGTAACCTGACCTTCTATATATGTATTTGTTATGCTTGTCCTGATGATATTCTACTCTCTTGATATATCGATTGTTATAATTACCTCATTTACCATTGATATACAGATTTCTCTTTATACACATCATCCAGGATTATGATTATTCACTGAGTCTTCTACTCACACTCTCCAAATCTTTCTAACCCCTTTCAGGTGATGAAAAGTATAAGAAGGTGGGGTATAACCTTGTTGAGGAAGACCTATAGAAGACGAACAACTTAAAATACTAGCTACCTTGTTAAATAGCATGAGTAATTCCAAATAGAATTCTCAAAGGCAATATTTAAAGGCCCAAGTTAGCCAATAAGAATATAATGTAATAAATTTGCAATGATTTGTAATATTATGGTTTTCATGACCTGTATTTGTAATAAAATTTTAATTATGTTACTTCTGCTAGTCTTTGTACAAGTTATAAGGCCTTGGTGGCAGGGTCACGTGCCTTAAATCCACCAATTGGGTTTTGGGGCGTGACAAGCTTGGTATCAGAGCAATAGTTCTAGGGCCGTTAGAAAGCCTAACTATTTAGTAGGATTGTACGCTAAATTCCTATACTTTGGTATGGTAAATTCTATTTGGATATAAATATAAGGTAAGAAATACTACAAATTAGATTATTGTTATGTAGTCAGAGAAGTACTAACAAGGAGTAAGCTCAATCAACATGGATGAAGCAGCGAATGCTAGATTTGAACGTGTTGAACAAATCATCGAAGGACTGGCTTATACTACCCAAGATAGAGTAGCTAATTATGAGGATAGTGGTAATGGAAGTAAAAATAATAGACACCGGGGAATTCAGATAATGGTGGAGCAATTTCAGTACGACCACCAACTTTTGATGGCAGTGCAGACCCTACCAAGGCTGAAGCATGGGTCCGTCGGATGGAAAAGATTTTCAAAGTCTTTCCATGTCCCGAGAAAGAAAAAGTGAAGTATGCCACCTTTACCTTAATAGGGGAGGTGGATCATTGGTGGACTACAATGGAGGAAAGCGAGCCCGAGATGAGCTGGCAACGATTCTTTGAGGTATTCTATGGTATGTACTTCCTAGACTCTATGAAGGAACAGAAGGCTAAATATTTCATAAACCTGAAGCAGGGAAACATGACGGTGCTCCAATATGCTATGGAGTTCTCTACCTTATCCCATTTTGCTATGTATCTAATCCCTTTCAGGTGATGAAAAGTATAAGAAGGTGGGGGATAACCTTGTTGAGGAAGACCTATAGAAGACGAACAACTTAAAATACTAGCTACCTTGTTAAATAGCATGAGTAATTCCAAATAGAATTCTCAAAGGCAATATTTAAAGGCCCAAGTTAGCCAATAAGAATATAATGTAATAAATTTGCAATGATTTGTAATATTATGGTTTTCATGACCTGTATTTGTAATAAAATTTTAATTATGTTACTTCTGCTAGTCTTTGTACAAGTTATAAGGCCTTGGTGGCAGGGTCACGTGCCTTAAATCCACCAATTGGGTTTTGGGGCGTGACAAGCTTGGTATCAGAGCAATAGTTCTAGGGCCGTTAGAAAGCCTAACTATTTAGTAGGATTGTACGCTAAATTCCTATACTTTGGTATGGTAAATTCTATTTGGATATAAATATAAGGTAAGAAATACTACAAATTAGATTATTGTTATGTAGTCAGAGAAGTACTAACAAGGAGTAAGCTCAATCAACATGGATGAAGCAGCGAATGCTAGATTTGAACGTGTTGAACAAATCATCGAAGGACTGGCTTATACTACCCAAGATAGAGTAGCTAATTATGAGGATAGTGGTAATGGAAGTAAAAATAATAGACACTGGGGAATTCAGATAATGGTGGAGCAATTTCAGTACGACCACCAACTTTTGATGGCAGTGCAGACCCTACCAAGGCTGAAGCATGGGTCCGTCGGATGGAAAAGATTTTCAAAGTCTTTCCATGTCCCGAGAAAGAAAAAGTGAAGTATGCCACCTTTACCTTAATAGGGGAGGTGGATCATTGGTGGACTACAATGGAGGAAAGCGAGCCCGAGATGAGCTGGCAACGATTCTTTGAGGTATTCTATGGTATGTACTTCCTAGACTCTATGAAGGAACAGAAGGCTAAATATTTCATAAACCTAAAGCAGGGAAACATGACGGTGCTCCAATATGCTATGGAGTTCTCTACCTTATCCCATTTTGCTATGTATCTAATCCCTTTCAGGTGATGAAAAGTATAAGAAGGTGGGGGATAACCTTGTTGAGGAAGACCTATAGAAGACGAACAACGTAAAATACTAGCTACCTTGTTAAATAGCATGAGTAATTCCAAATAGAATTCTCAAAGGCAATATTTAAAGGCCCAAGTTAGCCAATAAGAATATAATGTAATAAATTTGCAATGATTTGTAATATTATGGTTTTCATGACCTGTATTTGTAATAAAATTTTAATTATGTTACTTCTGCTAGTCTTTGTACAAGTTATAAGGCCTTGGTGGCAGGGTCACGTGCCTTAAATCCACCAATTGGGTTTTGGGGCGTGACAAGCTTGGTATCAGAGCAATAGTTCTAGGGCCGTTAGAAAGCCTAACTATTTAGTAGGATTGTACGCTAAATTCCTATACTTTGGTATGGTAAATTCTATTTGGATATAAATATAAGGTAAGAAATACTACAAATTAGATTATTGTTATGTAGTCAGAGAAGTACTAACAAGGAGTAAGCTCAATCAACATGGATGAAGCAGCGAATGCTAGATTTGAACGTGTTGAACAAATCATCGAAGGACTGGCTTATACTACCCAAGATAGAGTAGCTAATTATGAGGATAGTGGTAATGGAAGTAAAAATAATAGACACTGGGGAATTCAGATAATGGTGGAGCAATTTCAGTACGACTGTGGACACGCGGAATCGGACCACTTCTCTTGTTTGAGATTGTTTTGAAATTGATTTGAAAGAAAGAAAATAGGTCTGTTGAAAACAGATACAGAGTCGCCACTTGGTCTTTAAGGAACCAAGAAACCTAATTTTGACTCACCCAAATGGATAAAGGGCACCGGCCCTTCATAACCAAAGAACTTGGTTCGGGGTTTTGGTACGAGAGAGGAAGGAGCCTTTGTCGCGACTAAAACACCCTCAACTCGCCCCATCTTTCGACGGGCCTCAATTAGCATCCAAACAATCATCTTATACTATCTATGGTTCGGCAATTAATACTATGATAGTATATTACATTACATAAGAAACTTGAAAATGGAAGATCTAAAGATAAAATATCATTCATAAGATCGAAATCAAATATCATGCAATGTAAAGTGAAAGATCACACAAATAAACCTAGGAAAAATCGTCTAATCATATATCAATTAATCAAGTTTTCCTAATCTAAAGGGGGACATGAATTGTTCTTGAAACAAATAAACAAAGAAATCAAAATATGCTTAGCGAACTAGTATGATGCATGTTATTCTTTGATAAAAGAAGACCTCTCAATCCCCGGGACGGATGAGAAAGGATGAATAGATCAAGGGGAAGCATGAACGGGTGATCGAGTTCATTCCTTATAATCTCCTTAGATTAAGAGTTACAAAAACCCCAAATCTTGCATGAATGCAATGTATGTATCTAAAAATGTGCAAAGGTTGTAGTGTGTTTTGTGTACATGGATTTCTAGAATGGCTTAGAAGTCTAAAATGTGCAAGAATGAATGAATGAAATTAACATGAGATGTGTACAAATGTAGTATGGACTACTTCCTAAGATATGAACTAATTTGGAATGCATATGAGCATCAAATCAAAGAATGAAAGTTGAAATGTACTTGCTGTGAATAGTGGACAGAACAGTAGCATGATCTTTTGGAATTTGAAAAGAGGGGTTAGGAATGTTTTCAATGCATGATTTTTTATGGAGATGTTCCGTATTGTGTCTAGAACACAACCCAAAAGGCCAATCTTGAATAGCTATCACAGATTGAGAGAAATTATATAAACAATAGAGGTCACTCAGAAACAGAGTTCGTACTGTCAACTGAAATGTTAGAAAATCTTAGAAAATGAAAACGAATGATCTAGAGGCCCATTTTATACAGAAAGTTTCCTAAGACATTGAATTTTAAGGGAAAAATAAGTTAGGACCACCCCTTTTGGAAAAGTTTTCTGGAAACGAGGTCGTAGGTTGACCTAGCTGCTGTGACAGCAAAAACAGAATGTTTGGAAGGAATGTTGGGACCCAAATGGACCATTTCCAAGTACTTCCAAGTCAAACCAAAAATCATAGGTGTTCTCCAATGAGTTAGGAAGACTTTCCAAGTGGCCTTGTATCCATATGTTGAGTATTGAGTTCTAGAAAAATCTTTAAACTCAACTCACTCACTGTTTTGACTCATTGTTTTGAAGATTTTGGGGAAAACAAAGTTTTGTTTCTTGAAACCAAATGAGAGGGATTGAGAGGGGTTTTGAAATAGATGTTTTGAAAACATGTTTTCAACACTCAATAAGGATCATAGCCACTTAGAATACCTACATCAAACTCATCATTTAAGAACCTCCAAGATTGTTGGAGAGATTTATTTTATTTTTTGGGCATAACTTCAATACATTCCAAGAATACCTTGGAAGTATTGAGGTTATGATCATCATCTATCAAACATGTTTTTGAGGTCAAGAGCTACTATCCATAAGGATTCACTCACCCCAAACTTCATGTCATCACTTAGATGATGATGAACTAGTAAGTAAATAAAGAAAAGAAAAAGAAATGAGATAAGGAGAGATGAACATATATATAATCAAAGCAAGTAAATAGCAATCAATAGATGATAATCAATGTGATTTTGGACTTGTAGCTTGGTGTTTCACTCATAGATTTTGACATTTGGACATGGAAGTAGCTTCCTAACTCAAGAATGCTCAAGAATGGTGATTGGGGGTGTTTGGAATGTGAAGTATAAGAGAGGTAATGGAAGAAAACAAGATTAAAACTCACTTTCTATAGCAAAATAGTAGGAGGAAGCTCCTTTTCTCTCTTCTAAACCTATCTCTATCTCTCTTCTTCTCTACAACTTTTCAAGCTTTGCACTTGGCCCCCCCAAAATGAAGAGCAATGGGGGGTTTATATAGGCCAATTTGGGGTGGTTTTGGGGTTTTAGAAGTACTCCCATTGGTCCCAAACAACTGTGAACACAAAACTATGTCGTTTTGACTTTCAATTAATCAAATTGGACCCCCAAAAAAATTACAAAAATGGACTCTGCGAGGTTTGAGTGCCGCGGCGGCACTGGGCCAGTGCCGCGGCGGCACTGGGCCAGTGCCGCGGCGGCAGTGGGCCAGTGCCGCGGCGGCAGTGGGCCAGTGCCGCGGCAGCACTGCTCCTCAGACGCCCAGAAATTTACGTTTAGGCCCCAGAGGTTCCGGTATTCGCGAAAAGGCCCTATTTTGTCCGAAATTCACAGAAAATGCATACGAACTCCAAATTGAGGTTGTGATATACCGTTGGAAAGGTAATGGAGTCTACTTTACATAAAAAATAGTTCGGTGATAGGTCACTTTGAAAAGTTTTGCGGTATTCGCGATAAAAGCTGATTTGATCGCCTTTTCCACCTTCGGAAATTCAAAATAAATTCGTTTTAAATCCAGGAATTATGTGCGATATACCGTTGGAAAGCTATTGACCTCTAGTATCCATGAAAAATATTTGAAAATTGTTTCGGTGCCCCGATTCCAAAGTCAAATCTTGGTCAAACTGGTCAAACCTGGGATTCCCGGGAAGTTCTGGGAACCTCCGGGAGCTCCCAGGAGCCGACGTTTTCGCGCGATTCTCTTTTAAAACTCATTTTAATACTTTTCTAATGATTTCGGTGAATTCGGACGATTTCGGTCAAACTTGGTCAAACTTGGTCAAACTCTGGTCAAACCTGGTCAAACCTTGGTCAAACCGGTCAACGGGGACTTTCGGGGAACTTCCGGGACTTCCGGGGGTCTCTGGGAGCTGACGATTTCATCCAGTTTTACTTAAAAACTCATTTTATCATTTTTCTTACGACATAGCATGTTTTCAGAACTTTGGGACCAAATCTGGGAGTCTTCGGGCTTTCAGGGGTATTTTGGTCATTCTGAGCATTCTGAGAGATAGAGCTGACTTCCAAGAGTCCTTTTGAGTCTTTTACGATCATTGTGAACCACCAAGCTATGGGTCTCCTAAATCTGATAGCCGACAAAATGGGGTGTCTACAGTTTGCCCCTCTTTGGCAGGAACTTGCGAGGCAACGCATGTCGCAAGCGAGTGCCAAAGTTTTGAAGAGACAGGACTTTTTGGAGGCTATAGATTTAGGATAAAAACGTTGCAAAAGATGCTGAGGTCAGTGCTGGTCGTGCTCTGCGTGAGCTGCCTACGTATCCCAAGGGGAATCAGACCAGGACGTAGTTCGGGGCACAAAAAAACAAATCACATATGCACAACAAGACATGCGGATGCTATGCTATGAGGATGATATGCAATGCATGGATGTGATATGAATTATGTCATGAGTCCTATCATGCCTAGTGTTGTGACCCTAGTATGAGCCGGTGTTGTGGGGCGTGTGCCACTCCAAGTGGACTTATGTTGTGTTGGTATTTCTAACTGTGATGCAGTTATTGACCCGAATAGGGACATCAAGGTTTGAATACTCTAAGTCTTGGAGCAAACTTCTGAATTTTGGGAAGTGTGCTTCGCAAGCGAATGTAATTGGATGTGGGGTCCCGGAGGACTATATTCGGAGATGCCGTTTGATAGTTAACCGACGGACACGGAAGCCCTGGAAATTAAGAGACGAACACAGAAGTCAAGAGACGTCAAGTGATGGACATGAAATCCCGAGATGCCAAGCGATGAACATGGAAGCCCCATTAATGGACAGAGAAGCCTAAGATTTTGAATGAGAATGATGAACACGACATATTTTGAATGAGAGTGATGATAAACCAATGATGATTAATGAACTGACGATGTACGAATCGAGCTGATGAGTCGATAATGAACTACTGTGACTATCATGGATTGGATCAATAGTTGGGCTAATCGTGATCGGAAGAAGTGACGATGCACGAATCGAGATGGTGAGTCAACAGTAAACTACTATGACTATCATGGATTGGATCAACAGTTGGACTAACCGTGACTAGAAGAAGTGACGATGTACGAATCGAGAGGATGAGTCAACAGTGAACTACTGTGACTATCATGGATTGGATCAACAGTTGGACTAACCGTGACTAGAAGAAGTGACGATGTACGAATCGAGATGATGAGCCAACAGTGAACTACTGTGACTGTCATAGATTGAACTGACGATCGAACTAATTGAGAAGACGAGTCGACAGTGAACTAATGTGACTGTCGTGATTGACTTGACGATGTACGAATTGAGAAGACGAGTCGACAGTGAACTAATGTGACTGTCATGATTGAACTGATGATGTACGAATCAAGAAGACGAGTCGACAGTGAACTACTGTGACTGTCGTAGATTGAACTGACGATGTACGAATCGAGATGACGAGTCGATAGTGAACTTACTATGACTGACGTGATTGAACTGACGATGTACGAATCGAGATGACGAGTCGATAGTGAACTACTGTGATTGTCATGATTGAACTAATGATGTACGAATCAAGAAGACGAGTCGACAGTGAACTACTGTGACTGTCATGATTGAACTGATGATGTACGAATCAAGAAGACGAGTCGACAGTGAACTACTGTGACTGTCGTAGATTGAACTGACGATGTACGAATCGAGATGACGAGTCGATAGTGAACTTACTATGACTGACGATGTACGAATCGAGAAGACGAGTCGACAGTGAACTTACTGTGACTGTCATGATTGAACTGACGATGTACGAATCGAGATGACGAGTCGATAGTGAACTTACTATGACTGACGATGTACGAATCGAGAAGACGAGTCGACAGTGAACTTACTGTGACTGTCATGATTGAACTGACGATGTACGAATCGAGTCGACAGTGAACTACTGTGACTATCATGATTGAACTGACGATGTACGAATCGAGTCGACAGTGAACTACTGTGACTGTCATGATTGAACTAACGATGTACGAATCGAGAAGACGAGTCGACAGTGAACTACTGTGATTGTCATGATTGAACTAATGATGTACGAATCAAGAAGACGAGTCGACAGTGAACTACTGTGACTGTCGTAGATTGAACTGACGATGTACGAATCGATATGCCTGCTGGGGATTAAACTGAAACTGTTGGGGATGAAGCGACTCTTTCTGGGATCTCTCTTCAACTACTTCTCTTGACCGGGAACCAGGATTCAAATTCGAATCTCTCATAGTTGATCAAATCTTGCTGGCCCGGAACCGGGATCCATCAATAGCCACTCATGGACTTATGTTGCATGGACGAGGGAAGGTAATCAACAGCCACTCATGGACTTATGTTGCAAGGAGATGATGGTCAACTTTCGATGGTTTGGAAAGGGATGAAATTCGCATTTGCCCTAAGTTTGGACGCTTCTCATGCTGACGCCTTAACCGGTGCAGTAATGGTGTTTGGTACTCCTGCTTGTATTGGCATGCTCTTTATAACTTGATTTGAAAATTTTATTAGTCGTTGTTGACTTACACATTTGAGACTACAACAGACTCAAAAACTTGACAGACATTGACGCACGAGGATGACATATTTGACACAAGCTCGTCTTGTCAAAACTTGATGTGCTTTTGTCATAAATGATGTACCATTTCTCTTTTGGTGTTCACCCCTCATCTTAACATGGTAGCACTTTGCTGATAAATCTGATTTTTGAAAATTCCTCCCTAGTGATCTAGTCAATTTTTTGCTTCTCCCAGGAAGTGCTTTGAATTAGTGCCTTAGCTTTTAGAGTAAAAGATGCTCTATTTCAAAATTTTCAAAACAACTTGGTAACTTAAAAACTCGCCCTTGGTGTGGAGGGATTGTGTTAGGCAAACGAAGTTTGCCCCTAGTTTGAGCTGTACAAAGTGGGATTCATAAGCGAACGAGGTGGGTGACCGAAGTTTGCCCCTAGTTTGGATGATGGTTTATTGGAGGTTTTGGGCAAACGAGGTAGGTGACCGAAGTTTGCCCCTTGTATGAAGGGTAGATAGTAAAAGTCAGGCAAACGAGGCGGGTAGCCGATGTTTGCCCCTAGTGTGGAAGGTGATTTTCTGGCTTGAGGCATGGACCGTGACTTTAATCTCTCAAATGCTCATAACTTTTGCCTAGGCACCAGTGAGGTGACCTAGCAAGCTCTTTTCTCTCTTTTGTTATTGCTCACCTTGGATTTAACTCTAATTTTGCCTAGGCGTCCTTTCGGATTTTCGACCTAGCGAGTCATCCCTTTTTTTTTTCTTTTTGTAAAAGTCTGCCTACGTACCCCCAAGTGGGGATCAGGTCCAACGTAGTTCAAGGCAAGGTCTTGAAAGAAATTGGTTTGGTTATGATGGTGTCGACCGAACCGATGTGGTTGCCTACGTATCCCCGAGTGGGAATCAGGTCGAGCGTAGTTCAAGGCAAGGTCTTGAAAGAAATTGGTTTGGTTATGATGGTGTCGACCGAACCGATGTGGTTGCCTACGTATCCCCGAGTGGGAATCAGGTCGAGCGTAGTTCAAGGCAAGGCTTGAAGGAAATTGGTTTGATTATGATGGTGTTGACCGAACCGATGCGGTTGCCTACGTATCCCCGAGTGGGAATCAGGTCGAGCGTAGTTCAAGGCAAGGTCTGAAATAAGGGGTTTGAGGTATGAGGGTTTTTCAAACCAATCGTCAAAGAAGTTCAAACTTGAGCCACTTGCGGTAGCTTTGAATAAAAAAGATTCAGTTTCAATCTCCCTTTCTTTTCTTTTTCTTTTTCTTTTTCTTTTTCTTTTGTTTTGAGGATTGATCCTTTTCACTTTTGCCTAGCCAGTCAATTCTTGCTTTTCATGTAGTTGATTCTTGCAAGATCCTTTAATCGCAATCTCAGAATTCCAGAATGTGCATGTCAGCTCTCGGAATTTATTTGTGGTCATTCCGTGCCTTTTGAAATGTGATCTTGGCACGTTCTTAAGATGTATCTTGAAGCGTATGATTCTCTTATTTGTTTCATCAAAATTTTCTCAAACATTTTGACTGGCTAGGGTCAGATTTTGGAAATCAACACCTTTTTCAGCTCTAACTTTTGCCTGGGTGCCCTTTCGGGTTTTCAACCTAGCGAGCCTTTTTTTTTTTTTTTTCCTTTTTTTTGAACGTGGAGATGAAACTCACTGAAATGTTTGGCTACCATCAAGGGCTAAGTTTGCATTGCTTTCAATCGGACAGATTGCGTGGCTCCCAATTGGATCGGGCTTAAGGCTTCGAAATGGTGGAAAAAAGGGTGTTGGGCAAGCCCCAAGTCAGTTTCAAGTATGTCTTTTCAAGATTGAGGCAAAATCATCTTTAAATTCTTAAAGTAAGACTATTCAATTCCAGCTCTTCATCAGTGTCAGCGTGAAATCGACTTTAACCTTTCAGGATTCTTTTTTGTTTTGTCGTAGAAAAATTATTACCAGAGTAATATCCATGGTAATTCGAAAAGTGACACTTCAGTTTAGTGATTCATGCATTTATGACTGGGCACATTAGATTAAGCAAAATGAGATTTCATTCCATCAATAGAGAAGGTTTACAGACTTATTAACAACTCGATGACAGACAGACTTGATCACAAGACTAGAATCGAAATGGACTCGAAACATAGAACAGACTCAACTTGACTCGACCTGGTCTCAAATGGAGTGTCTTTGCGACCCATTTTTTTTAAAATTTTTTAGCAGAAGTTCCAAACACCATCACTTTACTGCGAAGCTTCAACACTCATTGGCATCATCAAAGGGATCACCCGAGCGGTTGATCCAAGCCAAGATAGTGGATAGGATTAGGATGGGATACATCTTCTATGAGGTTCTGAATGTCATGGCGGAGGCGGATGCATTGATCGGTGGCATGGCCTAGATTTTGGTGGTAAGCACATCGTAGGCTCATGTTGTAGTGGGAGGGTATGGGATCCGGTAGCGGTTTGTGAGGGAGGGGCTGTAGGTGGCCCTTTCTGAGTAGGTGGTCCAAGGCTGTGGAAAGAGGAACATCAAGTTTGGAGAATTCGCGAGGGCCTTTTGGGCGATTTGGCGGAATGGACTGGTATGGACGAAGGGCGCAGGCCATTGATTGGTTGCTAAGTGTATTGATATCCGGGGAGTCCAGGGAGTAGTTAGGTCTCTTGGACTGGTGTTGGGGTTCATCCTTTTTGAACTTTCCTTCTCTGATGGCATCCTCTATTCTGGTGCCTATTTCAAATAGCTCTTCGAATGTGGAGATGGATTGGTAGAATAGTTTGTCATGATATACTGGTTGCATGTTCTTGACCAGCATACGTACTTGCTCTTTCTCAACAGGTCTGTGGATCATTTGAGCCACTTTATTCCTCCATCTGCTCAAGAACGCAGTGAAGGACTCATTGAAGTTCTGCCTGGTAGTCTCTAGATCCCGGATGGTGATATCAAACTCTTGGTTGTAAGAGTAGTGATCAATAAAAGTTCTAGCAACGTCTTCCCAGACTCGGGTCTTAGAGGCTTCAAGGGTTAGGAACCAGGATAGTGCGGCATTCTTAAGGGTTTGCGGGAACAGCATCGCAATGTGCTCATGAGTACAGCCCATCGATTGGAAGATGCTCATGCACAACTTGATGTGACTTTTTGGATTCCCTGTTCCGTCAAAACGGTCGATGGCAGGCATCTTGAAATTCTCTGGCAGTTTCAGCTTGATGGGCTCAAAGAGGCCTTCTAGGTCTAACATGTAATCATCAACCCCTTTGCTCTTCCTCAACACACTTTCAAGCTTGTCAACTTTGTCCATTTTCTCCTGGAGCTTCTTCTCATATGCAAGCGGCGGGACTCCTTGAAACCAGTCTTCTTCCCCATTATTCTCGGGAGGCGGTCCAAACCCAGGCGGTGGTGGTGGGAACCCATGTGGGTACTGTGGCTGCTGCTGTTTCAGTTCTTCCATGAAACTCAAAACTTGGGCCATGCGATCAGATTGCTGGTTTATGGTTGCTCCCAACTCAGTGACCTTGTTTTCTAATTCTTCCTGATTCATGTTGGAATGACTTAACGGGCTAATTTTGACCAAATGACTGTTCGAACTTCTGACTCAGGACGAGGATCCCAGTTGCTGACTTCGGGAATCTATACTGACCTGACAGATTTCAAGAGAAAAGGGTGTATCAGGTCCTGATAGTGACGACTTTAGACAGACAAAGACAGTGATGTGGACTGACTCGAGGCAGTGCGTGCAGATAGATGGTGCATGCATGTGGGACAAGCAGGCGGATGTAAGGCCTAATCTATATGATGCTTCTATTTCTAACAGATAGCAGTTAAACAAATAAGGCCCTAACCATATGGAGTGTGCCAACCTTACTTTCCAGTACGATCACCGAGGGATAACAGGGGTTTCCAGGTTTTTATGAAAGCTTCTAGGAGGGATTGGGCATTTCGGGGAAATATGGGCAGAGTTTCTGGGAGAAACTGGTTAATACAGTTATATCTGGGATATCTGGGCAGAGTTTTTGGGAGAAACGGGTTAATACAGTTATATCTGGGATATCTAGGCAGAGTTTCTGGTATTTCTGGGAAATTTGAGCAGGGTTCTTGGGAGAAACTGATTAATATGGTTATAGTGATCGTACTTTCCAGCAGGTTTTCATACTCCTATGCCTTAGGACCGACAAACAAGGTTTGCGGTGTATATCTTTGCGAGCATGGAGCAGACATCCTTGTCATGATGCTTAGGCAGGTCAACTCAATGTGACTACATGTGAGTGATTGCCTTGGGAATCATAAGAAAGAGGTTCTGTTCTATGCCACATAAGCGTCTACACCGCACAGGTAATCCCGTCAGGGCATACAGCAGTTATATCGCATTGTCCTATCTGGAAAGATAAATGAACAGTCCTATGAAAGGTTCTACAGGAATCTATATGCAAAGGCTGGGTTCAGTCAAAGAGGGTCCGTTGACGAGAGTTCCAATATACCATCAGAGAGACAGTACGGAAGTTTTTACTCTTTTTGATATACCTTGGAAGGTACAGTATCAACGGTGACTTGTGCCCTGGCACAGCAAGACCTGAACAATGTCAGCGCCGCGTTTCAGACACAGTCGGAGGGGGGGAAATGCAAGAGTGCAATGCAGTGAACCAGACACAGTAAAAAGATGATTTTAAGGATGCTTCTTATGAGTCAAACCTCTGTATTATTTTGTTTTAAAATAAAAATCCCCAGCAGAGTCGCCAGATTGTGGACACGCGGAATCGGACCACTTCTCTTGTTTGAGATTGCTTTGAAATTGATTTGAAAGAAAGAAAATAGGTCTGTTGAAAACAGATACAGAGTCGCCACTTGGTCTTTAAGGAACCAAGAAACCTAATTTTGACTCACCCAAATGGATAAAGGGCACCGGCCCTTCATAACCAAAGAACTTGGTTCGGGGTTTTGGTACGAGAGAGGAAGGAGCCTTTGTCGCGACTAAAACACCCTCAACTCGCCCCATCTTTCGACGGGCCTCAATTAGCATCCAAACAATCATCTTATACTATCTATGGTTCGGCAATTAATACTATGATAGTATATTACATTACATAAGAAACTTGAAAATGGAAGATCTAAAGATAAAATATCATTCATAAGATCGAAATCAAATATCATGCAATGTAAAGTGAAAGATCACACAAATAAACCTAGGAAAAATCGTCTAATCATATATCAATTAATCAAGTTTTCCTAATCTAAAGGGGGACATGAATTGTTCTTGAAACAAATAAACAAAGAAATCAAAATATGCTTAGCGAACTAGTATGATGCATGTTATTCTTTGATAAAAGAAGACCTCTCAATCCCCGGGACGGATGAGAAATGATGAATAGATCAAGGGGAAGCATGAACGGGTGATCGAGTTCATTCCTTATAATCTCCTTAGATTAAGAGTTACAAAAACCCCAAATCTTGCATGAATGCAATGTATGTATCTAAAAATGTGCAAAGGTTGTAGTGTGTTTTGTGTACATGGATTTCTAGAATGGCTTAGAAGTCTAAAATGTGCAAGAATGAATGAATGAAATTAACATGAGATGTGTACAAATGTAGTATGGACTACTTCCTAAGATATGAACTAATTTGGAATGCATATGAGCATCAAATCAAAGAATGAAAGTTGAAATGTACTTG
This sequence comes from Hydrangea macrophylla, assembly GCA_033977485.1. Taxonomy (NCBI): domain Eukaryota; kingdom Viridiplantae; phylum Streptophyta; class Magnoliopsida; order Cornales; family Hydrangeaceae; genus Hydrangea; species Hydrangea macrophylla. The sequence continues at coordinate 35,782,741 of CM066992.1, forward strand.
CTGTGAATAGTGGACAGAACAGTAGCATGATCTTTTGGAATTTGAAAAGAGGGGTTAGGAATGTTTTCAATGCATGATTTTTTATGGAGATGTTCCTTATTGTGTCTAGAACACAACCCAAAATACCAATCTTGAATAGCTATCACAGATTGAGAGAAATTATATAAACAATAGAGGTCACTCAGAAACAGAGTTCGTACTGTCAACTGAAATGTTAGAAAATCTTAGAAAATGAAAACGAATGATCTAGAGGCCCATTTTATACAGAAAGTTTCCTAAGACATTGAATGTTAAGGGAAAAATAAGTTAGGACCACCCCTTTTGGAAAAGTGTTCTGGAAACGAGGTCGTAAGTTGACCTAGCTGCTGTGACAGCAAAAACAGAATGTTTGGAAGGAATGTTGGGACCCAAATGGACCATTTCCAAGTACTTCCAAGTCAAACCAAAAATCATAGGTGTTCTCCAATGAGTTAGGAAGACTTTCCAAGTGACCTTGTATCCATATGTTGAGTATTGAGTTCTAGAAAAATCTTTAAACTCAACTCACTCACTGTTTTGACTCATTGTTTTGAAGATTTTGGGGAAAACAAAGTTTTGTTTCTTGAAACCAAATGAGAGGGATTGAGAGGGGTTTTGAAATAGATGTTTTGAAAACATGTTTTCAACACTCAATAAGGATCATAGCCACTTAGAATACCTACATCAAACTCATCATTTAAGAACCTCCAAGATTGTTGGAGAGATTTATTTTATTTTTTGGGCATAACTTCAATACATTCCAAGAATACCTTGGAAGTATTGAGGTTATGATCATCATCTATCAAACATGTTTTTGAGGTCAAGAGCTACTATCCATAAGGATTCACTCACCCCAAACTTCATGTCATCACTTAGATGATGATGAACTAGTAAGTAAATAAAGAAAAGAAAAAGAAATGAGATAAGGAGAGATGAACATATATATAATCAAAGCAAGTAAATAGCAATCAATAGATGATAATCAATGTGATTTTGGACTTGTAGCTTGGTGTTTCACTCATAGATTTTGACATTTGGACATGGAAGTAGCTTTCTAACTCAAGAATGCTCAAGAATGGTGATTGGGGGTGTTTGGAATGTGAAGTATAAGAGAGGTAATGGAAGAAAACAAGATTAAAACTCACTTTCTATAGCAAAATAGTAGGAGGAAGCTCCTTTTCTCTCTTCTAAACCTATCTCTATCTCTCTTCTTCTCTACAACTTTTCAAGCTTTGCACTTGGCCCCCCCAAAATGAAGAGCAATGGGGGGTTTATATAGGCCAATTTGGGGTGGTTTTGGGGTTTTAGAAGTACTCCCATTGGTCCCAAACAACTGTGAACACAAAACTATGTCGTTTTGACTTTCAATTAATCAAATTGGACCCCCAAAAAAATTACAAAAATGGACTCTGCGAGGTTTGAGTGCCGCGGCGGCACTGGGCCAGTGCCGCGGCGGCAGTGGGCCAGTGCCGCGGCAGCACTGCTCCTCAGACGCCCAGAAATTTACGTTTAGGCCCCCAGAGGTTCCGGTATTCGCGAAAAGGCCCTATTTTGTCCGAAATTCACAGAAAATGCATACGAACTCCAAATTGAGGTTGTGATATACCGTTGGAAAGGTAATGGAGTCTACTTTACATAAAAAATAGTTCGGTGATAGGTCACTTTGAAAAGTTTTGCGGTATTCGCGATAAAAGCTGATTTGATCGCCTTTTCCACCTTCAGAAATTCAAAATAAATTCGTTTTAAATCCAGGAATTATGTGCGATATACCGTTGGAAAGCTATTGACCTCTAGTATCCATGAAAAATATTTGAAAATTGTTTCGGTGCCCCGATTCCAAAGTCAAATCTTGGTCAAACTGGTCAAACCTGGGATTCCCGGGAAGTTCTGGGAACCTCCGGGAGCTCCCAGGAGCCGACGTTTTCGCGCGATTCTCTTTTAAAACTCATTTTAATACTTTTCTAATGATTTCGGTGAATTCGGACGATTTTGGTCAAACTTGGTCAAACTTGGTCAAACTCTGGTCAAACCTGGTCAAACCTTGGTCAAACCGGTCAACGGGGACTTTCGGGGAACTTCCGGGGGTCTCTGGGAGCTGACGATTTCATCCAGTTTTACTTAAAAACTCATTTTATCATTTTTCTTACGACATAGCATGTTTTCAGAACTTTGGGACCAAATCTGGGAGTCTTCGGGCTTTCAGGGGTATTTTGGTCATTCTGAGCATTCTGAGAGATAGAGCTGACTTCCAAGAGTCCTTTTGAGTCTTTTACGATCATTGTGAACCACCAAGCTATGGGTCTCCTAAATCTGATAGCCGACAAAATGGGGTGTCTACAACGACCACCAACTTTTGATGGCAGTGCAGACCCTACCAAGGCTGAAGCATGGGTCCGTCGGATGGAAAAGATTTTCAAAGTCTTTCCATGTCCCGAGAAAGAAAAAGTGAAGTATGCCACCTTTACCTTAATAGGGGAGGTGGATCATTGGTGGACTACAATGGAGGAAAGCGAGCCCGAGATGAGCTGGCAACGATTCTTTGAGGTATTCTATGGTATGTACTTCCTAGACTCTATGAAGGAACAGAAGGCTAAATATTTCATAAACCTGAAGCAGGGAAACATGACGGTGCTCCAATATGCTATGGAGTTCTCTACCTTATCCCATTTTGCTATGTATCTAATCCCTTTTAGGTGATGAAAAGTATAAGAAGGTGGGGGATAACCTTGTTGAGGAAGACCTATAGAAGATGAACAACTTAAAATACTAGCTACCTAGTTAAATAGCATGAGTAATTCCAATAGAATTCTCAAAGGCAATATTTATAGGCCCAAGTTAGCCAATAAGAATATAATGTAATAAATTTGTAATGATTTGTAATATTGTGGTCTTCATGACCTATATTTGTAATAAAATTTTAATTATGTTACTTCTGCTAGTCTCTGTACAAGTTATAAGGCCTTGGTGGCCGGTCACGTGCCTTAAATCCACCAATTGGGTTTTGGGGCGTGACACAAGTGGTACACCGACCACCTCCGCCAAGGAATGGGCCACGAGGGAGACCACCAGCTCGTTTCCAAGAAAACAAACGCCCATGGAACAGTGGTAAGAAGTCAGAACCCACCCCTTCTCGAGACAAGCACGCCGCACCTCCCGTACCACAAGTACTAACCACAGCTACCGGGAATAACAAGGATAGATGTTTCAATTGTGGAACCCCCAGGCACATGGCACGAGACTGCACAGCCCCCAAGGTCAACAATCGAAATAATGTCGGCTGCTACAACTGTGGCAAGATGGGGCACATGAGCTGAGAATGCTATGCACCACGAGGAAACTATCATGAGCCTACTACTCAAGGTCAAGTTGGCAAGGCCCAACTCAATGCTATCATACCCGAGGCAGCTGGCTATGATGAAAAGAAACAGTAGAACTTGGAAGGTACACTTTCGTTATATGCTAGTCGAGTTAAAGTCCCTCTTGATACGGGTGTTACGAATTCATTTATTACCTTTGAGATTGTACAATGATTGGGTTTAGTACCCCAAACACTTGAGGTAGCTCTAGATGCAGTATCACCTCTAGGAGTGACCGTGAAGCTAGAAAAGGTGTGCAAGGACTGCACTTTGACATTGGAGGATAGGAACTTACCCGCAGACTTAATTGTTCTACCTATGAAGGAATTCAATGTGATCTTAGGATTTGATTGGCTCACTAAGTATTATGCAAAGTTAGATTGTGTTAGCAAGTTGATCATGTTTTCAGTACATGGGAGTTCACCCTTCAATTTTTAATGCAACCCTTCTAGTTATGCCTTTCTTACAAGTCGCATAGTCACTATGGAAACCACAAGCTCAGAATTAACGATCGCTTAGATTTTGATAGTTCGAGATTATGAAGATATCTTTCAGAACATCTTTGGATTACCGCCTAAGCGTGAGATCAACTTTTGTATTGAGTTAGTACCCGAAATGACACCATCATCCAAGACCCCTTGCCATATGACCCTAACAGAAATGCAAGAGCTGAAGAAGCAAGTGCAAGAGTTGGAAGATCTTGGATTCAATAGACCGAGCACGTCACCTTGGGGAGCCCCGATTTTGTTTGTTAGAAAGAAGGATGGAAAATCTTCGACTCTGTATCGACTATAGAGAATTAAATAAGGTCACTATCAAGAACAAGTACCTACTTCCCAGGATAGACGACTTATGCAACCAACTCCAACGAACGACAACCTTTTTGAAGATCAATTTACGATCCAGTTACCATCAGTTACTTGTTAGACCGGAGGATATACTGAAAATAGCTTTTAGAACCAAATATGGGCATTATGAGTTCTTAGTTATGCCTTTTGGGTTAACTAGTGCCCCGACGGTATTCATGGATTTGATGAATCGGGTGTTCAGACCCTTCTTGGTTCAATTCATTATCGTGTTTATCGACGACATCCTTATATATTCGAAGAATGAAGAAGAACACGAGAAGTATGTACAGATTGCACTTCAGACACTTAGAGAAAATTGTCTCTATACCAAGTTCAGTAAGTGTGAGTTTTGGCTGAAAGAAGTTAAGTTCTTGGGGCATACAGTTTCACTAAATGGGATTTTGGTAGACTCAACCAAGATGAACGTAGTTTCTAATTAGAGTAGATCGACCAACACATCAGAAATACAAAGTTTCCTCGGATTGGTTGGATACTATAGGAGGTTCGTGGAAGGATTCTCAAGAATTGCGTCTCCTCTAACCAGACTAACGAAGAAGGATTCAAAGTTTGAGTGGAAGGACAAGCACGAATGCGCCTTTTAGGAACTAAAGGAGAGGTTAACCTCAGCTCCAGTACTAGCCATACCCAAAAGTGGTGAATAGTACACTATCTATATTGATGCTTTATATCAAGGATTAGGATGTGTACTTATGCAGAATGGTCAGCTGATCGCATATGGACCCCGACAATTAAAGCCACATGAATTGAACTACCCTTCACACTGGCTGTAATTGTATTTGTGCTTAAAATTTGGAGGCACTATCTCTACGGAGAGAAGTTTGACTTATTTTTGGATCACAAAAGCTTGAAATACCTGTTCTCTCAAAAGGAACTAAACATGAGACAATGATACTGGATGGAGGTACTTAAGGATTACGACTTTAACTTGCAGTACCACCCCGATAAAGCAAATGTAGACGCAAATGCTTTGAATAGGAAACCCTAAAGGTTAATCGCTTCACTTTTAATCAAGGAATGGAAAGATTTAGAAGCTTTAACAGAATTTGACATTCAGACTGCAAGGCCAAGTGATGGACGACCTTTTGGATGTCTTATGGTGCAGCCAACCCTCATTAACCGAATACTCAAAGCTCAAAAGAAGGATGAAAGATTGAGGAAATGGTTCGGGAAGGCCAAAGCAAAGGATTCTACTGAATGGAATATTGGTTCAGATGAAGGATCAGATGTAGGGGCAGGTTATGTATACCCGACACAGATGGTTTGAGGAAAGACATTCTGGATGAAGCACATAAGTCAAGGATGACCATATACCCCGATGGAATTAAGATGTACAAAGACTTAAAGAGGAGCTTTTGGTGGGAAGGCATAAAGAGAGAGGTCGCTGATAATGTAGCCAAATGCCCTACTTGTCAGCAAGTCAAGTCGGAACACCAACGGCCTCCGGTATTACTACAACCTCTTCCAGTCCCAGAATGGAAATAGGAGCATATCACCATAGATTTTGTGGTGGGATTGCCAAGATCTCAGCAGAACCATGACAATATTTGGGTAGTTGTTGATGGAATGACCAAATTAGCCCATTTTATTGCCTACTACATGACCTATCCTGTCAAGAAGATGAGCCGACTATATCTGTAATAGGTTGTGCGGTTACATGGGGTACCGGTATTAATAGTATTAGATCGAGATTCGAGATTGACTGTTGGATTTTGGGAGAGTCTTCAGAAAGCGATGGGAACATCTCACATAGACGAGCATGTTAAGGGTTTCATCTATATGTTTGTTGGTATCAAATCCATGCTATAGATCCATGAGCTACATGCTATGTTTTCGTTGTTATGAAAATAGTGTGATGACCATTGAAAGTTTGTACCCGAGCTATAAGAATGCTGTACGGCACGATTATTGCATTGATAGTGATTAGGTAAGTTTCTATCGTAAGTATATTATGATATAAAACAGAATGACGGATGTATAAATTTAACTTTGAAAATATAATCGGAATTCCTTTAATGAACTAAATTCCGAAATGAGTGATGCGTGCACGGTCGAGGAAACGTAAGGGTCGGTGGTGCTATGTTAGAAGCAGCTTTTGCTGAGGATAATTGTCAGATAGGTAATCTAGGCCGTAGAGGTTGGGATAATGAGAAAAGGGTATGGTTGATGAATGTTAAAGTTGTGTATCATTTTGATTCTTCATGTCGAAATGATACGATGAACACTTCGATTCTTTGTGACGAAGTGACGGTTATAAAGTTGTGTATCATTTTGATTCTTTGTGATGAAATGGATGCGATGAACACTTCAATTCTTCATGACGAAATCGATACGGTGAACACTTCGATTCTTCGCGACGAAGTGACGGTTATAAGGTTGTGTATCATTTCGATCCTTCGTGATGAAATGAATACAGTGAACACTTCGATTCTTTGTGAAAAAGTGACGGTTATAAAGTTGTGTATCATTTCGATTCTTCGTGACAAAATGGATACGGTGTACACTTCGATTCTTCATGACGAAGTGACGGTTATAAAGTTGTGTATCATTTCAATTCTTCGTGACAAAATGGATACGGTGAACACTTTGATTCTTTGTGACGAAGTGACGGTTGTAAGGTTGTGTATCATTTTGATTCTTCTTGACGAAATGGATACAGTGAACACTTCAATTCTTTGTGATGAAGTCACGGTTATAAAGTTATGTATCATTTCGATCCTTTGTGACGAAATGGATACAGTGAACACTTCGATTCTTCATGATGAAGTGATGGTTTTTGTGTATCATTTCGATCCTTCGTGACGAAATGGATACAGTGAACACTTCGATTCTTCGTGATGAAGTGACGGTTTTAAAGTTGGGTATCATTTCGATTGTTCGTGATGAAATGGATACAGTGAACACTTCGATTCTTCATGACGAAGTGACGGTTATAAAGTTAAGTATCCTTTCGATTCTTCGTGACAAAAAACTGATACGGTGAACACTTTAATTTTTCGTGATGAGGTGGTTAATGAGAGATATTTTGGTTAGTAAATGGTGTCGGATGATAGTAATGGGTAGTAGTGGCATTAAGGATGTCAAGACGAGTCAAGTTGGTTGTTCGTATTCTTTTCGAATACTTAGTCGGGCATGTTAGTGCTCATAATTCGATGATGAGAATGTGAAGATTATAAAAGACATATTAAAAATCAGAAATTGTATTCTTGTTATGTGAGGCTGTATACGTTCCATTTGATTTAGTTTTCTCACTCGGCTTTCATAAGCTGACGGCATTCATGTCGTTGGACATTCCCATGTCCAGCTTATCCAGGTGATGAGTATATAGGATATGATGATATGCAAGAGGAGGACGTGGAGGAAGAGTACACCGAAGATGACTATGGTTATGTTAGTTAGAGAGAAGACTAGTAGTTAGCTTTTTAAAATGTTTTGGATTGTAAACTCTAGTAGAAGACTTATCCTAACTCTTGTAATAGTTTTTGTAAGACCCGAGAGCCATAAGACTCTAATGTAATAGCTAGGTAATACCATTGCCTTTTATTGTAATATAATTATGTAAGCCTATGTTGGTTTTATACTTAGTTAGTTATACTTATTATTATTATTGCTTGGTTGTGGACAATACGGTGATGCAACCAGTCACGTGCCTTAAGGTCTAAGACAGAAATTTTAAAATTTTCCCTATTTTGGCTACACCGGGGCATAACATACATCTACACAGGCAGCCCCACCATCACCGGTACCCGGTGTACCTGTGCCAGAGCCTGAGCCGATATAGAAGGATGAGGATCCAACAAAGGACCTAGAGCTAAAGGATAAGGACCTAGCAGAAGAGGAGCCTGCAGATGACGGCAACGACGATGATGATGAGCCAAAGGATGACCCAGAGGAACCAGGGTACTGGCCCGACGAGGAGCCAGAGCTTGAGCCAGCGGACTCAATAGAGGATCCAGAGGACCCTGAGGCCATAGAGGTAGATATTGCAGTTGGAGAGGATATCGCTGTGGTAGAGGGAGATGAGAGTATGGAGATAGTAGAGGAGGGAGTTCCTAAGGAGGAGAAGGTAGTTGTGCCAGAGATACCCGTTGTGCCTGAGTTACCAGCAGGACCTATATGACATATGGCAGTAGGATGGGTAGCTGAGATGGCCAGTTAGCCAGCTGGATTGGCTATGGGAGAGGCTGCATTTGCAGGGGCTATGGACATAGCTGATGGATTTGCTGCAGTAGCCGTTGACGTCACTAATTAGGTGTAGACACCCCAATTTTGACCGACCATCAAATTCAGGGGATGGTTACCTCTAAATACCGATGACGACAACGACCGGCGAAATTTGAAGACTTTCCAAACGATTCAAATTCTTCAGAAGATTCTTCAAATTAAGTTTTCAAATTGAGAGAAAGAGGGAAATCAGGTGTTCGAAGAAACCCAAATATGAAATGCGTATGGGAGAAATAATCTGAAAATTAATTTCAAAATTAATTATATATATATGTTAGAATTTTGAGAAGAAAATAAAGAGAAGAAAAGAATTTTGAAGGGAAAAAGAAAGAAAAGAGAAGAAAACATAGTAAAAAATTAATATAAGTTACTAAAGTATACTAGTATATAATTATATATAAAAGTATATACTCAGTATATATTTTGAAAAATAAATAAAAAAGGGGATAATACCGTTGGTTGCGGCAGGCGGCATAGGCAGCGGCACTCACTGAGTGCCGTGCCGGCACTCATTGACTGTCGCAGCGGCACTCGCTGAGTGCTAAAATGGCACTCACTGAGTGCTGCAGACAACTCAGTGAGTGTCGCTCACTGTAACAACCTATTTTTCTCAAATACGTATGGAATATTCATGCACATGGGTTTTCCACCCGAAATTACCCAATTAGCCCTGAGATATTGGTCTATATAAGGAGGCCTTCACCTCCATTACACGGATCCTTTTTTTCTTCATCATCTTCATCCATCTTAATCTTTATACAAGAAATATACAAGAGAACTTTGAGAGATTTGAGAGAAGTTTTGAAGAATATCTTGAAGAAATCAAGAAGAGTTTGAAGAATTGGAAGAGGAAGTTGAAGAACTTGGAAGATCTCCAACAAACAAGACGAAATCCTCGAGGTTATAGAGGTAACCTTCTAATCCTATGTAGAATTAGGCAAGATTCAATCACAATTCATAGATCTAGGATCTCTACACATTTTCAAAACATCTCTCCTTACCTCATTTCATCACACACCACCAAGAATTGTGATTGAAATTCATATTACTTCATTATTTTGGATCTAAACAAACTCTTGGGTTCAAGGTAAAATGAGTTTGTAAAAGAATTTTGACTTGATTCTTAAAATAAGACTTGACTCCATTTTCTTTTGTTCATATCCTTCTTTTGAAATCCATGAGATCCTCAATATCTCATTGGATTTCCATGGAGTTTGATCTCTTATTCTCTACGATCTTGTGATTCATATGGGTAATACGATGGACTATGGTTGTGTCCATACATGTTTGGATAGGTCCAAGTCTTAGACTATGGGTTGGATCTCCCAACTAGAAATCTCATGGAATCCTCTCTCTATTCCATAGAAGTTTCGGTGGGTGTAGTTTCATTTTAGTCTCCAAGGACCACTAATTTGAGAGGAGAATAGGATGTAACAAGTCTATACTCCTCAAGGATCATATGTTTGAGAGAGGAGTTAGATGTAGATTTTCATAGTTTAATTATTAGATTCAAGAGAGCCTAATATGTTCAAAAGCTCAAAGGATTGAATAAGACCTTTGGATACTCTCGCTAGATCTTTAAATATGAGATCTATGATGGAGGTCCATTAAGGACAAATCTATGAATCTCTTTGTATTTCATTACTTATTTCAATAATCATAATCATGCTTGATCTTGGTTCTCTCTAGAATTATAGATCAAGATTGGTTTGAGTTATGGATGTTAATTCATCCATGGTGTAGTGAATTCATGAACCAACTGTGATCAAAGATTTTCAATTAAATCATTGTTCATGGGAATTGTATGAGACTAGTTGGAAAATGTTCATAACTCATATATGTATCACTAGAATTTTCGTTTTGATGAAATTTTATAATTAGGATGGTTTGGCCTTATGATTTGTGAGTAGGTTGTTCTCTGTCCAAAATTTCAGAATAGTAAGTTCGTTTTAAAATAAGTAAATCAGAGCCTTAATCAACATCTTTTGACCTTAAATAAAATTTTCCATGAAGATTAATGTATTAGGAAGATACCCTAAAAAGATCAAAGTTATTATTATTATTTTTTTACTATTTTTAAAAAATCATACAAAAACTTTGGACAGAGAGTTGAAAATTTTTGAGTGATGATGTCTGGTTATGACCCTATTCCTAGAGATTTAACCGTTGGATTTTCGATTTTCTTTTTGAGTTAGAAACTAGACTCATAGATCATAACATACTAAAAAATCATGAAGATCCAACCGTTGGAAGTATTTTATTTCTATTTTTGAAAGTCTGGTCTGCTTTCTGTAATTCTTACAATTCTGTCACAGTTTTGATAAATCTTGAATAACTCTAATCTAATGGACTCCTAATGTCCTAAGATCTTAGCCATGTCTTAAATAATGTCAATCAAGTTTAAATCCAGAGGCTATATGATCCAAATTAATGAATATCTCATAGCTCATGATCATGCATTCATTCATTCATACATATTGATACTTATGAGTAGAACTCATTTTTGGTCTAAGTTGCACTTAATTGAACTTAATTGAACATGACTAGGGGTTCCTTATGATCCTGTTGGAGCTATGACATCTCTATATGGACATTACATTGGCTCCTAGTTGAGGCTTGTATATCTATAGAGATGCTATGGTCCCAACTAGTTAAAAGGAATTCAAAGTTATGTCAATCCTCCTCTACTTGATAGATTCAAGCTAGAAGTTTAGGATTGATTATTTGATATCTTGTTTGAAGCATGTGGACCAATCTTTGTTTTGTAGCGCTTTTGAGGTACATTTTCTCAAACATTTCCCTAGTTTATTTTACTCATTGATTTTATTGATTTTTTCGACTCCATGCGCGACACCTTAGATTAGGTCTTTGCCTTATGTGTATATGTGATTAGAGACCTTTTTTTAGATTTTATTTTCTTGCATTCATCACACGTTTAATATTCGCGGCGGGATCCCGGGTAAGTTCTCTAGTTCCCTATTGCATATCATATTGCCTGCTAGTTTAATTACATGGTTTTGGATGCTATTTTATCGTTAGCAATCTTACATCCTTTTAGACATGCTTTTGTATTGTATATGTATATATGTATTAGTTGAGGGCATGCTTAGATTAATAATTCGATGAAAAAGGATATTGAGTAGAGGCCTATCACAAGATAGGATGAGAGGGGGTGTTTAGTTCACCGGGCTCCTTCCCCTCTCATTCCATAATCCTCGGACCCAGTTTAACTTTGGTTTCGCAAAAGATCAGTTTGTTGTTAAATAATTTCTTAATTTTCCTTTAAAAAAAATTAAGTGGTGACTTGTATTTGAATTTGAAATTTGAAAACATTTTAGAAAAATGTGGGTAAAACTGCGAATATCCACAATCTGGTGACTCTACTGGGGATCGAACCTAGAATCTCTGGTTTCGTAGACCAGAATTTCTGATTTTGGGTTCACTCGAGGATTAGACTTGAAGGCATCCTTTTAAATGAATTGATTAATTTTTGTGTGCCTGTTGCATTACACTTGCATGTCTTACTAGTCGATTGCACGAAAACCTTGGAGGCTCGGGGCAACCCAGTCGGTTAAGCCATCACGGGACTGTGTGATCATCCGTGATCTCGTACTATGTGTTGGTATATGAAGCATCCTATCGGGTGTATGTCAAGGGTCTCCTATTTTTACCAAAACCCGGCCTTTGCATGATAGCTTCTATAGAACCCTTCAATCTTAAGAAATCGATTTTTGATTAGGAATATGTGCTCGGGAGTTTTGTATGCCCGGAAGGGATTACTTAAGATGATGATGATACTTACTTGATGAAAGATGTGTAACCTCTTAATCACTTTTGAGCAATTTCTCTTCATGTCCTATGACATTTGAGAACATACCGAATCTTGATTATAAGATTACATCTCTTATATCATGTTTAGCTAAGCATCATTGACCTTGTATGTATTCGAATTCATGAAAAGTGCGGTAATTACCCAATCATGTGATCTTTCCTATTCAAAATTTTTCAAACCCATCTATGTAAATCCCAAAGTATTTTGGAATATCACTCTTACAGGAAAATCTTTGAAACTCACTTTCTTTTGATCAAAGTAAAGTAAACCCAATCATCGTTTATTGAGAAATGTTTTCATATCCTCATTTTTTCCAAAGTTCGCGAGAATTGTTTTAAAAGACTTCATCATCTAGAGAAATGTTTGTCAAATGAGTTTCAAAGTAAAATTTCAACTCAATCATCTTTTGCGGAAAACTGCTTTCACCTTCAAAGGAAAATCCAAGAAATTCGAAGGATCCCATCATGCTTTTTAATTTTTTAAATATTCAATCCTCAAAAAGGGTAGTGAAGGTCACAATGAAAGGAGAAATTAACGTACTTGACATGGATGAGGATTTTATGTGCTTATGTGTCTTACGTGCTAGGATTAGGATTTGCTTTTATTTTGGCATAGAGATTAGGCACACACACATTGCATCCGTGTGACATATGAACCATTCATGAACATTTCACTAAGCATTTTGCAAAAGAAAATGTGAAAAATTATAACAAAATAAAAGTTCTTTTCAAATTGATTAAAATATATGATTGTAGGTGAAAAATAGAATATGTTACAAGCGTAGTCTAGTATAGAGATTCCACTGCAAGATTAGTAAGAAGAGAGATAGCACAAGAGACAAACGCAAGAGAGATAGCAGAATTAAGGGCCATAGTGGAGTAGCAGGAAGGACAGATGATGACTATGATAGAGACAATGGCAGGACAGTCGCCCATAGCTAACCCACAGGTTGATGATTTTCCTCTGGCTACAAGGGAGGAGGATTGGTTTGATGATCCAAAAGTTCAAAGGGTTGAGGTACCAAGAGGAGAAAGGGAAAGGGTAGAGAAGGAAAGAGTTGAGAAAGAGAAGATGATGGCTGAGAAAGTAGAGAAGCTAGAAAGAGTAGTACGCAAAGCCCAAGGGGTCGATACTTACCTGCTAGAATTGGAAGGGTTATATGACGGGGTTCATGAGATATTACCCGCCAGATTCAAGATGCCAGTGTTTGATAAGTTTGATGGAATGGGGAACCCCTGTAGTCATATCGGAATGTGGATAGGGGCCTTTCAGCCGAGTGGCTTGAGCACGACCATGATGGCTGTTTTGTTTCAGCAAACATTAACCGGAGCTGCCTTATCGTAGTATCTTACTAGAGCCAAGCAAGACCAGAATATGGGAGGAAGTTGTCAAGTCGTTCGTGGCCCAATACGATTATAATCAAGACCTGGATGTTACTGTCCAAGATCTAGAGACTCTAGACAGGGGAGCAAGGAATCTTTTGCTGAGTACTTGAGTCACTAAAGAGGGAAGGCAGCTAAAATGGTGTAGAGGCCAACTAAAAAAGAACAAATCCGAATGCTGATGAAGAACCTCCAGCCCATCTACCAAGAAAGGATGAGGTTTCAATCAATTAACACCTTTACTGAAGTATTCGATGTGGGAACTAGGATTGAAGATGCAATACAAGAAGGGGTGATCAAGAGTGAAGAACTAGTGAACAAATATAGGCGTCCAAACTACAGGACAGGAGGGGGACACTCGGGAGGTCATTCAGGACCTACAGATGTAAACGCTCTAAGTGAACCAGAGAAGAAGATCTATATAACAAGAATTCATCCGAGAAGAGGGGGGATAAGCCGTTGAGAAAGTTTTCAGATCTGGGGGTATCACTGTCTACAACTCTCGACAGCCTACTGGTAAAGGGGCATCTTCATTTGTTGGAACCATGGCCGAGGCCGAACCCACCTTCCCCGAACTTCAAAGCTGACCTATACTGCAAGTTCCATTAAGACCAAGGACATTCTACTAATCGATGCCTGAGGCTGAGGCACAAAATCCAAGATTTGATAGACAAGAAAGTGATATCCGAGCCTCCTTCCAATCCGCCAAATGTCACCAATAACCCACTACCGAATCATCACGCAGTACCGCCACTACCAGGCATTTATTTCTTGGAAACACAAGAAACTTCTTTCGATCCTTCCAATTTGATACCAAGATTGGGGAACCAAGGGAATCGTATCAACCACTAGAGGTTATGTCAATCTGCACAACCAGGAAATAGTCAGGGGAGTTTAAAAAGAAGATAACAAAAGAGGATTTTACTTTGGAGTGGTGGGCTACAGAAACTGATAACTCGATCTAGTATGAAGAGTATGATGATAAAAGCATCGATCAGGTAGAAGACTTATGGTACGATAGTGACAAGGGTGAGGAAAAAGGTTTGGAAGTAACTGGGGTACAAGACAACCTATGGGTAAAGGAAGGAATCAGTCATTTAACTCGATCAGGAAGACACTTTAAGCCACATGAGTTAGAAGAAGACCACTTGGATCAAGATTTGGGAAAAGGGAATAAAAAGATAGACGAAGAAGAGGAAGAAGATAGGGTATTAAAATAGATGAAAAAGACATAAGCAAATATCACTATTTAGGGGCTACTGATCACTTCCAAGCGTCATAGGTAAGCAGTCCTCGATGCCCTCAATCAGTTGGATGTTTTTATTGATGTCACCCTTGAGGATCTCGTTGGTATGATCAACAAAAGCCCAACTCTTGCTGTCTCATTTACCGTAGCTGATCTACCTCCTGGGAGGCCACTTATAATAAACCATTGCATATCACTGTCGAATGTCTAGGGAACTCTTTGCCCACTTATCTCGTTAACAATGGGTCTGCGCTAAATGTATGCCCATTTTGAACAGCCAGGAGGATAAGGCTTGATGAGTCAACATTTATACCATCAGAGCAAAAAGTAAGGGCCTATGACATTACTCAGCGAGCGATTATTGGGATCATTTTTCTAAATCTCTCCATCGGGTCAGTAGAAAAGGAAACAAAATTTCAGATCATCGACATTCTTGCATCATTCAACTTGCTCTTAGGAAGACCGTGGCTAGACAACTTGGGTGCCATCCCATCAACCATCCATCAAAAAGTTAAATACAATTGGAAGAATAAAATTTGCGATATTCTGGAGGACAGTTGGAATCATATGTCTGAGGCTTCGTCTAGTGCCCCGATTTTGGAAGTATAGATATAAAAGGAGAAAGCAAGCTTGGGTGGATTTCAATTCATTTATATGGTAGAAAATAGCAAGCTGAAGGAGTTCCTGCCACTTTATTTTGACCAATATGCAAGTCCGTTGGTAGCCGGGATTATGAGAAAAATGGGATTCTTCCCAAGATTGGGTTTGGGTAAAAAGCATCACGGATTACCAGAATTCGCGAACATCATCACACAAACCCAGACTTGCGGTTTAGGATATCAGCCGATAAAGGAAGAAATGAGGAAAAAGAATAAAGCAACATATGTGCCAATAGAGCCGTATGCGAAAACTCTCAATGGGTATTTTATCAAGGAAGGGGAGGATTTTTCGTTCTGCGGCTTTCCAGAGCCATGGATGGATAACGTAGATAAGTGTGTGAAGCCGGGATTCGAGATATTCTTTGCACATGAGTTCTCCAATTACAAAGATCCTTACCTTCAGGTGCCTACAAAATCTGCCGGTGTTCAAGACTAGATTGGCACATTAGATGGTTCAGCAATGAAAAATCTGTTAGAGGAAGAAAGTGAGGAAACCAAAGAGG
The DNA here is from genome assembly GCA_033977485.1 of Hydrangea macrophylla. Taxonomy (NCBI): domain Eukaryota; kingdom Viridiplantae; phylum Streptophyta; class Magnoliopsida; order Cornales; family Hydrangeaceae; genus Hydrangea; species Hydrangea macrophylla. The sequence goes on from CM066992.1 coordinate 35,798,827, forward strand.
GTAATTCGGGAAAGGTTATGAAAGAATAAAATGGGAAAGGTCAAAACGAGGAGAGTGAAGAGAATAAAGCACAGGGTGAAGAGCCAGAAAATAAGAAAGAGCCAGTAAATGGGGAAGAGCTTGAAAATGGGGAAGAACTAGAGAACTAAGAAGAGACAAAGGGTCTGCTGGGCTGTGACACTATAGAGATCAAACAAGGGGCTAACAAAGAATGGGTGTTCGAGTCTAGTGATAGGTATCCTCCCTCCCCGGAGTTTGTAATGGCCGATATGAGGCGTCTTAATATCTCAATGTCTGTTGTAATCACTCTTAAAAATATCAATGACAATGTGACTAATTCTGCTTACTCGACTGTGCATAATAATAGCTGTGATGCATGTAATGAATGTGATGAAATACCGGATGAATTGCAAAAATTAATCGAAAAAGAAAATGAATCTGCATGTAAAATCACTAAAAGCACTTTAACGATTAATTTGGGAAATAAAGATAATCCGTAAAATGTTTCTATTGGCTCCATACTTAGCAATGAGGAAAGCAAAGAACTAATCAATCTATTAAATGAATTCAAAGATGTCTTTGCATGGTCTTATGATGATATGCTAGGAATTGATCCAGAGATAGTCCAACATCATATTCCCTTCTTCCTAAATTCAAAACCCATAAAACAAAAATTGAGGCGAATGAGGCCTGAATGGGGCGCTTAAAGTGAAGGAGGAAGTTGAAAAGCAATTAAGAGCTGGATTCTTGATTGTCACTGAGTACCCAGAATGGGTCGCCAACATTGTGCTAGTTCCAAAAAAGGATGGTCATGTTAGGGTTTGTGTTGATTTTCGGGATTTGAACAAAGCAAGCCCTAAGGACGATTTCCCTTTACCCCATATTGATGTACTAGTGGATAATACCGCGGGACACAAACTTTTGTCTTTCATGGATGGGTTCTCGGGGTTTAATCAGATTTTAATCACACCAAAGGATAGGGAGAAGACTACTTTTATCACAACTTAGAAGACCTTCTGCTATAGGGTTATGCCATTTAGACTTAAGAATGCGGGTGCAACTTATCAATGACCACCACTATGTTACTACATGACATGATCCATAAGGAAGTGGAGGTATCTATGGATGACATGATAGTAAAATCCAAAGAAAAGATGGGGCATTTAGAGGCATTAAGGAAGTTCTTTGAGAGGCTAAGAAAGTTTAAAATGAGGTTAAACCCACAGAAGTGCACTTTTGGAAGTTGTTAGGATTTCTCATTACACATAAGGGGATTGAGGTAGACCCGACCAAAATTAAAGCCATAATCAAAATACCATCACCGAAGAATGAAAAGGAGTTGAGGGGTTTCTAGGTAGAGTACAGTTCATCAGTCATTTTATATCCAAGCTCACCATGACCTGCGACCCATTATTTAAATTGCTAAGGAAGGGGGAGAATTTTGAATGGGATAGCCAGTGCCAAAAAACCTTTGAAAAGATCAAAACCTACCTGTCCTATTACATCCCAAACCCAAAAAACCTTTGTTGCTATACCTGTCTATGATCGAGAACTCGATGGGGTGTATGTTGGCCTAAGAAGAAGAAGAGGGGTGTATTGAGAAAGCAATCTATTATTTGAGTAAGAGAATGACTGGATATGAGCTGAACTATTCACCATTAGAAAAAGCCTATTGGGCATTGGTGAGGTGTACCCGTCGCCTCAAGCATTGTATGCTAGCCTTTCCTATGACCTTGATATCCCGAATGGACCAACTCAAATACCTATTCGAAAAACCAGCCCTAACTAGTGGGATCTCCTGATGGACCATGATGTTGGCTGAATTTGATATAAGATACGTCACTTCCAAATCATCAAAGGGAGAGTTGTTGCCGAATATCTATTTGACCTTGCCATAGAATTCGAGAAAAAAAAGAAGAATTTAAGTTTCCCAATGAAGAAGTAATAGAGGTAAAAGAAGATCCGTGGAGAATGTATTTTGATGGAGCAACTAATCAGATATGATATGGAGTAGGAATCATCCTCATATCGCCCAGCAGAGCCCCCACCCCGTTAGCTGTTAAGCTTAAGTATAACTCAACCAATAATACGACAAAATACAAATCATGTATAATCAGGATTGAAGTAGCCTTGGCGCTAAAAATTGAGAAGATCGATGTCTTTGGGGATTCTAACTTGATAATATCGCAAGTGGGAGGTGATTGGAGAATAAAACATAAGAAATTGAGACCTTACCATGAATACCTGGAGAGCTTGAAAGTGAAATTTAGAAAGATCTCATTCTATTACCTTCCCCATGAGGAGAACCAACTAGCCGATTCCTTAGCAACCTTGGCCTCAATGATTCAAATCCCTATAGGAGTTAGTATGATTCCTTTATCCGTAGAAGAGAGAACCCGGGCCTCATTTGAGATGTTCACAGCCATTGAAGAAGGAGAGGAGGTGGAAGTATAACACCCGCATTTGTGTTACTGCATATCATTACATTGTCATGCATGATAATGTGATGTGTTGTGCATTTTGGCACATGTTTGAGTGAGTTTTGACTCAGGAGTCAATTTTGGGTATGTGTGTTAGAGAACCCTCTAAGACGGTGTTGATTGAGTGTTGTGATGTTGTGAAGTCTCTCCGAGCATGAGACGTTCACTATGGAATACCTTAAATGTTTATCTGGAAATAAATGTTTACCTGTGTATTTTACTATCTGTATTATTTTTCTAGTTTAGAATATAATTCTGTTGTTAGATTTAGTATCCTGGTGAGGACGAATTAACACGCTATTAATTTGGTAGGCTAATTAGCAACTTCAGAAAAGTTATGTAAAAATTTGTGTTTTAGCAACCAAACGGAACTTAGGCGAATACTTTTATAACTTTTAGTTTTTACTCATGAAGCTATGAATTAGCTGTGTAGGAAGTTTCAGAGACTGTTTATGAGTTTTGAAAACATGTGGGAAGGTAAACACAATTTCTGAAAGTATTGCCTATATATAGATTGAGATGACTTAGATTTTTGTAAAGCTTCTAACCTAAAAACTCAAAGGAGGCCAAAAGAGAGATTTTGATTGCTTAGAGCTTCTCGACGCGAAACAACGATCGTTCGTCCGCTGGTTTTTCACCAAATTTTGTATTTGAACTCCTCGAGGTAAGGCCGTCGTTTTGATACCTATAAGGCCATGTTTGGATAAGTTTTCCGAAAAGTTATTTTTTAGAATTTTTCATAAAAGTTGATATTTGGACTTTTGATCCATAGGAATTGTACTAGATGGACTTCTGCACGTTCTTTGTGCACGGGTTTTCTTCGAATTGAATTATAGGAGCATTTTTCAGAGGTGAGTGATTCAATAATGTTTTTGAAATGATTTCATTACATATGTTCATGTTTTGTGTGAATAGTATGTATTAATTCATAGAGATATATTGTGTAGTTCATATTGGGCAATTATATTTTTAAGTAGGCCCAATAGCACGGTGAAATGTTTTGATTACCGAAAGCATGGTGATATGTGATTTGAGCATGTTGAGTTGTTATTTAGGTCAAAGGAGCACGTGGTTACCAAGCCATCTTGTAGAGCTGATATAGGCATTAAGGTCGCACGATTGAAGAAAAGAATCGTGGGTCTTACCCTTTCACGTGGACTTATTGGTAAGGAGTCGCAGATTGGGAGTATGGAACGTACACGTGAGACTCCGTAGACTAGTATGAAATGTAGAGATATGAATGCGAGCATGTTTATTATTCATGTGCATTTGTTGTTTTATTCACTAAGTGTTAGCTTAAACAAATTGAATATGTGTGGTTATTCAAATAACCATTTCAGGTGTTAATGCCGGCGAGGAATCGCAGAAGTGAGCACATGGGCTTGGGAGTTCACTTAGAAGACGACTTGTCATGTTTATCCCGTAGTTTTGTAATCGAATCATCTATTTCATGTTTTGTTAAGGAACTTGTAATAGAAGTGGATAATAGTTTAGTATACGTTTTATTTTAGTTCCAAGTCCTGTAAGGAATTACTACATTTGGTATTGACTTTGAAACCATGGTTTGGGTTGGTTAAGATATTACGAATTTGAACCCAGAGTTCATGTTTTGAAATGTTTTACTGTCGACTTCATGTCTTGATTTAATGTTGAGATCATTTGCTATCATAAGGGTCGCTTGACCTTAGGCAATATCCTAGTGCAAGAAGGATTGCTGTCAGAGGATCATTCGAGTCGAATGGGACAGTTCGACCGGTCGAAGTGCCCTCTGCTGTAAAGGATTACTGCCGAGGGGTCATCCGACCGGTCAAATGGGGCATCTCGACCGGTCGAAATGACCCCTGCATGAAAACGTTTTATACCTTTTCTGCAACTTATTTAAATGTTTTGATTGGTTCTTAGGGCACCTTTGGGACCCCTTTGAATATAAATTCATTCGTTTCAAAATAAAATTATGTTTTCAAATTTATATAGATTTTACCAACTTCGGGTGTATTATTTCAAATGAGCGACTGCTCGATGTTATCTTTAAAGTTCTTATTTTTTGCTGCTACAACTTTGAAATGAGTAGGAAGAGCCTCGGTGGCGTGCCACGGGCTTTGGTTCTGCTATTGTGGGACCGGGCTGTGACAAGAAGTACCATGGTATGTGGATGCTTGGAGCTTTATTGAAAAGGGAGAATACCCTGAGGGGGCTTCAGAGAAAGATAAAAAGGCTATTCGGAGGTTTTTTGCTCAATTTATAATCTACGTGGGAAAATTGTGAAGAAAGTCTTATACTGGGTATAATCTGGAATGTTGATATGGGAGAGGGGCTAGAAGGATGATGGAGGAAATACATGAAGGGGTTTGTGGACCCCACATGAATGGACACATGGGAAGAAGTTGTGAAGGCTTTTGACATGCAATATGAATACAATCAGGAGCTGGATGTAACTATGAGAGATCTAGAAACAACCAGGCAGGAAGGAAAGGAATCATTTGCCGAGTTTTTGGCCCATTGGAGAGGGAAGGCTGCGAAGATTACTTAATAACCAACTGAGAAAGATTGGATTAGAATCATGGTAAAGAACTTGCAAAGTGTCTACCAAGAGAAGCTCATGTATCAGTCCATTCATACTTTCGCAGAGTTATTTGAGATAGGGACCAGGATCGAGGACGTAATCAGAGAGGGCAAAATTAAGAAGGAAGATTCACAAGGGAATCGGCCTCGAAGGTCTTTTATGGGGGAAAATATAGGGAATCAGGTGGTGGATGATGTTAATGCATTAAGCCAGCCAGAAGAGAGGCATAATACGTCAAAAAGGGAAACTGCGTCAAGACCCAAGTTGGAAGGGAAAGATCATCATTTCACAAATTTAGGGATTTCACTGTCCACCACCCTCAAGCGACTAATGGAGAAGGGCTATTTGAAACCTCTAGATCCCAGGCTTATGCTTGATCCACTTCCACTAGGTTTCAATGCTGACCTCTACTTTAAATTCACCAAGTTCATGGCCACATGATCGATCAGTGTATGAGGTTGAGGCACGAGGTACAAGATTTGCTCGATAACAAGGTCATCTCTCCGCCCCTTGCAAACAGATCGAATATAACCCAAAACCCACTCCCCAATCATGATGCAGTACCACCACTACCACGAAATATCAACAATTTGGATGTAGGGGAAGAATTCTTTGACCCGTCTGCTTTGATTGTGCCTATAGGACCAGCTGTCAATCCATATAAGTTTTCGAAAGAGAGAACAAACCAAGTAATGGAAGATATGTGCCGAGCTTGCGTGTTAGACTTCGAAAGCTCGTGGGAGACTCATTTACCACTGATACAATTTGCCTTCAACAATAACTACCATTTAAGTATATGTCACACCCCATCTCGCCACGCACGGATTAGAACCGTGTAACAAAGGATTATCCAACCTAAATCCTAATTATTAACATGGTTTTAAGAAATATCAATCAGAGTTATAAGAAAAATTCATATCTTGTAAGCTAGCAAATTCGATCGACTGGTCGGGGGTCCGATCAACTGGAAATGCAAGATATAGAGATCTCATTCTTGAGAATGAACTAGTCTGGTCGACTGGCTTGGTCTAGTCGACTGAGTTTTCAAGGGTCCGGTGGACTGAACTTTGGCCTAGTCGACTAGAAATGCAATTTACAAAGAGTTCGACCTATGGAAAAGGTGATCCAGTCGACTGTATGCCCAATCAGTTGACTGGTTTACACCAGCAGAGCATTCTGCAGCTAGCACTCCCAACCAAATCCAAGGCATAAAATAGAAATTTAAACCATTCCCATACCTCATTACAATATCATAGCTTCGTGAAACATTGCCATAGTTATGACATGTGCCTCAAAACATGATTTACATAGTTCACAAAATTATAGATTCTACGGATTAAACACAACACAAGAGTTCAATTCTGTAAGTTCACTTGTTGAATTCAATATACATTGACAAAACTAAGAACATTGAACCCAGAGACAGCCCAACCCTTTTCCACGCTCATCACCTCCTCTCCAGAAACTGGTCTAAACCTGCAGTGGTTGTTATATACCACAACAGAAGTAGGAAACTAGTTTTCATAAGCATTATGCTTAGTGAGCTATCTAAACATGATTGAATGCTTAAAATATTCAATGTTACAACAAAACACAAATGCTATATTCGTAATCGCCGAACCACCGGTTCAATGATTCATTCAGACCCGAAGACATTCCCTTGGTCCCGTGGTCACTTCTATTCCTTGGACTTCCATATTTATCAGATTCTTCCTCTTTTCAACCCTTATTACTCTCAACAATGAATCATTTCCCCAGTGTTCACTAAGTACTACATAATCATATAAGCACATAAACATATAAGCACAACAAACTTTCATATAATTGACATACAATTCACAATTTAGGATTTCCATAACTATTAAGCATGAATTTTTAACTCTAATTGTAATTGAAGCATTAAACACATAAACCTCAATCAATTTTTAGTTAAAAAAACTCACCTTAGCATAATTTTACCCAAATTAAGCTAGAAAGCGCAGAATTTCCCCAAATCCACGCCCAATTCTCCCTCTAGAGTAAATCCTACATGGTTTTGGCAAACTGTGTCTCACTGATTAGATTGGAGTACCAAAATTCGATGATTCAAATAGAATTGAAATATATAGAAATGATCGTCTTACCTCTACGAGTCCAAATATGGCTTTGGTTCACGAATTGGATGAACGACGGCGACGGCGACGGCGCGACAAATTAACATCAACGGAGTTCCCTTCTCTCTCTCCCTCACTCGGCGCCTTTTCTCTTTCTTTCTTCCAATCTATTTTAATTGAGAGTTAACATACTCTTGGCACACATGCATCCTTATGCATGATGTGTCAACCCCTCATTTCTCTCTCTTTCCATTTATACCCCCAAAATTTCTTAAGTTCTTATTATGAAATCACCCAAACATTCCATTTACTACCCAGTTATCTAAATGGGTGTTTGTCTAAGTCCCGTATGGGTCCTAAACGTGGTCCCAAATATTTTGTGAAGGTGCTATTGTCCTACTAATTATGAATTCTTTTTCATTTATACCCTGATATGGACACCCAAACTGGTACCAAATGCTAACACATATAACACCATATAATATGAAAGCAATTTAAACATATACTCATTTAATTATATAAAATGCATCTAACATGTAAATGCAAATTATTTTGTCCGGGCCCTTCACTGGGTCCCAAATCATTACCTGTCCCACCTCACTGGGCACTTTTCCAACTGTGTCCTTATTGGAACACTTTTCCATGGGTGAGTCCTCAGCCTCCCCTTTAATCCTTAATATACACTAATTATATAAATTAATGCATATTTAAATAATAATTAACCCTTTTTTCGGGTACAGGTGTAACAGTATATGAATAGCGTCTTTTAAAGCGTTGTATGGAAGACCTTGCATATCACCGTTGTGTTGGGTAGAAGTTGGAGATGGTAAGCTTCTAGGCCCAGATTTGGTTAAGGAAACCAATGAAAAGATTGTGATTATCAAAGAGAAGATGAAGGTAGCACAAGATAGACACAAGAGTTATGCGGACTTGTACCTTAGAGATAAGGAATTCAGCGTGGGAGAGCATGTCTTGCTCAAAGTATCTCCAATTCAAGAGTCCATAATGTCTTTCACGTCAGTATGTTGAAAGAGTATCATCAAGGTGCTACGCCACATGTGATAGATTTCAGAGACATAGAAGTGAATGACAAAGCATCATATCAAGAGAGACTATTACATATTTTGGATAGAGAGATCAAGAAGCTGAGGAACGAGGAGATCCCATTGGTGAAGGTCTTGTGGAATCACCATAATGTAGAGGAGGCTTCGTGGGAGTTGGAGGCTGAGATGCGTATCAAGTATCCAGAGTTATTTGACATAAGTTAGCTTAGATTTCAGGGACGAAATCCTTTTATAGGTGGTGGAGAGGTGTAACACCTGTATTTTTTATTACCAATAATGTAATTTTTGAATATGTAAGTTGATATTTTCTATACGTAAATGGGATTTTGAGAATGCTTGACATTACATGGGTGTTCATGCATAACATAGAATAAATCCTTTTAAAATAAAACAAAACTTTGTTTATTCAGCAAACCCGAGTGCTCAAGAAGTGCGAACGATTGATCTAAAAAGGTGTGAAAAGATTATTTTACCCCTGGACTCTAAAATTCTATAAATACACAGTCGTTCTGTGTATTTTTTACGTTTACAAACTCTATTTTTAGAGAGAGTGTCCTATAGAGAGAGTTTTAGAGAAATTCATGAATTTCTCTTGCATGTTCATTGATCCTCCTCATACAAGATCATCCAAGCTTTCTAATCACTTCATCTTAGCATATTTGATGTTCTCTTAAATTCTGGAAGTTGCAGCAACTATATTCTTCAAGTTTTAAAGCTCTTAGTTGAAGAACAATTTCATTATCTTCATCATATATCATCATCTTCATAATCCATCATCATCTATTTGGTCTTGAATTCTTTGTGAATATTAAAACTCACATACACTATGTCTATATGCATATAATAATCTATAAATTTGGATGCATGTGTTTGATTTAGTAAAATCTAGCTTTAAAGCGTCATAATCTTCATCTATTCCTCAAGTTTACATAAATCTCATGATCCATTTGATTTTGATCACTTTATGAATGCTATAACTCATGTATAATGTATATATGTTCATGAATGACCTATTTTACAAGTTGCATGTCTATATGTATATAATAATCTATAAATTTGGATGCATGTGTTTGATTTAGTAAAATCTAGCTTTAGAGCGACATAATCTTCATCCATTCCTCAAGTTTACACAAATCTCATGATCCATTTGATTTTGATCACTTTGTGAATGCTATAACTCATGTATAATGTATATATGTTCATGAATGACCTATTTTATATTTCAAAAGTAAAATAGACTATTTGAAATCTGCATAACCCAAGCGCTCGAGCAAGCCTGAGCGCTCGAGCCTTGAGCACTCGAGTTGTCTGAGCGTTGGAACGTAGTTGCATTTTGGAAATTGTTATTTTCTTATTGAATTATAAAACGAACTATGTCGTGTGTAGTACTATGAGCTTGTTTAGTCGAACATGAGGTTGTCTATGATATATGATCGAGCTTGTCAAATCTAAAATTATGAAGTTGTACTTTATGCTTATTTAGTAGTACTATTTGATAATTCGTAAAGAAAACGAACGATTCATTCTTTTATGTTGATCCTTCTAACATGCTAGTTCCATTTTTTGTTGGATTATGATTGTAATCAATTTGTTAACGATGAATGGAAATGCGCCAGGTCGAATCATTAACGATATAACAATTACGAATATAGAGATAATGTACTTTAATGAATAAGTGTGCTACTGATGTGTGAGGCGTGGTCGTGTTGCATGGTTGTGTTGCATGTTTGAGTTGGATGATCTCGTCGATTGTTCCATATGTGGTTGCATATGGTGGTATGACCCTAACGGTCTTGTTGTCAGTTGTGTTGTAATGAGTCAGAAGTTTAATTCATGTCTTGGTCTGCATGTCATTGAGTTAGGGTCGATTATGGGCTAAGCGAGTTATTAGAGGGCCATTTGTGGCCGTATAACATATTAGAGGGTCACTTGTGGCCGTAAAATATATTGAAGGGTCATTTATGGCCGTATAACATATTAAAGAGTCATTTGTGGCCGTAAAATATATCGAAGGGTCATTTGCGGCCGTATAACATATTATAGGGTCATTTGTGGCCGTAAAACATATTAGAAGGCCATGTATGGCAGTGAGAAGGTCAAATTGGGCATGTCGTTGTGTGTTGTGTGTGACGGAAGCTAGTACCATCTGTTCAGTGTTGTTGTGGTCAAGGGCAGAAGGTAGTACTACCAGTGTTGTGTGAGACAGAAGCTAGCATTGTCAAGTTGTGAGTTATTGGAACGGTGGATTCATGCATGATGTGTTGCATGGTTGAAGTCGCATAGTCAGAGAAAGAACGTTGGGTTTGGGTAAGGACTTGCATGACGTCACGATAACTTATAAGTAATAACGTAAATGGCGTATATGTTCATATTGTGTTTGGTTTATAGTATTTCACTCAATTTTCAGCTGATGGACGTGTGGCCCTAGACACTCGTGTCCAGTTGTTATAGTTCCAGGTGTTGGAGATGCTGTTTTGGAGAACGCGTATTATGATGGTGAGCACATGAATGAGGAAGGCTGGGGCTTTGTTAGTTGAAGAAGAGCTAGTGATGAAGTCATTTGGTTCCCGCTGGGGAATTTTTATTACCTATCTTTAATTTTGTTGCTGTTGTTGTTATCGACCGCTACTCTAGACTTCTGTTCTTTTAATTTTGGATGATTGTAATATAAGTATGTATAATGGAGATTGTAAGACTCTGATACTGCTTTCGCTGAACTTAGAACATTTTCGCTACTATTATTACTCTGATATTTTATATTTCATTGGTTTTTGGATAATTATGCGATCTGTAACTTGTTACGAGCCTATGGGTCCGATAAGGAAGCTTAATTCCCTTAATTACCGCAACGCCGGGGCGTGACAATTTTCCGCATGGACCCCCTCAAATGCCTATTCAAAAAACCTGCCCTGACCAGTAGAATTTCCTGGTGGATTCTAATGTTAGCAGAATTTGACCTCAAGTATGTCATCGCTAAGTCTGTCAAAGGAAGAGCTGTGTGGAACATTTAGCTGACTTTACTGTAGAAGGAGAGGAAGAAGTGGAATTTCAGTTCCCTAATGAGGAAATAATGGAGGTGGATGAAGGTATGTGGAAGATGTATTTTGATGGAGCCACCAACCAAAATGCTATGGGGTAGGAATCATCTTGGTTACACCTAATGGAGCCCACATCCCTTTAGCAATCAACTTAGGTAGACCTCCACCAACAATACTGTCGAGTATGAAGCTTGCATTTTAGGTTTAGAGGCAGCCTTAAATCTGGGATTTAAGAAGATATATGTTTTTGGAATTCAAATCTGATCATATCCCAACTTTGGGGAGAGTGGAGGGTGAAGCACGAGAAATTGATACCATATCATGAGTACTTAGAGAGTCTAGGAACCCGATTTGAACAAATCACTTTCTACTACCTACCCCGTGAGGAGAACCAGTTGGCCGATTCCTTAGTAATCCTAGCCTCGATGATCGAGATGCCCATAGGTGTCAAGATAGCTCCGCTCATAATCGAACACAGGGACAAATCCTCATTTGAAATGATTGCAGCTATAGAGGAACCAGAGGATGAATTGCCATGGTACTTGGATATATGGAATTTTATCAAGAAGGGGGAGTATCCTAAAGGTTCATCCAAGAAATATATAAGGGTAATTAGGCAATTCGCAACACAGTTTATCATCTGTGTAGATAAATTATGGAAGAAATCATATACTGGGTATAATCTGGAATGCTTGTACGGGAAGGAAGCCAAAGAATGATGAAATAGATACATAAATGAGTCTTTGGACCTCACAAGAATGGACACATAATGGTAAAGAAGATAATCAGACAAGGATATTATTGGACTACCCTTGAAAAAAACTACTGTGAGTATGTAAGGAAGTGCCATAAGTGTCAGGTTCATGCTAACCTAATGTACATGTCGCTGTCTTAGCTTTATAATATGACCACCCCTCGACCATTCTCTACATAGGGTATCAACATTATCGGGGAAGTTGTCCTAATGGCATCTAACAGACACCGATGCATAATTACGGCTATAGATTATTTCACCAAGTGGGTGGAAGTTGCGCCATATGCATCATTAAAAACCAAAGGTGTGGTGAGCTTTATTCAAAAGAACATAATCTATAGGTATGGGGTTTCGAGTGAGTTCATTTTTGATCATAGCAGTCATTTCCAAGGAGAAGTCATTCCTTTGTTGGAAAAGTACAAGAGCACACATCATTTGTCATCACCGTACAGGCCACAGACAAATGGGGCAAATGAGGCAGCCAATAAAAATATCAAGGCGATCTTGGGGAAAACCACAGATACTTACAATGATTAACATGAGAAATTACCATTTGCACTATGGGGATACCGAACGTCTGTAAGAACTTCTACTGGAGCTACACTGTATTCATTGGTCTATGGAATGGAGGCTATCTTACTAGTCGAGGTGGAGATACCATCTTTACATATATTGGCAGAATGTTAAGTGTCAGAATTTAACTGGCTACGTGAAAGGTATGAGGAGTTAGAACTCATGGATGAGAAACGACTATCAGCCCTGAATAATGTTCGAGGGTATCAGAGAAGGATAGCCTGCACTTTTAACAAGAAATTTTGCCCAAGGAAAGAGTTGAAAGCACCGGTGTTCGATCCTAGAGGAAAGTTTAAGCCAAATTGGGTTGTTCCTTACATCATAAAAACATTCCTATCAGGAGGAGCTGTCTACCTCATGGATTTAGATGAAGTTAAGTTCAAGCAATTGGTCAATATCTTTCGCCTCAAGAAGTACTTTGCTTAGAAAGCCCTCTTTTTGAAACCATCCCTTCAAGACTTCTAGAGTCAATGAACTACATTTTGACCTGATTCCCACTTGGGGATACATAGGCAGCCTGTACGGTTCAGTCATACATGCCCTCATATACATAATGTTCTTCTTTCAAGCCTCAGTCGAACTACTATAGGATCTGATGCCCATTTGGGAATAAGTAGGCAGGCCTTCCATGGCTCTTGGTCCCAATGGAAACTCAACCAATCTATCTCCTACCCTTCAAGCTAGGGGTAAACTGACGTTGGCCCAGGAACCACTTTGTCACCATTCAACCAGGGGCAAACTTCGTTTGCCTGACACTCAAAACCCCCCTATCAAACTAGAGGCAAACTTCCGTTTTCCAAAAGGAAACCCCAACGTACCTTTGGATCCACTGGCTTTCCAAATAGGAATCAAGTTTGAACATCCTGAAAATTCTTGAAGTTAAGAGAGAAAAATTTAATGCAAGAAACATTAAAAAGGAAAAATCTTCATTATCATGAAGTCATTTGTAAAGGAAGATACAATGAAGAGGCATTGTGGGTTGATGATTTTCCGACCAAATTTTCCTCAAAATCATCCAAATCGTTGAGTATTTATAGACTTTCTAATCCCAGGGGCAAAATAGTCATTTCACTAACTTTTTAGCTCGAGCGCTCGCGTTTTGAAAACTCAGGTGAGCTCGAGCACTCGAGGCTCCTGCTTCAGAAATTCTTCTTAGGTTATAGGTTTATAAGGGTCAAGTAATAATCATCCATATGAACTATCATCAATACTCAATCATCAATGATCGTAACTTACATAAACACATACGGAAGTATAGGAATACATCCATATAGATAAATATAGACAAAAGGGGCCGGTGTTACAACAAAATGCAAGGAGATGAACTTAGACAAAGTCTCAAAAGAATATTTAATATATCCTTTAAAAAAATTTGAAAGCTTAAATATTTTTGTAAGCTAGTCTCCAAAATTTAAAGGCCAAATTTCCTAAAGATATGAAAAGCACTTTTAAGAAATTTGATGTCTCTCAAATTGTATCTTTTTAATAACACAAGAAATTCTCTTAAAAAAAATAAAATAAAAGAAGGCCTAATTTTTTAGTATATTTTTTCCTTCAGTGGCCTTTTTGCACCATCTACACCTATTTAAATAAAAACAAAAAACTTAAAGTGTATGAAAAATTGGAAAGTTTGGTATAAAACCCGTGTATGGGTTTATTGTGTTTCACTTCATTTGTCATGCATGATAATGTGAAGTGATGTGTATTGTGGCACATGTGTGAGTGAGTTATGACTCACGAGTCGATTTGGGTGTAAGTGTAAGAGAACCCTCTGAGATAGTGTGAATTGAATGTTTTCATTATTGTGACGTCTCTTCGAGAGTGAGATGGTCATTGTGGAATACCTTAAATATTTATTTGAAAATAAATATTTACCTATGTGTTTCACTAGATGTATTATTATTTGGTTTAGAATTTATTTCTATTGTTAATTTTAGTATCCTGGTGAGGACGAATTAACACGCTACATGATTGGTAGGTTAATTAGCAATATTGTGACATAATGTAAGACCGCATAATTACGGACCCAAACAAAACTTAGATCAAAATTTTTATGAATTAGAGATTTCATTCGTGAAGCCATAACTTAGACGTGTAAGACGTTTCGGGGAATAATTAGAAGTTTTGAGAACTCGTGGGGAGGTAAACACAATTTTTAAGAGTTGTGCCTATATATAGAAAGAGGTGAGATATTTTCATTTACAAATTTTTTCTAACCTAAATCTAGAGAGGCCAAAAGGGAGATTTGGAGGCTTCGATCTTCACGACACCAAACGACGACCGTTCATCTGTTGGTTTTCATCCAAAATCATATTTTCGAACTCCTAGAGGTAAGAGCTTTGATTTGATACCCACTAGGGCTTGTTTGGATAAGTTTTTTGAAAAATCATTTTTGGGAATTTTACTAAAAGGTTGTTAATCGAACTTTTGATCGATTGGAATCATTTTAGATGTACTTTTACACGATTTTTGTGCTTGGGTTTTCGTTGGAACACATTTTAGGAGCGTTAATCGGAGGTGAGTGATTCAACTATGTATTTTGGAATGATTTCTTGACATGTATTCATATTTTGTATGAAAAGTATGTGTTAGTGCATAGATATATATTATATAGTTCATTTTGGGCATCTATATTGATAAGTAGGCCCAATTGCACGGTGAAATGTTTGGATTATGTCAAAAGCATTGTGATATGTGAATTGAGCATGTTTAGTTGCTATTTGGGTCAAAGGAGCACATTATTGTGGAGCTATTATAGGCATAAGGTCACACGCTTGAAGAAAAAAAAGTGGGTCTTACCTTGTCGTGTGGACTTATTGGCGAGGAGTCGCGGACTAGGAGTGTGGAACGTACACGTGAGACTACGTAGAATAGTATGAAATGTAGAGAATAGGAATGCGAGCATGTTTATCAATCATGTGCATTGTTGTTTATTCACTAAGCGTTAGCTTAAACAAATCAAAATATGTATGGTTATTTAAATAATCATTGCAAGTGTGAATGCCGACGAGGAATCAGAGAAGTGATCACGAGATGTCGGGAGTTCACTTAGAAGAGGACTTATCATGTCTATTTTATAGTTTTGTAATAGAAATGATTGTTTAACTTATTTTCGTAAGGAACTTGCTTAGAATTGGATAACATCTTGTAGTTATGTTTTGGGTATGTTGTTATACAATAGAACCACTTTGGATTGGGGTTCAATGTGAGTAATTAGTCCATGGATGGGTGGGAATAGCCTTAAGACTTGGAAACCCTGTAGAATGGTCTGCTGCATGAAACCTGTCGACTGGTTTATGATAATAGTCGATCGGATCCCTTTACACTGCATCAATTTTTTGACTGGGTCCCCGACACAGTCGACTAGTTTGTATTTTCAGAGATTGACTTTCAGCTTAGAATGGAATTCAGTCGATCGAACAGTACCAGTAGACTGGGAATTTGACACCCCAGTCGACTGGACATGGGAGGCAGTCAACTGGATTAAGTAGCTGGGGGATTGGGACTCCTGGGACTCAAAGCAGTCGATTGGTTCGTGAAAACAGTTGATTGGATTGTGTTTCAAATTAGACCTTCTGCTAGACCAAGGCTCAGTCAACTAGGTATGAGAAACAGTCGACTAGATTGTTAGCTTTAAAAAAAATTATTTTCTTTTCCACTGTGTGTTCTTAAACTAATTCTTTCGGGAACGTTAACGAATGGATTTAGCCTCGGTGGTGTACCACCGACTTTGATTCCACTATTATGGGACCGGGCTGTGACATTTAGTGGTATCAGAGCCAGGTTTAGAACCCTGGGAACAAGTGACGATATATGTTGAGTGACGTTGAGTGAAGTGGGTGATTGTGACGACAAAATTATTATCATTGTAGAAATGCCAAGTATGTTACATCTATCGATTATGATCATGATCTGTGCGCACATATATTATGGAATGGCATGCATAGTCTTTATGCATTCAACTTATCAGGGTGGATACTTGAGACATCATGACTAAGCCAATAAGAGAGTTGTCACTGCATTCACGTATGAATCAAATAGTGAATATGGTGGGAAATTTTGTTTAAGCCGTAAGTGAATGAGATCAGATGCACATTCAGGTTCCACCAGTAGAGGTTCACTATATTAATGTACCACCAGTACCACAGCCTCAACACTCAATCACAGAATAGTTCCACAAATGAAAACTGACTCTGCACCATGGACAAACTGACCTAGACGTAGCCGATCACTAGATGATGGACATGGAAAGACATTTTTGTACAATAGTATGCATCGACGAGGAGAAAATTCTTTATGCATCTTATACATTGATGGGAGAAGCATTGGATTGGTGGAATAATGTGCTTTAACAAGGGGAACCAACTACGTGGGAAGCATTTAAGGATGAATTCAACAAGCATTTCTTTCCGCGATCTGCTCATACTCAAAAATGTCAAGAGTTTACAAGTTTATTACAGGGAGATATGATCGTGGGTGAATATGTCTATTGAATAATGATTTGTTGCACTTTAGGAATCTATAGTTTCGACAAATGAAGATAAGGCACATAAATTTGAAGAGGGCCTTAGGGAGAATATTTGTAGCTGCGTTGACACTTTGCAACACCTGACCATTTCTCTAGTTGAGGAAGTCACTCATATCGCCAAGAAAAGTGTCGAAAAATATCGAAAGGGACAGCAAGGAAAGAGAGCCAATGACAATAGGAGCAAGGGCTAAGGGAATGCAAAGAAACTGTGTACGCAACATTCGGGATCGTATATCAGTAGCCAAGCAGGGAGTATGATCATTGGAGACTCGAGACCGTTATGCCCAACATGTAATATGCGACACAAAGGGACTTACTATCTATTGAGCACCTGTTACCTTTGCAAGCAACTAGGGAACATATCCCGTAATTGTCCTTAGAATACGAATGTGGCTACACCAAACACAACCTCAAACACCAAGAGCTATAATCCGGAGATGAGAGGAAAATGTTTAGAATGCGGACAACCGGGACATAGAGCGAAGAACTACCCAAGTAAGAGACAACTGGGAATGACTACTGGGGCATCGAGTATGATGAGTAGATCAAAGGCAGGGCAACGAATAGTTAAAGGGAAAAGAGTCGAGCAATAACAAGGACGATATTTCCAGCTCAGACCGGGGAATACAGATGATATGGTCATATTAGGTATTCTTCCTATTTATTCATATCTTGCACATAGACTCATGGATTCTGGTTCAACGCTTTCATTTGTGTCACGTAATTTTATTAGACAACTAACTATTAAGTTTGAACTGTTAGGATACGACTTATGTGTATCATTGCCTATTAGTGAACCTTTAGTAACTTCTTTGGTATTCAATGCGTGTGAGATCAAGATAGGTGATATGGTGTTGAGCGTCGATTTGATTCCGTTGATAGTGAATTACTTTGATGTTATCTTGGGTATGGATTGGTTGTCGGTCAATGAAGGTAAGATCGATTGTGAACGAAAACAGGCTAGTTTTTATCCGTCATGTCAAGAAGAGTTTACTTTTCAGGGTAATGGTTTGAACATACCGCCATACTTGATATCGACGATTCAAGTGAGTAAGATGTTGAAGAAAGGTTGTTCGGATTTCTTATGTTCGATTATTGATACACAAGTTTTTGGACCACTAGTAGAAGATATTTCGGTAGTTCAAGAATTTTTTGATGTTTTTCCCGATGAGTTACCTAATGTATTGATTGAAAGGGAACTTGAGTTCACGATAGAAGTGGTACCAAGGTCACAACGGGTATCTAAAGCACCGTATCGAATGGCACCGGTAGAATTGAAGGTTCAGTTATAGGAGCTGCTTGAGAAGGGTTTTATCTGACCTAGTGTTATGCCTTGGGGAGCTCCAATCTTGTTTGTGAAGAAGAAGGATGGGACAATGCGTATGTTCATCGACTATCGAGAGTTGAATAAGTTGACTGTCAAGAACAAATATCAGTTATCGCGAGTAAGAGTGTAAACGGTTCGATTTAGTGTGGTTTTTGGAAAAACGGATCGGTTTGGTTCGGTTCGGTTCGATTCGAAGTGTGTAAATTGTCGGTTTGGTTTCAGTTTTACATTGGACAAAAGAAATGCAAACTGACCGAACCGATCTGCTCGATTCGGTGTGTCGGTTTGGTTCAGCTTTCTTTCACCCCTAGCTGCGAGTAGATGACTTGTTTGATCAGTTGCAAGGGGCTTAGGTATTTTTGAAGATTGACTTGAGATCCGGTTATCACCAATTGAAGGTTAAGGAAGAAGACGTTGAGAAGGCAATTTTCAGGACCTGATATGGTCACTTTAAATTTGTGGTTATGTCGTTTAGAGTGACAAACGCGCCAGCAACTTTCATGGACTTGAAGAATCGTGTTTTCAAAGACTTTTTAGATGAGTTTGTTATTGTGTTTATAGATGACATCTTAAAATATTCTAAGAGTGTTGAAGATCACGAACATCATCTGCGATTAGCTTTTACACCAATTATATGAGAAGACGTTGTTTGGGAAGTTGAAGAAGTGTGAATTTTGGTTAACGGAGATTGCATTTCTTGGACATATAGTGTTGGCTAAGGGAATTTTTGTAGACCCTCAGAAGATAGAAGCAATTACCAATTGGTTGAGACTGACGAATGTAACAGAGATTCGAAATTTCCTAGGATTAGCTAGTTATTATCGGAGGTTTGTAAAAGAGTTTTCACGTATTGCAATGCCGATGACACAGTTGATGAGGAAAGATGTTGCATTCGTATGGAGTCTGAAATGTGAGGAAAGTTTTCGAGAGTTGAAGAGTCGATTAGTGAAGGCACCAATCTTAGTCATTCCATCAGGGACCGAAGGGTTTCTCATTTATAGTGATGCTTCATATAGAGGTTTAGGTTGCGTTCTTATGCAACATGACAAAGTCATTGTGTGGATATCGCAGGTTTTCTTCAAATTTTACCCACTTTTAAAACAAATATTTTCAAATTCAAAGAGTCGCCACTTAATTTTTAAAAGGAAAAATTAAGAAACCATTTTAAAAGCAAACTGATCTTTTGCGAAACCAAAGATAAACTAGGTCCGGGGATTATGGAATGAAAGGGGAAGGAGCCCGGCGGACTAAAACACCCCCTTTCATCCTATCTCACGATAGGCCTCTACTCAACATCCTTTTTAATCAAATTAATAATCTAAGCATGCCCTCAATTAATACATATATGTAGGTATACATAACACAAGCATGTTGAAAGGGTGCAAAATTGCTAACGGTAAAATATCATTCATAAGTCACATAATTCAACTAGCAAACATCATGATATGCAATAGAGAACTAGAAAACATACCCGGGATCCGGCCGCGAATATCAAACGTGCAATGCATGCAAAAATAAACCTAAGAGAGGTCTCTAATACATATATACACATAAGGCAAAACCTAAGCTAAGGTGTCGCACATGGGGTCGAAAAATCAATTAAAATCAATAAAATAGATTAAACTAGAGAAGGGTTGAGAAATTGTACCTCAAAGCGCTACAAAACAAAGGTTAGTACACATGCCTTAGACAAGATATAATATCATAAATAAGTAAATCCTAAGTCATGTTCAATTAGATACATCTTAGGCAAGAGATAAGTCCTACTTATGGATATTAACATGTATGAATGAATGCATGAATATGAACAAATAGGGGACATGAATTTCTTCACCAATTTGGATCACTAAGCCTCTGGATTTAATCTAAATTATCGTTATTCAAAACATGGTTTGGGTCTCAAGACATTAGGAGACCATTTGAGTTAAAATAAAAAAAAGATTAGATGAAAACAGTAGCAGTTTTTTGTGATTTACAGAGAGCAGACCAGACGTTCAAAAATGGAAATAAAATACTTTTGATGGTTGGATCTTATTGATTTTTGGATATGTCATGCCTCTGTGAGTCTGGTTTCTAACCCAACTTGAAAATCAAGATTTCAACGGTTAGATCTCCGGGAATATGGAAAATACTAGACCTCACTCAGGATTCTGCAACTCTCTGTCCAGAGATCTTGTATGATTTTCTAAAAATAGTAAAAAAATGAGAAACACTTAGATCTTTTTAGGGTACCTTCCTAACACATTAAGGTACTTATAAAAAATTATTTGAGACCCCGAAAACTTAATTAGGGTTCTGATTTATTAATTTCAAAACGGACTTACTATTCTGAAAGTATTTTAAAACTCTGGACAGATTGTATTTAGCTCACAAAAACCATGATCAAACCCTTCTAATCACAAGATCTTGCTAAAACAAAAATCACAGTGGTAAAACAATGTGTTATGAACATTTTCCCGTTGGTTTCATTCGATTCCAACGGTCGGATTTCAAACTAAAAATCCTTGATCAAAAACAGTTTATGAACTCACTGTTTCATTTTGCTAGTTCAAGTTTATTGATTGGCCTCAACTATTAAAACATGAAGTTGGGGCTCAAACCAAACTACTTCTTCTACCATTTGATGGTCATTGAAGACTATGAGGCACACCACACTTATGGATCTTGATGAAGTATTGAAATGAACTTCGCAAAATCCTCAAATAAAGAACTCAAACCTATGGACCAAAACTTGAGTTCAAAATATTACTCCTACCATTTGATGGTCATTGGAGTCTAAATATAGTTAACATCTACTCAAAACCTCATTGGAATATAGTAAGGATTCCATAAGATTCCTTAATGAAGAGGTTCAAGTTATGGATTGAAACTTGAATCTCTCTAACTATATATAGATTAAAATTATGATTCATTCTAACCTCCATGTAGATCATGAGATCTTAGAAGTTGAAGAATCAAACTCAAAGAGGTTCAATGAGATATGGAAGATCTCATGAGCCTTTTTAGTGAAATAGAAGTAAGGAAAATCAAAGATTACTTAGAGAAACTAAGATTACTCCTACCATTTGATGGTCATTGGAGTCTAAATGAAGTTAAAATCTAATGAAACCTTATTGGAATATGGTAGGGATTCCATAAGATTCCTTAATGAAGAGGTTCAAGTTATGGATTGAAACTTGAATCTCTCTAACTATATATAGATTAAAATTATGATTTATTCTAACCTCCATGTAGATCATGAGATCTTAGAAGTTGAATAATCAAACTCAAAGAGGTTCAATGAGATATGGAAGATCTCATGAACCTTACAAGAAATGGTAGAAATAAGAAATCAAAATTTGCTTTGAGAAACCGAGAACACAAATTCTTCAAAATTGAATTTATTTTAAACCCAAGGCATCAATTAGACCCAAATCAATGAAATAATATGAGATTCAATCACAAGTTCTAAGTGGTGTGTGATGAAATGAGGTAAGAAGAGAGGTTTTGAAAATGTGTAAAGTTCCTAGAACTATGAACTTGTGATTGAATAATCCTAATTCTATCAAAGATTAAGAGGTTACCTCTAGGACCTCAAGTATTTCTTCAACTTCTTGTGAAAAACCTTCCAAGATTTCCCAAAATTCTTCAAATTCTTCAAGTTCTTCAAGACTTTCTTCTTCTCTTTCTCAAAATATATATGATTTTTGTATATCTCTCTCTCTCAATTCTCAAGTTCAAGTATATTTTTCAAGTCCCTCAACAATGAAGGTGAAAGTTTGTTTATATAGGCAATTAATCCAGGGATAAATGGGTAAATTCGGGGTGGAAACCCATGTGCAAAGATTTCTTCTAGAACATGTGAGAAAAGCAGTCTGTTACAGCCGGCGGCACTCGACGGGTGCCGGCGGCACTCACTGAATGCCGGGCGGCACTCCCTGAATGCCGGGCGGCACTCCCTGAATGCCGGGCGGCAAACACTAAGTGTCGGCGCGGCACTCAGTGAGTGCCGCCGCGTTTTCCGCGTGCCGGGGCTAACTGAATTTTGTCCCTCTTTTTGATTTTTCAAAAATATGTTGGTGTAAACACAATTTTTCTATTCTATATATATATATATATTTGTATTAATATCCCCCATGTGCATGGTATCAACCATGTGCATGGTATATTTTGAATATACTACTCTCTTTTTTTGTATTTTCTCTTTTTCCAAGATTTTTATTTATTTTGTCCTCCTATTTCTCTCAAAAGAACTCTTTATTATTTTTATTTTTCTTAAAATCCGGTTCCCAGACTGGGTTTCTCACGCGTTCTTTTTTATTCGGGTTTCTCCCGAATACCCAAACTCTCTCTCTCTTCCTTCTCCTTTTTATATTTTCTATTTTAATTTTGAAATTTGCCTTGAAGAATCATTTTGAATTTTCTGGAAGATCTTCGAATGTCACCGATCATTGTCATCATCGGTCTTTGAGAGGTAACCAATCCCTGGATTTGACGTTTGGTCAAAATTGGGGTGTCTACAGTTTGCCCCTCTTTGACAGAGCTCGTGAAGCAACGCGTATCGCAAGCAAATGTCAAAGCCTGTATGAAAGACAAGCCTTTGACCAAATAGTCGAATCCAGGTAAAAACAAAAGTGCGTTGCAAAAACAGGCGCGCAGATAGCCAAATGCTGGTCGTGCTCAATGGTGAGCTGCCTACGTATCCCAACGGGAATCAGACCAGGACGTAGTTCAGGCAAAGGACAACAACACACCAACGCAGGTAGTCACACAGATGAATGTACCTATCTCATCGTGATGCACATGCTCATGCAATCTTATATCTTATGCTTCCAAACGTGATGTTCCTGAGTCACGTTACTCTTCCTATTATCAGAAATGCACCCTATACATTGAATTATCTTATTATGACACCGTCTTACTCTAGGAATATTATGACTATTGTACACTTCATATGCATATGAGAATCGTCTGATTGACTGAGATGCGCTCTGCGCCTTATACCCCATAGCCGAATCAGGTAGCACGCAGAGAGATTGAGCAGCTCTATGCTCAAAATCCCCAAAATTATCTGATCGGCTAAGCCAAATCAGGTAGCACGCAGAGAGATTGAGCAGCTCTATGCTCAAAATCCCCAAAATCATCTGATCGGCTAAGCCGAATCAGGTAGCACGCAGAGAGATTGAGCAACTCTATGCTCAAAATCCCCAAAATCATCTGATCGGCTAAGCCAAATCAGGTAGCACGCAGAGAGATTGAGCAGCTCTATGCTCAAAATCCCCAAAATCATCTGATCGGCTAAGCCGAATCAGGTAGCACGCAGAGAGATTGAGCAGCTCTATGCTCAAAATCCCCAAAATCATCTGATCGGCTAAGCCGAATCAGGTAGCACGCAGAGAGATTGAGCAGCTCTATGCTCAAAATCCCCAAAATCATCTGATCGGCTAAGCCGAATCAGGTAGCACGCAGAGAGATTGAGCAGCTCTATGCTCAAAATCCCCAAAATCATCTGATCGGCTAAGCCAAATCAGGTAGCACGCAGAGAGATTGAGCAGCTCTATGCTCAAAATCCCCAAAATCATCTGATCGGCTAAGCCGAATCAGGTAGCACGCAGAGAGATTGAGCAGCTCTATGCTCAAAATCCCCAAAATCATCTGATCGGCTAAGCCGAATCAGGTAGCACGCAGAGAGATTGAGCAGCTCTATGCTCAAAATCCCCAAAATCATCTGATCGGCTAAGCTGAATCAGGTAGCACGCAGAGAGATTGAGCAGCTCTATGCTCAAAATCCCCAAAATCATCTGATCGGCTAAGCCGAATCAGGTAGCACGCAGAGAGATTGAGCAGCTCTATGCTCAAAATCCCCAAAATCATCTGATCGGCTAAGCCGAATCAGGTAGCACGCAGAGAGATTGAGCAGCTCTATGCTCAAAATCCCCAAAATCATCTGATCGGCTAAGCCGAATCAGGTAAAGAATCAGAGCCAATCGGGCTCAAAACAAAACAATTTTCAAAGAATTGGAGCCAATCAAGCTCAAAACGAAACAATTTTCAAAGAATTGGAGCCAATCAAGCTCAAAACGAATCAATTTTCAAAGAATTGGAGCCAATCAAGCTCAAAACGAATCAATTTTCAAAGAATTGGAGCCAATCAAGCTCAAAACAAAACAATTTTCAAAGAATTGGAGCCAATCAAGCTCAAAACGAATCAATTTTCAAAGAATTGGAGCCAATCAAGCTCAAAACGAATCAATTTTCAAAGAATTGGAGCCAATCGGGCTCAAAACGAATCAATTTTCAAAGAATTGGAGCCAATCAAGCTCAAAACGAATCAATTTTCAAAGAATTGGAGCCAATCGGGCTCAAAACGAATCAATTTTCAAAGAATTGGAGCCAATCGGGCTCAAAACGAATCAATTTTCAAAATTCTGGGGGTCAAATAGACTCCGAATTATTCTTTTTCCAAAATCTGGAGTCAATTAGACTCCAATCAAGTTCAAACTTCATAAAAAACCGGAGTTGATTAGACTTTATTAACTCATTTATTGCAAACGGGTGTCCCTTGACAAAATTTTCAATAAGCAGGGGCCAATTTTTATTCACAAAAGGGCTTTAAAAACTCTTTTTTTAAACCTCGGGGGTTCTTTTGAAACGAGGGAAAATTTTCAAGGACATGGGAGCAAAATTCGGGGGTTCTTTTGTAAATAGTGAAAATCAGGGGTGAAAAGGCCACCTGTCACACGCGGCGGCACTCAGTGAGAGAAACCGGCACTTACTGAGTGCCGGCCGGCACTCTACCCAATGCCGGGCGGCATTCAGTGAGTGCCGGCGACTTTTTGCCGAGTGCCGGTTTGAGCAGCAGTTTGTTTAAAACTTTGTTTCTTTTTTTTTTTTTCTTTTCCATTCTCTCCTTCTTCCTCTCTCGGATTTCTTCTCCAAAATCTCACCTTCTCTTGATTCTTCTTCAAGAACCACTCACAATCAAGGTATGTTTCATAAAGATTACATCTTTGTTTCAATCATTGTGCTTGCAATCATGTTTCTCATGTAATTTGATCTTTCTCTTTCAAAGTTTTGATATGAACATTAACTTCCCCCTTTTTTTTTCATGCTTGTAGATTCCCCAATGGCTAGTGGTTCAGGGTCTTATGGTCCCCCCAAGAAGAAGTACAAGCCCAATCCAGTCCACAGTTCATCAGTTCTACTTGCCGATCCTCGGGCACATCTCTCGGCACGGGCTTTCAATCGAATGGTACATCCCAAACTTTCCTCTTTATGCTTATGATGAGATAATGCAATGTAGTGCTATGGATGATGAGCAATGAATGCATGCATGAATGCCCTTTCTCCCTTTCCATGCTAATGTAGTATATGACAATCAATGCTTGTATGAATCCATATTTGAAAATTCAACATATCCACCAATCCCCTCTTTCATGATTAGAATTCGATGCTTGGTATTGTGTTCCCCTCCTCTTTTTATTATTGCCCTTAGTTGGACACATTGATTTCTTTATTCCATTTATTCATTGCTAATGGGCGGTTGTGCTAATCTGGATGAATTTTGCATATGCTTAATATTTTGAATGAACCTAAAACCCAATCATTGCTTACAACCCACAAACATTTTTTTTTTTGCTTAGACCTCACAAGAGATCCCTTATTATTTTTTTTCAAATCAACGAGTCGCTTAGACTTCAAAGAATTTCTTTATTTTTTTCAAATCAACGAGTCGTCTAGACTCCAAAGAATTTCTTATATTATTTTTCAAATCAACGAGTCGCTTAGACTCCAAAGAATTTCTTATATTATTTTTCAAATCAACGAGTCGCTTAGACTCCAAAGAATTTCTTATATTATTTTTCAAATCAACGAGTCGCTTAGACTCCAAAGATTTTCTTATTATTATTATTTTTTTTTTTTTTTTTTTTTTTTTAAATCAACGAGTCATTTAGACTCCAAAGAATTTCTTTATTTTTCAAATCAATGAGTCGCTTAGACTCCAAAAGAATTTCTTTATTTTCAAATCAATGAGTCGCTTAGACTCCAAAGAATTTCTTTATCTTCCTTTACTCACTCAATTGCATTGCTTGGATCCCGAAAGAAAGTAATTATTATTCCTTCATTTTCTTATTTTCTTTTCTCTCTCTCTTTTTTTTTGCAGTCTCCAGAATTTGTCCTCAAAGGTCATGGGAGCATGGCCCATGGCCGAAGGTGGTATATGGAGCTCTCTGACGATGTGAGAACCTTAGTTAACAATGCTGGATTCGGGCTCTTTGCTTTGCTCCTGGAGAAGAGTACAAATGACCGGACCCACATTCAAGCCTTGGCGGAAAGATGGTGGGACACAACGAACACATTCCATATGCCTTTCGGGGAGATGACGATGACTCCCTTAGACTTCGCCATGATCACTGGCGTCCCGTTTGGTGGCCTCCCTATTGCCCGCTATGACGATCTTCAGAACCGTCATGAAGAAATTATTGACTTGCTTGGGGCTCACCCAGGGGATTTCATAGTTCCCGCAAAATGGTTTCTGGATACCTTCAAGGATCAGGCCTTCACTGACGATCAAATGGCCAGGGCCTTCATCATGTATGTGCTGGGTTGCTCGCTGATGAGTACAAAGGGTGACACAATCAGCCTGGGGTACCTGGCTTCTCTCACAGACGTCGACCGCATCTCTCAATACAACTGGAGAGGGGCAGGTTTGGCCACTCTCTACAACCATATGAGTGAGGTTTCTAGGGGAAATTCCCCCTCCACGGGCGGGTATTGGAGAGCTTGGGAGGTAAAGCTTCAACTTTACTTATTTATTTATTCATTCATTTCATCTTTATTCCTTTTATTTTTATTGCATTCCTTTCCTCAAATTTTGAAAACTGAAATTTTGCCTCTTTATTTTACCTTGCAGATATGGTCGCATGAATATCTCCGGATGAGAGCTCCCAGTACTCGGGACAACGAGGCGGCTATCATGCCTCAGGGCTTGAAGTGGAGGAAAGAGGCAACGGGCCGAAAAGTCGGGGCTCATGATTTTGTTGGCTACCGAAACCTTCTCATTAATTTGCCGAGATTCATGTGATATGGAACCCGTGGGCAGCGGCCCTCCCAGAGGCAGGTGAAGCAATTCAGGCGGCGATGGCCTATTCTAGATTGAGGGTTCTGATGGTGGGTGAGGCGTGCCGGGAATGGTACCTTGGTGAGAGGGTGACTAGGCAATCTCTTGCTGCCCCAAACTTTTATGTGCCGTGGGTCCCTCCAGCTACTATGAGAAGTACAGAAACCCTGGATCACGAGGACCTGGTAGCTGCTCTAGACGGGGAGAACATTGCCAACCTTCTGGATGGCCCTGACGGTTATGCAGCCTTTAGATTGAACTCTCTTATGCATAATTTTCCCCTTATGGATGTCGTCCGGGTAACAGCTATTATTCACATTCACATATGTATACTTCTTTCATTTCTGTTTTCCATTCCTTTTCCATTTTTTTTATGCTGGAAACTCTTATTTGCAGCCTGTTCCTGGGGTCGTTGAACCCCCGACCCTTCCGCAGTGGAATTGGAGCGTTCCCACGGTCGACATGGGTCAAGAGACCATGTATCAGCTGACCCCTTACACTCAGAACGTCCCGACTATCCCTCTACAATATGATACAGTCCCCCGGGATTATGCTGAAGAGGGTCTGTCATATGCTCACACCGTCCAGCACTGGATTCATGGACGCGAATGGAGGGTAAACCCTTTTTGTTTGGAACAAAATTCTCTTCTTTTATTTTATTTGCAAAAAAAAAAAAAAAAAAAAAAAAAAAAACAACCAACAAAACTCAAAAGATTTCCAAATGATCACCTTATTCTAATGACTGTATTCTAATTCTCTCTTTTTTTATTTCTCTTTTTTTTTTTTTTTTTTTTTTTTTTTTGCAGGCTGATGGAGCAAGGTCCACTGCCGATCTTCAGGCTAGAGCTATGGTATTACATTCCCTCTCTTCTTTTCCTTTCTCCTCTCTCTCTTCTTAATTGCATTACTTATTTCGCCTGTTCTTTCTTTATAGGAAGCTGAGATGGCGGCTCTGAGGAGACAACTCCAGGAGTTTCAACTGAGCCAGGGCGGCGGTTATCAGGGAGGTGCTGGAGGTAGTGGCCAAGGCGGCGGCTACCAAGGAGGTGATGGAGATGGGGGGGATGGAGGAGATGGAGGTGATGGCGGAGATGGAGGCGATGGCGGAGCTGGGAGAAGTCAGGCAACTCATCAAACGCCCAGAAGGAATCCTCGTCGTAGACGAGGATAGATTATCTCCTTTTTGCTATGTCATGTCCCTGTGAGGACAACGAATATCGAACTCTCTTATTTAGGTTAAATTAGCAACACTTATGCATGGTGGCCTGCGTGCCCATTTTGAATTTGTTCATATTCATGCTTGATTGCTTCCCCGTATTGAATCTTTTTTTTTTTTTTTTTTTGCTTATTTAGATCATGAATACCCTCTCTTGGCTTTATTTTAATGAGTGGTGCAAGCAATGGTGCTTAAAATGATGATTAGCAGTATTTTTTATTCAAATTCTGTGCAGGTTTGGGCTGATTGAAATTATAAAATTACCCATGTGCCTTTTAAACCTGGGCCGGCACTCGGTGAGTCTGGGCGGCACTCGGTGAATGCCGTGCGGCATTCAGTGACTGCCGGCCGGCACTCAGAGAGTGCCGCTACTTTACACCGAGTGCCGGTCCGTCCCCTTTTTCTATATAAGCTGCCATTTACCCATTCCAAGGTTCATTCATGATTTCTAGAGCCATTTTGCCTTCTTTTCATTCGAACTTTTTCATTTTTATATCTCCCTCCGGTCTTCATGGCCCCTATCAGTTCCGACATCTTGTACCCATGGATGGATTCCCTTTCTGGTATAGATCGACTCAACCTTGAATCCCATAGACTGACTGACCTCTTCGCTTTTCGTCATACAGCTCTGGATGAGGACTTGCTTCGAGCAGCTATTATGTGCTGGGACCCTTCTCTTCACGTTTTCCGGTTTGGTCACGAGGAGGTCTGTCCCCTCTTTGAGGAGTTTAGTGCCATCCTCCACACTGATCCGTATGCCGATTTGATTGTTCCGCAGATCCAGGTAGGATATATTCAGGATTTATCGGCCCTTCTTGGCATTTCTCGGGGCGCTGCCGGCTCCCTTGTTCATAACCATCATATTGATTTTGACCGCCTCTCCTCCACTTACGCACCCATTGGCGATCCTGATGATAGGAGATATCAGGTCATCAGACGGAATGCCCTTTCTCTGGCGATGCTTTCACACTTTTTATTTCAGTCTTCCACTGATATCCTGATTCCGATCGTATGCGGCCTCCGAGAGATGCGGAGTGCTGTTATGCTCGTTCTGGGGGAGACTTTTCTAGGTCTGGATTATGCACATACCGCGGGATCGATGCTGCTTTCGGGGTCACCCCACGTTTTACAGATTTGGCTCTTCGAGCGCTTGGGCTTCTTTGCTCACCTCCCCCCCGGGAGACAGCTTCCTTATGATCGTATGGACGTCCATTACCCCTCTCGCACAGTTACCAGCTGGCTTACTTGGTTTCGAGGCTTGAGTTATGAGGACATCTATTGGATATGCCCTCGCTGGTCCTATTGCTCTGTCGCAGTACGTCTTCCCGGGCGCCCCGGGATCTGGTTGACTGGTCTGCGAGTTACCACCTTTTACATTCCCAGCCGGGTAGCCCGTCAGTTCGGCTTGCTCCAGGATGTCCCCGATGTTATTACTGCTGATTTCTTGAGGAGCTCTGTTCTACGTCCTTTGACCGTAAGGATGTTCGCAGAGGCTTGGCATGATAGGGTATCAGCTCCCTTTAGGAGGATTCCAGCTCCAATCGTCCCGACCGCAGAGTATTTGCTTGAGATTCAGTTATTGGTCAGGGGGTAGCTTCCAGATAGACAAAGTAAAAAGAAAAGAAAGAAGCGAGATTTTAAAAAGTTTTGACAAATTCTGCTTGACTTTGGCTAGGTTTATTTTCTGTGATGCGTTTTTTTTTTTTTTTTTTTTTTTTTTTGAAAATGCTCTGATCATGAAGAATCAAAGTTAGCACTTCTTAAATTTCTCTGGGTTATGAACAGTTTTCCCCTCAATGCCTCCTTCGGCTTTTATTACTCCTTCATGAGTCTTGCTTAGTTTTAATCTCTCTATGTAATGAATTCTTGTTTGTTTTCACATGATGCATATTTTGATAGCCAGTATATCCAGAAATGGGTTTGAATTCTGTCTGGGTTCATCGGTTTTAGCAAACGAAGTTTGCCCCTGGTTTCGGGATTTAGATGCGGTTCTAGGGCAAACGCAAGTTTGCCCCTAGTTTGACATGGTGAAAACTTGGGGCTCTTAAATTTGTTTGGGTTTTGGACCGAGGGCCTTGTGAGCCCGCCTACTTATCCCCGAACGGGTATCAGGTCCGCAGTAGTTCAGCCAAGGCTAGAAAGAACACACATACATCTTTTTTTTTGTGACCGAACCGAGCAGGTTGCCTACGTATCCCCTACCGGGAATCAGGTCAAGCGTAGTTCATCAATTCTGGAGGTTTTGAAGGACAAGGTTTCAAGCAAAGTATTTTTTGAGGCGATCGAGGTTGATTGGTTGTTTAAACTCAACCCCATCCAGGTCCATGAGATAGGCAGCTCCCCCGGAGAGGAGTGTCTTGATGATATATGGTCCGACCCAGTTGGGTTTGAATTTTCCTCGTGGGTCATAAATGGGCGCTTTAAGCTCTTTGAGGACCAGGTCGCCCTCAGCAAGCTTCCTTGGGCGAACCTTTTTGTTGAAAGCACGAGCTATCCTTTTCTGATACCCTCGAGTATGGTTCACAGCAGCCAACCTCCTCTCATCAAATAACATCAACTCCTCATATCTCCCTCGCAACCATTCCAGTTCAGTTACTTCACATTCTGCCAAAACTCTTAGAGATGGTATTTCAACTTCCACTGGTAAAACAGCCTCCATCCCGTAGACTAATGAGTACGGTGTAGCCCCAGTTGAGGTTCTCACAGAAGTTCGGTATCCCCATAAAGCAAAAGGTAATTTTTCATGCCAATCTCTATACGTATCCGTCATTTTCCCCAGGATGGCTTTCACATTTTTGTTTGCGGCCTCTACTGCTCCATTTGTTTGCGGTCTGTATGGTGAAGATTGGTGGTGGGTGATCCTATACTTCTCTAGGAATGGGATAACCTCTCCCTGAAAATGACTCCCGTGGTCAGAAATAAGCTCATTTGGCACCCCATATCTGCAAATTACATTCTTCTGGATAAAATTCACCACATCCTTTGCCTTCAAAGTTGCGTATGATGCCGCTTCCACCCATTTGGTAAAATAGTCTATTGCCACAATTATGTACCGGTGTCCATTTGAAGCTTTCGGAATTACTTCTCCAATGATATCAATACCCCATACAGAAAATGGCCAAGGGGTGGTCATGCTATAGAGCTGGGAAGGTGGGGTATGCATTAAATTTGCATGAACCTGACATTTATGGCATCTCTTAACATACTCACAGCAATCTTTATCTAAAGTCGTCCAATAGTATCCTTGCCGAATTATCTTTTTGGCCAACATATGTCCATTCATGTGGGGCCCACAGACTCCTTCATGTATTTCTTCCATCATTTTCTTTGCTTCCCTTCCATATAGACATTCTAAATTATAACCGGTGTAAGATTTCTTCCACAACTTTCCCGCATAGGTTACAAATTGAGCTGACAATCTACGAATCGCTCTCTTATCCTTCTCTGAAGCTCTTTCGGGGTACTCTCCTTTCTCAACAAAGTTCCAAACATCTATATACCATGGTGTCTCAACTTCTTCCTCTTCTCCAATGGCGGCGACTATTTCATACGAAGGTCGGGTTCTCTCTTCTATAGACAATGGAATCATGGAGACTCCTACAGGAATTTGGATCATTGAGGCTAAGGTTGCTAGGGAATCTGCCAATTGGTTCTCTTCACGGGGAAGATAATAGAATGAAATTCTTTTGAATTGCACCTTCAGGCTCTCTAGGTATTCATGGTAAGGTCTCAACTTCTCATGCTTTATTCTCCAGTCACCCCTCACTTGTGATATTATTAGATTAGAGTCTCCGAAAACATCGATCTTCTCTACCCCCAAAGTCAAGGCTGCTTCCATCCCAATTATACAGGCTTCGTACTCTGCCGTGTTATTAGTCGAATTATACTTGAGCTTAATGGCCAAAGGAGTGGGGGCCCCGCTAGGTGCTATGAGGATGATCCCTACCCCGTATCCTATTTGATTAGCTGCTCCATCAAAGTACATTTTCCAAAGGTCCTCTTTAACTTCCATTACTTCTTCATCCGGAAACTTAAATTCCCCCTTCTCTTCGGATTCTATGGCGAGGTCAGCTAAATATTCGGCAACAGCTCTCCCCTTGACAGATTTGGAAGTGACATATCTGATATCGAATTCAGCCAGCATCATGGTCCAACGGGATATCCTACTGGTCAGGGCGGGTTTTTCAAAAAGGTATTTGAGTGGGTCCATTCGGGATATCAGGGTGATAGGAAAGGCTAGCATGTAATGTCTAAGGCGACGGGTACACCAAACTAAGGCCCAACAAGCTTTCTCCAATGGTGAATAGTTCAACTCATACCCAGTCATCCTCTTACTTAGGTAGTATATGGCTTTTTCCACACGCCCCTCTTCTTCTTCTTGGGCCAGCATACACCCCATTGAGTTCTCGGTTACGGATAGGTATAGCAATAGAGGTTTTCCGGGTTTAGGAGGTGATAGGACAGGCGGGTTTTGAAGGTAGGTTTTGATCTTTTCAAAGGCTTTTTGGCACTGGTTATCCCATTCGAACTTTTCCCCTTTTCTCAACAATTTGAACAATGGGTCACAGGTCATGGTGAGTTTGGATATGAAGCGACTAATGAACTGTATTCTTCCTAAGAATCCTCTCAATTCCTTCTCATTCTTTGGTGGCAGCATTTCGGCTATAGCTTGGATTTTGGTGGGATCTACCTCAATTCCTCTCTGGGTAATCAGAAATCCTAGTAGTTTTCCAGTGGTGACCCCAAAGGTGCATTTTTGCGGATTTAGCCTCATCCCGAACTTCCTCAGCCTTCCAAAAAACTTTCTTAATGCCTCCAGATGCCCTCCCCTTTCTTTGGATTTCACTATCATGTCATCCACATATACTTCCACTTCCTTATGAATCATGTCGTGCAGTAATGTGGTGGCAGCTCTTTGGTAAGTTGCACCTGCATTCTTAAGCCCAAACGGCATAACTCTATAACAGTAAGTCCCCCAAGGTGTGATAAAAGTTGTTTTCTCTCTATCCTCTGATGCCATTAAGATCTGGTTGTACCCTGAAAACCCGTCCATGAAAGACAGAAGTTCATGTCCTGCGGTATTATCTACTAACACGTCGATGTGGGGTAAAGGGAAATCGTCTTTAGGGCTAGCTTTGTTCAAATCCCGAAAATCTACACAAACCCTAACACGACCATCTTTTTTAGGAACCGGTACAATATTGGCGACCCAATCAGGATACTCGGTGACAATCAAGAATCCAGCTCTCAATTGCTTTTCAACTTCCTCTTTCACTTTAAGCGCCCATTCAGGCCTCATTCGCCTCAATTTTTGTTTCACGGGTTTTGAATTTGGGAAAAGGGGAATATGGTGTTGGACAATTTCTGGATCAATTCCTGGCATATCATCATAGGACCATGCAAAGACATCTTTGAATTCTTTTAATAGATTGATTAATTCTTCGCTTTCCTCATTATTAAGTGTGGAGCCGATAGAAACATTTTGTGGATTACCTTCATCTCCCAAATTAACGGTTAGAGTGCTTTCCATGATTTTGCATGCAGGTTCATTTTCTTTTTCAATTAGTTTTTGCAATTCATGAGGTATTTCATCATTTTCATCACATGCATCACAGTTATTATTATGCGAAGTCAAGTAAGCAGAATTAGTCACATTCTCATTAACTTTCTTGGGAGCAATTACAACAGACATAGAAATGGAAAGACGCCTCATTTGGGCCAATACAGACTCCGGGGGAGGGGGGAACCTATCACTAGACTCAAAGACCCACTCTTTCTTGCTTTCCCCTCCCATATCAGTTATGAAGCGATCTTCCCTTTCTTCTTCCTGAGTAATCTCTTCTATTTCCACTTCTTCCGGCTTCCCTTTGTACTCTGGTTTCTCCCTTTCTTTATTCTCGTTACTGTCTTCTTTGTCCCGACCCTTCTCACCCTCATCCTTGATCTCTGCAGAGCTCCCTTTTTCGATCTTCTTGTATCCTTCTTCTAGCAGGTTCTTCATTGCCGAGCCATCCATAGTACAGACCCAGTCCCGAGTAACGGCGGATTTTGCAGGCCGCTGAAGATAAGGATCCTTATAATCAGAGAAGTTATGGGCAAAGAAAATCTCGAATCCTGGCTTCATACGCTTTTCTGCTTCATCCAACCACGGCTCTGGAAAACCACAAAATGGAAAATCTTCTCCCTGCTTGATGAAGTACCCGTTGAGAGTTTTCATGTATGGTTCCATCGGTGCATCCGTTGCTTTCTTCTTCTTCTTCAACTCTTCCTTGGTTGGCGAGTATCCCAGCCCATGGGTGTGGGTTTGTGTGATGATACTTGGGAATTCTGACAACCCTTGGTGTTTCTTACCTAAACCCATCCCTGGGAAGAACCCCATTTTTCTCATGATCCCGGCCACCAATGGACTGGCGTATTGATCAAAATACAGTGGTAAAAATTCCTTCGGCTTCCCCTCTTCTATGACGTTAATAAATTCAAACCCTCCCAAACTTGCTTCACCTTCTTGTATCTGTACTTCTAAAATCGGAGCACTTGATGAAGCCCCAGACACATTTATCCAGCTATCCCCCAGAAGATCATATACCTTGTTTTTCCAAATGTACTTAACTTTCTGATGAATGGTTGATGGAATGGCACCCAAACTATCAAGCCACGGCCTTCCCAAAAGCAGGTTAAATGATGCAGGAATGTCAATGATTTGGAATTTCGTTTCCCTTTCACCAGTCCCGACAGAAAGATTCAGAAAGATGATCCCCATCACTGCCCGTAGAGTATTATCATAAGCCCTCACCTTTTGTTCTGATGGTATAAATGTAGATTCATCGAGCCCCATCCTTTTAGCTGTTCGAAAAGGACACACATTTAGTGCAGACCCGTTGTCAACGAGGCAGGCCGGTAGAGAATTTCCCAGGCACTCAACGGTAATGTGCAATGGCTTATTGAAAACAGGTCCCCCAGGAGGTAAGTCAGCTTCAGAGAATGATATAGCCAGGGTTGGGTTTCTGCCGATCATGCCGACGAGATCTTCTGGAGTAACATTGATGGAAACATCCGACTGATTGAGAGCGTCAAGGACTGCTTGCCTATGACGCTTGGAAGCGATTAACAACCCCCAAATAGTGATGTTCGCCTGCGTCTTCTTCATCTGTCTCAAGACTCTGTCCTCCTCTTCTTCCTCATTCAGTTTCCCTTTTCCTTTATTCATTTCTTGTTCAGGGTGATCCTCCTCGAGTTCGTGTGGTTTAAAATGCCTCCCGGACCGTGTGAGGTGACTAATACCTTCTTTAACCCAAAGCCTATCTTGTGTTTCAACAATTTTTAAACCTTCCTCCTCACTTTCATACCAAAGGTCCTCCTTAACTTTACTAAGATCCTGTATACCATCCCCTTTGTACCATAGTGAATTGTCAGCCTCCGGTGCCCACCAATCTGAGTCAACAGCCCCTTCTATTTCTTTCCCTTTGCCTTCATCTACCAATCCTTTTAGAGTGCAAATTTGCGGATTCTCCAACATCTGATAAACTTTTCTCGGTCTTCCCAACTTGGTGATCAATGCCGACGGGTCAAAAAAGCTCTCCTCATCTCCCAAGTAGTAAATTCTGGGTGGTGGCACGGCATGATGTTCCGGTAGTGGATTTCTGGTAACATTTGGCGGGTTGGCGGGTGGTTCATATATTATTTTCTTGTCAATCAAATCCTGAATCTCATGCTTTAGTCTTAAACACCGGTCAGTTGAGTGCCCCTGCTCCTGATGGAACTTGCAGTATAAATCTGGTTTGAAATTTGGAGGCTGTGGATTTAGTCTGGGTCGTGGCTCCAGTAGGCGAAGATGTCCTTTTGCTACCAGCCTATCGAGAGCTGTGGACAAAGATACTCCCAACTCTGAAAACCTCCTTAACGGCTTATCCCCTCCCCTCTTTGGGTAATTTCTGGTTACATCAAACCTTTTCTCAGGTTCGCTCAGTGCGTTCACATCTGTAGACCCTGAATGACCTCCTGAATGTCCTCCTCCTGTTCCATAGTTCGGTCGTCTGTACCTATTCACTGGCTCCTCCTTTTTAATGACCCCTTCCTGTATCGCGTCTTCGATTCTGGTACCTACATCGAACACCTCGGTGAAAGTATTGAGGGATTGGAACCTCATCTTCTCCTGATAGATGGGTTGGAGATTCTTCATCAGCATTCGGATTTGCTCTTTTTCAGTCGGTCTCTGTATCATCTTAGCGGCCTTCCCCCTTCATCGGCTTAGAAATTCAGCAAAAGACTCTTTGTTCCCCTGCCGGGTAGTCTCCAAATCCCTGATAGTAACATCCAGATCTTGGTTGTATTCGTATTGGGCCACAAATGCTTTTACCACTTCTTCCCAATTTCTAGTCTTCCCTGGTTCCAGAGTGAGATACCAAGACAAAGCAGCCCCCGTTAACGTCTGTTGAAACAAGACTGCCATCATGACCGTGCTTAGACCGCTAGGCTGAAATGCCCCTATACACATTCTTATGTGGCTACGCGGGTTCCCTGTTCCATCAAACTTATCGAACACAGGCATTTTGAATCCTGCGGGCAATACCTCACAAACCCCCTCATACAACCCTTCCAATTCCAACAAATAGGTGTCAACCCCTTGTGCCTTTCGTACCACCCTTTCCAACTTCTCCATCTTCTCAGTCATCAACTTGTCCTTCTCAGTCCTCTCTTTTTCTAGTTTCTCCCTTTCTATTCTCGGCGCTTCCATCCCTTCTGTTTCATCAAACCAATCTTCATCCCTGTGAGGAGGATCATTGCCTGGCTGCTGCCGTGCTAGTGCTTCTATCATAGTCATCATTCTAGTCATTTGTCCTGCTTGTTGTTCCACCATTGTCCTTAACTCTGTCATCTCCCTTGCATTAGCCTCTTGTGCCATCTCTTTTCTTACTAGTCTTGCAGTAGAATCTCTGTACCAGGCTATACTCGCAGTTGATTCTATCTTTTACCTATAACCATATTTGTTTAAGTTATTTTTAACTACTTTTTCCCCCTTTTGCAACATTATTTGTTTACTTTTTTGCTTTTATTAATGATTCACATGCTTTCAATGAATGATTCAAATGTCATGCGGATGCAAATGCATGTGTGTGTGTGTGCCTATTCTATATGCTAAAATAAAAGAAAATTCTAATCCTAACACATAAACACGTAAGCACATAAAATCCTCATCCATGTTTGAGTGTGCTAATTTCTCTTTTCATTGTGATCCTTTTTACCCTTTCAAGAATTTTTTGAAATTCATTTGACAAGTATTTCCCCTAGATGATGGGATCTTTTTCAAAATTCCTTAAGAAGCTTTCCTTTGAAAACAACAACATTTCTAAACAAAAGATGATTAGGTTTGAAATTTTGCTTTTGAAATTTCTTTGAAAACGATTTCTTTGATTGCAGAGATTTCTTGGATTATATTCCTTAATAAAAAGGTGATAAGGTCCAAATTTTGCTTTGAGAAAAGAAAAAAAAAAAGCATTCCTTTAGTTGGTAAAACTTTTCAAACTCTTTCAACAATTTTGGGTTCCAAGAATTTTAGGTTCTTTCTTCAAATACGGTTGGAAAGGAAATTTTAAATCTGAAAGTGAACTCCAAAAATTTTGAACGAGTGATTGAATGCCTTGGAATACAGATACCAAAAACGTATTTAAAAATTCTTTGGGTAAGAGGATCATATGATCGGATTATTGTCATACTCTTCATGAATTTGGATGCATACAAGGTCAATGATGCTTAGCTTAGCAAGATGTAAGAGATGTAATCACATAATCAAGATCCAGCATGTTCCCAAATGTCATGGGACATGAGAAGGAATTGCTAAAAGGTGATTAAAGGGTTACACATCTTTAATCAAGCAAGCATCGTCATCATCTCAAATAACCCCTTTCGGGCATACAAAACTCCCTAGCACATAAATCCTAATCAAGAATTTAATTCCTAATTTTGAAAGGTTCTATGGAAACTACTATGCAAAGGCCGGGTTTTGGTCAAATAAGGGACCCTTGACACACACCCGATAGGATGCTTCATATACCAAAACATGGTACGAGATCAAGGGTGATCACACGGTCCCATGATGACTTGACCGACCGGGTTGCCCTGAGCCTCCAAGGTCATAGTTCCGTGCAATCGACTGGCGAGACATGCAAGTGCAATGCAACGGGCACACAAAAATTAATTAATTCGATAAAAAAGGATGCTTTCAAGTCTAATCCTCGAGTGAACCCAAAATCAGAAATTCTGGTCTGCGAAACCAGAGATTCTGGGTTCGATCCCCAGCAGAGTCGCCAGATTGTGGATATCGCAGGTTTTCTTCAAATTTTACCCACTTTTAAAACAAATATTTTCAAATTCAAAGAGTCGCCACTTAATTTTTAAAAGGAAAAATTAAGAAACCATTTTAAAAGCAAACTGATCTTTTGCGAAACCAAAGATAAACTAGGTCCGGGGATTATGGAATGAAAGGGGAAGGAGCCCGGCGGACTAAAACACCCCCTTTCATCCTATCTCACGATAGGCCTCTACTCAACATCCTTTTTAATCAAATTAATAATCTAAGCATGCCCTCAATTAATACATATATGTAGGTATACATAACACAAGCATGTTGAAAGGGTGCAAAATTGCTAACGGTAAAATATCATTCATAAGTCACATAATTCAACTAGCAAACATCATGATATGCAATAGAGAACTAGAAAACATACCCGGGATCCGGCCGCGAATATCAAACGTGCAATGCATGCAAAAATAAACCTAAGAGAGGTCTCTAATACATATATACACATAAGGCAAAACCTAAGCTAAGGTGTCGCACATGGGGTCGAAAAATCAATTAAAATCAATAAAATAGATTAAACTAGAGAAGGGTTGAGAAATTGTACCTCAAAGCGCTACAAAACAAAGGTTAGTACACATGCCTTAGACAAGATATAATATCATAAATAAGTAAATCCTAAGTCATGTTCAATTAGATACATCTTAGGCAAGAGATAAGTCCTACTTATGGATATTAACATGTATGAATGAATGCATGAATATGAACAAATAGGGGACATGAATTTCTTCACCAATTTGGATCACTAAGCCTCTGGATTTAATCTAAATTATCGTTATTCAAAACATGGTTTGGGTCTCAAGACATTAGGAGACCATTTGAGTTAAAATAAAAAAAAGATTAGATGAAAACAGTAGCAGTTTTTTGTGATTTACAGAGAGCAGACCAGACGTTCAAAAATGGAAATAAAATACTTTTGATGGTTGGATCTTATTGATTTTTGGATATGTCATGCCTCTGTGAGTCTAGTTTCTAACCCAACTTTAAAATCAAAATTTCAACGGTTAGATCTCCGGGAATATGGAAAATACTAGACCTCACTCAGGATTCTGCAACTCTCTGTCCAGAGATCTTGTATGATTTTCTAAAAATAGTAAAAAAATGAGAAACACTTAGATCTTTTTAGGGTACCTTCCTAACACATTAAGGTACTTATAAAAAATTATTTGAGACCCCGAAAACTTAATTAGGGTTCTGATTTATTAATTTCAAAACGGACTTACTATTCTGAAAGTATTTTAAAACTCTGGACAGATTGTATTTAGCTCACAAAAACCATGATCAAACCCTTCTAATCACAAGATCTTGCTAAAACAAAAATCACAGTGGTAAAACAATGTGTTATGAACATTTTCCCGTTGGTTTCATTCGATTCCAACGGTCGGATTTCAAACTAAAAATCCTTGATCAAAAACAGTTTATGAACCCACTGTTTCATTTTGCTAGTTCAAGTTTATTGATTGGCCTCAACTATTAAAACATGAAGTTGGGGCTCAAACCAAACTACTTCTTCTACCATTTGATGGTCATTGAAGACTATGAGGCACACCACACTTATGGATCTTGATGAAGTATTGAAATGAACTTCGCAAAATCCTCAAATAAAGAACTCAAACCTATGGACCAAAACTTGAGTTCAAAATATTACTCCTACCATTTGATGGTCATTGGAGTCTAAATATAGTTAACATCTACTCAAAACTTCATTGGAATATAGTAAGGATTCCATAAGATTCCTTAATGAAGAGGTTCAAGTTATGGATTGAAACTTGAATCTCTCTAACTATATATAGATTAAAATTATGATTCATTCTAACCTCCATGTAGATCATGAGATCTTAGAAGTTGAAGAATCAAACTCAAAGAGGTTCAATGAGATATGGAAGATCTCATGAGCCTTTTTAGTGAAATAGAAGTAAGGAAAATCAAAGATTACTTAGAGAAACTAAGATTACTCCTACCATTTGATGGTCATTGGAGTCTAAATGAAGTTAAAATCTAATGAAACCTTATTGGAATATGGTAGGGATTCCATAAGATTCCTTAATGAAGAGGTTCAAGTTATGGATTGAAACTTGAATCTCTCTAACTATATATAGATTAAAATTATGATTCATTCTAACCTCCATGTAGATCATGAGATCTTAGAAGTTGAATAATCAAACTCAAAGAGGTTCAATGAGATATGGAAGATCTCATGAACCTTACAAGAAATGGTAGAAATAAGAAATCAAAATTTGCTTTGAGAAACCGAGAACACAAATTCTTCAAAATTGAATTTATTTTAAACCCAAGGCATCAATTAGACCCAAATCAATGAAATAATATGAGATTCAATCACAAGTTCTAAGTGGTGTGTGATGAAATGAGGTAAGAAGAGAGGTTTTGAAAATGTGTAAAGTTCCTAGAACTATGAACTTGTGATTGAATAATCCTAATTCTATCAAAGATTAAGAGGTTACCTCTAGGACCTCAAGTATTTCTTCAACTTCTTGTGAAAAACCTTCCAAGATTTCCCAAAATTCTTCAAATTCTTCAAGTTCTTCAAGACTTTCTTCTTCTCTTTCTCAAAATATATATGATTCTTGTATATCTCTCTCTCTCAATTCTCAAGTTCAAGTATATTTTTCAAGTCCCTCAACAATGAAGGTGAAAGTTTGTTTATATAGGCAATTAATCCAGGGATAAATGGGTAAATTCGGGGTGGAAACCCATGTGCAAAGATTTCTTCTAGAACATGTGAGAAAAGCAGTCTGTTACAGCCGGCGGCACTCGACGGGTGCCGGCGGCACTCACTGAATGCCGGGCGGCACTCCCTGAATGCCGGGCGGCAAACACTAAGTGCCGGCGCGGCACTCAGTGAGTGCCGCCGCGTTTTCCGCGTGCCGGGGCTAACTGAATTTTGTCCCTCTTTTTGATTTTTCAAAAATATGTTGGTGTAAACACAATTTTTCTATTCTATATATATATATTTGTATTAATATCCCCCATGTGCATGGTATCAACCATGTGCATGGTATATTTTGAATATACTACTCTCTTTTTTTGTATTTTCTCTTTTTCCAAGATTTTTATTTATTTTGTCCTCCTATTTCTCTCAAAAGAACTCTTTATTATTTTTATTTTTCTTAAAATCCGGTTCCCAGACTGGGTTTCTCACGCGTTCTTTTTTATTCGGGTTTCTCCCGAATACCCAAACTCTCTCTCTCTTCCTTCTCCTTTTTATATTTTCTATTTTAATTTTGAAATTTGCCTTGAAGAATCATTTTGAATTTTCTGGAAGATCTTCGAATGTCACCGATCATTGTCATCATCGGTCTTTGAGAGGTAACCAATCCCTGGATTTGACGTTTGGTCAAAATTGGGGTGTCTACACATTGCATATGTAATAAGATAACTTAGACCGCACGAGAAGAATTATCCGACGCATAATTTAGAATTGGCTGTCGTGATTTTTGCATTGAAGATCTGGCATCATTATCTGTAATGTGTGATGTATACTGATCATAAGAGTTTGAAGTACTTGTTCATGCAATGAGACTTGAACATGAGGCAAAAGAGGTGGCTAGAGTTGATGAAAGACTATGATTTGATAGTTCAGTATCA
Organism: Hydrangea macrophylla; assembly: GCA_033977485.1. Classification (NCBI taxonomy): domain Eukaryota; kingdom Viridiplantae; phylum Streptophyta; class Magnoliopsida; order Cornales; family Hydrangeaceae; genus Hydrangea; species Hydrangea macrophylla. Next base: position 35,841,523 of record CM066992.1, read on the forward strand.
TCAGGGCAAGGTGCATGTAATCGGCGATGCTGTTAGTCGTAAAGCACCAGCCAACATAGCTTTGGATTTGACTTCTGAAAGAGAATTGATTCAGGATATAGACAATTTGGAACTTGAAGTAATTTTGAGTATTGAAAGTGGCTTGATTTTAACGATTATGGCACAACCACGCTTGATTCACGAGATCACAGAGAAATAACTTCAAGATGTGGCTTTGAAGAAGTTTTGTGATAAAATTCAGATGGGTAAGCAGCCGAGATTCACTTTTAAAATGATGTTTTGAGGTTGAGGGGTATAATTTATGTGTCTAACGAGAAAGATTTGAAACAGAACATTCTAGAGGAAGTGCATAATAGAAGTACGCCGTTCATCCGGGGAGCACCAAGATGATATAGAGACTTGAGACATGTTTATTAGTGGCCGGGAATTAAGAGAGAAATAGCACGCTACATTTCATGATGTACGAGTTGTCAACAAGTGAAGGTCGAATGCCAAGTACCTTCGGGATTGTTACAACTGTTACCGATAGCTGAGTGGAAATGGGAACGCATTACAATGGACTTTGTTAGTGGGTTTTCGAGGTCTAAGAAATTGAATACTATTATTTGGGTGATCGTTGACCGTTTGACGAAGTTGTCGCACTTCCTACCGTTTTGAGCAACTAAGCCTAAGACTTTAGCTAAGTTGTACATCTACAAAATTGTGAGACTACACGGTATTATAGTTTCTATTATTTCGGATAGGGATAGTAGTTTTACATCAATGTTTTAGAGGGCCTTGCAAGAAGCAATGGGTACCAAATTACATTTCAGTACTGCTTTTCATCCTCAGACTGAAGGTCAATCTAAAAAAGTAATCCAGATTTTGGAAGACATGCTTCATTTATGTGTACTTGATTTTCAGGGTTATTGGGAAGACCAATTGCCATTGATTGATTTTACATACAACAACAGTTTTCAGTCAAGTATTGGAATGGCTCCTTATGAAGCTTTGTATGGTCGTGTATGTCATTCACTGATTAGTTGGACGAAAGTCAGAGAAAGAATGATTGAAGGGCCGAGATTTGTACAAGAGATGACGAATAAGATAAAGGTAATTCGACAACGGTTATTGACAGCTCAGAGTAGGTATAAGAGTTATGCCGACAAGCTTAGGCAACCGTTAGAATTTGATGTGAGAGATTTGGTATATTTGAAGGTGTCACCTTCAAAGGGGATTGCTAGATTTGGGAGATACGAGAAACTCAATCTGAGGTATATATGACCTTTTGAAATCATTGGGAGAGTTGGACCCGTAGCATATCGATTGGACTTGCCAAGTGAGTATGCTCAAGTTCATAACGTATTCTATGTGTCACTGTTACGTAAATGCTTAGCGGAGGATAGAGAGCAAGTGATGAATCCGACATCGAATGAAATTCAGGGCGATTTAACGTATGATATGTATCCGGTAGAGATATTGGATCAAAAGGATCAAGTCTTACGAAATAAGGTGATATCGAAAGTAAAAGTGTTATGGCGTAGCCAAACGATGGAACACATGACATAGGAAATAGAGGATGAGATGCGTACTCAGTATCCGCACCTATTTGGTACATGAGGTACAAGTTTGGGGATAAACTTCTTTTAAGGGAGAGAGAATTATAACACCCGTGTACGGGCTTATTGTGTTTCACTTCATTTGTCATCCATGATAATGTGAAGTGATGTGTATTGTGGCACATGTGCGAGTGAGTTATGACTCACGAGTCGATTTGGGTGTCTGTGTAAGAGAACCCTCTGAGATAATGTGAATTGAATGCTTTGATATTGTGACGTCTCTTCGAGATTAAGACGGTCATTGTGGAATACCTTAAATATTTATCTGAAAATAAATGTTTACATGTTGATTTCACTATCTATAATATTTTTTGGTTTAGAATTTATTTCTATTGTTAATTTTAGTATCCTGGTGAGGACGAATTAACACGCAACATAATTGGTAGGTTAATTAGCAATTTTGTAACATAATGTAAGACCGCGTAGTTACGGACCCAACGGAACTTAGACGAAAACTTTTATGTATTCGAGATTTCATTCGTGAAGCCATAAATTAGACGTGTAAGGCGTTTCACGGATAATTAGAAGTTTTGGAAACTTATGGGAAGGTAAACATAATTTCTGAGAGTTGTGCCTATATATTGAAAGAAGTGAGATATTTTCATTTACAAAAGTTTTCTAACCTAAATCTAGAGAGGCCAAAAGGGAGATATGGAGGCTTCGATCTTTACGACGCCAAACGACGACCGTTCGTGCGTTGGTTTTCAACCAAAATCATACTTTCGAACTCCTAGAGGTAAGAGATTCATTTTGATACCCACTAGGGCTTGTTTGGATAAGTTTTTTGAAAAAATATTTATGGGAATTTTCCTAAAAAGTTGTTAATCGAACTTTTAATCGATAGGAATCATTTTAGACGAACTTCTAAATGATCTTTGTGCTCAGGTTTTCTTTGGAACGCATTTTAGGAACATTAATCGGAGGTGAGTGATTCAACAATGTGTTTTGGAACGATTTATTGACATGTATTCATGTTTTGTATGAAAAGCATGTGTTAGTTCATAGATATATATTGTATAGTTCATATTGGGCATCTCACTACACCATATGGCCTCATTACTAACGGATATTTTCGTTGGAAAAAACATTACTAACGGATATATCCGTTAGTAAATCCGTTAGTAAATGAAGGCATTTCCAACGGATATACCCGTTAGAAAGCTACTTACTAACGGTTTTTTCAGCCAATTTTAAAATATTTATATTGAATACTAACGGGTTGTCAACTATTACTAACGGATATATGCGTTAGTAATTGTCAAAAATTTTTTTAAAAAATACTAACAGATACATCCGTTAGAAATATGCATAAATCTAAAAAAAAAAATAATTTGTTTGTATGCTTCCCAATTTTTTTTGCACCTAATTAACAAGCATGTTAATCTATACCAAATACAAAAAATAACAAGATTAATCTATATCCAACATAACTAGGGGTGTGTTTTGGAACGGAAATTCCGATTCCGACCGATTCCGATCCGAAAATTTCCGATTTTGGCAAGTAAAAATACATTTCGAATTTCCGAATTCCGAAAATTCCGAAAAATTTCGGATCGGAATCGGAATTTTTTTTCAGAATTCCGAAAATTCCGAAAATTCCGAAAATATGCCGAAAATATTCCGAAAAATATATTCCAAAAATTTTCTGAAAAAATTCCGAAATATTCCGAAAAAATTCCGAAAAATTCCAAAATTACCTTACACTACTTGTCCCACATCGGTTAGCCATGAAAGAGGATAAGGAATGTGAGTCTATAAATTAGTCCCAACTTGATCCACATTAGTCTAAGCACTAAGCTTGTATCGGAAAATTCCGAAAATTTCCGAAATTTTTCCGAAAATATCCGATTCTGAAAAATTCAGAAAAAATTCTGAAATTTTCCGAAAATGATCCGATTCCGAAAATTCAGAAAATTCTGAAATTTCCGAAATTTCGGAATCGGAACGGAAAATGAAAATTCCGAATTTTCGGAATAGGAATCGGAACGCCGAAATAATTTCCGAAAATTTCGGAATTTTTTCCGTAACCCCTATTTCCGATCCGATCCGGCCGAAACACACCCCTAAACATAACAATCCATACCAAGCACAAAATATAACAAGCTCAATCTATACCAAACACAAAATAAATAAATAAATAAAATAAAATCCATAATAATCATAAGTCAAAAAAAGTAAAGAGTTCACCCATGTCTAACCAACCACCCTTAAGCTAATGATAATAGCATTAAAGTTCAACCAAACTCGTGTACAATTCTGAAAAAGCTACACAACAATCTGACAATAAAAATTATAAGAAAGCTACCAAGTGTACTATTCTAGGCATGTATTCTGTAATGACATCAACATCTTGTCAACGATTAGCAGTTAGCCTTGATAGATTAGACTGTGTTCTCGTATCTACATATTGTCTTCTAATGTTGCCAATAATGCTATCTGCCAGCCAACATACCAAAGATAATTAGAACAAAATTGAAAATAAATCTATTCGAACATTGAAGTCAAAGTATAGTAGCCTGGAAAAAAAAGGATAATTAACTTTCAGTCAACTTTTAGTATAATATTTAAAAGTCAGTGGATGTCCTGAGTCTGCAAAAGGCAAATGCACAAAGCCGAAAGCAAGTAAGATGTATGCACAGCGACACAATGCATACTTTGCACATGTGCAAATACAAAAAGAAATGCAAAACAGTGTGCTAACGTGTGCACAAACTTATGAAAACTAAAACATAAGCATTTGAATGTATTTTAAAGAAAGTGCACGAATGAAAGCACGTGTAAAGGGTTTGGAAATCCCTGTGTACACGAGAAGATCTCACATGTGCGAGCTGTGCACGTGCTGTGCGCACGCGGATGCGTGCCATGGCGTGTGCTAGGACTACTTTGGGAGTTGTGGCACGTGCTTTTAATGCAAGGCTAAGGACATGAATGTATTTTAATGCATTTGCACAGAAAAAAGCACGCGTAAGAGGTCCTCAAATTGATGTGCACGGAGGAGGGTCTCACACTTAGTGCTACGCCCGCACTGTGCACATGCGTGGACTGGGCAGTGGCTGTACTATGCTTACGGGCCTGTGTTGGCACTGCTGTGTACATCATGACATTTTGTTGGACTAATTTAAGTATCTAAACTAATTCGAGAAGAAGATTTCATTTGCCTTAGTCATATCAGTCTAAAAAACAATATTCAAAACGAAACTATGTAGACCAGTGCCTGGTCCAGAGTTCTAGATTAACAATCGCCCAACTGAGCATATCAGTCTCTAATATAACTTAAGAATGATTCATCGAACATGAAGTGGCTCATGCCTAAAAAATCTGAAATTAGAAGGCAAGTCCACACTGTGGAAATCATTGAAGGAAGCAATTCTAAAACAAAAAACATAGGATCCAAACTTCCTGTTTTTATTTGTTCTCTTTGATAGGTAGTCATAGACAGACACGCAGCCCTCTTGTCCCCAGTCCCAGTTTGTATTTGCTTATCTATATAGCTGAGTGACAATATCATTTTAGTAATCATAAAAACAATAGAGTATAAGAAAACATACCTTTTCAGTAAGATCTCTTACTGATTCTCGATGACTGTGTCCGTTGTCTAATAACAAATGTTGTCCAGATAATGTACTTCTAATGTAATACATATAACGAATGGTGGCACCCTTGTATGATGGTGGAATAACACTTGGCAGTAAAATTCACAGCAAATCTACAGACACGAATTCTTTAGTGTGTTTGCTTGACTTACTTTTATAAAAATAGGAAATTTATGGAGAAGTCATTCACTATTTTTCACCAATCGGTAGCTGAACCAAGCAAAATAACACACCGATAAAAGCTATTACTGCCCTAAATGAAATAAAACAACTTAAATCAGCTAGCTACAAGCATTTCTAGGAGAACCCATAAAATCGAACACATCACTCCCATGTGATAAGCATCCCCAAAACTATTAGGGAATATGTGATAATCTAAAACCATATTTTATAGATTTCAAACTCCATAAATCAGCAACTAATGAGGGAAACTATATCATTAGCATATAGAATTTCGTATCAGATTTTCATTGAAGATGATTTGCAAACTATATAATATTGTGAGAAATAAGAGAAGGAAAAAACTTGGATGAGTTAGTACAGAAAAGAACAGATTCATATGGAAACAGATTTTCAGTTCATGAAAGTAAATCAAATGTTCATCAATTAAATGACAAACTTCTTCATGAGGATAAGTCCTGCAAAATTCTTGGCCAGCTTGTACATTTTGAAATGGTTCAATACCTAGTATAAAGGATTATGCTACTTCCAATTCTAAACTTTAAACTTAAAATGGTGCATGTGCCAATAAATTTGAAGTATTTCTTTACCCATAAGTGCCAGCGCAAGAAAAGTACCCAGCAATATAAAAGCACCTCTTATAATAGAGTCGACATACAACTTAATAACCCCAAAAATATATCTTTCTATAATCTCACCCTATGTGTGGAAAAAGAAAAAGAATGGATCTAAAATCAGCAATCAGCAACCATGAAGCAGTGTATTATAATTCCAAGTGAGTTTACATGTTTCATTGATAGCATGGATCTAGCTAAGTGAAAGTTGAACTGATTTATGTGTTGAAATGGATTGAAAGGAAAAGACTTGGGTGTGTACTACATAGTGCTATGTGATTGGTCGACACGGGCAAGTACGATATGTGTGAATTACTATGTAGACCAACATATAATTGAACAACACGGTATATACATAAGAAACTGTACCATTGTGCTCATCACAAGTTAGTAGTACAAAGTGTTAAGAAAAAAAAAACACCCCTTAAATCCTACCATTTTCTTTTCAATAAATTGATGTGCTAGTTATTTATCAGGGCTTAGAATTGCATTTAATATTTGAGCCGGAGTCAAGTTCTTAATAAGATTGCATTCATGTTGCACCCTAGACCATATCAACTATAAAATCTTTTGCTTATTAATGGTATCAGCCAGAACCATCAATGCAACCAGTCATTTATAGTGATTCTACCAAATATTAAAATTCACCGACAACCCAATTCAAGTTCACTCCTTAATGTAAATGTGCCAGGGTTAATGAAAAATTGAATATCACAAATTTGAAAACTTAACAGAAAACTTGTTTATTAATGGTCTGAAACTTGAGTTCGAGAGAACAATTCAACTGGCATCCTTTGCAACAAACTGACCTCAACAATATATACCTATATATATTTATAAGAAAACCAGATACAATTTTATGAGATCTAAGTACTCCTCTAATCAGCAGACAATCTTTCATTCATAAATTCTTACACGTAAACAGGTTCCTCTATGAAGTCCACTCTTGTATAACAATTTAGGAAAGTGGACAATAATTTTGGGACATCCCAAAAACGAAACATGGACTATTGTTAAGGGACAGAGGGGGTAAAATTTTCAAAAGCATAGCATTACTCTAAGCACTTGGGAACCAATTTGGGAATATACATTTGGAAAACGTAGTATTACTTCAAATCTGCTAAGCATGGCATTATTCTATGCATTTGAAACCGATTTGGAATCAAAATTTAGGAAGCATATCATTGCTCAAATTTGGGAAGCTTAGCAATACTCTAAGCATTTTGAACCAAATCGGGAATCAAAGGAAGCATAGCATTACTTTCAGCATTGAGAACCAAAAAAAATAGCATTAGCATTACAAAATAAAAAATAAAAATATTGAGAATCAAATTTGGGACCATAGCACTACAAAAATTTGGAAACCATAGCAATATTCTAAGCATTTGGTGCTTGGGACAGAGAGGTATAACACCAAGGACAGAGCCCTGAATAGTAATCTACAAAGTCAACTTTTATGTTCCAATGAAGCGGGTGGTTTGATGACAAAAGTCTTGATCCTAATTTTTTTTTTCTTTCTGCCTACTTTATTAATTGGAGTTTCTTATTGCCTGTGTTTGGAGGCAATCCACATGGCTCCTCTTTGGATGTCAACAATTTTGTTGAAGGCTCTATCTCCGTTAATATTTCTTGTACTAATATTACTTAGATGTCATATATAAATGCTAAAGCATATACTAGTTCTCTAGCAAAACTAAGTTGAAAGTCTGACTCCTAGACCTCCTTCCTCTGCTAGTTTGCATATGTTATTCCAGCTGACTAGGTGATATTGGAATTCACCTCTCAATCCTTTTCCATATAAATCAAATCAAATTCAAAATCAAATAGAGCAATAAATTAAAGAAATTGAATCAAGATCGCCCTTGAAACTATAAGACGAAAAGCAAATACACAAAAACCCCTAAATCCAAAGAAATTTTTTGATAAACCCATTAGTCACACTAAGTGGCATGGAAAACCTTTGCTTGCTAATGTCTGGTGGTGGTGGTGGCAAACCTTCGGAAAACAGGTCTTCTCTATTTGGATAGAGACTAAAAAAAATAGTTAGTTTACAAAAAAACAGGAATTGTAGAAAAAACTCATTGACTCCATTAAATTCTATATCATTGTATTACCTTTGCAGATAGGATGAGCCATAGAGTAGCAGTGTTGAAGACTCCATTAAATGCAGAGATCTTGTTAATCTGATTAATAAGAAAAACAGAGAAAATTAACACTCTTCCACAATAGTCAATAAAAAAGGGGGGTTTTTCCTTTTGAACTCTACAAATGAAATTACATGTGAAAGGGTTTGAATAAAAAAAGAAGGGAATCTCCAAACAAATATTATTAACTAAACACGCTTATAAACTCACAGACACACAATAAAAGCATACAAAACCCTGGGTAAGATCAAAGAAATGAATAATAGTAAATAAAGCATACAGAGATCTAAACCAAACAGAGAAAATTATTAAATTAAAGCATACCGTACGGGTTAGATCTAAGTGAGAACCTGAGAAGGGTCCGGTAGTGGGTGTGATCTGACAGAGGAACAGTGAACCTGAGAATGGTTTGACGATAGCGACAACACCGAAGATAGTGACCTCCATTGACTCGGTGACAGTGACGGTGACGGCGATACGTCAGTGTCGGCCATGGTTCGGTGCTCTCTCGGCCACGATTCGGTGCTCTCTCTGTCTCTCTCTCACTCTCTGTCTCTCTCTCTGTATGTTTGAGAAAAAGGGTAACTGGTTGAGTCTTTGAGAGAGAGAAGGAAAGTTTGGGCTTTGGAGGCTAGGGTTGGGACTTTGGAGGGAATTTTATCTTTTGAGGAATGACTTTCGAGGGATTAACTTCAGAATTTTAGGTGCTGGGCTTTATTTACAAAATTGCCACCGTACTTTTATTTCTTGATTATATATTTACAAAAATGCCACTGTAATTTCATTTTTTTGATTATATTGCACTTTTCAAGGAAATTCTAACGGATTTTTGATATTTCTAACGGATATTTCCGTTACAAATTTGTAACGAAAATATCCGTTAGAAATATCAAAAATCATCCGTTAGAAAATCTAGGTTTTGGTGTAGTGTCTATATTGATAAGTAGGCCCAATTAGATGGTGAAATGTTTGGATTATGTCAAAAGCACGGCGAAATGTGAATTGAGCATGTTTAGTTGCTATTTACACGTGGTACTAAGCCATTACTATGGAGTCGTTATAGGCATAAGGTCGCACGTTTGAAGAAAAGAAACGTGGGTCTTACCTTGTCCTGTGGATTTATTGGCGGGGAGTCGCGGGCTAGGAGTGTGGAACGTACACGTGAGACTCCGGAGACTAGTATGAAATGTAGAGAATGTGAATGTGAGCATGTTTGTCATTCATGTGCATTGTTGTTTTATTCACTAAGCATTAGCTTAAACAAATCAAAATATGTGTGGTTATTTAAATAACCATTGCAAGTGTGAATGTCGGCGAGGAATCGGGGAAGTGGTCACGAGATGTCGAGAGTTCACTTAGAAGACGACTTATCATATCTATTTCGTAGTTTTGTAATATAAATGATTGTTTAATTTATTTTCGTAAGGAACTTGTACTAGTATTGGATAGCATCTTGTATTATGTTTTGGGTATATTGTTATACAATAGAACCACTTTGGATTGGGTTTCGATGTGAGTAATTAGTCCATGGATGGGTGGGAATAGCCTTAAGACTTAGAAACTCTGCAGAAGCTCTGCTGCATGAAACCAGTCAACTGGTTTGTGATAATAGTCGACCAGATACCTTTTGTTAATAAGACACTGCATCAATTTGTGATAAGCAGTCAACTGGGTCCCCAACACAGTCGACTGGCTTGTGTTTTTAGAGTTTGACTTTCAGCTTGGACTGGAATTCAGTCGACCGAATAGTACCAATCAACTGGGAAGTTGGCAACCCAGTCGACTGGTTTGTGAAAGTCGTCGACTGGATTATGTTTCAAATCAGACCTTCTGCTAGACCAAGGCTCAGTCGACTGGGTATCAGAAACAGACGACTGGATTACTAGTATTAAAAAAATTGTTTTCTTTTCCGCTACTTCTTCTTAAACTAATTCTTTTGGAAACCTTAATGAATAGATTTAGTCTCGGTGGCGTGCCATGGGTTTTGGTTCTGCTATTGTGGGACCGGACTGTGACATTTAGAGACTTAAATCCACAACTCAAATTACACATCTTTTAAGAAAATTGTCAATATTTCAAAAGCTTCACTTTTATTCTTCATAAGATAAACATAAAAAAGATATTGAAAAATTTGAGCCCTACCTATTTTCCATCTCAATTGAATAGATATCCCTGCCCATATTATCCAATAAGCATGTAATACCTTCATCACCCTACATTGTACTGCACAAAAAACCTACCCCTTCACGGAACTTTGACCATGGACAAATCTGACAGCATTCGCCACTCATATAATTTAAGCGAAATAGATTGAGCACATAGGCACATCCCTACATTCTAACCCTCAGAGGGTTCAACAAAGTTTCAACATTATCTACTATAGGCATTTTACCAACACAGTGGCTACTATGTAGTTGTTCTCTAAGAGGCATGGATACTTCAAGAGTACTATTTGATTTTCTAGTCTTAAATCAAATGAGCACAAAAAACCAATTGTCTGCTTTTCACGGGAATAAAAGAAAAAAACTATTAAACTAATTTTATACCCATACTCTTTTCATCACATATTTATATCTCAAGAAAAAAATTTAAATATCATTCGTACCTTAGCCACGTGAATAATGTCCATAAATAGAAATCTAAACTCTTACCAAGCACAGCTGCAGATTCTCAAATGATCAGATTACTCTCCGTACGCTTCGTCACAAAATTGTTGGAGAATAATATAGAAATAGCCGTCAATTTAACAATCTCACTAATAGATAAAATATCAGTCAAATAATAAAACCAATAAGAGAGTGACTGGGATGAGGCACGAAATACTTTCTTGAGACGATACCCGTCGCGCCCTCTACGGGTAACACCTGGTGCAGTAGAAAATAGCACGCCATCTTTGGGAAACAACAATCCGGCCACCATTGTCGTACGCCTATCAACTCTGCATAACTTGATAAGACAAAAAGCTTACCCTCTAGTGCCTTTCTTTACCCAATATAGTTATATCATATGAAAGAATAAATATTTGTTGGTGCATAAGTTCCTAGAGGAAAATCAACTTTAAGAAGGAGGTAAAGCCATTGGACTCTTGCTGGAGAAAAAAAAAAATCTTTTCGGAAGAAGACAAAATGGCTAACTCACATCTGTATCTGTTTATATGTAAACGGGTAATACTTGGGGCACAACCTTCATACAACTTTCATACAACCTCCCCAAAAGATGTGTCTATCTCTTTCCCAGTGACATCACAGGAGAGATGTTGGAACAATTAGATAAAATGGGAACAATATTACCGGGTTAATAGTCTCTTGACAAATCTTGGGCCGAGTCACGGATCTCGCTCTCTTTAAGACGTTTCGTGGCTCTGCCCAAAGTGTGCAAGCAGTCCATACTTGCCACGCCATCCCCAGGATAAAACAGCCCAGAATTTCCTCTGTCTCAGATTTTTCTTTGCACCAAGAAAAACTGGTAAACTAAACACCCTTCAGATATTGTTGCTCGGTAATCACAATCGGCAAAGCTTTCTCTAGTTTTGTAAACAAAAACATGCTGATTCACGCTTAGTACTCTCAAACTTGAAACACACATTAAAATGAAAATTTTAAGAGTCATCTCCACTTTTCTATAGCATCTCAACCACTTACTTGAAGAGTAAGAATATTTTGTAAGTTAGTATTTTGTTAAAAAACAGTTGCTAGAGAGAAAAAAGACCCAAAACAAGTGAGTTAGAAAAAGTGAAAAAGCCCTCTATATAAAACGTGGGTTCAGAATGTATAAATATATTATATGGCTTAAAGACATGCACTTGATGAGTTTTTACTCATTGTCATTAACTTATCTTTGACCAAAAGAGATACAAAAAAAAAAACTGAAGACTTTTAACATAAATAACATATAGCCGTTGGTGTAAGACACATTGGGTATAAGTATACCATTATACTAGTTTTAAACCATTTGACATTAATATAGAGTAAGCTATAAAACGTTAATAATTCTATGTAAAAGAATTTGAGCAGTTACATAACTTTTTGTTTAACCTGCATTGTCTCCTCACTATAAAAAATAATATCCATTTTTATTAAAATAATTCAACATTCCCCCACTTATTTTAATAAAATTTTAAAAGAATTTTCCATCGAGCAACTGATCATAAGACTATGCATAAGTAAAGGTGTTTTTCAACTTGAAACTTTACGTAGTGATAGTGCTTCCGATTATACTAGAGTAACCGTAGTTTTGAACTCTATCTCAGACAACACCACACACACAATCCTACTAGGGTGAAGTTCAAAAGCCAGCACTTTATGGTCATGTGCTTATATCCCAGTATAGCGAAAGCTCTAGAGAATTTGCCTAAATTCCATAGGAAGCGGCCAAACTTCCACAATCGCATAGGTGAGTCTAACAAGGATACTCCTGTAGCTAGGTATCCCACTCAACATAGAGTTTAGAGCTCATTAAGAGTTATAATAACTCATCCTCATATCACTTCAGGATGTCATGCTTCTTAGGGATGGACTCGGAGTGTTAACCCCATATAATAATAATTGCATGATTCCACTCATATCACTTCATGACTTGTTATTACCCTTTGAACCTATTTCTTGGGATCTCCAGTCTATAGGTTGGGTTACCATCACAAGTGACTCGACTTTTTATGGGCTTTAGTCCTATCCCTTTCTAGGTTTTTCAAACCTTCTATCGAGCTAGTCCTTTCGTCAAAGGATTAGCTATATTATCCTCAGACTGTACAATATCCATTCTTACAACTATAGTTGAGATAAACTCTCTAATAGTGTTGTTCTTGCCGTTATAACGGTTCTATACTTTGCAATAGCCGCGGTACTATCGCAGTGGATAAACAGCTGGTATCTATCTCTCCCTGGAAGGGGTATCTCATAGCAGGCTTTTCAGCCAGGCTCCCATCACTAGCCGCAGCTAATGGTATCATCTCCTACTCCAACGTGGATTTAACCAAAATAGTCTATTTTATGGACTTCCATCAAACTATGCCCCCAGTAATACCAAAAGGTATATCCACTAGTGGCCCTAGAATCATTTGAAAGGGTTTTCCAATCAACATCGCTGTATCCTTTAAGGATAGCGGAAAGCACAATCTAATTCGAAGTTTATAGTCCTTTTCAGGTAACACGTGACTTTCTCAATAATACTCCAATACTAAAAATATAGCCACTCATGGCTTTGTAGTCTTCCGTTAGGAAATAGAAAATGTTATTATTGTAACCTTCAAGTACAGTGAAAACATTTTCATGGAAAATATCTAAATTAATAAAATTGTTTAAAAATCTCATAATTCTTTCCAATTGCATTCAAATTTTGAAACTATATCCTAATCTCTCGAAACTTGGTTAAAAATCATGCTTGTAAACCAAAAATTAAATTCTTTCGAATTTTGAAGTATTCAACACATTTTCAAAAATGATTTATTCCTTATCTCCTGGCTATACACTACATTTTTCAAAATTTAATTTTTTTTTTCCCAGATGTGAAATTTAATTTCACTTTGCCAGTACCAAATCATTGGTACTGTGTGAATCACCAAGGAAAACATTTTTTCGTTCTCCATTGGAGAGTATCTCTTGTAACTGTTGTAATCATTACACATATGCCTAAAAGCAATTATATCAAAATAACAGTAATTACTCAAAACCTTTTTCAAAGTGCCATCACAAGCTCTTGTAATTTTAATCCGTAAATTACATTGGCTTCACCCAAAATCCTTCACATAAAATTAAGTGACAATAAAAAATTAATCAAGCATTTCCATGTAAACATATCACAACACATAGTACTCCATCATTGTGTTAATGATAAATAAATATATTTGTCACTTTTAATAAATTTGAAACCATTTGGAAAAAGAATTTGATTAAAATTTTCCATATCACTGTTTGAATGTCCCATTTAAACCGTATAGAGAATGTACAAGCATTTACACTTTATTCTCATCAAGTGTTTCCTTTCCGGTTTAACCAAATAAATTTCCTCTAATTCTCCATTTTAAAAATGATTTTAACATCCATTTGCAAAGTAAACTATAAATATCAGTAACAACTAATAAAATTATATGGATGTAAATAAGGAGAACAGGTATCCAAAAAAAAAAAAATCAACATTTTCCTTCCTCTTAGAACCCTTTAGTACTAAAGTAATTTCATATTTCTCAATAAAACCATCGGGTATAAAAGCCTTTATAAGGCTCCACTTACCCCCTATCATTTGACATTCAAATGGGAAAACCACAAGCTGCAAAAGACATGGGTAGAAATAATATAAACCACCTCATCACAATCGAAAAAAAAATAAGAGTATCCTCTAGAGCAAATAGGACCTCTTTCAAAACTGCTGAGCAAGTAGCTCTCTAACCCTCTTCGTGGTTCAAATAAAGTGTCACGATCATAGTCATATACTCTAGAATCAACATATCTAAATGATACAAAAAAAATATGAGGTTGAAAACCCCCACTATTTCTCAAAAAAAAAATTTATATTTTATTTATTTTTTTAATTTTTTTTAAAGAACCATATAGGCTTATAAAAAAAATTAATTAGCACAAATAGACTAAAAGGTCACATAAATTTTTATGTCTAAATATGACAAGCATGCTTAAAATGCATATCTCAAAAAACAATTCTATACCTATACTAATAATTCTCTTCGGATTAAAAAATCCTATCATAAGCCAAATGATCCAACTTTAAAATAAATTAAATTAGATTTTCCAAAATTTTCAATACTCAAAAGGAGTAATATCATCCGCTTTTAGAGTCGCGTGTCAAAGCTATTGGAGATACGTAAACATGAGACCAATCACACCCAACGTTATCTCACAATACTATGATATATAGACACACTGCACACACCAGCCTTGGTGCGGCCCCCATGTACCATAAATAATAATTATTTTTTCTATCATTAAATTCCATACATTCTATCATGAATAAAAGGCACATGGTAAAATTTACTCAACTGCAAATGTATGTCCAGATTTCTAAAACCAATACAAGTTTGCCGTAGACCATAGAATTAGGAAGCAATTAAGATATCCTAATTTTTAACTGTGTAATGTTAAAACCATCTAGTCATTCCTGTCCAGATTTCAGAATATAACCAACTATTAAATTTTGGGTTCAACAACTTTTTCAAAAATATATAAGTAAGCTGTTTACCTTGTAATTAGGAAAAAGGAAATTTTCTGCCTCAATCTCTTAAAATAAACATTCTTAAATTTTAAAGAGCATGTTGAGATCTGGGGATTTTAAGATGATGACCCAAAATTTAGATCCAAAATTCATAGCAGAATAAACGTCTTAAAATTGTTGGAACAGTTAGATAAAATGGGAACAATATTACCGGGTTAATAGACTCTTGACAAATCTTGGGCCGAGTCACGGATCTCGCTCTCTTTAAGACGTTTCGTGGCTCTGCCCAAAGTGTGCAAGCAGTCCATACTTGCCACGCCGTCTCCAGGATAAAACAGCCCAGAATCTCCTCTGTCTCAGATTTTTCTTTGCACCAAGAAAAACTGGTAAACTAAACACCCTTCAGATATTGTTGCTCGGTAATCACAATCGGCAAAGCTTTCTCTAGTTTTGTAAACAAAAACATGCTGATTCACGCTTAGTACTCTCAAACTTGAAACACACATTAAAATGAAAATTTTAAGAGTCATCTCCACTTTTCTATAGCATCTCAACCACTTACTTGAAGAGTAAGATTATTTTGTAAGTTAGTATTTTGTTAAAAAACAGTTGCTAGAGAGAAAAAAGACCCAAAACAAGTGAGTTAGAAAAAGTGAAAAAGCCCTCTATATAAAACGTGGGTTCAGAATGTATAAATATATTATATGGCTTAAAGACATGCACTTGATGAGTTTTTACTCATTGTCATTAACTTATCTTTGACCAAAAGAGATACAAAAAAAAAAACTGAAGACTTTTAACATAAATAACATATAGCCGTTGGTGTAACACACATTGGGTATAAGGATACCATTATACTAGTTTTAAACCATTTGACATTAATATAGAGTAAGCTATAAAACGTTAATAATTCTATGTAAAAGAATTTGAGCAGTTACATAACTTTTTGTTTAACCTGCATTGTCTCCTCACTATAAAAAATAATATCCATTTTTATTAAAATAATTCAACAAGAGAGATAGACACATTTTTTGAGGAGGTTGTATGAAAGTTGTATGAAGGTTGTGTCCCAAATATTACTCTATGTAAACACATATCTATACATTTACTGTAAGTCAAATAAAGCATTAAAAGATGAGCCTTCAAAACTTTAACAATATTTAGCCAATATAGACGTTGAGGAATAAAAGCACGTCATTATAAAACGTTTTTGTCCGATGGGTATATAAAACGGAAATCAAAAAATTTCCATTTTCCCTTTATCTTCACTGCACAGTGACTGTCAGAAAATAAAAATGTCCTTCTAAGAGTTGCAATATAACACCTTAAAATAATTCAATCAATAGATTATTTTTATTAAAATAATCCAACAAATTGTATCTTAATTTTCTTAACACCGGACACTTGGCTAATACAGCCATACAAGGAAGTGAACACGGCGAGGTAATTTTGAGGTGAATTCCTTAATCTTACAAAAGGGAGATAACTAATTGGTTTATTTGAGAATTTAGGAAAGTCTACATGACATGAAGTATTGTATTTACAATTATGAAATATGATTCATATCCTATATTATTAGGATCGGCCGTGTATGTGTTGTGTCGTATCCCGTGTTCTGTATCTATGACACCAAGATTATTGCAAACAAAACTTAATTAACATCCATATATACGCATGTGTGTAGGTATACAATTCATTCCTGTGTACGTAGCACCAACTCTCAAGGAGGATATGGAGGGAATTGTTTAGGATTAAGACACACTTAAGCACAACATAATTAATGCAAATGCTCACAATTAATTGGATAAGTACAATAAATTTTGGTATAAATAGATAAAACTAGACAAGTTCTATCCTGTCTTGGATGCACAATCTTAGTTGAGACGACTCTATCCATTCATTTCACTTTCTGGTTTTCCCTTCTCTTGCTCTTTCACTTCTTCTTTTGCCAATGATTCTTTCTTTTCTGCTTCTTCCTCAATTTTGATCCTTGCTTTCTCTTTTTCCATCTCAAGAGCTCTAATCAGACTCTCCAAACACGCCTGAACGTCCCCAGGAATAGTCTTAGGCATTAAATTCTCAGCAACATCTGCAGGAGTAATATTTGTTTCCTCCAACAACCCACAAATTTTCATGTACAAATCATGTGATTCAATACCAAGATAGTTCTTTCCTAGCACCTTGAAAGCTTCAAAGCTACAATACGACAATTCGATGTGCTTATCCATTCGTCCTCTCCGAATGAGTGCTGGATCGAGTTTTCCCACATAATTGGTAGTAAATACAATGAGTCTCTCTCCTCCACAAGCTGACCAAAGCCCGTCTATGAAATTTAGAAGGCCGGAAAGAGTAACATTACTCGTTTTGGTATCCTTTTCTTCTTTTGCTACTTTTCTTGCCGGATCCTTCTCTTGATCTTCCTCTTTCTCCTTTGTCTTCCTTCGTTGTCCCGTGAGATCTATCGAACAATCAATATCCTCAATCACTATGATTGACTTACTTGATGTCTCGATCAAAAGTCTCCTTAGCTCGGTGTTATCTTTCACTGCCGTTATTTCAAGGTCATAAATGTCATAATTCAAAAGATTGGCCATGGCAGCGATCATCGTGGACTTACCGGTCCCTGGAGGACCGTAAAGGAGATACCCACGTTTCCAAGCTCTCCCAATTCGCGTATAGAATTCTTCTGCCTTGCTAAATGTTGTTAAATCATCAATTATATCCTTTTTCTTCTCTGGCTCTATAGCTAATGTTTTAAATGTGGCGGGGTGTTCAAATACTACATGGCTCCAATGAGATCCATTGTTAGTGTAAAGCTTTCTTTGCCGGTTTCTCGCCTTGATTGCCTTACCTTCTGTTAGTACATGGTTTAGATACGGTCCGATGATGAGATTGCGGTGCCTTTTATGGAAATTGAGCTTGTAATACCTCTTCTCGTCGTTGATTGGATAGTAAGAATTATAGGATTGTGTTTTGGAGATGTTCATACCAGAAGCCCACCACAATTTCACTCCATTGAACTCATCTTGAACCTCTTCGTGGTCGTCCATGCTAAGAGCTAGAGATTGGCTATTCTTGCCTATATCGGCCTTGAGCCTCTTTGCTTGCGTGGAAGAGTTGATGCTAAGATAGGTCTCAATGGCCGAGTAAGCTTCACTTCGCATAAGACGTTCTCCGGTGAATTCATTGAATCTTATTTGGATGTAAGGGTAAAAGAAAGTGATCAATCTTTGACAGTATTTCTCTATGGAGCTTCTAAGTTGGTGAGGGAAGCATTGTTGAAACATAGCCCAAGCAAACATCAAACCGGCGATTATGGATCCTAGTTGAGCAACCCCGTCTCTCGAATCCATGTTTTTACTTCAAAAACTGTGGATGGGTTTTTAAGTATTTAATATTGTTATGTGTGGCGATGGGTGGGAGGAACTTTCTTCATTGACTACCTTTTTTACTCAAATAGCTAGTGTGAATACATCTGATACTAAAAGGACTCAGATAATTTTATGTCTTTCTTTCCAAGAAATTTATTCGATGCCCATGTGGAAACAACTTAACTATATATTATATATAAGGAAGGACTAGTTTTTCAATTTAGTGGTCCCCGGTGAGCTGTATAGGTTTGGCGTCTTCTCCTGTTGGCTATAGCCGCCCATATATGTTACACCTCCTGTGGCACATAGAAACATTGTATACGGGTCCCAGATTTTTATGGATTTTTATGGGAAAGGTGATCCCAACTAATGTGTGACTGAGTTAACATTTTAATTAGTGAGAATTCTTTCATACAATCAAGTGGTTTTATTGCAGGGTATAATCAAATAATTGATAAGAAATATTTATACTAAGTTGGAAATATTTGTACATTTTATAATAAATATTTGTACAAATGTAAGAAATGTTTTACCTTTTTAATAAATGTTTGTACTTGGTAAGAAAACATTGCATTATTATAAGAAATGTTTATACTAAGGTGACAAAATATTGTACTCCTATAAGAAATGATTGTACTCAATCAAAACTACTTGTGGTTTTACCCGTGTAAGAAATCTTTGTACTTATGGTAAGAGAGCTTTGTATGCATGATAGAATAACTTTGTACCTATAATATTTTGTACTTGTGGTAAAGGAGTTTTGTCCCTATGATAAGAAACGTCAGTACCTATGGTAAGAAACGTTTGTACTTATGAAAAGAAACCTTTGTACCTATTGAACAAATATTTCTTTCCATTGCGTGTCAAGTGATTTGGTTGCATCATACAACCAAACCACTTGATTGTATGGTAGCATTCGCCAACATTTTAATACACTTTTGACATAATGTTATTTTAACTAAAAAACTTAAGACGCATGTCTTTGTGTTACTAATTTAGTGCTTAAATTCTGTGTAATGGAGGCGAGGCAGGTAGTATTAGTGATGGATTAGGTTTGTTTTGAGTAGCTTTTGTCCTTGTTAAATTTGACAATGTAAATGACTTTGTCATATTTTGGTAGAGCATTTAGGCTAGCATTGGAGTAGGTTAAATTTGATGAGCTATCATTTTATGACTTTGATAGTGGATTTGGTAGCCCATTATAGATGCTCTTAGTGGTGGTTCCAGAATTTTTTACTAGGGGGTGCAAAAGGGGCTAAGAATGATTGTGGTTGAGCTAAATATTTTTGGTCTATTTTTGTAGTGTCATTGCATGCGAACTATCACTATCTTTGATAATAAAGACTTATTACAAATTATAATTTACAAAGTCTAAAATGATAGTCAAAACAATTTGAGTAGGGCTATTCTATATTACAATTAAGGCAAAATATTACATATAGTGGTTGCTATTTAACGTTTTTGGTGAGTTGGATTATAATTAGGCCAACATGTTACATAGGAAATCTATATTGTGAGACAAATCAATATATGTTAGGGGGACAATGTAGGATTCACTTAATTTTTGGAGGGGTCAATCTTAATTAACTATGAAATTTGTATCAATTATTGTATGTGCTATTTTTATAATTTGGAAAAGTTGATGAGGGGAGCAATGGCCCCCCCTTTTGCCCGACTCCTTGCACAAAGTAGCCTTGCTCATGGTTGCCAAATCGAATTTTGTGTGTTGTTTAATATATATATATATATATATATATTTATGTGTGTTCACAAATATATATATATATATATTATTTTTGGTAACTGTGGGTGTCTGGGCCAGCTTGCGCGCACCCCGACTAATCCCACGAGGTCAGGGCGTCCGGGTGAATCACCTGTGGCCACCCCCTTGAGATTCGAACTTGAGACCTCTGAGTGTAACACCCAAAGACCTTGTCATCCGGCCACAAGGAAAGTGATTGTGTTCACAAATATTGCTGACCTCTGCTATAGCAAACAAAAACAATATTAGATAGGCCGGTCGAGAATGCTTAAGCTTAATAATTCCACGATAATCCTCGTGTTTGAAATCAAATTTCAGATTAGGATTTGGATCTACATTAACACATACTCACTTTTGATGCATTAACACATATTGAATTTAGATGCATAAATTAGTATCAGGGATAGTAGTTTGGACATTGTAGTAAAGCGGGTATTTTCCTAACCCAGAAAAATGAATTGAACAAAGAAAATAAAAGAAGGCCCTAAGCTAAATTTAACCAAGGTCTTTATTAAACAAACAAAAAAAAAAAAGCTATACACGATAAACAGAACAATCATAGTAGCTATACAGTGTCATTATTCTTAGAGATAATTAAAATTCAGTTAATTTTATGTAGAGTATATAAAATTCAGTTTACTACTTTTTGTAAATTTGACATACATCAACTTTGCTGTAAAAATATTTAAAATACCCCTCTTAATTAGTCCCCTCTCTCTCTCTCCTCACATGGCCACCATCACCACCACCACCAGCCGCCACCGCCACCGCCACCACCACCACTGGTCATTGCCGCCAACATCTCTATCTATTTCTCTCTCTTTGATCTCCTATCCCTCTCTCTATCTTCTCACAATCACCACCACCAACTCACACCCAAACTCAAACCCCAAAACCCCAACCACACCCCCCCCCCCCCCCTCTCTCTCTCTCTCTCTATATATATATATATACACACACACATGAGTATATAAATCTAATATATGGCCACCACCATGCCCACCTCTCTCTGTCTCTTCTCTCTTCTCACCACCACCAGCATGAGCATAAGCACGAGCCACCTCCCTTATCTACCACTGCCACTGCACAAAAAAAAAAAAAAAAGAGACTTGTAGAACTGTCCAAACGGAAGGAGCAACACACCAAATATATTAGGAGCAACTCACCAAACAGAAGAAACAACTCATCAAACGTGTCGCTTCTTACGTTTAGTAAGTTGCTCCCGATACGTTTGCTGGGTCGCTCCATCTGTTTTGTGAGGTGCTCCTGATACGTTAGGTGAGTTGCTCCTTCTGTTTGGACAGTTGCTCCAGAACCCTGCAACTTTTTCTTCTTTTTTTTTTCTCTGTGGTGGCAGTGGTGAATGAGGGAGGTGGCCTATGATGGTGATGGTGATGAGAAGAGAGATAAGAGATACAGAGAGTTTGGGGAGGTGGTAGCCATATATTAATTAGATATGAGCAATGCTACAATCACAACACATTACATAACACAAAGCACAACAATGCTTTAAAT
Source organism: Hydrangea macrophylla (assembly GCA_033977485.1). Taxonomy (NCBI): domain Eukaryota; kingdom Viridiplantae; phylum Streptophyta; class Magnoliopsida; order Cornales; family Hydrangeaceae; genus Hydrangea; species Hydrangea macrophylla. The sequence goes on from CM066992.1 coordinate 35,863,461, forward strand.
ACCTATAACATTTGATGTATAAGTGGTGCATAGAAAAGTGTGAAAAAAATGAAATAGCACAAGGTGTGGATATCGCATTTTTTCTTACCCACAACATTTGAAATTTCTTTCTAAATTCAAAACACAAAACGCGATTCGCCACTTAATTTTTAAAATGAAAAATTAAGAAACCATTTTAAAGCAAACCGATCTTTTTTAGAAACCAGAAATTTCTAGGTTTGGGGATTATGGAATGAGAGGGGAAGGAAACCGGCGGACTAAAACACCCCCTCTCATCCTATCTCGCAATAGGCCTCTACCCAACATCCTTTTAATCAAATTATTAATCTAAATGTGCCATCAACTAATACATATATATAGATATAATTACAAAAGCATGTACAAAGGGTGTAAAATTGCTAATGGTAAAAAATATCATTCAAAGCCATATAGTTCAATTAGCAAGCGATATGATATGTGATAGGGAGAGAGGGAACTTACCCGGGATCCAGTCGCGAATATTAAACGTGCAATACATACAAAAGTATAAATCCTAATAAAAGGGTCTCTAGTCACATATATACACATAAGGTAAATCTTAATTCTAAGGTGTCGCGCATGGAGTCGAGAATCAATAAAATCAAGAAATTAAATTAACTAAAGAAGAATTTCAGAAATCATACGTCAATAGCGCTACAAAACAGAGGTTGGGCCATATGATATACAAGATATAATATTGAAACCTAAATTCTAGCTTTAGTCTATCAAGCATGAAAGAAATGACACAATTATGAATTCCTTCCAATTAGTTGGAAATGCATCACTTTTATAGACATACAAGTCTCAACTAGGAGCCAATGTAATGTCCATATAGAGATGATGCAGTCCCAACATGGTCACAAGGAACTCACAATTATGTTTAATTAGATTTAATCCTAATATAAAAGGAATTCTAATTACAAGTATCAATCTACATGGATGAATGTATATGAATACATGAATGTGAACAAGAGTAGGCTATGAATTATTCATTGATTTGGATCATTTAACCTCTGGATTTAGGTTTAACTAATCATTATTGAACCATGGTTTAAACCTTAGATCATGGAAGGATAATTTGAATCATTATTTACAAGATTTGTCAAATCTGTCACAAAATTCTGAAAATTATACAGAGCAGGTCAGAACTTCAAAAATTGGAAAAGCATGGTTCTCATGGTTTGATGTCAATGAATTTTGGACACACGATGCCTCTGTGAGTCTACATTCCAAACCAAAAAGAAAAATCAAAGATCAAGAGTTCAATCTCTGGAAATTAGACAAACACTAGACATCACTTAGAAATTTACAACTCTCTGTCCAGGGTTCTTGTATGATTTTCTAAAAATAGTAAACAAATTTGAAAGACTCTAATATTTTTAGGAGATCTTACTAATACATTAAACTTCACAGAAAAAATTATTTGAAGCCAAGAATACTTGATTAAGATTCTGATTTACTCATTTCAAGAAGGTATTACTGTTCTGAAACTCTGGATAGATTATAGTTGCTTCACAAAACTTATGACCAAACCACTTTAAACATGAAATCTCGTTAAAACAAACATCCCAGTGGTAAAACCTTGTGTTATTGACACTCTCCAATTGGTCTTATTCAATTCCAACAGTTCGTTATTTAATTAAAAATCTTTAATCAAAGGTGGTTTATGAACTCACTATACCATTTGTCAAATATATCTTTTATTTATTAGCTTTAACTATCAAGCCATTGAGTTTAGCTTAACCCACATTACTTCTCCTACCATTTGATGGTCATTGGAGACTAAAGACACTTATACTTGTAGATTTCAATGAGGTATGAAGAAGCTTCATGAAATCTCAAGATAATGAACCCAAACCATGGAGGTAGGTTTAGGTTCATTGACCAATCACACTAATATCAACCTTAATCCTCATGTATATCATGAGATTACAAGAAGATTAAGGGATTTCAAGTCTAAGGACTCAAGAAAGACATTGAAAGTCTCATGAGTCCTAAGAGATGATCACAATCAAAGAAAAGAAAAGCAAAACTCAAATAATATCTAAGTTGGCTTTATGATTTATCTAGGCTAGTGCTAATGCCAAAGCACAATGTGCTAATACCAAAGCACCAAGTGTCACTAAAAGCTTTAGTGACACATATCTGAGTGTCACTAAAGCTTTTAGTGACACTTTGTGCTTTGACATTAGCACATTGTGCTTTGGCATTAGCATCACCCTTTATCTATCCTTAAATCTTAAGCTACTTTGATCCAATCCAATGAAATGAAAGCTTAATCATAAATTAAAGGTGTATGATGAAATGAGGTAGAAGATAAGCTTTTAAAGAATGTGTGAAGGACCCTAAAGAACTCTATGTATGTTGTGATTAAACTTGGAATTAGAGACTTAATTAACTAGAGATTACCTCGAACTATCCTCAACTCTTAACTTTTTTTAAAGGCCTTTCAAAGGTGGTTCAAGCTCTTTTTCTTCTAACTCATGCAACTTCTTCCTTAAGCTCCTCTAAAACTTGATCCTAATGGTGTTTAGAGAATTTTAAGAGGTTTAAAACAAAGAGATTCAAGATAAGGTTCTAAGATTAAAAAATTCCAAGTCAAGATCCTTTGAATGGGATATTCATCCCATATATATAGGCAAATTCTAGAGGGTTATTTTAGTAAGTTCACAGTAAAAATCCTAATCCCGGATGTCCTTTTGAAGGTACAAACGTACTATTTCAAAGCTGCCAGCCACAAAAATGCAACACCAACGGAGATGGGAGCGGCACTCCATAAGTGCCGGAACGGCACTCACTAATTGCCGGCGCGGCACTCACTGAATGCCGATGCGGCACTCAATGACTGTCGCGGACATCTCCATGGACTACCGCCTTTTCTGGAATTCTGATTTTTGTGGCACTTGATGCATTTCTGCAGCTATCAGTAAATGTTGTTGCTGCACTTACTGACTGCCGTACGGCAATCAGAGAGTGCCGCAGCGGCAACCCATGACTGCCGTAATCTATTCTATGTGTCGTTCTCTCCTATTCTCTCTTTTTCTTCTTTCTTTTTCTTTTGTTTGAATTGCAGAGCCTTTTGAAGAGCTTGAATCACCTTTGGAAGTCCTAGATTAGTCGGACATTGTCATCATCGGATTTGGAGGTAACGCTCCCCTTAATTCGACGTTTGGTCAAAATCGAGGTGTCTTCAGTTTGCCCCTCTTCGATAGAGCTTGTGGAGCAACGCGTTTCATAGGTGAATGTCGAAGCCTGTGTGAAGATAAGCCTTTGACCAAACTATCGAACTTAGGTAAAATAAAATGCGTTGCAAAAGAAAACAAGCGTGCGACAATTAATGGTTCATACTGGTCGAGCTTAATGATAAGCTGCCTACGTATCCACTCAGGAATCAGGCCGGATGAATGCACCTATCTTGTTGTGATATACGTGCTCATGCAATGATGACTTCATGCTCTATAAATGATGTGATTCGAGATCATGTTATCCTGATATTTTTAGATGCAACCCATGCTTTACACCACTCAGTGCTCGTGGTTACTCGAATCTTAAAGATGAGTTATTTTAAAATTCAGAGTTTCTATAACCAACAAGTTGATTTTCTTTAAGGTGCATGGCCGTCTCGGTCGAAAGGACGAACGTGATTGACTGGGCGGCATTTCGCAACTTAGGCCCCCGGTGTCAGCGCGGGCTTGCTCCGAAAAAATCGCAGCCCTTCGGCCTCGTCGGATACATTTGCTTTGAAAAATTCGCAGCCCTTCGGCCCCGTCGGATACGTTTGCTCTGAAAAATCTACAGCCTTTCGACCCCGTCGGATACATTTGCTTTGAAAAATCCGCAGCCCTTCGGCCCTGTCAGATACGTTTGCTCTGAAACATTTGCAGCCCTTCGGCCCTGTCGGATACGTTTTCTTTGAAAAATCTGCAGCCCTTCGACCTCGCCGGATACGTTCGCTCTGAAAAATTCACAGCCCTTCGGCCTCGTCGGATACGTTTGCTCTGAAAAATCCGCAGCCTTTCGACCCATCTGATATGGTTTTCAATATTCAAAATTAGGAGCTGAATCAGACTCAAATTGATTTCGGAAATTAATAAGTCTCAAATTCTTTTCAAAATTTCATAACCAAGAGTCAATCAGACTCAATTTTATTTCAGGAGTTAATCAGGATTTCCAAATCCAAAGAATCCAAAATTTCCAGAAGAAAGAATTGTTGGACTCAAAACAAACAAAATTGGGAGTCAAACAGACTCAAAGAAATCCCCATTTTATAAAATTTGGGAGTCGAATGAACTCAAAGAATTCAAGATAAATAAGAGCCAATTTGGACTCAAAACAAAATTGGGAGTCAACCAGACTCAAATTCTTTTCAATTTTTTAAAAATCAGACTCAAAGAATTCAGAATTCCTGAAAATAGGGGTCTAATTGTCCCAAAACAATTTAAATTCTAGAGTTGGGAGTCAACTAGACTCAAAGGATCCAAAATTCCCAAAAACAGGAGTCAATTTGACCCAAACAAATCAAATTCCAAAATTGGGAATCGGTTGAACTTGGAAATTATTTTCGGGGGTTTGAAAGCAAAAAACAAGTAAACTCTGGGAGTCCAGATACAAATTTCAGGATCCAATTTGAATTTTTTGGGGGGAGGGGGGGGGGGGGGGGGGAATCCAAAAGGCCTTTTAACCGCCTCATTCGCGGCACACGATTGAAATTGCGACAGTCCGTGACTGCCGTGCAACACTCACTAAATGCCGCTGCGGCACTCAGCGAATGCCGCTGCGACACTTCATCAACTGCCGTGCACAGATATCGAGTGGCGCCTTAAGTGGGCAGATTGCTTATATGCCCATTTTCATTGAAACTCCCTTTGGAGATTTTTTTTCTTTTTCTTACAGCGATCTCAATGGATTGTCAGGTTAGTTTTGCTTGATCTCAACTTTGATTTTCTCTTTATTTCATTATTTTCTTGATTTCCTGTAAAGGTTTGACATTCAATTTTTCTCTTCTCGACAGGTTGAGTGCCATGGCTAGTGGTTCGGGCAGTAGGAAGAAAGCGAGATACAGGGCTACTCCCCATCCTGATCCTACTTTCTTACTCTGGGATCCGGACAAGCACTTGTCCGCCCGAGCATTCCGGCGAGAGGTATACACTCCTCATATTTCTTTTCTTTCTTCCAGCTCTTTTCTTAAGAATCTCATGAATACGATGCTATCAAAACTTTACGTAACCTCTTGTGAATGAGAATGTTGTGCGCTTTTGAATCATCTCTTTCACTTTTTTGTTCAAAATTCTAATGAATGCCACGCATAACATTATGCTTCCCTTCTTTAGCTTATTTAGAATGTGCTTTTGAATGCATGTGCGCTGCTTTTCAAGACTCTGAATGCTTTAATTGCTTTCCTCTTTATTGATATTATTCATTTCCTTTCGTTCTTTACTTCACTCCTTTAAAAAAAAAACCTGATGAGTAAATGTATGACAACGAAACAACTACACATGAATGTGAATGCTATACTTGCGAAATTATTCCAAGTGCTCACTTTTATTTATTCACTATTCATCCTCGTCCTTAACATCATTGTATGTTTTATATATGTATATATATATATTTTTTGTTTCTTTCTATTATCCATTTATTTGCTAACATTGAATTTTGTAACTTTTGCAGCTCCAGCTCGACGTGCTGAAGGGGCATGGCAGTTTGGCTCATAGCTTTGCGTGGTACGAGTCTCTGAACAGGACCGCACATGGATACATCAGAGCTATAGGTTTTGGGGACTTTATCAAGCTTTTGACGAAGAGCTCCAATGACTTAAGATAGATACATGCCCTTTCGGAGCGATGGTGGGACACCACCAACTCGTTCCACTTCGAGTTTGGGGAGATGACGATGACCCCGCTCGACTTCTCGATGATCACCAGGATCCCTTTCGAAGGGGAGTACTTACAGTATCTTAACACGGTGACAGAGTGGGATCGGGTGTTGCCGTTGCTTGGAGTAGTCCCCGAGGAGCCCTTGGTCACGGCCAAGTGGTTCCTCGATACCTTCAGAGGCCAGCAGGGCTTTACAGAAGAGCAGATGGCCCGTGGGTTCATCATGTACATGTTGGGGTGCTCTCTGCTAAGCAATAGGGGCGATCGGATCTCTGTGGCATTGGTGGGGTCCCTAGAGCACATGGACCGTATCTCTTAGTATGATTGTGCTGGTGGGATTAGCCATCATGTAAAAGCATATGGGAGACATTTCTCGGGATCGGCCGTGCTCTATAGGTGGCTTTTGGAGGGTATGGGAGGTACAACCTATTATTTTTCATTCATTATTATTATTTTTTTCATTAACATAATCGGTTTCTGAGTTATTTCCTAATTTACAAATCTTGATTCTCATGCTGTTCCTCTTTCTTTTTCTTTCTTGCAAATTTGGTCCCATGAGTATTTACACATGTTGTCGCCCTCCACACAGCCAGCGGACACCCTCATCATGCCCCAGGGACTAAAGTGGCAGAGGGAGCGAGTCGGGAGGAAGACCGGGGCTCATGACTTTATCTCGTTCAGGAACTTCCTGACGAATCTGAGAGAGTCGCACGTTTGATAGCAGCCTTGGGTGGACGTTCTTCCTATAGCCCCTCAACGGATACAGCAGTCGGGTAGGTATGACCCAATAAGATTATTGCTGGATGGCCCTGACGCTCGGGAGTGGTACTTGGGAGAGAGAGTGACCAGGCAGTCGCTGATGGTTCTTGGGTATTTCGAGCCACGTCCCCCACCTACTCCTATGAGAGCTGCAGAGACGCTTCAGGGTAGTCCGCTCACGGCTGCCCTGAACGGGTTCTCGATTCAGGAGTTTCTGGAGCCTCCAGACGGGTACGAGGCCTTCCGTCCTACTAAACTGATGAAGAACTTCCCTCTGATGGAAGTGACTCGGGTGAGTTTCCTTCGTCTTTTCATTCATTCTTTTTTGTTCTTTTCAAATAATTCTGAATTTTCTTTTCTTTTTCTTTACAGCCCGTTCCCACCACATCCCGGAATCCAGCTCTATCACCATGGGATTGGAGCGTTAGGACTGTCTACCAGGGTGAGCAGGGCACGACAATGATCCCCTAATACCACACGGGTGCTCCCACCATTCCACTACAGTACGACCACGTCCCGCGAGACTATGCACAGGAGGGTTTGCTCTATGCTCACAGCGTGAGAGAGTGGATCCACGGTTGAGAATGGAGGGTAATCTCTTAAAAACTGATTCTGATTTTTTTATTCTTTCCCATTTTTTCTAATCTTTTTCTGATTTTCACGATTCAGGCTAACGATGCGCGGGTGAACGTTGAGGCTCAGGCGAGAGCTAGGGTAAACTCTTACTGCCCTTTTATGTATACTTCCTCCATTTTCATTTTAATCAAACTGGATTACTCACTCTCTGTTTTATTCAGGATGACGAGGTTAGGATGTTGTCCTTGCAGTTGAGGGAGCTTGAGCAGTAGCTTCAGCAGTTCAGGGTAGGTCCCAGCGAAGTTCTGGAGGTGTTGGACGAGGTAGAGATGGAGGCAGCAGCAGAGGCAGAGGGAGAGGTGGAGGCAGAGGCGGAGGCGGCGGGAGCGGCACAGAGTCAGAGGAGGAGCCTCTCAGACGTGTCACTCGTCAAACTCGAGGCCGAGGCCGGGATTGACCTTACTTTTCTCTTTCATCTCTCTATTTTATCTTTTGGGTGTTTTGGAGAGGATACACACACTTAGATGACTGTATATATATGTTTTATTTCTGATTACGTCTCTTGGATAGCCGAGATAGGATAGGCATCTACATACTTCGCGATGACTGCTTTTATCTTTTCTGCTTGCTTTTATTGTTTATGACCTACTGCACATCGTATGTTTGACCATAGCTCGGTCCTATATTTTATTACTTTTCTTCTTTTTATGATTGTGACCATGGCTTGGTCCCCCCCTCCTTTTTACTTTAATTCCCTGTGACTGATGAATGCTGGTAACTACGATTTTACTTTATTATTTATTCTTATATGAATGAATGAATGAATGTGACCATGGTTTGGTCTTGTTGTACGTGATGCGATCTGATGCACACGTTTTATTATTTTATTCAGTTTTTTTGTTTGCAGGTGGGCTGAAAACATTACAAGCAGATCCTGGTCAAAATAAACTCTATGAAGCACTCGGTTAAGCCTGTGTCGCACTCAGTGAGTACCGCAGCGGCAGTCCGTAACTGCCGCGTGGAATTCCAGTGAGTGCCGTCACAGTATATCGAGTGTCGTCCTCTATTCTGGGCAGATCCACTTCTATTGATACCCTCTTTTCCTCAAAACTCTGCAAAACACTCTTCTCCTTTCTCTATTTTTCTCTCAAATGGCCTCCATTAGCTCTCAAATCCTCTTCCCATGTATGGATACCCTCTCTGGCATTGACATGCTCAACTTCGAGTGTTTTAGATTGAACGACCTCTTCTCTTTTCGGCGGATGATTCTAAATGAAGGATTGCTTCAGGCTGCTATTCAGTGTTGGGATCCCTCACTCTAAGTCTTTCGCTTCGGCTTCTAGGAGATCTGTCCTTTGTTTGAGGAGTTCAGTGCTATTCTCCACACTAACCCTTTTGCTGATCTGACAGTTCCTTCGGTGCAGGCCGGGTATGTTCAGGACCTTACCGCTTCTCTTCATACATCCCGGAATGCTGCAGGCTCTTTCATTTGCGATCGATAGATTGATTTTGAGCGCCTTTCCTCCGGCTATGCTCCCATGGGGGACCCTTATGACGGCGGATACCAGATCATTCGGCATAGGGCTTTATCGATAGTTATGCTTTCTTACTTCCTCTTTCCGTCATCTTCTGACATTCTCATACCCATTGCTAGCGGTCTGCGGGAGATTAAGAGCGCCGTCATGTTGGTCCTTAGTGAGACCTTGATGGGCCTGGATTGTACCCACGCTGATGGGGCCATGTTATCCTCGGGAGCACCTTTTGTCTTATAGGTTTGGCTCATGGAACTCCTAAATCTCTTCATACACCCCTCACACTTTCGCGGGCCACTTCTCTACGACCGTATGGAGATTCATCTCTTATTCCATTACGTCGATGCTTGACTCGGTTGGCTTCAGGGCCTCTCTCCTAATGATATCTACTGGGTCTGCCTGCAGTAGACTTACCGCTTTGTCGCAGTACGACTTCCCGGGCGGCCTGGTATCTGGTTACCTGGCTTACATGCTACTACTTTCTATGTGCCTGGCCAAATGGTTCATCAGTACGGACTTCTCCAGGACATTTCTGAGGACATCACTGCAGATTTTGCGAGGAGTTCGATCATACGCTCTTCCACCGTGAAAGCCTTTGCCGAGGCTTGGTATGACAGCGTGGCAGCTCCCTTTCGGAGAATTCCGGCTTCAATTGTGCCTACTACTGAGTATCATTTGCAGATCCAGACTCTGGTTGAGAAACAGATTCCATAGACATACATAGATGAGAACAAGACAACTTTATTTTACAAAACTTCTGACAAGTCCTGACTACATCCCTACGCTTTTGAATGTGATTTTTGATTTTTTTTTCAAAGAACATTCTTTATGTTTCAAAAATTTTCTAGCATGTTCAATCAATGTATTCACTCTTTGAAAATCTTCCTTTCAAGAATCTCTTCTTGACTTTTGTTACTTTGCTTTGAATTTTTCTTAGAGCTTTAATCATTCTATTCCATGGATTCTCATTTGTTCCTTTATAGTACTTATTTTGATAGTCAGGAGATTCAGAGATGGGTTTAGGGTATTGTTGGGGGTTTTTGGTTTAGCAAACAAAGTTTGCCCCTGGTTATGAGGCTTTGAAGCGGTTCCGGGAAAACGCGGAGTGTGCCCCTAGTTTAGCATATGGATTTTCTTTGGGTTTTCCATGAACCGAAGGCTTTTGAGGAGCCCGCCTACTTATATCCCCGAGTGGGTATTAGGTCCACAGTAGTTCGGTTTAGGATTTGACAGAGGTGCCACTTGGGCAATTATTAATGACTGAACTGAGCAGGTTGCCTATATATCCCCGAGTGGGAATCAAGTCAAGCGTAAGGTAGGAGGTTTTGAAAGAAACGATTTTAAGCAAAATATTTCTTGAGGCGATCGAGGTTAATCGGCTATTTAAATTCGACCCCATCTAGGTCCATGAGGTAGGCAGCTCCTCCAGAAAAGAGGGTTTAATGATGTAAGGCCAGACCCAGTTGGGTTTGAATTTTCCTTTGGGGTCATAAATAGGCACTTTAAGTTCTTTGAATACCAGTTCACCCTTAGCAAGCTTCCTTGGGCGAACCTTTTTGTTGAAAGCACGAGCTATCATCTTCTGATATCCCCGAGTATGATTTATTACAGCCAACCTTTTTCTCATCGAGCAACATCAATTCCTCATACCTTCCCCGGATCTATTCTAGTTCGGTTACTTCATACTCTGCTAAAACCCGTAGAGATGGTATTTCTACCTCAACTGGAAGGACTGCCTCCATCCAATAAACCAATGAATATGGTGTAGCTGCTGTAGAAGTTCTTACGAAGGTCCGGTATCCCCATAGTGCAAACGGAACTTTCTCGTGCCAATCCTTATACATGTTTGTCATTTTTCCCAAGATTGCTTTGACGTTTTTATTTGCTGCCTCTACTGCCCCATTCATTTGCGGTCTGTACGGTGATGACTGGTGTCAGGTTATCTTGTATTTCTCTAGGAGCGGGATGACTTCACCTTAGAAATGACTGCCGTGTTCTAAAATAAACTCATTCGGAACCCCATATTTGCAGAATATGTTTTTCTCTATGAAGCTCACCACATCTTTAGCCTTCAAAGTCGCATATGACGCAGCTTCCACCCACTTAGTGAAATAATCGATTGCCACAATTATATATAGGTGTCCATTAGAAGCTTTTGGAACTATCTTGCCAATGATATTGATACCCTATACAGAAAAAGGCCAAGGCGTGGTCATGCTATAGAGTTGGGAAGGTGGGGTATGCATCAGATTTGCATGGATCTGGCACTTATGGCATCTCCTGACATATTCACAGAATCTCTGTCTAGGGTTGTCCAGTAATACCATTGTCAAATTATCTTCTTCGCCAACATGTGCCCACTCATGTGTGGTCCACAAACTCCTTCGTGTATCTACTCTATCATTCTTTTAGCCTCCCTACCATATAAGCACTCCATGTTATACCCGGTATATGACTTCTTCCACAGTTTATCTGCATAGATCACAAATTGGGCAGAGAATCTTCGAATTGCTTTTTTTTCTTTCTCTGAAGCTCCTTCGGAGTATTCTCCTTCCTTGATGAAATTCCAAATATCCTCATACCAAGGCACTTCCCCTTCATCTTCTAGGGCTGCGATCATCTCAAATAAGGGTTGGTTCCTTATCTCTATGGATAGTGGGATCATGGTGACTCCTGAGAGGATTTGTATCATCGAGGCTAGGGTTGCTAGGGAATCAGCCAACTAGTTCTCTTCTCGGGGGAGGTAATAGAATGATATCTTCTTGAATCGCACATTCAAACTCTCTAGATAGTCGTGGTAGGGTCTCAACTTCTCATGCTTTACCCTCCAGTCACCCCTCACTTGGGATATGATCAAGTTGGAATATCTGAAGACATTGATCCTTTCAACTTTCAAGGCCAATGCCGCTTCCATCCCAACTATGCAGGCTTCGTACTCCGCCGTGTTATTGGTTGAGTTGTACTTAAGCTTGACGGATAATGGGGTAGGGGCCTCGTCTGGTGTTACAAGAATGATTCCAACCCCATAGCCTAATTGATTAGTTGCTCCATCGAAGTACATTTTTCACAGATTTTCCTCTATCCCCATCACTCTTCTATCCCCATCACTCCTTCATCCGGGAATCGAAACTCACTCTTCTCCTCGGATTCTATTGCAAGATCGGCTAAGTATTCAGTGACAGCTCTCCCTTTCACGGATTTTGTAGTAACATACTTGATATCGAACTCAGCTAGCATCATGGTCCATCGGGAGATCCTGCTGGTTAAAATAGGTTTCTCGAATAGGTATTTAAGTGGGTCCATTCAAAAGATTAGGATTATAGGAAAGGCTAACATGTAGTGCCTAAGGCGACTAGTACACCAGACTAGGGCCCAACAGACTTTCTCTAAGGGTGAATATTTTAGCTCATATCCGGTCATCCTCTTGCTCAAATAATAAATGGCTTTTTTCATGTACCCCTCTTCTCCTTCTTGGGCCAACATACACCCCATCGAATCTTCGGACACAGAAAGGTATAGCAATAAAGGCTTTTCGGGTGAGGGCGGTGATAGGACAGGTAGGTTTTAGAGATAGGTTTTGATTTTATCGAAGGCTTGTTGGCATAAGGTATCCCACTCGAACTTCTCTCCTTTTCTAAGCAGTTTAAACAATGGGTCACATGTCAGGGTGAGTTTTGAGATGAAGCGGCTTATAGACAATATTCTACCCAAAAAATCCCCTCAATTCCTTCTCATTCTTTGGTGGCTGCATTTCAACTATGACTTTTATTTTGGTCGGGTCTACCTCTATTCCCCTCTGAGTGATAAGGAATCCTAATAGCTTTTTGGTAGTGACTCCGAAGGTACACTTCTGTAGGTTCAGCCTCATTCTAAATTCTCTCAACCTCCCGAAGAATATCCTTAACGCCTCTAAGTGTCCTCTCCTCTCCTTAGATATCATAATAATATCATCCACATACACCTCTACCTCCTTGTGGATCATGTCCTATAGCAACGTAGTAGCGGCCCACTGTTATGTTGCCCCTACGTTCTTAAGCCCAAACTTCATTACCCTATAGCAATATGTTCCCCATGGTGTGATGAAAGTAGTTTTCTCTCTATCCTCGGGTGCCATGAGAATCTGGTTATAACCTGAGAATCCATCCATAAAAGACAGGAGTTCATGCTCCGCAGTGTTATCGACTGGTAGGTTGATGTGAGGTAAGGGAAGTCGTCTTTAGGGCTTGCTTTGTTCAAATCTCAAAAATCAACGCATACCCTAACACGACCATCCTTTTTTGGAACCGGCACAATGTTGGCAATCCACTTCGGGTATTCGGTGACCATCAAAAATCCAGCCCGTAATTGCTTTTCAACTTCCTCTTTCACTTTAAGTGCTCATTCAGGCCTCATTCGCCTCAATTTTTGTTTTCTTGGTTTAGAATTAGGAAAGAGGGGGATATGAAGTTGGACTATCTCTGGATCGATACCTGGCATATCGTTATAAGACCATGCAAAAATATCTTTCTTTGAATTTATTTAATAGATTGATTAATTCTTAGCTTTCTTCATTGCTAAGTGTAGAGCCAATTAAAACATTTTGAGGATTATCATCATTTCCTAGATTGATTGTTAGAGTGTCTTCAATGATTTTACATGCAGATTCTTTTTCTTTTTCAATTAATTTTTGCAATTCAATTGGTATTTCATGATCATCAAATTCATCACATTCATTAAGCGCATTCGAGTAGGCAGAATTAGTCATACTTTCAGTGATTTTGTTCAGGGTGATTACAACAGACATTGCAATAGTAAGACGCCTCATATGGGCCATTACAGACTCTGGGGAAGGGAGATACCTATTACTAGACTCAAAGACTCATTCTTTGTTGACTCCTTGCTTCAGCTCTATGGTGTCGCAGCCTGGCAGATTCCCTGTTGCCATCTCAGCTTCTCCTCCTGTCATTGTTTCCTCGAGTTTTTCCACATCGTCCCCCTTGCCTTTTTCCCGTACCTCTTCTACCATACCCTTAGCATACTCTTCCTCAATCTCAGCCACCATAACCCCTTCTTAGCCCTTTTTCTTGGCTTCTATGCTTTTTTTGCCCAACGAGTTTTGCATAGCTGGTCCCTCTAGCACATTGATCCAATCTTTGACAGTGGCCAACTTCACTGGGACCTGCAGATACGAGTCTTCATACTTAGAGAATTCATGGGGGAAGAAGATCTCAAACCCTAGCTTTAAGCAATTGTCCTTCCGATCAACCCATGGTTCTGGGAAGCCGCAAAAGGGGAAATCCTCTCCCTTCTTCACAAGGTACCTATTGAGTGTTTTCTGGTACGGGACCAACGGTGCATCTGCCGCCTTCTTCTTTTCCCTAAATTCCCTATTTGGAGGCTGATAACCCTGACCATGAGTGTGAGTCTGGGTGGGGATCTTCGGGAACTCCTGTAGACCTTGATGATTCTTTCCTAGTCCCATGCCCAAAAAGAAACCCATCTTCTTCATAATCCCTACGACCAACGAGCTTGCATACTTATTAAAGTAGAGCGGCAGGAACTCTCTTGGCTTGGCTTCTTCCAACATGTTAATAAAACTCAAACCCTCCCATATTTTTTTCTCCTTCTTGTAGCCTTACTTCCAGAATCGGTGCGCTTGACGAAGCTTCAAACGGGCGGACCCAACTATCCCCAAGGATATCACAAACCTTGTTTTTCTACATACACTTGACTTTCTGATGAATGGTAGATGGTATGGCACCTAAACTGTCCAACCATGGCCTACCCAGCAACAGATTGAAGAAGCGGGGATGTCGATGACCTAGAATTCTGCTTCTTTGTCTACGGGCCCGACAGTGAGATGGAGGAGGATTATACCCATGACTGTCCTCTAGGTGTTGTCATATGCCCTCACCTTTTGCTCAGATGGGATGAAAGTTGACTCGTCCAGACTCATTTGCTTGGCTGTTCGAAATAGGCACACATTCAAAGTAGACCCATTGTCAACAAGACAGTGGGTATAGTATTTCCTAAGCATTCAACAGTGACATACAATGGTTTGTTGTGAATGGGACCTCCAGGGGGTACGTCATTTGAGGAGAAGGTAATACCCAAGGTTGGAATTCTACCGATCATTCCCACAAGGTCTTCTGGTGCTGTGTCAATAGAAACATCGGACTGATTCAGAGCATTCAAGACTGCCTGCATATGGTATTTAGAAGTGATCAGCAAACCCCAGATGGTGATGTTGGCCTGCGTTTTCTTCATTTGCTTCAGAACCTTGTCTTCATCTTCTTCCTCATTCAGCTTCCCTTGTCCCTTATCCAATTCTCTCCCTGGGTAATCTTCTTCTAGCTCGTGCACGGGTTAAATGACTGACTTCTTTCTTTGCCCATAAATTGTTGACCTCTGAAACGACTTTCAAATTTTCCTTCCCTGTTTCCATCTCTTCATCACTCTCATACCACAGGTCCACTTCTACCTGATCTACATCGATATTGTTAATTTCTTGGACCCACCAATCCGTTTGCTTTAACGTTCCCTCTCTACATCCTCCTGATTGATTCCCCAGAGTGCAGATTATCAAATCTTCCGGCAGCTGGTAAGGCTTCCTTGGTGTCCCGGCCTTGGTGATTAGCTTAGACAGATCAAAGGTTGTCTCTTCTATCCCCAAGAAATAAAGGCCTTATGGCGGTGAGACAGCATGATGATTCGGTAGTGGATTTCTAGTAACATTGGGGGTTTTGACAGGCGGCTCAGATATCACCTTCTTATCAATGAGGTCTTAGATTTTATGTCTCAACCTTGTGCACCGATATGTAGAGTGACCCTTCTGTTGGTGAAATTTGCAATAGAGATCCTTCCGGAAGTTTGGCGGAAGCGGACTTGGTAAAGGTTGAGATTCTAATGGCGAAGATGCCCTTTTACCATTAGCCTATCAAGGGCGGTTGACAGTGACACCTCCAAATCTGAAAACTTCCTTGGTTGCTTGTCCCCCCCCCCCCCCCCCCCTCTTCTTCTCGGTGCTATGTCAAAATTTCTCTCCGGCCCACTTAATACATTGACATTAGTGGGGAAGAGTGGCCTCTCAAGTGTCCTCCGTTTGTCCCATAGTTTGGCCTTCTATACCTGTTTGGTTGCTCTTCCTTCTTAATCACCCCTTCTTGGATCGCATCCTCTATCCTCGTTCCCACATCAAAGACTTTGGCAAAAGTGTTAATCAACTGAAACCTCATCTTTTCTTGGTAGACGGGCTGAAGGTTCTTCATTAGCATTCGAATTTGATCTTTCTCGGACGGTCTCTGTACCATCTTAGCTACCTTTCCCCTCCATCTGCTCAAGTACTCTGCAAATGACTCCTTGTTCCCTTGCCTGGTGATTTCCAAATCTCAGACTGTGACATCTAAGTCTTGGTTGTACTCATACTGTGCTACGAATGCTTTAATCACCTCCTCCCAGACCTAGTTTTGCTTGGTTTGAGCGTGAGGTACCAAGACAAAGCGGCCCTAGTTAAAGTTTGCTGAAACAGGACGACCTTCATGGTAGTGCTCAATCCACTAGGCTGGAAGGCCCCCATACACATCCTCACATGGCTATGAGGATTCCCTGTCCCGTTGAACTTGTCAAAAACAGGCATTTTGAAACTGACAGGAAGCGTCTCGTGGACCCCGTCGTATAGACCTTCTAACTCCACCAGATAAGTATCGACCCCATGAGCCTTGCGCATTACCCTCTCCAGTTTCTCTATCTTCTCAGCCATTACCCTCTCTTTTTCAGTCTTTTCTCTTTCTACCCTTTCTCTTTCTGCTCTGGGAACCTCGACTCTTGGCATCTCTGGGTCATCATACCAACCTTCTTCCCTTGCAACAGGTGAATCGATATTCGGTGGATTTTCAACTGGTAGTGGTTGTGCTATCGTCTCCGTCATAACCATCATATGGTTCATGTTTTCGATGTGCCTCCTCATCTGTTCTGCTTGTTGCTCCACTAATGCCCTCAATTCTGCTACTTCTCCATCATTCCTTTCGTCTACCATTTCGACGTTACCTTCCCTTCTCACTAACCTTACTGTGGAACCTCTAAACCAGACTGTACCCGAACTTGATGCTATTTTTTCCCTACAAAAGAATTTTAATATTTTTTAAAAACTTTTTGTTGTTCTTTTTATCATAATTTATTTTTTGAAAGATACCTGGTGAAACTTTTATGAATGGTTCATATGTCACAGGATGCAATGCATGTGTGCCTACTCTATATGCAAAAGAAAGAAAAATTCTAGCCCTAACAAATAAAACATATAAGCACATAAGATCCTTACTCATGTTGAATGCGCCAATGTCATCTCTTATTGTGATCCTCATTATCCCCTTTTCGAAGTTTGATCATTTACAAGACTTTTTAAAAAATCATAATGAGGTAAGGAATGCTTATACAGATTATCAGCTTTGAAAACTCATTTTGAAAAGCACTTCTTTAAAAAGCGATTCTCAAAGCTTTGAGGTACATTAATCAAGGGAATTTCAAAGATTTTTTTTAAAGTATGACTTTTCAAGATAACCTTGGGGTAAAAATCTTTATTTTGCTCACAAAGATGTATTTAAATGTTATTGGGTGGAAGGATCACATGATCGGATAATCACCGTACTTTTCATGAATTCGGATGCATACAAGGTCAATGATGATTAGCTAACATGATATAAGGGATGTAATCTTACAATCAAGATTCAGCATGTTCTCAAATGTCGTGAGACATAAGAAGGAATTTAAGGTGATTAAAAGATTATATATCTTATATCAAGCAAGCATCGTCATCATCTCAAGTATTCTCTTTTGGGCATTCAAAACTCCCTAGCACATAACCCTAATCGAGAATTTATTTTCTAAGATTTGAAAGGTACTAATAGAAGATATCATGCAAAGGCCGGATTTTAGTCAAATATGAGACCCTTGACACACGTCCGATAGGATGCTTTATATACCAACACTGGGTACGAGATCAAGGGTGATCACACAGTCCCATAATGGCTTGACTGACCGGGTTGCCCCGAGCCTCCAAGGTCATAGTTCCGTGCAATCGACTGGCTAGACATGCAAGTACAATGCAGCAGGCATGCAAAAATTAGTTAATTTGATTGAAATGATGCTTTCAAGTCTAATCCTCGAGTGTACCCAAAATCAGAAATTCTGGTCTGCGAAATCAAAGTTTCTGGGTTCGATCCCAGCAGAGTCGCCAGATTGTGGATATCGCATTTTTTCTTACCCACAGCATTTGAAATTTCTTTATAAATTCAAAACACAAAACACGAGTCACCACTTAATTTTTAAAAGGAAAATGAAGAAACCATTTTAAAGCAAACTGATCTTTTTTGGAAACCAGAGATTTCTAGGTCTGGGGATTATGAAATGAGAGGGGAAGGAGCCCGACGGACTAAAACACCCCCTCTCATCTTATCTCGCAATAGGCCTCTACTCAACATCCTTTTAATCAAATTATTAATCTAAATGTGCCTTCAACTAATACATAGATATAGATATACATTACAAAAGCATGTCCAAAGGATGTAAAATTGCTAATGGTGAAAAAAATCATTCAAAGCAATATAGTTCAATTAGCAAGCGATATGATATGTGATAGGGAACAAGGAAACTTACCCGGGATCCAGCCGCGAATATTAAACGTGCAATGCATACAAAACTATAAATCCTAATAAAAGGGTCTCTAGTCACATATATACACATAAGGTAAATCTTAAATTCTAAGGTGTCGCGCATAGAGTCGAGAATCAATAAAATCAAGAAATTAAATTAACTAACGAAGAATTTGAAAAATCATACATCAATAGCGCTACAAAACAGAGGTTAGTCCATATGATATACAAGATATAATATCGAAACCTAAATTCTAGCGTTAGTCTATCAAGCATGAAAGAAATGACACAATTATGAATTCCTTCCAATTAGTTGGAAATGCATCATTTCTATAGATATACAAGTCTCAACTATGAGTCAATGTAATGTCGATATAGAGATAATGCAGTCTCAACATGGTCACAAGGAACTCACAATTATGTTTAATTAGATTTAATCCTAATACAAAAGGAATTCTAATTACAAGTATCAATCTACATGGATGAATGTATGTGAATACATGAATGTGAACAAGAGTAGGCTATGAACTATTCATTGATTTAGATCATTTAACCTCTGGATTAATGTTTAACTAATCATTATTAAAGCATGGTTTAAGCCTTAGATCATGGAAGGATCATTTGAATCATTATTAACAAGATTTGTCAAATCTGTCACAAAATTCTAAAAATTACAGAGAGCAGACCAAAACTTCAAAAATTGGAAAAGCATAGTTCCTAAGTTTTGATGTCAATTAAGTTTGGACACAAAATACCTCTATGAGTCTAGTTTTCAACCCAAAAAGAAAAATCAAAGAACAACGAATCAATCTCTAGGAATTAGACAAATACTAGACATAACTCAGATATTTACAACTCTCTGTCCAGGGTTCTTGTATGATTTTCTAAAAATAGTAAACAAATCTGAAAGACTCTAATCTTTTTAGGAGATCTTATTAATACATTAAACTTCACAGAAAAAATTATTTGAGGCCAAGAATGCATGATTAAGGTTCTGATTTACTCATTTCAATAAGGTGTTACTGTTCTGAAACTCTGGACAGATTACAGTTGCTTCACAAAACTTATGACCAAACCACCTTAAACATGAAATCTCATTAAAACAAAAATCCAGTGGTAAAACCTTGTGTTATTGAGACTTTCCAATTGGTTTCGTTCAATTCCAACGGTTCGTTATTTAATTAAAATTCTTTGATCAAAGGTGGTTTATGAACTCACTGTACCATTTGTCAAATATATCTTTTATTTGTTAGCTTTAACTATCAAGCCATTAAGTTTGGCTTAACTCACATTACTTCTCCTACCAATTTGATGGTCATTGGAGACTAAAGACACTTATACTTGTAGATTTCAATGAGGTATGAAGAAGCTTCATGAAATGTCAAGATAATGAACACAAACCATGGAGGTAGGTTTAGATTCATCGACCAATCATACTAATATCAACCTTAATCCTCATGTAAATCATGAGCTTACAAGAAGATTAAGGGATTTTAAGTCTAAGGACTCAAGAAAGACATTGAAAGTCTCATGAGTCCTAAGAGATGATTATAATCAAAGAAAAGAAAAGCAAAACTCAAATAATATCTAAGTTGGCTTTATGATTTACTTAAGCTTAAATCTTAAGCCACTTTGATCCAATCCAATGAAATGAAAGCTTAGTCACAAAATTAAAGGTGTATGATGAAATAAGCTAGAAGATAAGCTTTCAAAGATGTGTGAAGGACCCTAAAGAACTCTATGTATGTTGTGATTAAACTTGGAAGCTTGACCCTAAAGGTGGTTCAAGCTTTTTTTCTTTTAACTCATGCAACTTCTTCCTTAAGCTACTCTAAAACTTGCTCCTAATGGTGTTTAGAGAATTTTAAGATGTTTAAAACAAAGAGATTCATGATAAGGTTCTAAGATTCAAAAATTCCAAGTCAAGATCCTTTGTAATGGGATATTCATCCCATATATATAGGCAAATTCTAGAGGGTTATTTTAGTAAATTCACAGTAAAAACCCTAATCCTGGATGTCCTTTTGAAGGTACAAATGTACTATTTCAGAGTTAGCAGCCACAAAAATGCGGTACTTAACGGAGATTAAAGCAGCACTCAATAAGTGCCGGAGTGGCACTCATTGATTGTCGGCGCGACATTCACTGAATACCAATGTGGCACTCAATGAATACCACGGACATCTCCATGGACTGCTGCCTTTTCTGGAACTGATTTTGTAAAAAATAGAAAAGTGAACTGTGAATAGTGGATAGAACAGTGAACTGATTTTGTAAAAATAGAAAAGTGAGGTTATAAATTTTTTTTAATTCATAATTTTTTATGGAGCTTATACCTATTGTGTCTAGAACACATATCAAAAGGCCAAATCAACATTGAAGTTACAAATTAGGAGAAATCATATAAGCAAGAGAGGTTACTCAGAAACAGAATCCGTACTGTCGACTGCAATGTAGAAAAATCTTAGAAACTGAAAACAAAACATTTGGAGACCCATATTATACAAAAAGTTCCCTACGACACTAAAGTTCAAGGAAAAAATGAGTTGGGATCACCCTTTTTGGAAAGGCTATCTGGAAAACAAGTTGCAAATCAACTAAGCTGCTGTGACAGAGAAAACAGAATGTCTGAAAGGAATGTTTGAGTCAAAATGAGGCGATCCTAATGATCCCCTTGAGCTTATATAAGCTCTCATTCACACACCAATTCTAACAATCCCCCACATGTGAATGATTATGGCTATCTAAATAAAAATGAAATACAATAAAACTACGAGAGCAATTCACGAATTTTCAATGCATTAGGAAAGTGTCTTTTAGACTTGAACTTTCCCTTAGCGAATAACTACTGGATTTACTCGGTGAAGCAGTACACGTTAAGTATTGAACTATTCAACGTTTTAGTGTAAACCAGCAGTAGATAGCATACCATATATCCTTATACACATTAATTCATTCGATTGTGTTCATTTTGGTCTTGAACATGATCCTTATTCTTAAGAACTCTTAGAGAACCAAGCCTTTGAAGTTCTCACATAAGCGACCCCACTTCCATTCTCATATAGGTGATACCAATTTAGAGTACTAACATTTACTCATCAATATCATTCAATGTAAACATAACCTCAACAAATTTTATTGCACTCTTGAACAATATACATAAATGAAGCCATATTAAATGTGTGTTTACAACATGAACTTCCCCAACTAGTTTGCCTATTGAACCTAGATCTTGGATCTCCAATCAGCTAGGTTAGGTTTCCGCCAAGCTGTTCAAAATATTGGCTTTAGGCCCATTTCTTTCGTCGTATATTGAACTTGATCTCTAGGCAATCCTTTCCTAAGAGGATCCGCTATGTTTTCCTTTGACTTAACATAGTCAATAGTGATTACACCACTAGAGAGCAACTGCTTGATTGTGTTGTGTCTTCGTCTTACATGTCTTGACTTGCCATTATAGACAGTATTTTTAGCTACGAAAGATGCTGCATTGCAGTCACAATACACAACTATGGCCGTTACCGGTTTCGGCCATAATGGATTATCTTCTAGGAAGTACCGAAGCCATTCTGCTTCCTCACCCGCCTTGTCTAAGTCTATGAACTCCGATTCCATTACTAAACGTGCTATACACGTTTATTTAGTTGATTTCCAAGAAATCGTAGCTCCACCTAAAGTGAATATATATCCACTTGTGGACTTAGTCTCTTGACTATCCAAAATCCAATTCGCATCGGAATATCCCTCTACCACAGGTGGGTATCGTGTGTAGTGCAAACCATAGCTCATGGTATGCTTTAGATACCTTAACACTCTCACAAGAGGGTCTCAATGATCTCTTCCCGGATTGCTAGTGTATCTAGCAAGCCTTTCTACTGAATATGCAATATCCAGACGTGTACAATTCATAATGTACATCAAACTCCCGATTACTTTCGAAATTCAAGTTGAGATATGCTTTCAACCATATTCTTCCTCAACTTATAATTGGAATCAAACGGTGTTACAACCAACTTGCTATCTAATTGTCCAAATTTCTTTAATATTTTCTCAACATAATGTGATTGTGTGAGAAGATATCCTTCTGAAGTTTATCTCACTTGTATACCAAGAATAACACCGACTTTACCCATGTCCTTCATGTCAAAGCTTGAGCTTAACTTTTTCTTGGTTTTGTTGATTACTTTATTATTCATTCCCATAATAAGTAAGTCATCAACATACAAGCAAACAATAACACATGAGTCATCAAATTCCTTAACATACACACACTTATCACATTCATTGATTTTAAAACTATTTGTGATCATGGTGTGGTCGAATTTCTTATGCCATTGCTTTGGAGCTTGTTTCAAACCTTAAAGTGTGACGCCCCGCAAAAATAAGCGTATTTCCATTGAAAAATTAAATAAATCACACTTGATTCTTTAAAATAAAAATACAAAATTTCTTTAAAACTCCCAGCAGGTCCATATTCTCCACGGATCTCCTATAGCATCCTTAACCTTATCTCCCTTCTAGGCTTCGGTTACCGGCACTGCCTGCATCTAAAAACCATACCGGGAAGTATACAATATGACATGAATAATAAAGGCTCAAAAGGATAATGACAATCAAATACATAGAATGACATCAAATCAATTGACCAGTCTCACAACCCAACTGCTCACACTACCCAAACGCTCATACCAATAGCATCATACCAGGTTCCTCTTGATCACATAGCAAGAGACACCTCACCTCACCTCACCCGTCTCCAGTACGTCGGTCCCTGAGGCCTGTTGGACTGTTGGTAGGTGCTCCTTGCTCATGACCCTTTAGTCCCATAGCACTTAGCAATAAACACATACTCATTGATTCCAAATGAAAACACAACATAACTGCAAAAAGAGTACAAGTAGAGATAACAAAGAAATACTCCGGAGAATTTAGAAAGCATATTGTACACAACCCGGTACCTATAAATGATGTTGAGCAACTCCCAAACACTTCTCTTCTTCTTCTTCTTCTTCTTCTAACTCGAGGTGTATGTATATCTATAATTGTGTATATATATAAATCTCTCTCTATGTGACTCTCTCAAGCTCTCTATGCTAGAAGTGTAGAATGTGTGTGTTTGAGAGAGTATGTGAGTGTATAAATAGCCAAGCTTCCACTTGGAGACAATGACCTAACAATCCACTTATTAACCACTAACTTCTAATTAATGGGTAGTTTATAAGGAATATTCAAGATGATGTAAACATACACTAATGCACCTATAACTCCACTAATATTAGTGTATAAATAACCAAACATAATGGCCTAACAATCTAATTATTAACCACTAACTTCTAATTAATTGGTAGTGTATAAGGAATATGCAAGATGATGTAAACATACACTAATGCACCTATAACTCCACTAATATTAGTGTATAAATAACCAAACATAATGGCCTAACAATCCACTAACTTCTAATTAATTGGTAGTTTATAAGGAATATGCAAGATGATGTAAACATACACTAATGCACATATAACTCCACTAATATTAGTGTATAAATAAACAAACATAATGGCCTAACAATCTAATTATTAAAAGAGAAAATATTAGATTTAATTTCTAATATACTTTCTCATAAAAAACTGCTACTGTAATCCTTGTTTTCTGCCCAAACGATGCAGAATCTGAAAAAATTGCATTAGACAAAAAGTGTGCAGAATCGAGTTTTGCTTGGGACAACGCGGGCAGAATCTTAAATTTCCTTCGTTTTCCTAACAAAAATCTGAAAACAAAATTCTGCTACTGTTAAAATTAAAAGAGAAAATATTAGATTTAATTTTAAATATGACTCGAAAAATCTTAACTTTCAACACGAATACCAAATCATTTAATCTCACGCAACTTTTCCCAAAAAAATATATTTTTAGTTCATGACTTATAAAATTGAAAAAATGACCAAAATACCCCTGTGACCAATTTTCGCTAAAATCGCACACGAAGTCTAAATCGTCAATTTAAACATGAAAACACGGGTTACTACAATCTACCCTCCTTAATAGAGATTTCGTCCCGAAATCTAGAGATAAAAGCATTTGGTAAATAACTTCATAAATTTCTTAAAATAATGTTTAAAACAAATATAGCATATTTTGTTTTATAAAATAACAAAAAAATTTTTTTTTTTTTTTTTTTTCAACCTTCTCTGACTCCTCCCAGGCGATGTAGACTATCTAACCTTGACTTAGTCCTACATTTCCGGCTGGGGACAGGCTCTGATACCATTTGTGACGCCCCGCAAAAATAAGCGTATTTCCATTGAAAAATTAAATAAATCACACTTGATTCTTTAAAATAAAAATACAAAATTTCTTTAAAACTCCCAGCAGGTCCATATTCTCCACGGATCTCCTATATCATCCTTAACCTTATCTCCCTTCTAGGCTTCGGTTACCGGCACTGCCTGCATCTAAAAACCATATGGTTTTTAGATGCAGGCAGTGCCGGTAACCGAAGCCTAGAAGGGAGATAAGGTTAAGGATGATATAGGAGATCCGTGGAGAATATGGACCTGCTGGGAGTTTTAAAGAAATTTTGTATTTTTATTTTAAAGAATCAAGTGTGATTTATTTAATTTTTCAATGGAAATACGCTTATTTTTGCGGGGCGTCACATAAAGAGACTTAGCAAGTTGACACACTTTATGTTCTAGTCCCTTTACATCAAACCCTTTCGGTTGTTCCATATAGATCTCCTCATCTAGATCCCCATTAAGGAATGCGATTTTCACATCCATTTAATGTAATTCTAGGTTATAAACGGCGGCTATAGCTACTACCATCCTAATGGAAGAAATCCTAGTAACCGGGGAATAAGTATCAAAGAAATCTATTCCCTCTTTTTGTCTACAGCCTTTTACGACTAGCCTAGCTTTGTACTTATCTATGGTATCATCGACTTTAAGTTTCTTCTTAAAACTCCATTTGCAACCAATTGACTTACTACCCGGAGGTAAGTCAACCAACTTCCATGTATGGTTTTTCATAATAGAGTCCACCTCACTATTTACCACTTCTTGCTAGTAAGGCACTTCGGCAGTACTCATAGCCTCGTTAAAAGTTTGAGGTTCACCTATGGTAACTAGTGTCACAAAATTCAGTCCAAAAAAAATAGCTTTCATAGCTATTTTGCTCTTTCTAGGAGCAACTTTGATTTCTTCGTGATTCTTGGAACTTGATGAAATCTCTTCAATACTTCTTTTAGGTGCTGGATTTTGTCTTCTTTCCCTAAAAGGAAAGATGTTTTCGAAGAACTCAATCTACCGATTCCATGAATGTGTTGACATGAATGTCTACATTCTCGGACTTAACCACAAGGAATTGATACGCAGCACTATTATTAGCATAACCAATAAATACACAATCTACAATTTTAGGTCCTAGTTTGTTCGCTTAGGAAGCAGAACTTGTACCTTAGCTAGACACCCCCATACTTTGAGCTTTTTAAACGAGGGTACTCTACCTTTCCAAACTTCATAAGGAGACTTGTTAGTCTTCTTATGTGGAATTCTATTAAGAATAACAATCGCCGTAAGAATGGCATCCCCCCACAAGTTGTGTGGCACACCCGAGCTATTCAGCATAGCATTTGCCATTTCCTCGAGGGTTCTATTTTTTCTTTCGGCTATACCTTTGTTGTGGTGAATACGGCGTAGTGGTTTCATGAATAATCCCATTATTAGCACAATACTCAGCTAGTGGAGTTGAATCATATTCACCTCCTCTATCCGATCTAACTTGTTTTATTGTTCTAGATAAATGATTTCTAATTTCAGCTCTATATGTCTTAAACATGTCCATTGTTTCATCTTTAGAACTAAGTAAACATAACAATATCTACTACTATCATCTATAAATGTAACAAAGTATTTCTTTCCACCTCTTGTTGGAGTTAGTTTTAATCACATAAGTCGGTATGAATTAAGTCTAGTAATTCACTTTTTCTATCCATGGATTTAAATGTCTTGCTAGCAAATTTTGATTCTACATATGTTTCACATTTATGTGACTTGGCAATCTCAAATTTAGGCAATAATCCAAGATTAATCATTTTATGCATGTAATTGAAATTCACATGTCTTAATCTAAAATGCCACAATGAACATAACTCAACAATATAGGAAGAAGCTATAGCATTCTCATTAATAATAATCTTAGGAGTACAATTGATCTTGAAGAGCCCTTCATTGAGGTAACCCTTTCTTACATACATTCATCCTTTAGTTAATACAAACTTATCAGATTCGAAGACAAGCTTGAATCCTTTCTTACTAAACATAGGACCCGAAACCAAATTCTTACGAATTTCGAGAACATGCAATACATCTAAAAGAGTCATTTCCTTTTCGAAAGTGAACTTCATAACCACATTGCCTTTGCCTTCAACGGTCGCAGTCGCGGCATTTCCCATATAAAGCCTCTCACTACCATCTGACTTTGTGTAGGTAGAAAATATGTTTCCATCTCTACAAATGTGTTTGGTAGCACCGGTATCCATCCACCAACCTTTTGAGTCGATTACAACACAAGACTCCATGATTACCGCCACAAGATCGTCGATGTCCTTCATGTTAGCTTGGTTAGGCTTCTTGTTCCCATTTGGTCCTTTCTTATGATGACATTCGCTAGCACGATGTACAGGTATTCCACATACCCAACAATTCCCTTTTATCTTCTTGGGATCTCGGTCCGTAGGCCCACTATATGTAGAATTCCTTTTTCCTCTCTTATTCTTAGACTTAGAAGTGGGCTTTGAGGACTCACCTTCAACGAGATTAGCTTTTATTTCTGAAGTACCTTGCTGCCCCTTCTTGTCTCCCTTACGATTATCTTCTTCAATTCTCAAACAGAGCACCAAATCCTCCATCGAAAGTTCCTTACACTTGTGCTTGAGATAGCTTTTGAATTCTTTCCACAAAAGCGGAAACTTTTCAATTATAGATGTCACTTCAAACGGTTCACTAATAGCCATCCCCTCCAAGATGATTTGGTTGATGATCACTTGAATCTCTTCCAATTGCTTGACCACTAGAATTGAGTCCATCAGTTTAAAATCTAAAAATCTGCCCACAATGAACTTCTTTGTACCAGCATCCTCGGTCTTATATTTTTTCTTCAAGGATTCCCATAATTCTTTGGCGGTCGTGATAGTCGAATAGACGTTGTAGAGAACATCTTCCACCCATTTAGGATGTAATTACGACATAGAAAATCGGAATGGATCCATGCTTCCAATGCGGCTTGTTGTTCCTTTGACGGATTTTTGGTAGGAACCACCGGCTTCTCTTGTCGTAGGATGTGAGCAAGATTGAGGGTTGTGAGATAGAAAAGCATCTTCATTTGCCATCGTTTGAAGTCTTCTCCCTTAAACTTTTTGGGCTTCTCGGCATGAGTATTCTTCATAATAGTTGTAGTAGAAGTAGATTCTCCGACCATTATTCCAACTATAAACTTGTTTTTCATTTGTTGGATACAATGGATAAGAAACGAATGTGACAGTGACTAAACTTTAGATCAAAGCATGTATAAAAAATACGTTGTCCGAAAAATAAGTTTACGTCCCACATACCGTTGTTTTGTGGACTATAGCCGTTGACCTGGTCAACCGGTCGAAGGGACCCGGTCGATCGGTCGAAAATCCCTCTACTAGAAACTTTGAACTTGATGTTCCAAGCCTTTCTCTGAGCAATGAGCTGGTCCTAGGCGATCCTATTGATCCCCTTGAACTTACATAAGCTCTCATTCACACCCCGAATCTAACAATGGACACTCAAATATAAGTGAACCCTACTCTTTCTGCACAATATGCATATCTCATTCACAGGTAATCCCTAGCTGTCTAGCTTGTCCTTTCGTACTGATTCTATGTTTGCTTAATTGCTGACAGCGGTAATTTTTCTCCACCTCGCCTTGGTGCTGGCAACTGGATATATACCAGTTTTATAAAGTTAATCTGTCGGGATATCAACTACAAATTAATCTTAAAAAAAAATTTCACTGTCAACACATGACACCAAAGAATCAATGCAATTTATGCTCATGCACGAAATGGTCTAGTTTTAGGATTTCCCGAATTGAGCCTCATAGTTGGAATAAAAATCCCATGTTACCTTGCCCTGAGAAGTTTGGTTGGACGTATTATATACAGTGCAGCAATCAGTGGCGGACCTAGAATTTTAATTCAGTGGGGGATAATTTTATGATTTTTTCCATAAGTTTTGTGCGTTGGAAATTCTGTTTTTTTTTTCTCTCTCTCACAGAAAAGGAGCAAGAGGAGGGTTTTCTCGCTAAACAGGAGCAAGAAGAGGTTAATGGTGGATATGGGGGTCTTTGAGTCTTTCAAGGGTTTCTAACTTCAAATTTCATCTGCGTAGGAACACTTTATTTTTATATATATTTTAGAAAATGCCTTATGGGACACTAGGGGACTCTAGGTTGTCTTTGTTTTGTAACATATACATATATACACATTATATATAATACTATAAAATTAAGAGTGGGAACAAGTTGTCAATTAAAACCGTGTCAAAATTCTTCAAAGTTCTAAAATTTACAAAAGAGTAATGCTATGCTACTAAATTTGTATTTCAAAAGTGTTTCTCAAATGATCTAGCAGTAAGGCGAGGTATACAACTTCTAATCAAAATTCAACTGGTCCCACTGAATTTGACTTGGCCCCACTGCCACATCATTTGGAAAGCATTTTTGGGATAGAAATTTGAGAAGCATATCATTACTCTTTACAAAAAGCCCCCGAATTAACAAAAAATCTTAATAAAAAGTCCACATTTTTTAAAACTATTATATATAACCTTTTTTTTTCCAAAAGTTCAGTGGGGGCAGTTGTCCCTGCTCACCCCCACTGTGGGTCCGCCCCTGGCAGCAATCCCCTTTTCCTTCAAAACCATCACTTAGTTTTCCCGAATTGAAAATGAAAGAGGAAATGAAAATTTTCAAGACTAACCATATCAAACCCCAATGAGAAAGGAAACAAAAAATTCAAGAGAAACCATAGGAAACTGCAATAACTATCTGAACAAAAGATAGGGAAATATAGACTTGCTTACCATTTCTAAAAGCACATAAGATGAAAAACTAACTCTATATCTAAAGAGTAATAGAGGAAAAAATGGAGCTGATGGGCTTATTCTGCATCAATATAAGGTCATTAGTTTGAAAATATTAAAATAACATTTCATAAAGTGAAGTGTAAATTAACCTACCTGACAGCTCTCCTTGATATGGTGCCATTGCAGCCAGAGATGGCCATGAGCGTATAGATGCCTATCATACCCGCAATTATTATCTCCTGATCAATCAACAAACAGAAGGAAGGATGAAGTTAGCAGTATTCGGTGCCATTAATTAAGAGATTAATGCAACAGAGAATAAATATACTCAAAGTAACGCCAAAAATCAGTTGAAGCCATTAAATAACTCGATAGACTGTCTTACTAAGTGAAATTTTAAAGTGATTTTAAGCAATTTTCTTTCTTTCTTTCTTTCTTTCTTTAGCTATATAAAGCTTCAGAGTGGTAGATAGCAATTTTACAAAGACTCTCGGTTTTCCACAACTTCTTGACATCTTAATAGCATGCACTAAAGAACTTAATACCTCCTGTGAGGACATCAACTTCTAGTGTAATACTACTAAACGCATAATGTAAAGTTGTACATGAATTCCCAGGAGATAAATTGAATAAATTTAACCTCTTCAATTGCAAATCAATTTAAGAAATTCATTAGAATATAACTTATCCTAAAGGTTCTTAGCATTTGATTTTTGATCTTCCCTCAATCCTAAATGTGGCTGCCTAACTCCAAGAGAAATAGTATAAAAATCATGTGGCTTAAGAGCAGTCTTCAACACAATAATAACCCAAGAACATCCGAAGCATCACTCTATCTAGTTCCCCCATTATAATGAAACTTACTACTCCACAATAAGTCCTTTAGTAAACAACACTTTACAGTCTCATTACTTGGACTCTTCCAAATGAACAAAGAGGCCCATTCCAGTATTAAACACATGAACAAACTCTCTCTCTTTTAGAACATGGCTTTATACTAAGAGAAAAACAATTTTTTAGAAATAAATGTAGAATGTGACCACTAATTGGAAGCCAAAACACTTTCTTAGAAAAGATTCAAGGACAAAAAAAAAACACAAACATTAAAAGAAAAAAAATCTCAAAGAAGTTTCACGAAAAAAATATTCATTCAGAATGGCAAAGGTTGCGATGTCGCGTATGCAGGGTGTAAGCTGAAAGGTTTTCCCAATAACTAACAGTTCAATTGTATCTATGGACGCACCATTAAGTAGGTATTTCAAAAAGGAAATGAAAAATATTGGTGATGCATATGCAAGAAATTGGAAGGAATGAATAGAGATCATATAACATCTAAGACTAAAAAGAGCATTGCTATGCTTTCTGCATATATTATACTTTTTCCTCCTTGTCCAGGTAATCCATTATTATTAGAGATAAACCACCACATGGGAATTTTCTTCCATGATTGATCAACCTACACAGTAAACATTAAACACTTTACAGAATATTATTGACAAACTAAAAAGAAATATCCAGAATGTCAAATTTCATGAAAATTAAAACATTGAACAAACGAAAACTCACTTGTAACACCAAAGTGTTAGAAAGATCCGTGCTTGCCCATATCTCTCTATTGCTTTGTTTTTCTTAATTTAGAAGAAGAAATTTTCAACAAAAACTAAAAGGAGAGGGAGGAAAATTTTCAACAAAAACTAAAGGAAAACGGGAAAAAAAAAACTATTTTTCCATGACAAAAAGCAAAACCAAAGTTAGAAATCAGGAAAAATAAATATACACTTCAACCCTTTAATAGTATATATATATATATCTGCTACTAGTAGGGAATGCGTTTCTGCAAAAAGCTCAGAGAAAGCTTTGCATGAAAAACCAAAAACCCAAGAAGACCAAGAAGAGTTTGTATCTTAAAAGTCTCAAAATAACCACTGTAAATAGCAAAAAAAGAAAAAAGAAAAAAGAAAAGAAAAAAAAACATCAAAGGTATTGAGATGGATTTTTCAGCTTCAAATCCATACAATCAAATGGAAAAAAGGAAAGTCCATTGAGATGAATTTAATGAATGGTTGGGAAAGAAAGGTGAAATGGGAAGGGGTTGTGTTTGGCCTACACAAAACATAGTACCCAAGTATCCAAATATTAATTGTCTTGGTTTATATTTGATTAATACTTCTACCCCCACCCCCCCACCAAAAAAAATTTAAAAAAAAAACCCAAAAAAAAAAACACTACAAAGTTGCCATTCCTGTATATTTGGGTGGAGATGGTCTTAGCTCGCAACAAGGATATAATTCTCAAATTTTTAATTCGGCATAAACTATGTCTAGATCAAATTTGAAATGTTATACTTAGCTTTTCAACATGAGTAAACTACGGGGAAGAAATATATCAAATCATCAACTACATAGAGGACTAATTTCGTTACTTCCTTGGGGAGCCCTCAATTTGGACAGGAACAAACCCAAACCCCAAAAGCTTGGATGCAATCAATAGATAAAACATCTAATGTGCACCTAAAAATAAACCGCACAAAACAACTGTGAATGCATAACCCAATCCCCAAAATGACACCAAAGGGCAACCAATATAGGGCAATAATCAAAGATAAAATAGTTAAACTAAAGCAAGGAAGAAATATCTTTTCAATTTTGAATCATACCTACTAAAGAGATACAATCTTCAAGATAACTGGTGTTGCGATGGGGGGAGATGCAGCTATGGAAAATGGGTATATAAAGAAGCACAAAAAATTGAGGCTATGTCTTCTCATCTCCGCCAACGTTAGAGAGAACTGTGGATTTAATTGAGAGTGGAACTGGAGAGTCTACAATGCACATAGAGCATAGAGCGAGTGTTGGAGAGAGAAGAGAGTTAACACTCTAGAATTTAGATTTATTAAATACAGTGAGAGAAGGGTAAAAGTCGGAGTATGACGGAGAGAGAGAGAGAGAGAGAGAGAGAGAGAGAGAGAGAGAGAGAGAGGTGATTTAAATTCAAAGAGAACTGGCCATGATTCAATGCATTCACACAACATGAGCAGTGTTTTAATTCCCTCTTCCATGTGGCGAGCCCACGGAGAACACTCTCCGATTTTAGTATGTTAGATAGATAGATAGATAGATAATCCGTTAAGTGGTAAAATGAACCCAAATAGAAAATACATTGGATAAATTTCAACATCGAAACCTTAGAAGGTGCAGGCAATGGATTAGCCAATACATATATACATGGATAAAATTGTACCATTAAGGATATGATAAAATCTATATTATATACATAGAGAGAGATAGAGGGAGGGAGAGAGAGGGAGAGATATATATATATATATCATGTACATTGCTAGCTCGGACCTGCTTGTAGTACACTTTGGAAATCTCATCATCAGAATTGTAAATAAGATCGGAATACTTGAGAGGAATTACCTTAGGAGACGGCGGAAGGCAACGCTCCTTGGAGGCAGCCTTGGTGATGGTACCAACTGCAAGTCAAATACACTTAAATAAGATAGGTGTATTTGAACAATTGAAGTAAGCCATTACGTAAGTCCCTATAACTCCGTTCACCTACATGCCACCGTGGGAAATAAAGTAAGAGTATGAAAGGTATGAACAATTGCTATTTAATTATGTTAGTCATGTTCATCCAGATAGCCTTGGCTTATAAATAGGACAATTATGTTTTAAATGCATGTACTATGTGCTGTTTGAATTTTTTATATTTTTCTGTGCACCATTTATACAGTACAGGGTACATGCATTTAAAATAAAAGTGTGATTTAGAGTGTGGTTTGGAGTGTGTACCTAACATTATTGATATGGATTTGGAGTAGATGATTGTGAATAGGTAGAAAGGAAGAGACAGTAACGCTAAACCTTAGTGAGATATAGAGGGTCAGGCTTGTAAAGGTTTAAGTACTAATATCTCAAGTCAAGAGAGATAAAGGCATAGTTAATGTTAAAAAAAAAAATGCCACGTGTTTTTCCAATAGAAACCTCCGCTAATATCCTCCTTTCTATGGCGACTTGGCTATAATTTGGGAAAAGGACCGGGCTAATGGAAAACCAAATTTTTTTTTTTTTGCTGAAAGACAAATATCATTGCTAGACAACAGAGAAAACAAGAATCACCAAGTCCTTCTGAGGACCTGCCTCCAACAAAGGAGGCAAATCGTCAATCAGTATGGACCCAAAGACAAAAGAAAAAGAAGCCCAACAAGCTAAGTTATGGGCTGCAACATTAGCAGTTCTAGAAATGTAAGACACTGACCAAAAAACAAAATGTTTCGCTAAAAGCTCATGACATTCAAAGATAATATGAGCAATAACCCAATCGGGTTTAGAGGGATGCACCATCAATGCGGCACACACATGGCTAGAATCGCCTTCAAAGATGACATGAGTTAAACCCAAAAACATAGCCTGCTTGATTGCGAGTAACATCGCGCTCGCCTCCGCCATAAGGGGGGTCATAGCAGCTTCTTTAGCAGTGGTGGTAAAAATAATGTTAGAATCATTTCGGAACACAGCGGCTAAAACAGAGAAATCACTTCTAATTGCAGCATCAACATTTGCTTTAACCCATCCATTTGGGGGTGGCTTCCAAGGGGGGATGAGTTTTTGGCCACCATAACCCATACTCATCTGAGCGGTGTGATGCTCAGCCGCCAAAGAAGAAATGAGTTGGGAAATTTCTAAGATATTAACCTCGACCGCTTCATGAAGGACCTTGTTTCGAATAACCCAGATTTGAAATAACAACACGACCGCAAAAATGGTGAACTCACACTCTTCGTCAGGTGGGATGAGTAGAGCAACTGCAGGGTTAAGAATTTTTAAGATCCACTTTTCAATACCATCTGTCAAGAAGACCGAGGGATCGAGGGGCCAACGAGAAGATCTCCATAAAATCTTTTCTATAGCACAACCAAGAAAAAGGTGATCAGAGCTCTCAAAAGAATGATTGCATAGGGGGCAGGCTATGTTATCAATAGGAAATCTAGAAGCCAAAGTTTCCTTAGTTGGCAGCGCACAAGCAGCAATTTTCCAAAGGAAGAGCTTAAAGCGATCATGGATCTTGGCCTTCCAAATACTCTTCCAAGTGTAAAGGCTGAGGTTACGGGACCCAAAATCTATTATGCTGACTTGTGAGGTACGCAGATTTGACAGAGAAAGACCCTTTTTTGTCAGGTAACCATGCAATCTTGTCATTTGGTCTCCTCGTAGGAAGTTGAATTTTTAGGATAGCTTCCACTGAATCTGGGCTAAAAGTTTCCTGAAGTAGAGGAAGGTTCCAATTCTCACCATTATTTAACATGAGGTGACGAACCGAGGGGATCACAGGCTTGGACGGCAGCCTGCACAAAGGTTTGAAAGTGGGAAGAGTTGGGACCCAAGGACTATCCCAAACTTTT
Organism: Hydrangea macrophylla; assembly: GCA_033977485.1. NCBI lineage: Eukaryota > Viridiplantae > Streptophyta > Magnoliopsida > Cornales > Hydrangeaceae > Hydrangea > Hydrangea macrophylla. Next base: position 35,898,362 of record CM066992.1, read on the forward strand.
GTCTGATCCCCATTGCCTAAAAGAGTACACGAACCCGAAGCAAGGAGGGGCTGGGACTTTAAAATACTCTGCCATATCCAAGATGAATTGTGCTTTCTAGTTGAATTTAGGAAAAGGGTTTTACCGAAGTACTTTGCCTTGAAAATCTAGACCCAAGGTTTCTCCTCAGACTGCATAATGCTCCAACCCAATTTAGAAGTGAGAGCAAGATTGAGGTCTTGCATACGTCTAAAACCTAAACCCCCCACACTTTTTGGTTTACAAATTGAGTCCCAAGCTTTGAGACAGAGCCTTTTCTGACCTTCCTCGTGACCCCACCAAAAGTTTCGAAACATAGAGTCCAGCTTTGTACAAGTAGCAACTGGAAGGGCAAAAGAAGACATGAAATACGTGGGAATCGCTTGAGCCACTGATTTTATAAGGATTCCCCGACCAGCTTGAGAGAGAGTTTTTGCTTTCCAATTCTGGATTTTTGCTTTTAACCTTTCCGATTATCTCCTCAAAAGCCCATTTGGTATTTCGCATAGCAAACACAGGAAGACCAAGATATTTTGAGTTCCAAGGAGCTTTCTTTAGGCCAGTCTCCCTCCTAATTGATCGAGCCACATCTGGACACAAATTCTTGCTGAAAAGAATTTTGGACTTTGCTTGATTGACTTTTTGGCCTGACCACTTTTCATATGTTTTGATGCAGCTGAGAATTGAGATTGCTTCATCTGGGGTTGCTCTGCTAAAAACCATAAGGTCATCGGCAAATAGAAGGTGATTAATGGGGGGGCACCCTCTAGCAGCCTTTATACCCCTAATATTACCCATATCAGCTTCCCGGATCAGTAACCTAGAAAGCACATCAGAGCACAAAATGAAGAGAAAGGGCAAAAGCGGATCTCCTTGGGGAAGTCCCCTTTCAGGTTTGAAGAAGCCTTTAGGGTGCCCATTAATCAAAACAGAGAAAGACACGGTAGAAATACATTGATTTATCCAGTTACACCACTTGTTACAGAAACCCAAACCTTTCAGAATCGAGAGAAGAAAGGGCCATTCGATGCGATCATAGGCTTTTTCCATATCGAATTTAATAGCCATAAGACCCATTTTCCTTTTTTACATTTCATGGAGTGGATGAGTTCGTGTGCAACAATGTTGTTATCTTGGATTAAACAACCGGGAACGAAAGCCGACTGAAAAGGACATATCTTACTTTATCCAACAAAAGTTTTAGCCGATTAGACAAGATTTTTGAAATGGCTTTGTATATAACATTACACAAACCAATCGGGCGAAAATGGTTGGTAGAAGTTGGATTAGCAATTTTTGGAATGAGAGCAATATTTGTATGATTGAGATTTTTGAGTAAAAAACCTCCCCTAAAAAAACTCTGCATAGTTGCCACAACATCATCCTTAACAATACTCCAAAAAGATTTATAGAAGATCGAAGACATACCATCCGGTCCCGGGGCTTTAGTGGAGCCAATATGAAAAATTACCTCTTTAATCTCTCTCTCCTCTGGAATACTGCACACAGACACATTATCTTCCTCTGTGATGACCCTAGGGATCAGACCTTCCAAATCCGGCGGGAGCATGGGATTTGAAGAAGCGAAGGTTGATTGGAAGCTGGAGATAAAGGCATTTGAAATAACTTCCTGATTGTCCGTCCAATTTTTATTGTCCAAACGAAGATAATCGATAGCATTCCTACGTCTACGGATAATGGTAGACACATGGAAAAAATGGGTATTCCGATCCCCTTCCTTCAGCCATTGAACACGGGACTTCTGTCTCCACAAAATTTCCTCCCTCTTTTGAAATTCCTCAAGCTCCGCTCTGCTCGTTCGAATCCTCCCCAAATTTTCCTCAGATGGATCTTGGGATTGCAGAAACTCAATGCGTCTCTTTACCTCCCAAATTTTTGTCTGAACTTTCCCGAAATGATTCCTGTTCCACTCTTTCAAAGCCCTTTTTACTGCCAACAACTTTTGACATAGCCTAAAAGAAGGGGAACCATTAGAGTACGTTTGCCGCCAAATATTTTCCACAATCCAAGCACAGCTTTCGTCCCGAATCCATATGGCCTCAAATTTAAAAGATCTTGAATTACCTATACATTCTCCAATCGTATTGAGGATAATGGGAGCATGATCCGAACAGAGAATGGGGAAATGACGCACTGTGGCTCTCGGAAAAAGTTCCCTCCAATCCAAATTAGCAATACCACGGTCCAACCGTTGACGGATTCTAGCCCCATAGCCACGCCCATTATCCCACGTGTACCAATTCCCTGAGAAGCCCAAATCCACGAGATCAAATTTATTCATAAACCCAGAGAGACCCCCATTCGAGGAGCTCGAGAAAGGTTTGCCCCCACGCTTTTCATCTTGACTCGTAATACAATTAAAATCACCCAAAGTGACCCAGGGGCCCTGAGCAGAGTTTGCTAAGACGTCCATTTGTCCCCAAAATCTCTCCTTTTTTGCCCAGTACGGGGGACCATAGGCTGCAGAAAGAACCCATGTTTTTTACGGAGGGTCTGAGAAGAAAGTAGCGTTAATCAAATTGTTGTCGAGAACTGAAGTAACCAGATCCACACCATGATGCCAAGACAGACAAAGACCCCCAGCTGTTCCAATAGCAGGGATCAGAGAAAAATTGGGAAAGCCCAATTGAGTCAAACACGAAGCCATACCTGTAGAGTTTATCTTTGTTTCCGATAAGAAGAGACAATCTGGATTGTGCTCTCTTATCAAATCCCGAAGGGTTTTGACTGCCGCAGCTCGGGCTAGGCCACGGCAGTTCCAAGAGAGGATAATCATTGGCCGCGAGGGGGCCCTCCGCCCTCCTCGTCGGCAAAAACATTAGCACTTGGATCTGTTGAAGAAAAGTCCACTCTATCAGGGACCTCCACTATCAACGGGAGGGTGCTTACCCACTCTTGAGAAATCAAATTCACATTACAGGGGGGTAAGTTTGATATTCAAGTTGATTGGTATTTCTTTATTACACGATCTGAGAGCTCACAAGAAGATGGTGATGATTTTGCTAGATGTTCAAAACTTTCTCCCAGAGTGATATTGCGGTTGGCTTCAATGGAGGAGTAAAATTTTGGTTGACTGTGGTCAGGGTATTTTTTGGTTTTTTTGGGAGAGGTGTTTGAACGGTGGGGCTAAGGAATCTCTTCTTTTCCTTTTGCAAAAAAATAATGGGTCCAGATTGTGGCTGGGAAGGGGTCATGGGCATAGTTGGCATTTCTGTCTGCAATTCAGTGAATCTAGAGACACTTTGGGCTTGGTTTAAAATGACGGTAGTTTGGGCCAAAAGGGCAAGGTTTTGGGCTGAACGAAGTTGTGGAATGATATAAGTGCTTGGGCTTTTTGGTATTTTGCTTTGGTTCCCGTTTTGGCTTATCCACATGCTATTTGGGCTGATGGGATAATTGGCCCATTGGCTAGGTTCGAAGAGGGTAGGGGGTTGTGTCTGTAGATAATTGGTTGCGAAGTGACCAGGAATTTGGGAAGAGTAGGGCTGGTTTGATTTGGACGAGGTACAGTCGTTGAACTTGAGAACACAACTGGGGATTACGGAAATGTCAGTGTCAACAGCCGCTGTTGCAGAGGTAGTGATAATATCGGGTGAGACGTTGCGAGCATCTCGAGGTTCACCCATGGGCCTTTTCTCCTTACCTCTTTCCTCGGGATAAGCATCGGAAACAGGATGACGAAACCGATTACCGGTCCGGCCGTCCGGCATTTTCATAGCGCTTCGATGGTCACCACCAGATTTCCTCCTCCCTGTTCCAAAATTATTGGCTCTCATCCAGTCACCAAAAGCCAGTGGTCCTTGTCTTGACATTTGCCTCTCAGAGGGATTGTCTATTGGGCCAAAGCTGCATAGGGTCTTGGTATGGCTCAGCCTTCCACAGGTGAAGCAAAAATCAGATAGTCGTTCGTATCTGAATTGAATCCAAACTTCCGGTAAATCAGCCCTCTTCCACACAAATCCCAGTTTGAGAGGCGCCTCTGTATTGATCTCAACTTTCAATCTCATGGCTTGAGCCCAAATTGGGGAGGAGCCACCAGCTAGATCTGTTTCTAGCACCCTTCCCAATGTTCCTCCTATAATCTGAGCATTCTTTTCTGAGATTTGGGCAGGGGGGAGGCCATGCACTTGAACCCAAAAAGGGGAAAGATCCAAGTGGAGTTCCTCTAGGACAAGGCTTGGAGTCCAAGTTTTCAGAACCACATGGTGACCCATGATGGACCATGGTGCAAGCTTGGTGATGCGTTGGAAATCACGAAGAGAATCAAAAGCAAAAAGGAAGATGTTTGGTTCTAGTTGAGAAATAGTGAGGTTTCCAATGGGGTTCCAAACCTTCTGGAAAATTGAACTGGCTATGGGGGTTTTGATAACTCTTTCAGCAACAATTTTTCCCACGAGGGGTAGAGGTCCTTCAGTAGGAAACTCGGGGTTTTCTTCAAGATCTAAAGGTGCATCAAAGCAAGAGAGATTAGATGTCTTTGAGATTATTTGGGAAAGAGCACTTGTCAGGTCATCCATGAAAAAATCCAACAGAAAAACGTGGAGGGGACCACCGGGGAAGAAAACAAGAGAAAAAAAAAAAAAAACAAGGGACCACTTGACAAGGACCAAGGAAAAAAACCGAAAATCAAAGGAAGCAATCCAAACAAAAGTGAAGGATGGTAGGTGGGGATCATAAATGGGGCAAGAAAGTCTGAGGTAGTAAAGAAGAAAAAAACAAAAGGGGATGGAGAAACGAAAAGCAGAAAGAAAATCTCCGATGGGAGGATAGGACCTCAGTTAAAAACGCTACCAGGAGCGTGGAACTAACAGGGCAGGCCTAATCATACTAAGAAAAGTAGCTGGGTTCGAAGGAAGCCTTCAATATTGTTGAATTGTATTATGACTACTCCTACTCCTAAGAATTGCATTAAGGAAAGGAAAGGAAATGAAAGGAACTTGGAAATACAAGTAAAGTAAAGTAAATTAACTAAACTAAACTAGGAAATGGCCATGGCCGAATGAAAGTAAGAAATGCTACATAATATATTGATTTGTTTGTTGGTCAAGGACCCTTACAAAGAAGTACAAAACATCTATTTATAGAGGAAACCCATAACTACCTATTTGAATTTAAATATCTCCCTCCCAAATAACTATCAATTTAAATTCATTACACATGTGTTTCTTCTAGGAGAAGCTCCTTCCAAATTAACTTCCATCTTCATCATCACCATTGATTCAAGTAACTTCCTTTGCTTCAATCCTACGATGCCAAGTGTCCTACAAGAAACTTCCAAATGGCTTCCATTGCAAGCCAAAATAGCTTATAATAATAATAATAATAATAATAATAATATTATTATTATTATATAGTAGTATAATTATATTTTATGGTATAAACATAAGCCCCCCTGGTTCTTTAAAAATGAAGCATACGTAATTTTTGAAGAACCAATTACTTTATTTCCATAATATAATTTTACTTTGAAGCCAACACCACAACTTCGAGCACGAAAAATGGCTTTAAAGTGGCATTTGTGGCTAATGCAATAACTTCAATCGCAAAGTAAATGGCTTTAAATTTGCCTCGAAATATACAAAATAGCTTCGAGCGCCAAAACAATTGCTTTAAACTTAATTCGAAGCTAATAAAAAAGGATTTGAATCGCCTTAAACATATCTTCGAATTTGGATTTGAAGCCAATATAATAATCATTGAGCATAAAATAAACTATCTGAAGCCAATAAAATGGCTTCGAATACAAAATAGATTTTAAACTTGCCAATAAAATAGCCTCTAAAATAAGTTATTTCGAAGCCAATATGATAGCTTCGAACACAAAACAATGGCTTCAAAGTTGCTTCGAAATCAATATAATAACATCGGATTGTGAAAATAAAAATGGCTTTGAAGCCAATAAAAGTATCGTTGAAAATACTTACATTTAACTGATCACTATAGTATATCACCAATGAAAAAAAAAACTTTTGGTTTAGACATATTACCAATCAAAGCAATCAAACCCACCATTTTCCATACTAACCAGAGAACCATGGATAACAATTATTTAAACATGACAAATTTCTGTGAGGCTAGGCCCACCATTTGCATAACTTTTCATTAATATCCACCAAGCCTTTCGAAGATCCAACCACAATTGAAGAAAAAACCAAAACTGTTGGGTTATGATGACTCATTCGAGGCCAATGTAACGATCCCAAACACAAAAATGATGGCTTTAATTAAACTTGCTTCGAAGCATACACAATAGCTTCGAACACAAGACAATGGTCATTGAAGGCTACACATTTACTTCGAACACTAAATAGTGGCCATCGAAGCCTACATAATGACTTCGAACAGTATGCGTAGTAGTAAATTGTAAAGCATTAATCTCATGGACCAATTTAGAGATCATCTGAATGCAAAGTTTGCATTGACATCCGTTTGCCCAACCACATCAAGACTAGTAGATATTCTAGCCAATGCACCATATCATATCTTCAATGAACAAAATGGGCCCACCATTCTCGAATGCCTTAACAACATTGCCTTATATACCCGATCAGTGAGACAGTGACTGAACCAATGTTCCAAATCAGTTAATATAATTTCTTTACAATAAGACTCCCATAGCAACAACCACATGGCTATAGTCCATTTTTGATGAGCCTCGCGAAGCCAAATTAGGTATGGACTAACTAAAGCCATAAATGGTTTAAATAATTCATAAATTTCAACACTTTGAATAATGTTGAAAAACTCAAATCTATGAACAAAAGTTTGTTCATGATTCTCAACCAAAGTTGGTTGAAAAATACACCCCTCGAGTATATTTTCATCACAATCATTTGGTTGATTAACCAATAGAGATAATGATGGCATTGGTGATTTTTTGTTTCCATACCCATATTCTATGCAAGCACCCTTAACTCTATTTGTATGGTTAATTCGAGGGCCAAGTGAGAATCAAATTTGAACAACCACCAATCATCTCATACTACCAGCAACACGATCCATTAATAAATCAGTTGATCTCTACCATCATCATGATATAATTAACACAACTGCTTTTGCAGTTCGATATATGCAAACAAAGTGACCGAATTACCCAACTTTTGTCGCTTCTCTCTCATCGGTCAGTTTGCCCGATTTACACAGTGATCAAATCGATCAATTTATCTTTCATAATAAAATATTGCCATTGAAGAATCCACATGGTCATAATCCAATTTTGATGAGCACCACAAAGCCAAAGTGGATATTGACCTACTAAAGCCATGATTGGCTTAAATAATTCACATGTTTCAACACTTTGAATAATGTTGAAAAACTCAAATCTATGAACAAAAGTTGGTTCATGATTCTCAACCATACTTGGTTGTAAAATAGACCCCTCGAGTGCATTTTCACCTCAAGTACTTAGTTGATCAACCAACATGGGGTGATGAGGGTGATTGTGAATTTTTTATTTCCACCATTAAAGGACTTTGAAATTTCTTCACAATCAATTTGTTTTCATTAATTGGCTCATGATTTTGAATAAGAGTTGACACCCCTCGAGCCATTTCATACATTTTAGTTTGCAAACTAAATGCTTGATCCCTTAATTCTTCCAATAATGGAACTAAATCAGTGGACCATTTCTTATCACCATAATATGGTGTTAGTGAAGGTATATACAACCCATCAAAATTCATCTTGACACTTGTGTCCCACCGGGCGTGCCAAAAATGTTTGGTTGGAAAATTTATAAGTGTGTGCGAGCGTGCCAGGCAAGCACGTTGCCAATGTGTGTGATCCAAATTGCGCCTCACCAAGCAAATTGTGGTGACGTTCGATGCCTTGAACAGGACTTTTTATCGTGTGAGATGAAATACTAAATAGAAGAAGAAGAAGAAAAGAGTTCGAAGGAAGCCTTCGATATTGTTGAACTGTATTATGACTACTCCTACTCCTAAGAATTGCATTAAAGGAAAGGAAAGGAAATGAAAGGAACTTGGAAATACAAGTAAAGTAAAGTAAATTAACTAAACTAAACTAGGAAATGGCCATGGCCGAATGAAAGTAAGAAATGCTACATAATGTATTGATTTGTTTGTTGGTCATGGACCCTTACAAAGAAGTACAAAACATCTATTTATAGAGGAAACCCATAACTACCTATTTGAATTTAAATATCTCCCTCCCAAATAACTATCAATTTAAATTCATTACACATGTGTTTCTTCTAGGAGAAGCTCCTTCCAAATTAACTTCCATCTTCATCATCACCATTGGTTCAAGTAACTTCCTTTGCTTCAATCCTACGATGCCAAGTGTCGTGCAAGAAACTTCCAAATGGCTTCCATTGCAAGCCAAAATATCTTATAATAATAATAATAATAATATTATTATTATTATATAGTAGTATAATTATATTTTATGGTATAAACAAACGTACTTGATGTTCCGGTTTATTTTACTTTTCTAAGTCACTGAATTATGTAATTTTGTAAGCACTACAGTGTTTTATGCCTTGTTCTTTGTTTTAAAAATTCCATATATTTGATGTTCAAGACTACCAGTAAAGTTAATATTCCGTTTTTGATAATCACTTTCGTTTGTATTTCATTTCCCATTTCATCACTCAACCAAATCACTCGCATCAGAGTGATTGGACCTTAAGGGAAGGGTTATCCCTACTTCCCAACATCGCTTGATTCGTATCAAATCACTGATATGGATCGTTTTGGTTATACGTTTGGGTCTTCGTACAAAGCCCCTGGCATGCTCGGTCATGTCACCAATTAATTTTTAGCCAAAATAATTTGGCACGCCCGGTGGGACAACCGAGTGATGTTTCGTGAAGCATGGTTGTACTTCTACGACGATCAAATTCATCTGCGAGAAGAGGCAATTGACCAACTTCTAGACGATATTTATCGTCTTGACTGTGAAAAATGCGACATTTGCAACGATTTATTGCAATGTATGCGTTTGCAACCTTGGAATAAAGAGGAACTTAATCGGCATTTTGATTATGAGAATCGCCGATTTAGCGATAAAATCAGTTATCTAGAAAGTAAGATTGACCGTCTTGAAGCCGAAAGAGAGTTCTTTTACAAAGAATGGCATATTGTTAAAACGTCACGTGAAGTTCCAGATCCACCACCCGGGGGGGCAAGATAATTTTATGTCTATAGATGATTTTTTAAGCAACAAATGGATTGAGGAACCAAGTAGCATATCGGATTCGCCGTTTGAGAAAGACAACCAAGCGGTGATGATTGATTCATGTGAGCGCCTTGAAAAAGCGTTCAATGAAACAACCCGTATTCAAAAAAAGTATGCTCTCCACCTCAAAGAGACACGGACGGCCATGATAGCGGCCATGAAAACAATTTTTCAAGAGGCCGCGAAAAAATTAAGACGGCCAAAAATGACCAATGATGCCTCTACAAATCAAGAGATTGGTCACTTTGACCATCTCGGTTTAAAGTATTTTAAAATGGCTGGGGGGCAAGGCGGTGAAGAAATGATTAGTGATGATAAGCCGATAATTTCTATGTCGACTAATACTCCTCCCGCTAGTGTTGGTGACGACGAAAAGGCGGTTGGGGGGCAAGTTTCACATAGGCCGAGTGATTTTATTTTGGCCCCCAAATTTATTAAATATAAACAACCTCCGTTGAGAAAAATGACGGCCGGTGAGCAAATCCTATGGCAATCCCAGTAAGATTTTGAATTGGATGAATTGAAAATAGCATGAAGCCATGATCTCTGTACTGATGAACTGAGTGTGAAACACGATATGTAATTATGTGAATGAGATAAAATTTCAGAGACACATGAAATGAGAATAAAGGAAAAAAAAAAAAACAAAGACTAACCCTCAAGAGACTTTAGAAACCATAGAAACTCTAAGAACAAAAAGTCTGTACAGAGATAGCCACAGGCACAGGCATGAACCGATCACTAACAATAGCCAAAAAAAAAATAGCAACATATAACAATTAGGTAAAGGGTCACCTAAATCAAGCAAAACGGAACAAAAGTGTACCTATGAAAAAAAAAATGAACAAAAGGGTACCTCTAAAGCACAAACTGGACTCCAGAATTACTTTCTGCGTAATATTAGATCAAACCCAATTGAACACCAATTCGTATAGATCAAGAGGAAATATAGAAAAATTAGAAAGATTTGAGATATATACCTAAAGAAATGACCCCAAATTGCTCTGTCCATGAAAACCAAGTTAAAGAAAATGAAGGGTTGGGGTTAGGTTTAAGGAGCTACAGTGAAGTTAGGGTTAAGGCTGTACAGTGGTCGTGGTGGTGGCCATAGATGGGTGCCACAATGGACGACAATGGCCGAAAGTGAGATGGCAAGAGAAAGATAGAGAAATAGAGCGAGAGCTCTGGAGAGAGATAGGGAATGGCGGTGGTCGGCAGCGGCGTATGTGGTCGTCGTCGTCGTCAGTTGGCGCCGGTGAGATCGGAGAGAGAGGTTTTGTGTTTAGAGAGAGAGAGAGAGAGAGAGAGAGAGAGAGAGAAAAAGTGCGTGTGTGTGTGTGTGTGTGTGTGTGTGTGTGTGTGTGTGTGTGTTTGAAATGACTCAAATGAGTGTTTGAATTTCAAAATCTGGTGATGGGAGAGCGTGAGGGTGGAGAGAGGGAGGAGCTGAGAGACCCTTAGATCTTAATCCGGCGGCTGAAAGTGTCCAAAATTAGTGGACGGTTATGATCTAAATGTCAGATGGATCTTTAATTTAGGACTGTTTGATGTGTTTGTTTGGCCATAAAGGTAATTGTAGGTTATTATATAGATATTATGCTAAAAAGGATATCAATAAATAAAGAATAAGAAAAGCACATGAGAAGTCTCACGCCTTACACTGTAGTCTGGAATGACATTACACTAATTCACATTGGGAAATTGCACTGAAATATGACTTCATGCCTTGACTTTGGTACACACTCTATCTCTTTTTCTCTCTTAAGAGTCGATTCCTTCTCCAGATCCGAATCTGGTTTTACTTCTCTCCCTCTCTCTCAACACTTGTCCTCCACAACTAACTCTGGTATACTTATCTCTCTCTCACTCTTTCTCTTCACACTCGATCTGGTGAACAAGAAGGCGGTGGCCGCTGATGAGCAAGGCGGCGGCGATGGTCAGTGAGGTGAGGCAGTGGGTCCCAATCTATCTCTCTTAGTCTTGGAGTTGGAGGTTTTTATGAACCGACTGGATTAAAAAACTGTCACCGGTTTGCTGGTTTTTCGGTTCAACCGGTTTACCCACCGGTTTTGTCTGGTTATAGGCTTACTAACAGTTACCGGTGTCACCCGGATCGGAATTTTGACCGGTTGACAGTGCAACCGGTAAAACTGACCGGTCCGGTCCGATTTTCTAACTATGAATATGAGTGAGGTTAGAAGATTAGAGTTATTAACGCACGCACACACAAGGAGGGGTCATACCCCACTTTAAAAAAAATACTCCCTTCATCCCATTTTGGGATGTCTCAAAATTAGTATTCAATTTCCTAAATTGGTGTATAATTTTTACTTACTTCCAAAACTATCCTTCCTTGAAATCTACTACACCAAGATAAAATTAAAAAAAATTATAATAATTAGGAACAATTGTAGAAAGTATGTATAGATTCTTTTTGACCCTTAATAAGTTAAGTTTACAAAAATAGACTAAAAAAATAGAACTGAAGGAGTATCCCCCATTCTCCGGCCCACAGGGGGGGTTGGAACTTTAACTAGGAAGTTGTTTTACACTCTCAGAATGGCACATAATTCAATTAGGAAATGACATGTTCAGAGACCAAAGTCTCCGTTTTCTTGATCCATCTGAAAATTCTTTATTATATTCGTTTCAGAAAGGACAAATATTTGGATCATTTTTAAAGGAAAGCACTTTACTGCTGTGCACTGAGTCCAATGCAAACTGTTATAATTTGCACAGTAAAATTATGTGTAAACTGTGTGTATAATAATTTGAGTAATATTTGGGGCACAACCTTCATACAACTTTCATACAACCTCCCCAAAAGATGTGTCTATCTCTCTCCTGTGATGTCACTGGACCCCACAGTGACACAGGAAAGAGATAGACACATCTTTTGGGGAGGTTGTATGAAAGTTGTATGAAGGTTGTGTGCCAAGTATTACCCTAATAATTTATACAACACTAAGTGCACAGCACTGAAGTGCTTTCCATTTTTAAGAAGGTAAGGCTAAAGGGTGAGAGCAGTGTTTTACATGAAAAACAGCTTTTAGCCTTTGACTTTTTAATGGTAGGAGATGTAGTTATTCGGTTGAGATCTGATATAGTTGTACCACATGCAATTAGGGATCTAGGATTTTGTGTTAAAGGGGTAACTAAGTTTATTGGATTTTGGCTTTGTAATAGTGAAGGAGTAGAGTAATTTTCAATTGTTCAACTCGTGCGACAAACAATATCTAAATTTATTTGACACAACTACTCTTTCAACTATAATAGTCCTTTAAATAGAGACTATTAAGATGATATTATTAATTAATGGTGCTATTATTGTCAAAACAATAGTAGTTCTTGCAAAGCAAACTGAGACTTATACACATAGTTTGCTTTTTCAATAGCTACTATTGATTTGACAATAGTGGTAGCCTTACTTAATCCTGCACTATTTAGCATCTTCAAACAATGGACGAAAGAATTAAAAGGACTATGAGTCCGGCTTTTTATGTCGCTAGATTAGTCCTGCAAAATAAACGTGGTCTTGAGTCTTTAGGTGTTGTTTGATGTAACTTTTCATACATAAGTGCATATCTGGAATGGACTTTGAAAGATCAACTTTTCAAAATAGACTTTTTTTTTTTTTTTTTAAAAGCAGTGTTTGTTTGATGAATGAGTGTTTTTTTAAAATAAAAGTGCATCGAAATATGCAAATACTTTTGATGATAACATCCTAAAAGTACAAACTTATACCTACTAACAACTATTACCCTTAAAACTAAATAGATAACTATTACCCTTAAAACTGAAACAAATTAAAAAATATTCATCAATGACGATCATGTCAAATGTACTAAAAATGGGCAAAGAAAAAAAATGTATAAGATAAAGCACTTTTAATTACACAATATCTGTATGGCTGTACATTTAAAAATAAATAAATAAAATAAATTCGGCTAGGCTATGTAATTTAGGTATTGATGATGCCGAAAACTGGTGAGGGCAATTCTAAGAAGAAAATGAAATCACAGAAGGTTTGTGTGTGGTTCGGCCCCGTTAATGAGGTGACCTACGTCCACTGTTGCGTCTATGCGCGTTCACTAGCAGATCACCGGTGGCCTGGTGAGCCAACAAAGTGGGGCGGCACTACCAGTAATACCAGCCGGGTGTATGCGTGTATGTTGGTGATTTCTCTAAGGTGTATTCTGCTTAGAGAGTTGATATTCGGATCCCCTTTGAGAGGGTAGGTGGGCTCTTTTATAAGTGTAAGAGTCCACCTTTACATGGTAAATTTCACTAGATTAGGAAGCCTAATCTAATCACAATAGATTTGCCCAATATTTGGTGAGTTTCCTAAGCAGTTAAGGAAACCACTAATTCTCTTGATAGAGCGACAGCTGTGTAACGAATTGAGGGGAAACGCGATTGATGCCATGATCCTCGGGGCCCCACTACGACCGCCCGAGTATCTCGGGTGGCAACTGCAGCATCCCTCGGGGGCGTGGGCTCCATGCCTCAAATCTGTCTTCCCCGGGTCATTAGCTGAACACGTGGCGGTTAGGTAATTACAAGATATTTCTGGACATATCAGCTGCCCCCCATTTTCAGAGCTGAGATGACGCTTTATCAGATGAGGTCGAAAAATTAAGAACGCCCTTCATAGACCGCCCGGGAAAATACTAGGTCCCCCACCGGACCACGGCTAACACGGGATGACCCGGCGGCTTAAGGACCGAGCGGTAGCTGTACAGGCCTGAGATCCCCGATGCCACGTGCCTTCTGGTTACAAGCATAGTTCGGGCTTAAAGCATCCAGTTTAAGAGGTAACTGAATCGTCCAGCTGGCAACCAGACTATCACATCCCACATTTAATGCTCACGCCTTCTGAGGCGACGCCCCACGTGCCCGAAACGACAGTTTCGGCGGGAGAGTACATGAACCGTTCGATCAGATTGGATCCCAACCGTTCGTTCTGCTTATATAATGAGCACTATTTATCCTGGCTTCTTCACTACTCAACACTAGCTGAATCGCCTGAGCAAACTCTCCGAGCCTCCTATCCTCTGCTGTCTTTGCCTTTCCAAACTTCTATCTGCACCAAATGGCCTCACACGTTGACCTAACATCAGACGAGGGGCTTAAGGCATTCCGGGAAGATTGCCAAATTCCCGAGGACGTGGTGATCCGTCCGTTCGTTGAAGGAGAAGAAGTAGCCCCTCCTTTCTTCCTCATCAGCAGCTATCTGCTGCTGATCGTGGGATTACGCTTTCCTCTGCCGGTCTCCTTCTGCGACCTTCTTCAGGGTTTGCAGATTCCACTACACAAATGCCGACCAAACGTTGCCCGCCTCTTATGGGGAATTTCGGCGCTGAACGAGCGACTGGGGTTGTTTCTCCGGGCTGCCGACGTTGCGAGGTGTTACATACTGGGCATTGACAACAGAGGCCCCTACTTCCGCCCTAAGACTGAGGGAAAAGACCTTGTCCGAGGTCTAGACTTCCCAAACAAGAACTGGCAACGGTACCCTTGGGTGCTGGTTGCTGGTAACTGGTTGGAGAATGACGGTCTCTGCCCTCCTGCGGGTTATAATCCCGATCACTGCAAACAGGCCTTCACCGCCCTTCGTGGAGTCGTCCCGTCCGAAGATGACATGGAGGCTTTCGACCAAGCCATCGAGGCCGGTATGTCGTTCTCCTACTTGAAAGGGAGACCTGCGGAGAATTCGGGCGTCGGATCGTCTTCTGCAACCGCTGCCGCTGCGGCATCTGGATCGCGCCGCTATACCCGGTCGATGGCGACCGGGGCGCGCCCGGCCAGCAGGACGGGCCAACCCGAGGGGCCGGTCACCTTGTCCACCAGCAATGACTCCTCCTCATCTGAGGATGTAAGCCCGCCTCCGGGCCCGTCCAGAAAGGGCAAAGAGAGAGAGGTCGAAGAAGAGCCTCAGCCCCCACCGAAGAGGAGCCGACCGGAAATATTCACCGGCCCCCGCATGCCGGGCTCATGGTCGGATTTCTCTCTTGTGAACATGGAAGAACGCTTGCAGGCGGTGGAGAAGATGGGCGCCGAGTTGCAGATGGATTCCGCCCTGCGGGGGGTGGATGTCCACGCCTTGGAGCTGGCCGTAGAGGGGCTGACGGCGAAGGTGGCTGCCCTGGAAGAGGAGGTCGAGGCTTTGAAGGGCCAAAGACCTTAAGGGCATTTTTGTTTACACACATGTACATTTTTCCTTCTTCTTCTTTTTATTTTCTTCCTGGAAGGCTACTGTAATTGCTCCCGTCTTTGTACAGTTTTCCTTTTATAGCAATAAAAAGGTCCCTGAGGCCATCTTTTTCCTTCATTAAGTCCCTTGAACTGTGTATCAATTCTGTACAACTCTGTGAGGTTAATTCCCGACCGGCCCGCAAATGCGCCCGGGCTATGGTTGCTCGGGCCTGGACCGCTGCTTCCACGCGTCAACCAATCGTTGGTCAGGTTAGATCCTAACGAATGGAGGCGTGGGCGTAACCAAACCGTTCAGAAGCCAACGGAAACGTCTTTTACGTATACTTAATGCGCGCGCCTTTTGAGGCGACCCCCCACGTGACCGAAGCGACGGTTTTGGGCGGGATATTTTCTGGACCGCTGGATCTGTTCTGATCTGGGCCGTTCGAGGTCTTTTATATAAGGAGCACTCGCCCCACCTCCTGCGCACCCTCCTGATTCTCTTGTCTCTGATCTTTCCCCTTTTTTTTTCTTCCCTTTTCCTTTCGAAGCGAAACTGGAGAGAACGAACCTTGTGGGGTTTGAGCGGGAGTGGGATTTCTTCCTTCTCAGATTCGTAGCGTTTTTCGAGTCAGGTGGAACCCTAACTCACTTGAACCGGACGGGTGTTCCTTGCGTGGTTCTGAGAGAGTGCTACCTGGTGTTGCGGAGCATCTACTTGCTACCATTCAGGTTAGTAACCCTGCCCCCCTGTATATCAGGCTCGGGGTTTTCGATCCCTTCGCGAGTCGTCCCTTGTGTCGGTTCCTTCCTGCCGGAGGGCCAGAGATGGAGCACTCCGGCTTTGATTCCGCGTCGAGATCGGAGAGTGAGCAATACCAGTCGGGGTCCCCGGGTGCTAGCCAAGACCAGCTCCCGGAATCCCCGTCCGACCACCAAAGCGGGGCCTGGATCCCCATTCGCCTATCCAGTAGTCAGTCTTCTGAGGAGGCCCCTGTCGCCTCCGTTTCGAGGGGATTAGGCGACGAGCTGCCTGAGGGGACCGACCGCATGGTCTTCGCTTGTGAGTCCACCTCTTCCGTTCTTCACTCTGGAGACTTTCGCCGGATTAGGGAGAGGTACTCCCTTCCTGACGGTTGCGCCCTAGCCGTGAATTCCGGCGGCGCGCACCTATATCAGTCAGGGTTTGTCACCCTGTTTGAGGACGCTATGACGGCGGGCCTCCGACTTTCGCTTCACCCGGTGGCTCGGGACATATTGATTTTTCTGGACATCGCTCCCGGCCAGTTGGCTCCCAACGGGTGGAGGTTCTTGATGGGGTGTATATCATTGTGGCCCCAGGCATTCGGGTATGATCTTACCCTACAGGAGTTCCTTTGGGCTTACCGGCCATTCCCTGTGCATAATGAGTTGGGGTTTTTCTCGTTCTCCGCCCGTCCGGGCAGGAAAATCATTGACAACTGCCCTAGTAACAATAAAGGGTGGAAGGGAAAATTCTTCCAGGTGTCTACCCTTCATCTCTGTGACATGGCTCCGGGGAGCCAGCTGAAGACATCCTGGGCCAGGGAGTTGAAGGGTAAGACCGCCCTTCCGTCCTTATCTGCTATCTCGAACTATCCGGAACACAGTGGATTGTTGACCAGTTTTCTTCTTTTTTTTTTATTTTTTTTTTTACAGCGGGCTCAACTAAACCCCCAGAAAATTCTGAGGCGTGCCAGGCCAGGATTTTGAAGCTAGCGAGGTTGCCCGTCAGCATCTGGAACGTGTTGTCCCGGTCGGGAGGGCTCATCGCTAAATATTCCCCTGAGCCGCCTATTCCGGCCCCCAGCTCTACACCCATCATCCCTGGTAAGTGTGCCAGTAACATGTACTTGTACTATTTCTGCCCCTTGCACCTTTGATCGTACGATCTTTGTTTCTACAGAAATGGCTCCCAAACGCAACTTGGATCAGCTGCGGGAGAGACAGGTCGCCGCTACCGCCACTGCTGCCGCTCGGGCGGCAATCGCCCGAGGAAAGAGGCCGGCCACCGAGGTTCCAGGCGGCGACCGCCCACTCAGGCGCATTCGCCACGGGACCAGTACCCGTCCAAGTCCCGTAGGGACATCGGTTCCCCCCAGGCCGGCTGTTGAAGAGCCCGTGCCCAGGGCTGATGTTCCATCGGGTTTGCCCCCGGGCGGGCATGATGAGGCCCGGGAGAGACTCAGGCCCTGCCTCGCGCCAAGCCAGGTGACAGCGTGTGCCGAGCTAACCCCCCAAGGGATCCAAGGATGGCTATACAGCGTCTCCCACCTGGTGAGTGTTCTGCTTCTTTTTGTTTAAACGCGGACTTGCCCTGCACTTGTTACTTGTTTAACCGATGCGTGTTCTCCTGCCGTAGGTTGGCTGCATAGCTGCGGGGTCTGAATCCGTCCACTCATCCCTGGCCGCGAAGGTGGGCGCCGCTGAAGCCGCCCTTTCGGAGGAACGGAAAGAGCTGCAGGTAGCAAAAGCTGCCCTGGCCGTGGAGACGAGCAAGACGAAGTCGCTGGCCTTGAGCTTAGGGGCGGATCAGGCGAACCTGGCAGCGGCTTTGGCCGAACTGGAAACTTCCCGGGCCCTTATCGCGGCAGCCGAGGCCCAGGCTAAAGCGGTGACCGAGGCGCCTTCCGCAGAGGCCTTGGAAGGAGCTTTTGACGATGGCTTCTTCCAAGGTTATGAGGATCTGAAGCGGCGGGTAGCTCGGGACCACCCCGAGTGGGTTATCTCGGCCTACGCGGGGATTGACTCGGATTACTGGGACATCGGTGAGGATCCCGGACTCGGTGAAGCTCCAGCTGCTGGCGAGGGGCTTACGGCCGTTGGAGATCCTGTGGTCGTTGCTGAGGCCACCGAGCTTGCCCCGGAGGGAGGCTTAGCGGAGGAGGGACTTACCATTCCGGGGGGAACAGGCCAGGGAGACCGAGAACGTGATTAATGCGGAAAACTGACTTCCCTGTCTTTCCTTCCTGCTTATTTGCTTTTGTCGTTTGTAGACTTTTATTTTTCGGGGAGGCTACTACGATTGCCCCCCAAGCTCTGTACACTCATTAATGAAAAGGCCCTTGAGGTTATCCTTCCGTTAATTATGTTGTACTGTGCTTTTAACTTTTGCTAGTATCCGTACGGCCTTGGCCAACCTAACATCTGCCTTAGCAAATGCTTTAGGACCGTAACCCACAGAACACCTAGTCGAATGATATAATTCCCTGTTTTGGCCTTAGCGTTACCCTTTTGTCCTCCTGTCCCCTGCCCCCCAAGCATTTTGCAAAGGCAGGAGTGCGGGTGTACGGGACTGAATGGCCGTAGGAAACTGACCTGGAACATGGGTGGTTGCAGGGTCCTTTTGAAGCTTGCCATCGCTGGCCACCTAGGGGTTTGGCCCCATCGTCGGCTGGACCTAAGCATAGCTTGAGTTAATTTCCTGTTTAGTTGGAGGACCCTTTTGCCCCCAGGGCTCCTGTTAAGGAGGGGGCGTGTTGGGGATCCACCATAGGAAACCGACCTGGAACATGGGTGGTTGCAGGGTCCTTTTGAAGCTTGCCATCGCTGGCCACCTAGGGGTTTGGCCCCATCGTCGGCTGGACCTAAGCATAGCTTGAGTTAATTTCCTGTTTAGTTGGAGGACCCTTTTGCCCCCAGGGCTCCTGTTAAGGAGGGGGCGTGTTGGGGATCCACCATAGGAAACCGACCTGGAACATGGGTGGTTGCAGGGTCCTTTTGGTGCCTCGGGGTTGGGCCCGAGGTCTTCTTGGTGCCTCGGGGTTAGGCCCGAGGTCTTTTGGTGCCTCGGTGTTAGGCCCGAGGTCTTTTGGTGCCTCGGGGTTAGGCCCGAGGTCTTTTGGTGCCTCGGGGTTAGGCCCGAGGTCTTTTGGTGCCTCGGGGTTAGGCCCGAGGTCTTTTGGGTAAGCCTGATGTACCGAAGGGAATAATGTTTCAAAGCAAACTTTCCATTTTATTCAAAAAATAACAATCTGTAACAATTGCTTCGTAGAAAAAGAATTCTCCTCATAACACTAGACTCCCGTAGCTATGTGCTACTGATAGTACTTGCGGAGATGTTGCACGTTCCAAGGGTGGCTGAGGTCGTGCCCATCCATACTTTGTAGCCAATAGGTTCCTGGTCGGTTGACCCGAGTGACTGTATATGGTCCTTCCCAGTTTGCTCCCAACTTCCCATGGCTTGGGACTCGGGTTGACTGGTTTACTGCTTTAAGAACAAGGTCCCCAACCTGGAAACTACGATGCTTCACCTTACTATTGTAATACCGTGAGACCCTTTGCTTGTAAGCTGCCACCTTGAGATAGGCTTGGTCTCTTTTCTCCTCGACCAGGTCTAGTTCCGTCCTGAGGGCCTCTCCATTATCTGGGTCAGTGAAGGTGGCCACCCGGTATGTGGGTAGCCCGAGCTCCGTGGGGACTACCGCCTCAAAACCATAAGTCAAGGAAAAGGGGGTTTCGCCTGTTGCCGCCCGGGGTGTGGTACGGTAGGCCCACAGAAGGGCTGGGAGTTCGTCGGCCCACAGGCCTTTAGCACCTTCGAGCCTCGTCTTAATCGACTGCAAAATCGTACGGTTGGTTACTTCGGCCTGACCATTAGCTTGTGGGTGCTCAGGAGAAGAGTAGTGGTTCAATATTCCATAGTCCGAGCAGAACTGTCTAAAGACGGGTGTATCAAACTGTCTTCCATTGTCGCTAACCAGGACTCGCGGAATACCGAACCTGCTAAGGATATTTCTTTCCACAAAATGTTCCATCTTTCTCTCGGTTATTGTTGTCAGGGGCTCGGCCTCCGCCCACTTTGTGAAGTAGTCCACGGCTATCACAGCAAACTTGACCTGCCCCTTCCCCGTTGGCAAGGGACCAACGATGTCAATTCCCCATTGGGCGAATGGCCAAGGGCTTAAGACCGGTGTCTGAAGTTCTCCTGGTTGGTTTATCATGGGAGAGTACCGTTGGCACTTGTCACACCTTCGAACGTACTCCTGCGAATCCCGAGCCATGGTTGGCCAGTAGTACCCCTGTAGTAGGGCCTTTCTTGAGAGTGTCCGACTCCCTACGTGGTTCCCGCACACGCCTTCGTGAATTTCGTACAGTATTGCTTGAACCTGCGAGGGATGGACACAACGAAGGTACGGGATGGTGAACCCCCTTTTATAAAGGACACCGTCTAGGACATGATATCGTGCTGCTCGGTACTTGACCCGTCTTGCTTCCTCTCTCTCGTCCGGTAGCCTTCCTGTCATCAAGAAAGTCATGATCGGATCCATCCAGCTGGGTCCCAGAGTGACCGGGTCGACCTCCATGCCTTCTGAGTTGATCACACTTGGCTCGGGTAGGAATTGTATCCTTATCCCGGGCAAGTCTGACTCAGCCGACGATGCGAGGCGGGCGAGCCGGTCAGCCCTGGTGTTCTCTTCTCTGGGTATTCGAGTGATGGAAAAGCCTTGGAGTTGGTTGGACGCTGTTCGGACGAGGGCTAGGTAGGCCATCATGCTATCTTCCCGTGCTTCGTATTCTTGGTTTACTTGATTGACCACGAGCTGGGAGTCGCTGTAGCTCTCGACCTGTTGTGCGCTCATCGAAACGGCTAATTGCAGCCCAACCAGGAGGGCTTCGTACTCGGCCTCGTTGTTGGAGGCACGAAACCCGAATCTCAAAGCATATTCGAGCTGGATGCCCTCGGGGGTGGTCAGGATAATTCCGGCCCCACTGCCCTGCCGGTTGGAAGAGCCATCGACATGCAGTATCCATATGGGGATGCCGGCGAGCAATCCGGGCGGTAAGGCCGGAGGCTCGAGTTCTTCTATCGGGTCTTCTGGATACGTAAACTCGACCAAGAAATCTGCGACGGCTTGTCCCTTGATGGCCGTCCGCGGTCTATAAGTTACCTCAAACTCCTCCAGTTCCAAAGCCCACTTGACGAGCCTTCCGGATGTATCCGGTCGAGAGAGGATTCTGCGGAGGGGTTGGTCTGTCAGTACTATGATGGCATGGGCCTGGAAGTACGGGCGGAGCCTTCGGGCCGATGTAACGAGGGCGAAGGCCAGTTTCTCGATGCGGGAGTACCGGCTTTCCGCGCCTTGCAGTGCTCGGCTGGTGTAATACACTGGGAACTGTATCCCGTGCTCTTCCCGGACAAGTGCTGAGCTGACTGCCGATGGCGACACCGCCAAGTACAGGAACAGTTCTTCTCCGACTGTAGGTGTCGACAATAGAGGCGGAGAGGTCAGGTATCTCTTGAGTTCCTGGAACGCCTCCTCGCACTCCTCTGACCATTGAAAAGCTTTACGGAGAATTTTGAAGAATGGTAGGCAACGGTCAGTTGCTCTGGAAACGAATCTATTCAGTGCGGCCACCCGTCCGGCTAAGCTCTGAACTTCCTTAGTTGACTTGGGTGACCGCATGTTGATGATGGCCTGGATTTTGTCAGGGTTTGCCTCTATTCCCCGCCTGCTGACCAGATGACCGAGGAACTTCCCGGATGAGACCCCAAAGGTGCACTTGGTCGGGTTCAACCTCATCCTGAATTTTCTCAAAATGCTGAAGGCCCCGGCCAGATGCTCCAGGTGATCGGGTTCATCTCGGCTCTTGACCAGGAGATCGTCCACGTATACCTCCATGGACGTTCCGATAAGATCTTTGAACATGAAGTTGACCAAGCGCTGGTATGTAGCCCCGGCGTTCTTAAGGCCGAAGGGCATGACCCTGTAACAGTACGTGCCTTGGTCGGTGATGAACGCCGTCTTCTCTTCATCTTCGGGGTACATGCTGATCTGATTGTACCCGGAGTAGGCGTCCATGAACGAGAGGAGTGAGTGGCCTGCCGTTGAATCGACGAGGAGGTCTATCCTGGGCAGCGGATAACAGTCCTTGGGGCAGGCCTTGTTGAGGTCAGTGAAGTCCACACACATCCTCCATTTACCATTGCTCTTCTTGACCAGAACAACGTTGGCTAGCCAGTCGGGGTAGTGGACCTCCCGGATGGAGCCAGCTTTTAATAGCTTCTCTACCTCCTCACTTACCGCTTTTTGCCTTTCGGACGCCATGCCCCTTCTCTTCTGCTTTACCGGACGGCAGTCTGGGCTAACATTGAGGTGATGGGACATCACTCGGGGATCAATCCCGGGCATGTCCTCATGACTCCACGCAAAGACATCCTGGTTTTGCTTCAGGAACTGGACCAATTTTTCTTTCAAGGCAGGCTCCAGCAGCGCGCCTACGTTGATCGTCCGATCCGGGTGCTCCGGGTCCAGCACAACTTGCTCCAATTCTTCCATCGGCCCTATCATGTCTCTCGGGTCCCGGGGATCCATTTCTTGGACATTCAGAGTCTCGGTGATTGCCCCCCGTCGCAACGAGCTAACATAACAACTCCGAGCCGTGGTCTGGTCTCCTCGCAAGCATCCCGGTCCCTGAGGAGTCGGGAATTTTACGGTTAGGCTGTATGTGGAGACAACTGCTCGTGCTCTGTTGAGGGTCGGCCTCCCAAGGATGACGTTGTAGGCCGATGGGGCATCCACTATCACGAAATTGGTGAGCAGGGAAACCTGTTGTGGATAGGTCCCCATGAGTACCGGGAGTTCGATCGTGCCGAGCGGTTGGGTGCTAGAGCCGTTGAATCCAACCAGGGGAGTAGCGACTGGCCGGAGCCGATCTCTATCGACCCCGAGTTGGTCGAATGCCGCTGCGAACATTATATCCGACGAACTGCCCGTGTCGACTAGTACCCTCTGGACCATGTAGTTTGCTATAGACAGTGTCACTACCAGCGGGTCGTCGTGGGGGCAGTGGAGGCCACGTATATCATCGGATGAGAACGTCAGGACGTCAGTTGGTGAGGGGCCGGTGGATTGGACCTGCCATACATCCGCTCGGGATGCTCGGGCATGCCTCTTCCGTGCCGACTGTGAATCACCTCCGCCAGATGTTCCTCCGGAGATCACGTTGATGTGGCCGAGTAGTGGAGGAGGCTGACCGGGAGCCCGGGCATCCTGTCGGGGCTGTCTGTCCACTGTGACAAACTCGGCAAGATGGCCCTGCTCGATCAACTTTTCGATTGCTATTTTCAGTTTGAAGCAATCCTCCGTTTCATGGCCGTGATCCTTGTGATAACGGCAGAACTTCTCCCGATTCCTCTTGCCGGGAGGGGCTCTGAGCTTGGTAGGCTGCGGAAGCAACCTCTGCGCCTCTGCGGCGGCCATCACCTCATGTATGGGTCGGGAAAGAGGTGTAAAAGCTGTTGGGGGCTGACCCCTAGCCTCTCTTTGGTCTTGCTTTGGCTTCTTTCCCGGGCCTTTCTCAAATCCCTCGCGTTTGCGCTTTGCCTTCGGGGACTCGTCTCCCGTCTGGTTGGCGCGCTTCGCCTTCAGGAATTCTTCGGTGTCTATGTACTTCCCTACTCTTTCCGAGAGTTCCACCAGGGTTGC
The DNA here is from genome assembly GCA_033977485.1 of Hydrangea macrophylla. Classification (NCBI taxonomy): domain Eukaryota; kingdom Viridiplantae; phylum Streptophyta; class Magnoliopsida; order Cornales; family Hydrangeaceae; genus Hydrangea; species Hydrangea macrophylla. Next base: position 35,922,241 of record CM066992.1, read on the forward strand.
CGGTCGATTGCGATGAAAGGACGTGGCCACCTTGGTGTGCTGAACTCCTGAGCAGAAAGCCATGATAGCGGCGGTCTCATTGAGGTTGCGAATCAAAAGCCTCTGCTGGTTGAAACGATCTACGTACTCCCTCAAAGATTCCCCCCTTTGCTGCTTGACAGCCAGCAGCTGGGTGTCTGGCAGCGACCGGTCCAGCATCCCGACAAACTGACTAATGAAGAGTTTGCCGAGGGTCTTGAAATCGTCAACCGTCCGCGGTTTCAGAGCATGGAACCATTGCGCGGCTGATCCCTTTAAAGTACTGGGGAATGCCAGGCATAGCAACTCGTCCGTGGTAGTGACCAGTGCCATCTGCGCCTTATAGGTGCGGATGTGGTCCACTGGACTCCCCTTGCCGTCGTATGAGCTGAGATGAGGGGGTTTGAACTTCCGCGGAATCGGGAACTGTGTCACCCGGGCTGTGTAGGGTGACTCCGTTTCTGTATTAGTGAGGTCGTGGCCGGACTTGCGGTTCAGCCTCTCAATCTGCTGCTGCAGCTCCTCGACCTGGGCCTTGACATCAGTACGCCCGATCCTTCTCTCTGCACCTGAGTAGTAGGTTGGATCGGACGATGATGCCTCGTCCTCGAAGCGCGTCGATCTTGGGGATAGCACTCGGCTACGAGTCCGGGATAGCCTGTGCCTGAGATCATCCCGGCTTAGGGCGGGCGGATCGTCGACCGGTTCCCTGACCTTTCGTCCGGGTGCTTCTCCCCTTGCAGCTCGCCGCCGCTCGATGAGGATCCGGGCATCCTCTACTCGTCGCGCTCGGCGAGGGACATACCGAGGTCCTTCCTGTGGGCGCTTGGCAGGCTGGCTGCGCTCCCCCTCTGCCCGGCTTTCCCGGTTTAGTTGGGACCCTAGGGCGGACCTGGTCTTTCCGTGCGTCCGGGCAGGCTTCTTGCTGGGAGCGCTCCTTTCGGGCCTCTGACTGGGAGTGCTCTTTTCAGGCCGCTTCTCCGACGAAGGGCTTTTCTCGTAGTCCTCGACCACTTTTTCATTATGGGCTATGAGCGCATCTATTTGCTGTTGTGTCCGGAGCTGGCCTTCCAAGAGCCGCTCCAGCGCTACTGCGACCTGGTCGGAGGTCATGGAGGTCGCCCGCGTCTCGATCTGTAGGTCCTCCTGACCGGTTGAATCGGCGGTCTTCTTGCCCTTCTTCTTTGGCATGTTGATCAGTCAAAGATTTTTGTTAACAAGGAAATCGTGTCGTTTCCCACAGACGGCGCCAAACTGATGATGCCGAAAACTGGTGAGGGCAATTCTAAGAAGAAAATGAAATCACAGAAGGTTTGTGTGTGGTTCGGCCCCGTTAATGAGGTGACCTACGTCCACTGTTGCGTCTATGCGCGTTCACTAGCAGATCACCGGCGGCCTGGTGAGCCAACAAAGTGGGGCGGCACTACCAGTAATACCAGCCGGGTGTATGCGTGTATGTTGGTGATTTCTCTAAGGTGTATTCTGCTTAGAGAGTTGATATTCGGATCCCCTTTGAGAGGGTAGGTGGGCTCTTTTATAAGTGTAAGAGTCCACCTTTACATGGTAAATTTCACTAGATTAGGAAGCCTAATCTAATCACAATAGATTTGCCCAATATTTGGTGAGTTTCCTAAGCAGTTAAGGAAACCACTAATTCTCTTGATAGAGCGACAGCTGTGTAACGAATTGAGGGGAAACGCGATTGATGCCATGATCCTCGGGGCCCCACTACGACCGCCCGAGTATCTCGGGTGGCAACTGCAGCATCCCTCGGGGGCGTGGGCTCCATGCCTCAAATCTGTCTTCCCCGGGTCATTAGCTGAACACGTGGCGGTTAGGTAATTACAAGATATTTCTGGACATATCAGGTATGAAATTTGAATAAAGATGATATTAATTATAAAATAAATGATTAAATTGTAATTGTGTGTACAAAGCTTCTGACTTGTGGGGAAGTGCAAACATCACAATTTTGAAAATTTGGGATTTTTAGCTTTTCTATATAGACGTTCTGTCAAGAAGTCCATTTTCAAACTTCACCAAACGGATTTCACTTCATGGACTTCTTCTTCCAGAAGTTCATTCACAAATGTTTCCAACACCCTCTTAATTTTTTCAATTGACTTTTATACGGATGATATATATTGAAAATGTTAAAATTTGAGAAGACCAATTATTAAATTAATTTCAAAATATTAAAATTACACATATATGATGTATCCCACAAATTTTCAAATATTTGGGGGGTGCAGTGGCATGGCCCCCCTTGGTCTAGCTAAGCTGCTTTCTTATTTGACCAGCTGCTTACCATAGTATTATCCTTTTTAAGAGACAATTTGAGAAAACAAAGAACTAATTGTGTGGTTCATAAATAAACAAGTTTTACAAATTCAAGAATTTGATGATCAATGCCAATTTCTTACATAGGGTCCGTACTCAATCTAATAATCTCTTAAAACTGATCATTTGTCAAACAAATATTACATTAGTTCTCACAAAGAACCAAAAAATAAAAATAAAAAAACAAAATAAAACAAAACAAAACCCGGACTAAACCTGGGCAGTTTTCGACTTTCTCAAATATACATAAGCTAAACACATATGCCTATGCAAGTACATAATAATAGTATTACTCCCAGTTTTAGAAGAGGTTTTTTCTATGTAGCAGCTCTAGCAATCCCAGGAACAGTATTAAGGCTTAGTTTGGCCCCCTTTTGGTGCTTCTCCTTTTTTAAAGCACAATTTTATGTTAATTCATTTGTTAACTACTTTATGAGCTTTGCAAAAATTGAACTTATGGCTTTTTTGAGGAGCTTTTAAAAGCTCTAGAATGGAGCTTTTAAAAGCTCAAGGTGGCTTTTTGGTTTCATGATATCTTTTTAAAGAGTAGTGCGTCACTTGTATAAAATTATCAAACAACTTAGTAGTAAATTTCATAAGCTCCTTTTAAAAAGCCACATGGGGGCCAAACTAAGCCTAAAAGTGTTACTCCTATAATTAAAGTACATATATATATATATGCTTATAATGGACTTCAAAATATTGGATCATTCCCTCCCTCCGTCTCATTTTATGTGTCTATCTTTCTTTTTTTAGATGTCCCAAAACTAACATCCACTTTGATAATATTTTAAGTACTTTCCAAAACTTATCCATATTAATTTTGAAAACACCAAACAAAAAGTGAGAGAACAAAAAAATAAGTAGGGGGTAATTTAAAAAAATTACATTTATTTCAAACAATCATTATATTCCCTTAAAAATTTTGTACCCCAAAGATGGATAAATAAAAAGACAGCAGTTCAGTGTTGTTAATTCAGTGATGTTGGTGCTGTCCTCCTCATAAATGAACAATAAAACTGTTTTTGCAAAAAAACTGCTCTTGCAAAAGCAGCTTTATTGTTCATTTATGAGAAGGACAGCACTAACAGTACTGAGTTAACAGCTCTGAAGTGCTGTCCTATATAAAATAGGATGAGTAATATTTGGAGCACTAACAACTTCGACTAACACTTACTAACACATTCTATCTCTCTCCTAGTGGTACTTCCACTAATACTTACTAACACACTCTATCTCTCTCGTAGTGGTACTTGGTACTGCGGCGCAGTATCACTAAGAGAGAAATATAATGTGTTAATAAGTGTTGGTGGAAGCTGTTGGTACCCCTAGCATTGCCCAAATGGAATATACATTTCAATTTTCCGATGTGCTAACCCTCCTACTCTTAAGCCTAACAGGTAATCCACCTTTCATTTTCAGGAGAAGTGATAGCATGTAAGGCGGGTTCATCATCCTCTCTGCACATCCACCACCATCAACGGCCTCAACCTCAAACTCACAAATCACAGCCGCCGTAACAGACTTTATCTGCACGTAAGCCATCTCCTTCCCCAAACACACCCTGGGCCCACAATGAAACACAGCAAACTTAAACTGATCGGAAGGCTGAAAATTCCCATCACTGTCCAACCATCTCTCTGGCCTAAACTCCCTACAATCTGGACCCCACAAACTCTCCATCCTACCCATTGCATAGGCCGAGTAATCAGCAAACCACCCCCTTCTGACGTGGGTCCCATCTGGCAAAGTATCATCGGCTACCGTTAATCTTGTATTGATCGGCACTGGTGGGAACAACCGCAAAGACTCTGATAGAGCCGCATGTAAGTAATTAAACTTCTTCAGCTCGTCATAGCTGAAACTTGCCCCCACCGCCGCCGTTGATGATGATATTTCATCGTAGATCAAGCGCTCGCATCGAGGATGGCCAGCCAGCAGCCAGAAAAACCAAGTTAATGCTGTTGAGGTCGTGTCCCTACCTGCAAAAGATAATTTGTGTTAAAGTTCAATCCAAACACACCCTTATATACACATATATATATAGATGGAAATGTTGAATACCAAATAATTATGAAGCTAATTACTACAACAGATCCAGGGATGCCAGAGATTCATCCCACCTGTAAGTTATTGCGGGTAAGCAAAGAATTGGTTTTATGGTCATAAGTGAAAAGTTTCACAGATTAAAGTTAAAGTATTTAGTGAGCGTTAATTTTTTAGGCTTAGTTTGGCTCTCATGTGGCTTTTTAAAAAAAGCTTATGAAATTTATTACTAAGTTGTTTGATAATTTTATGCAAGTGACGCACTACTCTTCAAAAACAAATCATGAAACCAAAAAAGTAACATTGAGCTTTTAAAAGCTCCATTCATTCTAGAACTTTTATGGAGCTTTTAAAAGCTCCCCCCAAAAAAACCCTAAGTTCAATTTTTGCAAAGCTCATGAACTAGTTACTAAATGAATTAACATAAAATCGTACTTTAAAAAAAGAAGAAACACCAAAATGGAGGCCAAACTAAGAGAGTTCGTGCAAATGTTTAATAAGTCTCTTCTTTGATCAAATCAATACCACATCGGTTCTCATAAAAAGTGAGATTTTGACATAACATGATCCTATTTTAGACTTTTCCAAATAGGTCCTAGATTTCTTTACTAGCAAGAACCTCAACTAAATTTAGAACAAATATAAGAATACCAAAAACAAAAATAAAACCCAACAATAACTGGATATCCATCTACTTCTCTACTTGTTAGTATATATATATATATATATATAACATCCACATGGGTTAAGTTGGTTAGGAGATAAATATGTTTTAAATTAAATTAAATTTAAATTATATTTATCTCTATCCATGAGAAGTCTAGTTTAAGTGGGACTCCAAGACTTATTTATATGAGATAAGTCTATAGAAAAAAAAAATACAGAAAAATATACAAAATAGAACAGACGTTAGTTTTTCTGTATTGGCTTCTGTACAACTCTCTCTCTCTCTCTTCCCCTCCTCTAGGGTTTCCATCAAGAACCCTAAGTCTTGTGGTGTGGATACAAGATATAGCCTCTAGTAGTCTATTTCGTGCAACGAGAAGTTGTTCGTGATCGGTTGTTCGTGTGTTCGTGCGATTGCTTGTAAATTGGGTCTCGGTTCGTTGATCTAGATTTATTCCGCTGCGTATTCATAGGTATGAATTATGTGTTTATTTAATTACCTTTATAAACTCTAGTTTTTCCAACATTGGTATCAGAGCCATTGAAGGCTCGATCTCGCAGTATTCCGATTAATCTGTCCATAATACAAAAAATTATATGATCCGCTTCAAAAAGTTTTTTGTGGTGGTTGGCAGTGAGATAAAACACAGTTTAAAATTTTTGACATGTAAAAAGCTTCTCTGTGTGCTGGACAGTTTGCAAAATATAAGTGGGTCCGTGTACATGAGTTGCTGCACATGGTGCAAAAGTAGGGCCGACCAATTTTTGTTGATCAAAGCATTGGATACATTAGCTTGTATTTGATGCTTTGTACAGATTGTTTATATGCCTTTGCCACGTTATCTATTTGATTATAAAAAGTTCGTTAGAACCAACCAAAGTTGTTTCATTTGGTTATATTAAAAAAAAAAAAAAAACAAAAGAAAGAAAAAAAAAAGGGGCAATTCTCTTTTTCTATTGTTTCATAATGAATTATTTAAACTGTTGGGTTGGGTGTTCAACAACTTTGAGTCATTCTAAAAAAAAATTGGAATGAAATTACTGCATATGGATTTTTCACGCAAAGGCATACTGAATACATTTTGAACCAGTTTATTAGATGTGTTTACTTTCTCGCCCTTGGGGTTGATACAAGTTTTGTTTTGTATCCTACTACCGCAAAATTATTATGGACAGATTAATAACCCTATCAATTTAATTAATATTGTATTAATTATTATATGTATAAGCAGTGCATACGTGACGCATTGGCTTAACTCCTAGGGTGTTTTGGACTAATACCCATCTTTCTAGTGGGAGAGTAAGGTGGACCCATCCATGCAAAGACCACTTATGTGTTATTGCATTACAGTGTGGATGGGCCCTTATTGAGGAATTGATTTTTGTATGCATTTGGAGATGGGCTCTCATTGATGATAGAGACCGGAGACAAACTTATTATACGGAAAATAAGTCCAGCACTCCCATTTTTGGATTTGTATGTATTTTTTTAAAAGCCTTGTAAGGGGGTGTGTTTTGTACTTATATTCTATATAATGGGTTGTGCCTCCCATATGCTAATAAATATCAATAGGGGTTTTACTGGTAGACCCCGTCCTATTTTGATTGGATGATTGACATCATTATGATTTAAGAGGAATTGTCTAAAAATCAATTAAAAACAATCCTTTATCCCATGTAATTGAGTGATAATTACGAGTTTAGTAGATTTTTGATCTCTATATGTGGGTAAAAGAATTAATTTTAATTGGATTTTGGGATAAAATTTAATGTGTAATGTGCTAATATCCCTCGCGCAAATGAATGTAGTGAAATGGCCTCCAAGAACATTGTTGCTGACCTCGTTAAGGGAGAAAAAATGGATGGAAAAAAATTATGATATTTGGAACAAGAAAATGCGGTATATCGTCAATGAACAAGAAGTGCTTGAAACCTTGACTAATACAATGACCCCCCCTAGGTAGGGAACACTGTACAACACCGCCGAAACATGGAAACCTATGAAAATTGGATCAAAAAGGACCGTTGTGCGTGCTTTACCATGTTAAGCAGCATGCACAACGACTTTATTGGCGAGTTTGAAAACTGCGCCACTGCCCAAGAAATGTGGAACCAGCTGAAAACTGCCTTCGGTGGCACAACGGCAACTAGGTTGCGCGCTTTGACTTTGAAGTTCGACAGCTATAAAAAGGACCCCAAACATTCCATGATAGAACATTTGAGGGTCATGTCGGCTATGATACGCGACCTTAGGGCTGCCGGTAATGTCCTGACTGATGAGCAGCAAGTCTTAGCTGTCCTTAGGTCTCTACCTGATTCATGGGAGCAATTTAAGCTCACTATGACACACAATGAAAATGTGAACATTTAACGATTTGTCACGTCATCTTGAGCTTGAAGCCGAGCGCCAAGATGCTAGGCGGGGTGGCGATGCTTTCATGGCTCAACCTAGTCAGCGCAAGACAACTGGGTCTAAGCGCAAAAGACAAGGTGGTGGGGCAAAACAGGAGCAGGCTGGAGATTATGCGCCAAATGGACGTGCCAAGCGCTGTAGAGGCAAGAGAGGAGGCAAAAAGGATAAGTGCAAGGTGATTTGCTACAACTGTCAGGAGATTGGACACTTCGCTCGTGAGTGCATGAAGCCGAAGAAGGTACAATCTCATCCTATTTCTCGATGTGATTGCTTAGTTTGCTCTCATGTCTTGGTTGCTTACACTAATCCTGATTGGGTTATTGATACAAGAGCAACAAAACATATAACACGAGATCGTGGGGGATTTATCGAGTATCCTCGGATTCCTGTTGGCAGCCAGAGTGTGTTCACAGGGAACAGTTCAGCAGAAGATGTGCTAGGAGTTGGCACTTATCATTTGAACATGCAGTCTGGTCGCACACTGATTCTCTATGACGTTCTTTACGCGCCTAGTGTGCGACGAAACTTGATATAAGTAGTAGCTTTAGTTCAGCTAAGATTTTCTTTTGATTTCAGCATAGACAAAGTTTCAATATTTCTGGATAAGTCCTTATTTGGACATGGTTTTATTTCAGATGGATTTTATGTTTTGGATGTGGATGGTTCAAAATTTTCTTATATGGCTTTTCATGATGATAATGACATCTCTAATTCAGTGAAGTGGCATGCTAGGTTAGGTCATATTGGTAAAGATAAGGTGGCTAGGTTAGCTAGAGAAGGCCACTTAGGCTTACTCACTAAAGTCAACCTACCAATATGTGAGTCTTGCATGGCAAGAAAAGCAATAAGAAAATCATTTGGTAAAGCAATGCGAGCTATTAGCCCTCTAGAACTAGTACACTCTGACATTTGTGGACCCATGAATGTAAGGGCACGCCATGGGGCTACCCAACAAGAATAATCAAATATCTAGAATCCCCAACAAGAATAAGACTAACAATGTCTAACAGTAATAACTAAAAAAAAACCTAGGAAACTCAAAACACAAGATTCCAACAGCCAGAATCTGAGACACATGATAACTATGGTGCACATCATGCAGACTTGGACGAGGATGCAGCGATGGGGGTGGGACTGATGTGGCGATGTGGGTGATGGTGTTGATTGGTGATGATGCAGATTTGGTGATGTTGGTGTTGATTTGGGAGAGAGAAAGGTCACCAAGAGTTTTAATTAAGAAAAATTAAATATATATATATACCAATAATTATGAGTATCATCTAATGTTAATTTAAACTACAAATTGATATTTATGACTGCACAATTAAATGGGGTTGTTTTATATTATATATCTATATCTCATTAAGATCTCCAAAGGTATTTCAGTCAGAGAAAAACTATTCAACCATGGTTAAGGGAACTTATATCAAATATTAATTTAGCTTGTCCTCAATCCATGAACGTTCATGTATGAAGGATTTATTGCTAATTTTCTAATAAAACTAACTATGACCAATGATGACTTAAAGTATCTTACTTTTCTAGCTAACTTTTGCATTTCACGCAGTAGGGTTAACTTTGACATCTACTTTTTTTTGGTTAAATATACTTAGACCCCTGTGGTTTGACAGATTTACACTTATCTCCTTGTGTTTTAAATTTTGGCACTAATATCACTTGTGGTTTTGGACTAAAGTACAATTGTGACTTTTTCATTCAAATTAATAGTTTTAAACTTGGGAGCCCCTTCGACAAAAAAATAAAAATAAAAAATTGGGAATCCTAATTTGAAGGGAAGAATGACTCTTTTGCCCTTAGAAGTCATATTAAAAGGAAAATAAGTCATAAATCATTTTCTTTAAGTCAAGCACAGAACCTATACTAAGAAAATTCTAAAAAATGCCAAAGATTATTTCTCACCTATTTCAAAACCATATGTTTCTCCCTAAACGAATTGAAGTCAACAAATTTTATTTTTAACATTGTTTTGAAGACTTGGGGGTAATTTGGTCATTTTACCTTGCTCCATCAGCAAATTTTAACAATTGCACTTTAGTCCGAACGACAGGGGTATTAGTGTCAAAATTTAAACCATAGGGGGTAAGTACAAATCAGCCAAACCACAGGGGGTGTAAGTGTATTTAACTTTTATTTTTTTTATTATTGGGTAGAGTGGTTTTGCACAAGGACACATTTGCCAGGACACGGGGACAATATTCGAACTCTGATATGAGCGTGACATGGAGTCATGGAGATCTTTTTTTCCAACTAGGATAAGCCGTTGCGATGTACTATTAAAGACAACTTCAAATGAGGAAGTTTATCCAATGTGTGGTTAAAGAGTAACATTATGCTTCCCAAATTTTGTATTTCAAATTATTCCAATCACGTGAGTTCATAGTACCTTCATTAATGATAGCATCATTTCAACATCATCCAATAAAAAAACAAGTGAGTCAACTATCATATATACATATTGGGATAGTGTAACATTTCTCGTGTTAAAATCTAATGAAATTATGAGTATTGTCTCGAAATTTCGGTAATAATTGTTACTTTTAAAGCAATTTAAACTTTTGGATAAATATCACTTACTTCTTTTGAGGTTTAGTTTTAATACACTTCTCCTCACGTTTCAATAATCTCTCTTGCCTCTTTTTTTTTTAAATTTTAGTGTTAGATTCCCTTAAATTTTCTAAATGATTTGTTAAAGGGAGGGGGACATTAATAGTAAAATTAAAAAATAAAGGAGATATATGAGATTCTTGAACGTAAGAGTAAGAGGAGGTATGTGTATTAATGTCAAATTTAGGAGAGACCCTAAATTCAGGCAAAAAAACAAAAATAAATAAATAAATAATAATAATAATAATTCTCTAAAGTGGCACGTATGTGTGTTTGTAGTCGTACCTGCAAGTATGAAGCTAATTACTATGGGTGTGTTTGATAACCCAATTAAGTGGTGAAAATGAAAACTTTCAGCACTTATTTGTTTTCAGTGCGTTTGATAACGTATCACTTAATTGAAAATGCAGCAAAAAAATCACTGAAAACTTTAAGTGAAAAATTTCTACTGAAAATATTCATTGAATATAATCTATTTCAGTAGTTAAAAATATGTTTTCAATACTATAAATTCAATCACTTAAAATTTTCAGTACTTAAAATTCAACACTTAATTTTCAATAATTAATTTTCAGTTTTATCAAACGCACCCTATATCTCTCAAGAACTTCCTCTTCTCATATTGATCACGAAACCCTAGATTTGAGGTCGAATTCATGAACCTGGACAACAGATCTTCATCAATCTCTTCTCTGGTTTGATACTCTTTTTCTTTAGATTCAACTATACTCAAAGCATAGTCGTTGATCACTTTAATTGCTTCTTTGAATTTTCTCTCACTTCCAATGTTTAAAAACCTCTTCAATTTCCAAATCGCAGCCACAGGCGCAACGAACCTCTCTAAACTGACCGAAACAGCACATTCAAACGCGCGAATAAACAACGAATTTACAGTGACATTTTTGCTCAGCGATTGAGGATCAACACCAAACGCGACGTTACAAATGTTATCAAACGCGAATTTCTGAAAAACGTCTTGAAGATCGATCGATTCAAGAGCATCCGATGTTTCAGAGAGGTAGGGAATCAATCGGTCCGAGATCTGCGATCGGACTGTGTTGGAGATGAAGTTTCTGAGCGATTTAGTGTTGAACTCGTGGCTGGCGATTTTGCGTTGTGTGAACCAGAGGTCGCCGTCGACGGCGAAGATTCCATCGCCGAGGAAGTCACCAGCGACGGAATTAAATCGAGAGCCTTTGATGAAGTTGGAGAAGTTGGAGCGAAGGAGATGATCGATATTGGTAGGGTTTGCTGTGCAGATTCCATGGGAGAGGCCGAGGAAGCCGTTGACTTGGATGGTGGTGGTGGTGGTGGAGGAGAGCATGTCCGTGACCCAGTCGTGGAAGCGGTGGCGGTTGCGGAGGAAGCCGATGAGGTTTCCGATGACTGGGTAGGAGTGGGGACATGGAGTTTGAATTTGGGTTTGGGTTTTGGTTTTGGTGGGAGGAGAGAGAGGTTGGAGGAGAATGAAGTAGAGCAGGAGAGAGAGGATAGAGAGAGAAAAGGCGAGGGAAGCTGTGGTGAATTCCAACATTTTGGGTGTTTTTTTTTTGGGGAAATGGAAAGCAGCTGATACTGCCAGAAAGACGGATAGCGAGATATTTTAGAGTAGAAAAATTCTACTATTACGATAATCCGTCCTAGTGACTTTGGGAAAGGCTGCGGAATGGCTGTTTTGGCCGCATGGAAAGGTGTGGTGCGGACACATCCCCATCTTTGGATTGGTTTACTTTAAATCCTAGCCCTATGTTCAAACTCACTTGTTTTGTTTTCAAATCACCCATCCCCACCAATTTGTAACCGGTAACCAGTCACACTTAGGGTGCGTTTGATAAAACTGAAAATTAATTAGCGAAAATTACGTGCTGAATTTTAAGTAGTGAAAATTTTAAGCGATCGAATTTACAGTACTGAAAGCAGTTTTGAAAGTACTGAAATAGATTGCATTCAATGATTATTTTCAGTAGAAATTTTTCACTTAAAATTTTCAGTGATTTTTTTACTGCTTTTTCAATTAAGTAATACGTTATCAAACGCACTGAAGCAAAATAAGTGCTAAAAGCTTTCATTTTCACCACTTAATTGGGTTATCAAACATACCCTTAGCTTTTGAATATTTGAACTAACAGTTATAATATGGGAGACCATTTTTGCTCACCCAAAAAATGGTTCACCAATGCTCACCCAAGCATCCCATTGACCAATGCAGTGGGATCCAGAATTAAACAAAGCATTCCATTGGCCAATGCAGTGGGACCCAATAATTCCATTGGCCAATGCAGTGGGACCCAGCTGGGTCCCACTGTATTCGTCAATGGGATGCTTGAGTGAGCATCGGTGAACCATTTTTTAGGTGAGCAAAAGTATTTTCGTTGTGATATAGTAGTAATAATGCTAGGTGTACGCACTTTTATACACACTTTTTGACACACTGCTTTAAATGTTTGTATCATGTGTTGTGTAAGTGGTGCACAGAAAAGTGTGAAAAATTCAAACAACATAAGGTACATGTATTTAAAGTATAGTGTGTTTCTTTTCTTTTTTGTCTTTTTTTTTTCAAAAGCAAATTTAAGTTATTTTTCACCAAATAAGGTTTCTTCTTCAAAAACTTAAAAATTAAAAAGTTGGAGTGTTAAGTTTTACTCACTTTCTACCCAAACTTTCTGTTAATAAGTATTTTTATATTGTCTATCTATTCCCAAATGCAAGTCGAAAATCACCTTCTTTTTTTTTGGAAATGACCTAAATGTGTATATTTAAAATTTTAATTATTTTAAAATTTCTATGATACATCTCAGGGATTTCGAACTTATCATCCTAAGGCTTTGGCTTTGTTTGGTTCATTAATTTAGTAAGGAAAAAGAAAAGAAAACGTACAAGAAAATATTTTCCTTTATTTGTTAATAATAAAATCAATGAGGAAAATATGAAGGAAAAGAAAATAAGTTGAGACATAAATTATACACTTTGAATTTTGTAATTCGTTTTCCTTGCTTTTTTCTTGCTCTATAAATATATTTTAAATTTTTTTGTATTTTTTTAATGTTGTTTAAGCATGGAGTGTACGAAAAACACAAATAGATTAGTTTTCCTATTTTTTTCTTCACTTTCTCTTCGATAAATCCACAAACCAAACAAAACCTAACAGCCATAACAATTTTGGTACATATAGTGTTATATGTGTCACCACACATTACATTACTCTAACTAGATTTTACTTTACAAAAAATTTATTGCTTTTCCTATGTTCGAAGTTCCCTTGTCAAAATAATTTTAATGCGTCAAAATTTCATGAGTATGGTATCAGTGACAAAACTATTCGATAACTCCTGCTTTGCATGGGATTGATTAAAAAATTATGTACCCTTGTTGTTCCATGATTAAAAAATTTTGTACCCTTATTGTTCCACGATCAAATATATTATGTACCCTTATTGTTCCATAATTAAGAAATATTGTACCTTTCTTGTTCCATGACTAAGAAATTATGTACCCTTATTGTTCCATGATTAAGAAAGATTGTACCCTTCTTGTTCCATGATTAAGAAATCCTGTACCATTATTGTTCCGTGATTAAGAAATATTGTAACCTTATTGTTCCATGGTTAAGAAATATTGTACCCTTCTTGTTCTATGATTAAGAAATTTTGTACCCTTCTTGTTGCTTACTCACCAAAACACTTATTATGGCCTACTTTTGAATAGTTTCTAAACAATATAATCTTTTTAATTAATTAAAGATTAATTTTTACAAAAAGTGTAAAAGTGACACATCTGAGTGAGTTATATGGACAACTCACTGGAAATGTCCGTAGTGATGTCGACAACCTTTCAGTGATGGGACTAAACTTTTTGACTCTGATTTGTCATGTTAAATGTTTTCTGAATTAAGAAATGTTTAATGACAAGTATGCCTGTAATATGGACTATGTTTAATGAAATTCCATTATTAAGAAATTATGTTACCTTATTGTTCCAGGATTAAGAAATTCTGTACCCTTGTTGTTCCATGACTAAGAAATTATGTACCCTTATTGTTCCATGATTAAGAAATATTGTACCCTTATTGTTCCATGATTAAGAAATTATATACCCTTATTGTTCCAGTGATAATAAATTGTGTACCCTTCTTGTTCCATGATTAAAAAATTCTACACTCTTCTTGTTGCTTACTCACCAAAACACTTGTTGTGGCTTACTTCTGAATAGTTCATAAACAATATAATATATATTTTAATTAATTAAAGATTAAAAGTGACATCTGAGTGATGTGACTATACTTTTACCGGAAATGTCCATAGTGATGTCACTAAACTGTCTGATTAATGATGTTGAAAACCTACTGCAGCTTTCATTAAAGTGACAAGGCTCTGATTTTTCAGTGATGTGATTAAACTTTCGAAGTGAGTGATTGATGTCGACAATTCACTGTATCCTATTCATAGTACTGTCCCTCCTACGAAACCCTCATTCATAATGTAGTCATTTCCAAGTTAAAATTCATTGACTGTGCACAATTCCTACTATATAAAAAGCAAGAGGAGTTGCAAGTAACATACTGTGTACTCGAATCTCCTAAGGATGAAAAGAGGTAGAGGTGGAGGGAGAAGGGGAGGAAGGGGAAGAAGAGATAGTAATGCTCCTTCAATTAGTGATGTATGGCATATGTATTGCTCTTACACAGATCCTAAAGATCAAACTTGGTATGGCAAAAGACGTTCTTTTGTCAATACCGCAATGCTTTATAATTTCTCTTTCTCAAATATTGGTCACATAATCATTGGTGACGCTCACGCTCAACTACCAAACAGTGCAGTTCTTATTGGAGATGATATACGATGGACAAAATTGTTTATCATAAAACATTTAACATGACAAATCACTCTCGTTGCACCTACTATGACTGAGGGTTTCATAGGAGGGACAGTACTTCTTAACCATGGAACAATAAGGGTTCAAAATTTCTTAATCATAAAACAAGAAGGGTACAATATTTCTTAACCATGGAACAATAAGGGTACAATATTTCTTAATCATGGAATAAGAAGGGTACAATATTTCTTAATCATAGAACAATAAGAGTACATAATTTATTTGATCGTGGACCAATAAGGGTATAGAATTTCTTAATCATGGAACAACAAGGGTACAGAATTTCTTAATCAACCCCATGCATAACACGAGTTATCGAATAGTTTTGTCACTGATACCATACTCATGAAATTTTGACGCATTAAAATTATTTTGACAAGGGAACTTCTAACATAGGAAAAGCAATAACTTTTTTTAAAGTAAAATCTAGTTAGAGTAATATAATGTGTAGTGACGCATATGACACTATATGTACCAAAATTGTTATAGCTGTTAGGTTTTGTTTGGTTTGTGGATTTATCGAAGAGAAAGTAAAAAAAAAAAAAAAGGAAAACTAATCTATTTGTGTTTTTCGTACACTCCATGCATAAACAACATTTAAAAATAAAAATAAAATAAAATGTATTTATAAACCAAGAAAAATGCAAGGAAAACAAATTACAAAATTCAAAGTGTATAATTTATGTCTCAACTTATTTTCTTTTCGTTCATTTTTCCCTCGTCGTTTTTATTATTAATCAAATAAAGGAAAATATTTTCTTCTACGTTTTCTTTTCTTTTCCCTTACTAAATTAATGAATCAAACGAAGCCTTAGGATGATAAGTTCAAAATCCCTGAGATGTATCATAGAAATTTTAAAATAATTTAAATTTTAAATATACACATTTAGGTCATTTCCCAAAAAAAGAAGTGATTTTCGACTTGCATTTGGAGATAGATAGACAACATAAAAATACTTATTAACAAAAAGTTTGGATAGATAACTTTTTAATTTTTAAGTTTTTGAAGAAGAAACCTTATTTGGTGAAAGATAACTTAAATTTGCTTTTGAAAAAAAAAAAGGGAAAAAAGAAAAGAAACACACTATGCTTTAAATACATGTACCTTATGCTGTTGAAATTTTCACACTTTTTTGTGCACCACTTACACAGCACAGGATACGAATATTTAAAGAAGTGTGTCAAAAAGTGTGTACACCTAGCATTATTACTACTATATTACAACAAAAATACTTTTGCTCAACCAAAAAATGGTTCACCAATGCTCACCCATGAGTCCCACTGCATTGGCCAATGAAATACTTGAATGAGCATTAGTAAAGCATTTTTTGAGTGAGCAAAAATACTCTCATATTACAACTGTTAGTTCAAATATCCAAAAGCTAAGTGTGAATGGTTACCGGTTACAAAGGTGAGGGTGGGTGGTTTGAAAACAAAACAAGTGGGTTTGAACATAGGACTAGATACAATCATCCAATGGTCCTAATAAAGTGACCAATGTGCTGTCAACCATCCAATGGCTAAGTACAATCATCCAATGGTCCCAATTCCCTCCGCACCACACCTTTCCATGCGGCCAAACCACCCTTCCGTATCACAGCTGTTCCCAGTGACTTTTGGTTGTATCATAAGATGTATAGTGTAATTAATTAGGGTATGTTAGATCAACACTCAAATCTCAAATTTATTTATTCACACTTGATGTAGATCAATAGGGAGAGGAGAGATACTGTTGAATTCATTGTGCTCCACACCACTTTACGATCTCTCTCCTCTCCTCATTGGTCCACATCAGAGTATGAAATTTGAGTGTGAGTCTAGCATTATCCTTCTAACTATTACACATTTTGATCATTAAAAAAAAAAAATATATATATATATATATATTACACATTTTGGGACATCAATCATTACACATTTTGGATAAGGTATAATTACATTTTAGTCATTTTTATGTGTCAAAATTAAAAGTCAATCTACTATTTTTTTAAAATTGAAAACATATAAACTTTTTTTGTAAAATTAAAGTCATCAAATTTTACATGATGTTTTTGTGCAACTCTTCGAAACGTTGGGAGCTACTCTTCCAAACGCGGAGAGCAACCTGTTTAAAAGTCGGGTGCAACTCTTCACAATATTGAGAATAAGTCTTCAAACGTTTTGGTGCAGGTTTAAAATGTTGAAAACAAAAAGGTCTGACTAAAATACTAAATAACTATTAAAAAATAGTTTTTTTTAAAAAAAAAAATTTGATGACTTTTTAAAATATTTTTTTAATTGTTAATAATTTTTTTTAAATTTTCAAAAAATAGTGAACTGACTTTTAAAATTTATATCAACAAATGACTGAAATCTAATCATTCCTTTAGAAAATCAATTACTACCATCTTGGCTCCAAATTTGATGTATAATATAAGGAAAATGCTAGACCCATACAGTGAATTATACACTTTTTTCACACATAACTTTAAATGCTTGTACCATGTTCTATATAAGTGGGGCACAAAAAATTGTACAAAATTCAAACAGCACAAGAAACAAACATTTTAAAACTATGCGTGAAAAAATTGTATAATTCACTATGTAGATCTAGCATTTTCCGTAATATAATCCAAACTACTAAGATGTAGTAATAGCACTTCCCATAACTTTTTAAGTGTGTAATGTCCGTCATCCACCATAATGTCTGGCCTTCGCTTCTACCACTGCCACACAACCCCCCATACCCAAGAGATGTACTAATTTCTTCTACTTGCTGTAAATTAACTCATATGTGACTTTTAAGAGTCCTAGAAGAGGTGATCCACTAGCCTTCTATATTGGACTGTTGAACTTCACTATGATGTTTAGCTAATAGGAAAATATCCCAGTTAAAATTATAAATGATATAGATGATTGTCGAGAGAATATGTTAAAACCTATGATGGAATGATTCATCTTCCAAGACAGTCATTAAAAGGCATCTTCTCTCATCTATAAAAGACTCAAGAACTTCCCCTTGAAAGATTATCTATCAATTACAGTAAATTAGTTTTTGGGTATATTGAGAGACAGAGAAGAAGGAGAAGCCATAAGAAAGGTTCAATTAAGGGGTTCCAATTTCAGTCTATTAATCTCAATGGCTAACAATAATATGTGTTTCGTTCATACATGATCTACTAATAGGGTTGCTCAAAATCCACCAACCCACCCGACTCACCCAACCACCTGACTCACCTGTAGCCTTTTTTTTTTTTTTGTAAACAATGTTGGTGGAGTCACGGGTCTTGGGGTGGAAACCCGACAATTTCAGGTGAAGTCACGGGTCTAGGGGGTTGAAAACCTGACTCACCCGACCCGACTCGACTCGAAACACACTTAATTTTTTGAAAACCTGACTCACCCGACCCGACTCGACTCGAAACACACTTAATTTTTTAAAAAAATTTTTATGCATAATACATATATTATAACCATATTACACATATATATAAGCATATTACATATATACATATATATAAGCATATTACACATATGCATTATGTATTATATAGTCTTTAATATATATATATGTGTAATATGCTTAAATCAGTATATGTATTATGTATTATATAGTCTTTAAAAATATATATGTTATATTCTTATATGAATATATATGTCACTAGCGGAGATATAAAAACATTAAAACCATCAAACTAGCACATGGCTATGTTTTTTATTTTTGTTTGGTCAGAGCTTTTTTTAGCCCATGACTATGTAGACAAAGACATTCAAAGCAAAAAAAAAAATGTAGACAAAGTCATGTGTAAAGCAAATGCTTGATTGAGACAAATGAGACAGCCAGATTTCACCTGACTCGACCTGACTCACCCGACCACCCGATGAGTCAGGTAAGTATCACAACCACTGAAGAAGGATTCCTCGAAAAGTTAAGGATTAGCAATCCTTTTTAGAAATCGAATGGATTCATAATCTCAAGATATACTCTTTCACAAATTCCCTCTATCTAACATCATCTTTAGGAAGCTTCTATCTCTCTCTCTCTAATATAGATATACACATGAATTGAATAAATCAAAAAATTATTAAAAAATAATAACAAAAACATCTCCACGTCTTCTCTTTCCTTAAATCTCTCATTTACTCCTTTATCTCTCTTTTTTTTCCCACAAAAAGTTATTCATTTGCATGAGGAAAGAGGAGGAAAGAGAATAAAAAAGAAAACTCAACTAATTTGTTATGCAAAATTTCTGCCCCAACCCTTCCCTCCTTCCACAATATGATATTCATATAGTTGAAAAAAAAAATAAATATTGATCTCTCCAAAATTTAGCTATTTTTCTCTCCCCATAGCTTGCAAATGATTTATCTCTCCAAATTCAAAATCTCCTTTTTCTGTCCCCCTCCATGTTTTCTCCATGAATTATATGTATATATGTTCATAATTGATATGCTTTGTAGATAAAGAGATAAATATTACAACTCATTAATTTCTAAAAACTCTTATCATACTAATACTATTATATTTTGATATGTCCAGAAATATTCCATAGCGGTCCAACCGCCACGTGGTCGTCCGATAGCCCGGGAGTTCGGGATAGGAGCGTAGGGCCCACAGTCCCGGGGCGTCCGGCTGTGCTTATCCGAGATACCCGCAGCTCGGGTGCCAGGCATGGTGGAGCTCCAGGAGATGCGGCATGAATCATGTTTCTTTCCATCCCTGTGCGATCATAACTCTATCAAGGGAATCGATAGTTTCCTAAACCACTTAGGAAACTCTCCAAACATTGTACAAATCTATTGTAATTGGGTTATGCTTCCTAATCTAATAAACTTGCCATGTAAGGGTGGACTCTTGCACCTATAAAAGAGCCCACCTCCCCTCATAGAAGGGATCCGAATACCAATTCTCTAAGTACATCTGCATATATTAGAGAGCTTATCAATACATACACGCATACACCCGGCCGGTATTACTGGTAGTGCCGCTTTATTGTGTTGGCTCACCAGGCCCGCCGGTGATCTTCTAGTGAACGCGCTCAGACGCAACCGTGGACGTAGGTCACCTCATTAACGGGGCCGAACCACATACAAATCCTCTGTGATCTTGTTTTCCTCCTAAATTGCCCTCACCAATTCTTGGCATCATCAGTTTGGCGCCGTCTGTGGGAAAGATACAGTTTTCTCATCAACAAAAAATTTTTGACTGATTAACATGCCTCCCAAGAAGGGTAAAAAGACCGCCACTTCAACCGGAGAGGAGGACCAACAGATCGAGATACGGGCGACCTCCATGACCTCCGACCAGGTCACAGCTGCCCTGGAACGGCTCTTGGAGGGCCAGATCCGGACGCAACAGCAAATAGAGGCGCTCATGGCCCAGCATGAAAAAGTGGTCGAGGACCCCAAGAAAGGCCCTTCGTCGGAAAAGCGGCCTGAAAAGAGCACTTCCAGTAAGAGGCCTGCCCGGAAGCGCGGGAAAACCAGATCCGCTCCAGGGTCCCAACTAAATCGGGAAAGCCAGGCGGAGGGAGAACGTAGCCAGCCCACCAAGCGCCCACAGGAAGGACCTCGGTACGTTCCACGCCGAGCGCGCCGAGCGGAGGACGCCCGGATCCTCATCGAACGGCGACGAGCCGCAAGGGGAGAAGCATCCGGACGAAAAGTCAGGGAACCAGTCGACGATCCGCCCGCCCTAAGCCGGGATGATCTTAGGCACAGGTTATCCCGAACTCGCAGCCGAGTACTATCCCCAAGATCGACGCGCTTCGAGGACGAGGCATCATCGTCTGACCCTACTTGCTACTCAGATGCAGAGAGGAGGACCGGGCGCACTGACGTCAAGGCCCAGGTCGAGGAGCTGCAGTAGCAGATTGAGAGGCTGAACCGCAAATCCGGCCACGACCTCACTAATACAGAAACAGAGTCGCCCTATACGGCCCGAGTGACACAGTTCCCAATCCCGCGGAAGTTCAAGCCCCCTCATCTCAGCTCATACGACGGCAAGGGAAGTCCAGTGGACCACATCCGCACTTATAAGGCGCAGATGGCACTGGTCACCACCACGGACGAGCTGCTATGCCTAGCATTCCCCAGTACTCTAAAGGGGTCAGCCGCACAATGGTTCCATGCTCTGAAGCCGAGGACGGTTGACGACTTCAAGACCCTCGGCAAACTCTTCATCAGTCAGTTTGTCGGGATGTTGGACCGGTCGCAGCCAGACACCCAGCTGCTAGCTGTCAAGCAGCAAAGGGGGGAATCTTTAAGGGAATACGTAGATCGTTTCAACCAGCAGAGGCTCTTGATTCGCAACCTCAATGAGACCGCCGCTATCATGGCTTTCTGCTCGGGAGTTCAGCACACCAAGGTGGCCACGTCTTTTCATCGCGATCGACCGGCAACCCTGGTGGAACTCTCGGAAAGAGTAGGGAAGTACATAGACACCGAAGAGTTCCTGAAGGCAAAGCGCGCCAGCCAGACAGGGGACGAATCCCCAAATGCAAAGCGCAAACGCGAGGGATTTGAGAAAGGTCCGGGAAAGAAGCCAAAGCAAGATCAAAGAGAGGCTAGGGGTCAGCCCCCAACAGCTTTTACACCTCTTTCCCGACCCATACATGAGGTGATGGCCGCCGCAGAGGCGCAGAGGTTGCTTCCGCAGCCTACCAAGCTCAGAGCCCCTCCTGGCAAGAGGAATCGGGAGAAGTTCTGCCGTTATCACAAGGATCACGGCCATGAAACGGAGGATTGCTTCAAATTGAAAATAGCAATCGAAAAGCTGATCGAGCAGGGTCACCTTGCCGAGTTTGTAACAGCGGACAGACGACCCCGACAGGATGCCCGGGCTCCCGGTCAGCCCCCTCCACCGCTCGGCCACATCAACGTGATCTCCGGAGGAACATCTGGTGGAGGTGATTCACAGTCGGCACGGAAGAGGCATGCGCGAGCATCCCGAGCGGATGTATGGAAGGTCCAATCCACCGGCCCCTCACCAACTGACGTTCTGACGTTTTCATCCGATGATGTACAGGGCCTCCACTGCCCCCACGACGACCCGCTGGTAGTGACACTGTCTATAGCAAACTACATGGTCCAAAGGGTACTCGTTGACACGGGCAGCTCGTCGGATATAATGTTCGCAGCGGCATTCGACCAACTCGGAATCGATCGAGATCGGCTCCGGCCAGTCGCTACTCCCCTGGTCGGATTCAACGGCTCTAGCACTCAACCACTCGGCACGATCGAACTCCCAGTACTCATGGGGACCTATCCACAACAGGTTTCCCTGCTCACCAATTTCGTGATAGTGGATGCCCCACGGCCTACAACGTTATCCTTAGGAGGCCGACCCTCAACAGAGCACGAGCAGTTGTCTCCACATACAGCCTAACCGTAAAATTCCCGACTCCTCAGGGACCGGGATGCTTGCGAGGAGACCAGACCACGGTTCGGAGTTGTTATGTTAGCTCGTTGCGACGGGGGGCAATCACCGAGACTCTGAATGTCCAAGAAATGGATCCCCGGGACCCGAGGGACATGATAGGGCCTATGGAAGAGGTGGAGCAAGTTGTGCTGGATCCGGAGCACCCGGATCGGACGATCAACGTAGGCGCGTTGCTGGAGCCCGCCTTGAAAGAAAAATTGGTCCAGTTCTTGAGGCAAAACCAGGATGTCTTTGCTTGGAGTCATGAGGACATGCCCGGGATTGATCCCCGAGTGATGTCCCATCACCTCAATGTTAGCCCAGACTGTCATCCGGTAAAGCAGAAGAGAAGGGGCATGGCGTCCGAGAGGCAAAAAGCTATAAGTGAGGAGGTAGAGAAGCTACTAAAAGCTAGCTCCATCCGGGAGGTCCACTACCCCGACTGGTTAGCCAACGTTGTTCTGGTCAAAAAGAGCAATGGCAAGTGGAGGATGTGTGTGGACTTCACCGACCTCAACAAGGCCTGTCCCAAGGACTGTTATCCGTTACCCAGGATAGACCTCCTTCTTGATTCAACGGCAGGCCACTCACTCCTATCGTTCATGGATGCCTACTCGGGGTACAATCAGATCAGCATGTACCCCGGGGATGAAGAGAAGACAGCGTTCATCACCGACCAAGGCACGTACTGTTACAGGGTTATACCCTTCGGCCTGAAGAACGCCGGGGCTACATACCAGCGCCTGGTCAACTTCATGTTCAAAGACCTTATCGGAAAGTCCATGGAGGTATACGTGGACGACCTCCTGGTCAAGAGCCGAGATGAACCCGATCACCTGGAGCATCTGGCCGGGGCCTTCAGCATTTTGAGAAAATTCAGGATGATGTTGAACCCGGCCAAGTGCACCTTTGGGGTCTCATCCGGGAAGTTCCTCGGTCATCTGGTCAGCAGACGGGGAATAGAGGCAAACCCCGACAAAATCCAGGCCATCATCAACATGCGGTCACCCAAGTCAACAAAGGAAGTTCAAAGCTTAGCCGGACGGGTGGCCGCACTGAATAGATTCGTTTCCAGAGCAACTGACTGTTGCCTACCATTCTTTAAAATCCTCCGTAAAGCTTTTCAATGGTCGGAGGAGTGCGAGGAGGCGTTCCAGGAACTTAAGAAATACCTGGCCTCTCCACCCCTACTCATGACACCTACGGCCGGAGAGGAACTATTCCTTTACCTGGCGGTGTCACCATCGGCAGTCAGCTCAGCGCTTATTCAGGAAGAGCACGGGATACAGTTCCCAGTGTATTACACCAGCCGAGCGCTGCAAGGCGCAGAAAGCCGGTACTCCCGCATCGAGAAACTAGCCTTCGCTCTCATTACCTCGGCCCGAAGGCTCCGCCCTTACTTCCAGGCCCATGCCATCGTAGTACTGACAGACCAACCTCTCCGCAAAATTCTCTCTCGGCCGGATACATCCGGAAGGCTCGTTAAATGGGCTTTGGAATTGGAGGAGTTTGAGGTGACTTACCGGCCGCGGACGTCCATCAAGGGACAAGCCGTCGCAGACTTTCTGCTCGAGTTTACATATCCCGAAGACCAGGGAGAAGAACCCGAGCCTGCGGCCTTACCGCCGGGGTTGCAATCCGGCGACCCTACTTGGGTACTTCATGTCGACGGCTCCTCTAACCAACAAGGTAGTGGTGCCGGGATCATCTTGACCACTCCCGACGGAATCCAGCTAGAATACGCTTTGAGATTTGGGTTTCGTGCCTCCAACAACGAGGCCGAATACGAAGCCCTCTTGGTCGGGTTACAATTAGCCATTTCAATGAGTGCGCAACAAGTTGAGAGCTACAGCGACTCTCAGCTCGTGGTTAATCAGGTAAACCAGGAATATGAAGCGCGGGAAGACAGCATGATAGCCTACTTAGCCCTCGTCCGGACGGTTTCCAAACAACTCCGAGGATTTTCTATCACCCGGATACCTAGAGAAGAAAACACCAGGGCTGACCGGCTTGCTCGCCTCGCATCATCAGCTGAGTCAGACTTGCCCGGGATAAGAATACAATTCTTACCCGAGCCGAGTGTGATCAACTCAGGGGGCATGGAGGTTGACCCGGTTACTCTGGAAACTAGTTGGATGGATCCAATCGTGACATTCTTGATGACAGGAGGGCTCCCAAACGACAAAGAGGAAGCAAGGCGGGTCAAATACCGGGCGGCACGATACCATATCCTCGATGGTGTCCTCTATAAGAGGGGATTCACTATCCCGTACCTCCGTTGCGTGCATCCAACGCAAGTTCAGGCTATCTTGTTTGAAATCCACGAAGGTGTGTGCGGGAACCACGTAGGAGGCCGGACACTTTCCAGAAAGGCCCTACTGTAAGGTTACTACTGGCCAACCATGGCCCGAGACTCGCAGGAGTACGTTCGGAGATGTGACAAGTGCCAACGGTACTCTCCAATGATAAACCAACCGGGAGAACTTCAGACCCCGGTCCATAGCCCCTGGCCATTCGCCCAATGGGGAATCGACATCGTTGGTCCCTTACCAACAGGGAAAGGACAGGTTAAGTTTGCTGTAATAGCCGTTGACTACATCACTAAATGGGCGAAGGCCGAGCCCCTGGCAACAATAACCGAGAGGAAGATGGAACATTTTGTGGAAAGAAATATCCTTAGCAGGTTCGGTATTCCACGAGTCCTGGTTAGCGACAATGGAAGACAGTTTGATACACCCATCTTTAGACAGTTCTGCTCAGACTATGGAATACTGAACCACTACTCTTCTCCCGAGCATCCACAAGCTAATGGTCAGGCCGAGGTGACCAACCGCACGATCTTGCAGTCAATTAAAACAAGGCTGGAGGGAGCCAAGGGCCTGTGGGCCGATGAACTCCCAGCCCTCCTGTGGGCCTACCGTACCACACCCCGGGCAGCCACGGGCGAAACCCTATTTTCATTAACTTACGGTTTTGAGGCGGTAGTACCCACAGAGCTCGGGCTGCCCACGTACCGGGTGGCTACTTTCAATTCCCAAGCCAACGGAGAAGCCCTCAGGACTGAACTAGACTTGGTGGAAGAAAAAAGGGACCAGGCCTATCTCAAGGTGGCAGCTTACAAGCAAAGGGTCTCGCGATACTACAATAGTAAGGTGAAGCATCGTAGTTTCCAGGTTGGGGACCTTGTTCTTAAAGCAGTGAACCAGTCAACCCGAGTTCCAAGCCATGGGAAGTTGGGAGCAAACTGGGAAGGACCGTATATAGTCACTCGGGTCAACCGACCAAGAACCTACTGGCTACAAAGCATGGATGGACACGACCTCAGTCACCCCTGGAACGTACAACATCTCCGCAAGTACTATCAGTAGCGCATAGCTACGGGAGTCTAGTGTCATGAGGAGAATTCTTTTTACGTAGCCTTGATAGGACAATTGTTACAGATTGTTATCTTTTAAATAAAATGGAAAGTTTGCTTTGAAACATTATTCCCTTCGGTACATCGGGCAATACACAAAAGACCTCGGGCCTAACCCCGAGGCACCAAAAGACCTCGGGCCTAACCCCGAGGCACCAAAGACCTCGGGCCTAACCCCGAGGCACCAAAAGGACCCTGCAACCACCCATGTTCCAGGTCGGTTTCCTATGGTCGATCCCCAACACGCCCCCTCCTTAACAGGAGCCCAGGGGGCAAGAGGGTCCTACACCTAAACAGGAAATTAACTAAAGCTCTGCTTAGGTCCAGCCGACGATGGGGCCAAACCCCTAGGTGGCCAGCGATGGCAAGCTTCAAACGCTCCTGCAACCACCCATGTTCCAGGTCGATTCCTTACGGCCAGGTGTTTACGCGCACCCGCACACCCGCCTTAGCAAAATGCTTGGGGGGCAGGGGATAGAGGAAAATACTAAGGCCCGACAGGGAATTTCAACAATTGACTAGGTGTTCTGTGGGTTACGGTCCTAAAGCATTTGCTAAGGCAGATGTTAGGTTGGCCAAAGCCACACGGATACTAGCAAAAATTAGGTGCTCGGTGGGTTACGGTCCTAAAGCATTTGTTAAAGCAGATGTTATGGTGGCCAAAGCCATAAGGGTACTAGCCAAAGTTAAAGCACAGTACAACAAAATTAATGGAAGGGCGACCTCGAGGGCCTTTGCATTAAATTAAATAAAGTGTACAGAGCATGGGGGGCAGTTGTAGTAGCCCCCCCCAAAAAAAAAAAAAAACAAAAAAAAAACTACTACAAACAAATAGCAGGAAGGAGGGACCGGGGAGTCAGTCTTCCACATTGACCACGATATCGGTCTCCCCGGTCTGCTCCCCAGGAGCGGCAAGTCTTTCCTCCGCTAAAACCCCCTCCGGGGCGAGCACAGTGGCCCCGGCGATGACCACGGGATCTCTAGCGGCCGCCGGATCCTCGCCAGCAGCAGGAGCTTCACCGGCAATAGGATCCTCTCCAATGTCCCAGTAGTCAGAGTCAATCCCCTCGTAGGCCGAAAGGACCCATTCGGGGTGGTCTCGGGCTACCCGCCGTTTCAGATCATCATAACCTTGGAAGAAGCCATCGTCAAAAGCTCCTTCCAAGGCCGCTGCGGAAGGTGTCTCGGTAATCGCCTTAGCCTGGGCTTCGGCCGCCGCTACGAGAGCCCGGGCAGCTTCCAGTTCGGCCAAAGCTGCCGCCAGGTCCGCCTGAGCCGCCCCTAAGCTCAAGGCCAGCGACTTCGTCTTGGTTGTCTCCATGGCCAGGGCAGCTCTCGCTACGTGCAACTCTTTCCGCTCCTCCGAAAGGGCGGCTTCGGCGGCACTCACCTTCCCAGCCAGGGAAGAATGGACGGATTCAGATCCCGCGGCTATGCAGCCAACCTACAGCAGGAGAATGCAAATCGGTTAAACAAGTAATGAGTATAGGGAAAGACCACGTTGGAAGAAGAGCAGAACACTCACCAGGTGGGAAATGCTATATAGCCATCCTTCGAGCCCTTGGGGAGATAGCTCGGCACATGCCGACACCTGGCTCGGCGCAAGGCAGGGCTTTAACCTCTCCCGTGCCTCGTCATGCCCGCCCGAAGGCAAACCCGACGGAATACCAGCCCTGGGCACGGGCTCTTCAACAGCTGGCCTAGGGGAAGCTGATGTCCCCACGGGACTCGGACGGGTAGTCGTCCCGTGGCGAATGCGCCTGAGCGGGCGCTCGCCGCCTGAACCCTCAGTGGCCGGTCTTTTTCCTTGGGCGATGGCCACCCGAGTAGCAGTAGTGGCGGCGGCAGCAGCTTGTCTCTCCCGCAGCTGCTCCAAATTGCGCTTAGGGGCCATTTCTGCAGAAAACGGAGATCGTACGATCAGACGTGCGGAGGGCAGAAATAATGCAAGTACATGGATAATGCATAGTACTCCCCGGGGATGATGTGCGTGAAACTGGGGGCAGGAACAGGCAGCTCAGGGGAATAGGTAACGGTAAATTCTCCCGTCCGGGACAACACGTTCCAGATGCTGGTGGGCAGCCCTGCTAGCTTCAGGATCCTGGCCTGGCACACCTCAGGAATCTCTGGGGGTTTAGTTGAGCCTACTGTAAACAAGAAATAAAATAATCAGTAATCCACTGTGTTCCGAATAGGCCAAAGAAGCAGACAATGTCGGAAGGGAGGTCTTACCCCTCAACTCCCTGACCCAGGATGTCCTCAACTGGATCCCCGGAGCCATGTCGCAGAGGCGAAGGGTAGACACCTGGAAAAATTTGCCCTTCCACCCTTTATTATTGCTGGGGCAGTTGTCGATGATTTTCCTGCCCGGACGGGCAGAAAACGAGAAAAATTCCAATTCATTATGCACAGGGAATGGTCGGTGTGCCCAGAGGAACTCCTGTAGGGTAAGCTCATACCCGAACGCTTGGGGCCACAATGATATGCACCCCATCAAGAACCTCCACCCATTGGGGGCCAACTGACCGGGAGCGATGTCGAGAAAGATCAACATGTCCCGAGCCACCGGGTGAAGCGGAAGTCGGAGGCCCGCTGCCATAGCATCCTCAAACAGGGTGACAAACCCCGACTGATATAGATGTGCGCCGCCGGTACTTACGGCTAGGGCGCAACCATCGGGGAGGGAGTACCTCTCCCTGATCCGGAGAAGGTCTCCAGAGCGCAGAACAGAGGAAGTAGACTCACAAGCGAAGACCATGCGGTCGGTCCTCTCGGGCAACTCGTCGCCCGACCCCCTCGAAACGGAGGCGACGGGGGCCTCCTCAGAAGACTCACTACTAGACAAACGAATGGGGATCCTGGCCCCACTTTGGTGGTCGGACTGGGACTCGAGGGGCTGGCCTAGGCTGGCGCCAGGGGACCCTGACCGATACTGCTCACTCTCCGATCTCGACGATGAATTAAAGCCGGAGTGTTCCATCTCTGGCCCTCCAGCAGGAAAGAACTGACGCAAATGACGACTAGCGAAGGGATCGGAAACCCCAAGCCTGATGTACAGGGGGGGCAGAGTTACTAACCTGAATGGTAGCGAGTAGATGCTCCTCAACACCAGGTAGCACTCTCTCAGAACAACGCAAGGAACACCCGTTCAGTTTAGGTGAGTTAGGGTTCCACCGGACTCGAAAAATGCGCCGAATCTAAGGAGGAAGAAATCCCACTCCCGCTCAAACCTCACAAGGTTCGTTCTCTCCAGTTTCGCTTCAAAATGAAAAAGGAATGGGGGAGAGAGGAAAGAAAGATCAGAAAGAAGAAAATCAGGAAGGTACGTAGGAGGTGGGGCGAGTGCTCCTTATATAAAGACCCTGAACGGCCTAGATCAGAGCAGATCCAGCGGTTCAGAAGATTTCCCACCCAAACCGTCGCTTCGGTCACGTGAGGAGTCGCCTCAAAAGGCGCGCGCATTAAATACACGAAAAGACAGTTCCGTTAGTTTGCAAACGGTTCGGTTGCGCCCACGTCTCCATTCGTTAGGATTTAACCTGACCAATGATTGGTTGACACGTGGTAGCAGCGGTCCAGGCCCGAGCCATAGCCCGGGCACATTTGCGAGCTGGTCGGGCATTAATCGCACAGAGTTGTACAGAATTGATTTGCATTTCAAAGGGCTTGATGAAGGAAAAAGTTGGCCTCAAGGACCTTTTTATTTCTATAAAAAGGAGAACTGTACAAAGACGGGAGCAATTATAATAGCCTTCCCGGTAAAAAAAAAGAAGAAGGAAAAATATGTATACAAACAAAAAGTGCCCTTAAGGTCCTTGGCCCTTCAAAGCCTTGACCTCCTCTTCCAGGGCAGCCACCTTCGCCGTCAGCCCCTCTACAGCCAGCTCCAGGGCATGGACATCCACCCCCCGCAGGGCGGAATCCATCTGCAGCTCGGCGCCCATCTTCTCCACCGCCTGCAAACGGCTTTCCATGTTTGCAAGAGAGAGGTCCGACCAAGATCTGGACAGACGAGAACCGGCGGACATCCCTGGCCGGCTCCTTTTCGGTGGGGGATGAGACTCTTCCTCCACCTCTTTTTCCTTGCCTTTCTTGGAGGGGCCCGGTGGGGGACTTGCGTCCTCAGAAGAGGTGGAATCGCTGCTGGTGGACAAAGTGACCGGTCCCTTGGACCCGCCCGTCCTGCCGACCGGGCGCGCCCCGGTCGCCATCGACCGGGTATAGCGGCGCGATCCAGATGCCGCAACGGCAGCAGTTGCAGAAGACGGTCCGGCACCCGTGTTCTCCGCAGGTCTCCCTGCCAGATAAGAGAACGACATGCCGGCATCAATAGCCTGGTCAAGCGCCTCTGTGTCGTCAGCGGTAGGGGCGATCCCACGGAGGGCGGTGAAAGCTTGCTTGCAGAGATCGGGGTCAAACGCCGCCAGAGGACAGAGAACGGCGTCCTCCAACCAGTTGCCGGCAGCCACAACCCAAGGGTACCGCTGCCAGTTCTTGTTCGGAAAGTCCAAGCCTCGGACAAGATCCTTTCCCTCGGTCCTGGGGCGGAAGTAGGGGCCACTGTTGTCGATGCCCAATATATAGCACCTCGCAACGTCAGCAGGCCGGAGGAGCAATCCCAACCGCTTGTTCAGCGCTGATATACCCCACAAAAGGCGAGCAACGTTAGGGCGGCACTTGTGTAGTGGGATGCGTAACCCCTCCAGCAAGTCGCAAAAGGAAACCGGCAGGGGGAAGCGCAATCCAACGACGAGCAGCAAATAGCTGCTAATGAGGACAAAGGGGAAAGCAATCTCCTCTCCCTCAACGTAAGGGCAGACTACAACGTCGTCTGGAATTTGGCAATCCTTTCGGAATGCTTTTAGCCCCTCATCAGACGTCAGGTCAACATGCGAAGCCATTTGATGTGGATAAGAGATTGGAAAAGTAAAGACAGTAGAAGAAAGGGGGTTCGGAGTGTTTGCTCAGGTGACTCAGTTGATGCTATGGGGTGAAGAAGCGAGGTCGAAGGAGTGCTCCTTATATAAGCAGCACGAACGGTTGGGATTCAATCTGATCGGATGGCTCTCATACTCTCCCGCCGAAACTGTCGTTTCGGGCACGTGGGGCGTCGCCTCAGAAAGTGTGAGCATTAAATGTGCGATGTGATGGTTTAGTTGCCAGCTGGACGATTCGGTTACTTCTCAAACTGGACGCTTTAAGCCCGAACTATACCTGTAACCAGTATGCACGTGGCGTCGAGGGTCCCGGGCCTGTGTATATACCGCCCGGTCCTTGTACTGCCGGGTCATTCCGTGCCAGCCTTGGTCCGGTGGGGAACCTGACCCAACCCCGGACGGTATGTGAAGGACGTTCTTAATTTTCCAACCTCATCTGACAGGGCGTCATCTCAGCTTTAAAAATGGGGGGCAGCTGATATGTCCAGAAATATTCCATAGCGGTCCAACCGCCACGTGGTCGTCCGATAGCCCGGGAGTTCGGGATAGGAGCGTAGGGCCCACAGTCCCGGGGCGTCCGGCTGTGCTTATCCGAGATACCCGCAGCTCGGGTGCCAGGCATGGTGGAGCTCCAGGAGATGCGGCATGAATCATGTTTCTTTCCATCCCTGTGCGATCATAACTCTATCAAGGGAATCGATAGTTTCCTAAACCACTTAGGAAACTCTCCAAACATTGTACAAATCTATTGTAATTGGGTTTTGCTTCCTAATCTAATAAACTTGCCATGTAAGGGTGGACTCTTGCACCTATAAAAGAGCCCACCTCCCCTCATAGAAGGGATCCGAATACCAATTCTCTAAGTACATCTGCATATATTAGAGAGCTTATCAATACATACACGCATACACCCGGCCGGTATTACTGGTAGTGCCGCCTTATTGTGTTGGCTCACCAGGCCCGCCGGTGATCTGCTAGTGAACGCGCTCAGACGCAACCGTGGACGTAGGTCACCTCATTAACGGGGCCGAACCACATACAAATCCTCTGTGATCTTGTTTTCCTCCTAAATTGCCCTCACCAATTCTTGGCATCATCATATTTTACCTTCAATTTTATTTTAGTTTTTCTTCACAACAGATGTGCTTTAATATAATGTAAGTATCACATTCATAATCGAAAATTTAGTTTTAATTATATATAAAAAAAAGGGAAAATTGGCTAAAAGGTCATTAAGAAGGGCTTTATTGGGATTAAGGACAACTTAAAATACACATTGGGTATGAGTCCTCCCAATGTCCATAGACAAAAATACCCTCACCTTCAACCTCTAACCCTAAACAAACCCTAGCCACCATTAACACTACTCCACACCACCTCCGACCACCACCCCTGCCACCTCCGGCGACCACCACCCTCATCTCCGGCGACCACCACATGGCCATCTCCGGCGACCACCTCCATTGGACTTTTTGACCACCACAACGCCACTCCTAACCACTAGTGACCACTCCCTACCACTCGATTGACCTCCATCCACCACCCTCGCCATCTCCGGCGACCACCACCCTCTCAATCTCCGACGACCACTCAGTAAGTCAAATTTGACTTAGGATATATCCTAAGTGAAATTTGTCTTAGAAATTTCTCTATTCAAATGGGACGGTAGTGATGGTGGTGGTGGTGGCGGTGGAGACTGGTGGTGGTGGTGGATTAGGGACGGTGGCGGTAGAGACTGGTAGTGGTGGTGGTGGAGGTTGAAGTGTCGGTGGTGGAGGTGGACTGAGATCAGTCATCGTAAGAGAAATTTCTCTTAGGATGACTGAGATCAGTTTGGCCATGATTTTTGTGTGGCCGGCGGTGGTGGTGGCCGGCAGTGGTGGTGGCAATGGAGGGGGAAGAGAGAGAGATGGTGGTGGTGGTGGCTATGGAGGGGGAGGAGAGAGAAAGTTAGAGAGAGAGAAGAGAGTTGGGGTAGTGGCGATGGCTCCGGTGATGGCTCCGGCGACGACGAGGACTGCTCCGGTAGTGGCTCCGGTGGTGGTTGTGTTGGTGGTGGCTATGGAGGGAGGAGGAGAGAAAGTTAGAGAGAGAAAAGAGATGGTGGTGGTGGTGGCTATGGAGGGTGAGGAGAGAGAAAGTTAGAGAGAGAAGAGAGTTGGTGGTAGTGGCGACGGCGACGGCTCCAGCTCCGGCGACGACGGCGGCGACAGCTTCGGTGGTGGCTCCGGTGGTGGTGGTTGTGATGGTGGTGGCTATGAAGGGAGGAGGAGAGAAGGTGGTGGTGGTGGCTATGGTGGGGGAGGAGAGAGAAGATGGTGGCTATGGTGGTGGTGGTTGTGATGGTGGTGGCTATGGAGAGGGAGGAGAGAGAGATGTTGGTGGTGGTGGCTATGGAGGAGAAAGAAAGTTAGAGAGAGAAGAGAGATGGTGGTGGTGGTCTCTTAGGATTCTATGGGCAATTTTGTCATTTAGAATGAAATTTAAAATTTTATAGGACTAAGAGAGATAGTTTAAATTTTAGAAGACTTTAGGAGGGAAAGTTTTTTTAGAGTGTGTCCTTGTATGGGTGTTTGATTATGACTTGTCCTTTAGTCCAACTTAGCCCAACCTTAGGGGCCTTACACCAAGTCTCCCAAAATAGTTTTAATTCTCTAGCAGATAAGTATTAGGATTAACATTCAGCAATTTTAAACTCAAAAAAGGTTCCAACTAAACCAACTTCAATATTTGGTGACTTATGTTCCCTCCAACAAATCACATATATGCTATTTCGATGAAGCAAAAAGGTCAGATTCTATTTGCTTATTTTTCATTCTGTTGTTGGGTGTTCTTATTTACTAATCTTTGACCATTTTTTAAATTGTTTATTATTAGCTTATTTATCGTTTGAACCAATTCATTTTAATATGAAGCCGCATTATAATGAAATTCTAGAATGTAAAATCAAAATTGAATTAACACCATAGGCAACCCCTTAATATTTGGAGGTTGCGAGACTGAAATAAAACAGAAAAAATAGATTTGGATGTTCTTGTAGTTCTCTTAACTTTTTCTTCATTGATTTTCAATTCTGATGCAAGCCTAGGATGTAGGTAATGCACCTTTCTCAAGTGACATGTGTGCGAGTCATCTCAACAAAATAACGCAATTACATATTGAAACTAAATTCGTCTAATTTATTATATTGTCATTCTAAAGATGGTGCATGTAGGTTCTAAGATCAATACAATATATATATATATATATATATATTGATACTTACTTGGATCCGGACAAGATATACACACACCTCACATGCACACACACTCCAGTCCTAACCCAATCTCAAAGTCCCATACTGGCTCACAACAAAACTCAACAAGGGCCACTCATTCCAACTGAAGAATAATTGGGGAGCAAGAAACTAGAATCCCTATGGGGATTTGAACCCTCTTCCACTGGGAAGGGAGAGACTGTGTCAATTGGGCTACAACCCTCTCAGCTGATCAATACAACATATAATTATGTACTAATTGTTAATAATTGGAGAAAGGATTGTAACAATATCAATACAATATATAATTATGAATAATTGCAAGTAATTGCCAATAATTGGAGAATGGATTGTAGCAATTAACGAGACCATATTTGGAAAGCTAATACTGAAGTAATGGAATGGAAAACATGACATTTTCAAGCAATTTATATTAAATTCTTAATAAATGTAAATCCTTAATTTTAAGATTGTTTTTTCAACTACACGAGGCAGATAAAGAATATTTGTGCACAGACTTTCAAAACTCAAGCATTTTCAGATTGTAAATAATGTACCATTTTGTACACTTTACTAGTAAGAAATATGTGTTGCCAACATTTCTAAATTAACTTTTAACATGCAAATAGAAAAACGGAGAAAACATGGCTCAAAACAAATAGATGGAATTATTTTTTTCATGTCAATGCCAATTCGTGATAATTGATTATAGATATCAAGAAATTGATTATAGATATCAAGATATCAAGAAAAATAGAGAAAACATGGCTCAAAACAAATAGATGGAATCATTTTTTTAATGTCAATGTCAATTAGTGATAATTGATTATAGATATCAAGAAATTTGCAATATTAGTATTTTGTTGATGTTAAAGAAACAATTTTATTTTCTTTAGCGTACATAATATACATACACATGTGAAACAAATTCTTAGGTATATGATTAATTGATGTTGCTGGAAAGCAATTGGTTATAGCTGCTTCATCTGTGACTGTGAGCGATGTATGATGTGGTTCAATGATTATAAATAACGATTCATTTTAAAGATTATGAATGTATTTGAGTAAATATGTGCTATTTAGTCCGTTCTTTTTGTAAATATATGATGAATGTAATGTGTGAATATGATGAATACCAATATGGTTTTACATTTTTCATATTAAATATATGTACTTTGTCTATTTTATTGTTCAAGCAATTTTTAACTTTTCAAACATTACTAAACTTTAAGTCATTGTAATAATTTTCTAAATATTATAAAGTGGAATCAGACACCTGGTATGTGGCAGCTCTGTGATTTTTTTCACTTTTTATTTTATTTTATTTTATATTATTTTATATATATATATATATATATTTTTTTTTTTTTTCTGTTTTCCATATCTCTAGAATTAATAAGATATACATGTATAATCTCTCTCTCTCTCTCTCTCTCTCTCTCTCTCTCTCTCTCTCTCTTTAAACCATATCAAATCTCATCAATATCTAATATGTATATGTATATATTCATATATCTCCAAATATACACACATACATGATACAATCTAAACTAATAAATTAAAATAACATAAGCACATATTATATAAAATAACAAAATCATTAATAAATTTACGCACATAAAATTTGCTTAGCAAAAAATACTACACAAATTCACATTTTTTTTCTACACACACACACACACAAACACACATATTCTATTAAATCCAAGCATATCATTTAATACTTTTAAAATCATATCTAATCTAATCTATATCTTTTACAAGTGTAAGAGTTCTAACCAAATAAGAAGTTATCCATATTTTACTTTAACCATATTTTAATTCTTCAATTTTCAGTACTTAAAATTCAACACTAAGGCCCCGTTTGGTTTGCATGGAAAAAATGTATGTAAGTAAATAGATTCTAAGTAATCAGAATCCATGGAAAGGAATCCATTTTACATTCCATTATGTTGTTTGGGTAAATAATGAATCTGATAATGGAAATAGGATAGATTCCAATTCAAATGTTTGATTTATTATAATTTAGTTGGCAATTGAAACAATATTTAAATAAGTAAACTAAATTCTCCCTATGTATTTACCACACATATATAAACGTATATATATACATACATTAATCAATAATATCACAAAATTGAAATATAATAAAATCAAAATTTTAAAATATAACTTAATCAAAATTTTAAAAATAATTAGATAAGGTCAAAAGATAAAGATCAAGTTGGTTGAAGATCCTCTAATGTTTAGCTTAGTTTCTCAATTCCTAAGAAAAGGAATCTCATTACCACCTCTAGATAAAGAATAAGTTTCCTTATTTTTCTAAGAAACTACTTCCATTTGGAATTAATTCCAATATGGATTCCAAACCATTTAAATATACCAAACTTACGAAAGTGATTCTAGGGAATGAGTTTCCTCCGTTGCATTCCTTTCCGTGCAAACCAAACGGGGCCTAAGGGTCTGTTTGAAAAAACTAAAAATTAAGTGATGAATTTTAGGTACTGAATATTTTAAGCGAGTTCAGTATTGAAATAGATGGCATTAAGTGGATATTTTCGTAGAATTTTTTCACTTAAAGTTTTTAGTGGATTTTTGGTTGCTTTTTAAATTAAGTGATACATTATCAAATGCTCTGAAAAAAATTAGTGCCAAAAATTTTCATTTCACTACTTAATTGGGTTATCAAACACACCCTTAATTTTCAGTAATTAATTATCAGTTTTCTCAAACAGGCCCTTAGATTTCAATGATTTTGTAGAGTTGTATCTATCAAATGTTTGAATTATACAAATCTAGTAGGAAATAAAACCAACCCTGTTTGCAAGGTCACTCTGCTTCATTCGCTCATCACATCATTCACAAAATTCAAATTACATGTTTACAAAAATCTATAATCTTGATTGCAATTTGTAGCATCAAAGTCATATGTACCTCAAGTCCACTGTCAGTCTCTTTTCATTGGTCCACCTCAGCGTGTGGATGATTTTTGGGTGTGTAAGGCCCCCAAACATTACTCATACAATTAACTCAAACATTTCCAATTCTTAGCCTAATTCATTCGCTCATGCAATCAAATATGTTTTCGATAAAAGGATACACAAATGAACCATGATAGAGGGAAGAAAAAGAAAGAAAAAAAGAAAAGAATTACCATCTTCTATAAGTCTAACCTCTTAATCAACAAAAAACATAGACTTCAATCATAAAGTTAGCAACCCTTGCCAACATAATAATTAAGGGTGATCATATGCTTAGCATTAACAAATGCATACATGCTTTCAACCATAAAACAAACACTAATGAAATTGGTGGTTGTATGAATAAATTGAAAACTCTTTTAAAACCCAAGTCAGGATCAAATTCCAAGTTTAAGTCTCAATCATAGGATCCAATGCCAAGCCTTAATCATATA
The DNA here is from genome assembly GCA_033977485.1 of Hydrangea macrophylla. Taxonomy (NCBI): domain Eukaryota; kingdom Viridiplantae; phylum Streptophyta; class Magnoliopsida; order Cornales; family Hydrangeaceae; genus Hydrangea; species Hydrangea macrophylla. The sequence goes on from CM066992.1 coordinate 35,959,643, forward strand.
AAATTGCAGCCCAAGTTATGTTCAAGAGGGAAATGTTCATAGAAATTACCTAAAATCCAAGTAGAGAAATCCATTTGCAATGTGAGGGGCTGATTCGAGGAAATTAAAATGAAAAGAGTTAATTAGAAGAAGATTGCAAAAGAACCACTTGAATCCATGAGACAATGAAGGAGGGGGAAAAAACCAAAGTATCTACATTTAAGAATTTATTAACAATTGTTGAATCTAATACTTGAACTATTGAGAGGGAAAAAACAATCTTACACAACAAAAAGATGTACATCATACACAACAAAATTGGAATACAACTCAAGTAAGATCTATCAACAAAAAGCATAACATATTTGTGAAAGAAAGAGAGTAAATAAAAATAAAGTAACAGTTGTAGACACCCAATTTTGACCACACTGATAGGATTTAGGGTGGACAACGTCTTGGAGGATTCAATGATGAAAAGTACCCCGTGGAAGGTACTGGATTCCACACAATCGAAAGATCAAACTTTGGAAAGTGACTTCAAGATCAAAAAAGCCCTTTTCCATGCACAAATCCCGGTTTGTCAAAATTGTTTCTCAGAATTCATATTTACTCAGGGTTATATGAACATTAAGTGTTTTAAACGCAGTATTCTAGATATCCGGAGATTCAATTTTAAAGAAAAAATCGAAATCGACTTGCATTGGAAAGCAATTTTGAAAAAGGCGTCGTTTGATTTCAAAAAGACGACGAAAGTTCCCGAGGACTTCCGGGCTTCAATTATCATTTTAAAACCTCCTGGAATATTTTTATACTGAAATTCAACCCAATAGCTTTCCAACGGTACGTAAACGGACGATTTCGGACACCAAAAGCATTTTTACAAAAATCTGGAAAAGCAGTGCACTTAAAACTTAAAACAGGGCTTGCGGGCAACCAGGGGAACCCAAATAGCAAGTGGCGGTTTTGGGTTGGGAGGTGGCGGGTCCCATTGCAAGGAAATTGCCTGGAAATTGCATTTAGGCACCGAAATGACCATTTTAACCCTTTTCTGCTCTCTGAAAATCCTGTTTTAACCCTGTAACTTAAGAGCTAAGTCTTCAAAACTCTATATATAAATCTCATACATCTCATATGAGATCATCTAGTAGTATCTTGGAGTACCTTGAATCATCTTGGGAATATCTTGAAGAAGCTTTAAGTACATACAAGTGAATATACTTGCAAGAGATAAGAGTATACTTAGAATTCAAGAGAGATTTCTAGAGAGAGAAAGTGAATCATGAATTAGAATTTCCTAAACTAATCTCAAGATAATTAGATTAGATGATTTTAACATCAATTGCCTCCCTCAACTTCCATGGATGAGTGCTTGAAGAACACTTGAAGAAGGAGATCTTCAATATAACTTTGATTGCCAAATTGAGATTCCTCCAAGAGGTGAACACTATAATTCATCTCTAATTCCTATTTTATATATATAGATCTATAAGATTTGGATCTAGCTTAGTTTCATTTTATTTGTTAGAACACTCATCTTCTTCATCTCTTGTTCTTCACACACTCACATAGCTAGATCCAAATCTCTTTGATTTTGTTAATAATCCATAATCAGAGATTGATTTTCAATTTTGATTTCCTTTTTCTATTCTAGTTTTAGATTCATGCATACATGATTATATATATATATATATATGTATCTATTTTGAATTCTATGATGGTTTAGAAGTATGATCCATGAGAGGGATGATTCCTATGTTCATACCCATCTCTTGATTATTTCTATTATCTAGAATTCCTATTGATTTTCATCTCTAATAGGATATATGTAAGTCCCTTTGATCCATAATCTAACGTTCTTCATAGAACTTGAGGGCTAAATTGATTGGAAATCATGATAGTCAAGTAGATCTATGAATTTGATCTCTCTAATAAGCTTCAATCAACACTAAGATATTTTCCTCACACTTTAGAATGAACTAGTTTAAATTCAGCAAAACAGATTGATTTTGTCCATAAGATTTGGTCCATCAAAACCCATAGTTTGATGGATTTCAAATTTTTTGGGTAAACTTTGATGAATTAGCTTTCATCAAGGCCGTTTTGAGAACTTCTAGGATCCATATGCTATTTTTAGAAATTGTTGAGAAATCGGTTGACAGATTTAAACATAGTCTCTTTGTGCTTGAATTTCAGAAAATCTATAATAGCTATCAATGTTCCGCTTTTTGGGGATGATTCCTAACTCATGTATCTATATGCCGATGTAAAATCATGAGCATACGATCGAGTTAAGATCGTTTTCTAAGCATTTGAAGTTGATACAACTATTATGGAATTTTCTAAGTTTAAGAACAGTTATGATTATGTATACAAAATGGTCATACCTTGATCACTCAACAAAAATTGATGAATAAAACTTGGTTTAGAAATCATCTAGGATAATTGGATGAGAGATCAAAAGCTTAGAATAACTTGATTAACATGATTCATGAACTTCTATTATACTTCTATTGTGTTTTGCATTCATTTGTCAAATGATACCAAACTTCCAGAATATAGAGTCTGTTTAAAACAACTTTTTAGAAACCTTAAGGTCATGACATGTCCATGGGATCATTTTTGTCATAAACTACAATGCAATAGCTTTCTTTTGACACCAAATAGAGCTTCACATGATATTTGTAGAATTAATTATGATTTTTACAAGAACAGTGGACAGTCCTGATCCACTGTTCCCAAAACTCTTATTTCTCAAACTTCAAAAATGGCAAAGACGTTCTACTTTTTGGAGAAGTTCCCTAAGACATGTATCTAACTTTCTGTAAAAGATTTTTAACCCAGCTCATGTTTAAGACCACTTTTGGTAGGATTCATTAGAGGTTGCTGAATCTAGAAATTTGATTGATGACATGTCTTCTTTGTTTTTCATGCATATCATTTGTTTGCTTGTGTCTTTGCAATGCTTGGGGATTCTTTTGTGTCTTAGTACAGAGAATTGAATGCCGTGGATCCGGATTTCAATTTGTGAACTTGCCTCGTCTACATGTGTCTTAGTGCCCATGTATCATGTACCTTCTCTATCCTTTCTCTTAGAAATTTTCTAGGTTTACAACTTTATTTCAACGGCACAAATTCCTTTAGGATAGTCTCCGTTTATATGATTATTTGTCAGAGACATCTTATCTAGAATTGTTGCATTATTGCGTTACACGTTTCCATTTCTTTTTTGCTTTTGTGACTCCGCTTGAGTCAACCCAATATAAGTCTTCTTGTTCCTTTTTGCATATCATGACATATTTCCTTTATTTGCATCGGTCCCGGGTGGGACTAGCCACTGTGAGTATACTTCTCTTTCGTATTGCATGTGCATCTGATTGCTACTTGATTTAATCTCTTGACATGATTTTTCTTAGATGTTCCTTTTTGACATGTATATATTAGCTAGTATGTTTGAAGAAACAACATCAATTATGAATTAAGAACAATGATATTTGAATCAAGGCCTACCATTCGGTAGGGCCAGGAGGGGTGCTTTAGTCTTGCTTAGGCTCCTTCCCCTCTCGTACCAAGACCCCCGAACCTAGTTTCTGGTAATGAAGGGCGAGTAACCTTATTCAATTTTGGGCGAGTCAAACTTGGGTTTCCTAATTCCTGATAAAAATTAGGTGGCGACTCTTTGTCTCTAGGATCGCGTGAGGAAGTCCTAGTCTTCCCTGAAGTGTGTTCCTTGGGATCTGTCCCGGGACACACTATCGAGGGAAGATGCTAGGACCACCCCTCGAGACACGGGTCCACAACAGTATAACATTAAAAAAAACTCACATATTGGTTGTGGTCCCAAGGCCTGACCATTGGTTTTAAGCTAGGAAGCACCGACACTCCAAATTTGGGAAGCAAAGCATTACTTTAGGACTTTTGAATATAGGAAAATTTGTTACAGCAGTACAGGAAAACAGTAATTTGGGATTCAAATACACAGCTAAGTAATTTCACTAAAACAAGTAGAGAAGCTGGGATCTCATATGAATCCAAGTAAACAGCTAATTCACTGCAAAGCTAAGTGAAAATTGAATACATACCCAACCCCTAAATCAGAAATGGAAAAACATATAGTTGAACTGGAAAATGGAAATAGATGTTAGGCATTCCAAATGTTTTAGAATATTTTGAAAGTTCGTATATGTGAACAACAACAGGAATATGCTTCATATTTCATTCTAAGAAATTGAAAAAAAAAATGAAAAACTAGTATCAAAATCTTTTTTAGTAAAAAAAAAATACACACACATACACACACACATTCACAAACTTTTATTTCCAGATGTAAGCCAAAGGAAAGAGAAAAAAGAGAGAGAGAGAGAGAGAGAGAGAGAGAGAGAGAGAGAGAGAGAGAGAGAGAGAGAGAGAGGCCACAACACAAACATAGAAGAGAATACCTGTTTCGAAGATGGTGACAACTCTTGATAGATGCAAACCAACAATTAAGTGTTAAAAAAAACCAAAGTCAATGGAAAAGGATGGGGAAAAGTTGGAAAAAAAAAATCAGAAGTGGAACCTGGAAGGTTTGAGTTAAAAATTAAAAAGCTGCAATTTCCAAGAGGCTTGAGTTATAAAAAAAGTCAATAAGCTTAATTGTTTGAACAAAATATTGTTGAAGCAACTTACAGAGAGATATATTAAAATACAAATTCTCAGAAAAATTAAAATTCAAATTGTTGAAGCAACTTACCGAAGAATGCTCAGATTTGGTTGTGGTAGTCTTACTGCAATATGCAAATTCAAAATTCACAAATTGCATGCCAAAATTACATGGATTCAAAGAAGAGGAGAAAAAATTACAGAGAGAAAAGAAAATGTAGATCTGATAATTTGTTTGTAGGGGAAATCAAAACCCCCAAATCATTGAAAATGAAATCCAAAAATGAGAACCCTAACATTGAAAATAGATAAGACAGATTTAAAAATGTCAAGCAATACATAGGGATTACCTGAGACGCTGTAGACACCCTATTTTGGTTCGTCCGTTAGACAGAAGGAACCCCGCCTCATAAATGATCGATGACTGGAATCAAGATTTGTCGGTTATAAATCAGAACTCCGTGAAGCACTATGGTCTCCGAGATACGTTAGAACAACAACCTTTAGGAAAACCTAGGTACGTTAGAAACTCAAATCAGAGACAAAAACCCAATTTAGGGGAGCTTTTTCACATGAAATGACGAAAAATCACATTTTACCGAACAAAATCCGGACCTCAGGGTGGGATCCTGAAAACTCCCTTTACAAAATAGTCATAAAATAGGCTAAATAGTGACCCAAGCCCTTACATTGGCCAAAAATCCGCTTAGGAAAATTTTCACCCTTTTTTGCACCTCACAGGTTTGCTTCTTCTTGGAATCAGCCTCACTCTTTTGACCATAACTCAAAATCCACAAATGTTTTTTGAATGAGACCAAAAACATCTTAAACTAGACTCCCATACCTTTCCAATGGTATATTATAAGCCCAAAACGGATAACCGAGGTGAGAGACCGAAGTCTGGGAAGTCTGGAGTGAAAACAGAACTTTCGGGCTGAGAGCCATGGTGGCTCTTAGGCTGAGTGCCTTGTGTCACTCTTGGACTTCTGTGTGGCAGTCTTGAGTGCCACTATGGCTCTCAGATACCTTAGATGTATTCTGGACCCTTGATTTGACCCCAATCCGCGTAAAAAAGCCCAAAAATGTGAAAATTTGTGTTTTTTTTGTCCCACATCGCTTAACTACAAGAGCTTACTCCCAAATCTTCAACTATGAAAGGGGGATCTCCCCTCCCCATCCAAAATACCTGAAAAACCTTAGGAAAAATATAAGTTTTTAGAGTCTAGGATTGAGTCTTGGAGTCCACGATGCAATTGAAGCTCTGCCGGAGGAGTATTCTGAGGGGAGTTCTTGGGGATCTTCTTCCTTTTTGTTTTCCCATGTTATCTTTATTTTCTTAGATCTAGGTTGAAGTTCTTATTTGTTCTTCGCGTTCTTCATTTTTATTGCTTTTGATCTTTAAAGTTCCAGGATAGTTGTATTTCCTTGTTTGTAGTATCCATTAAAGTAGAGTTATCCCAGGCAGAGCTACCCCCAAATGTTGTGGTAGCTGAAGCTGTGGGGTTGGTATTCAATCCATGCATATCCAACCCCGGAGATAACAAAGCGTTAATTGGATCTACGAGTCTAAACCTAGGGCATTCATGTAGGAATCATGTAGTAATCTATATTAGTTGGGATAGTAGGCTATCCATGTTATCCCTGTTTTATCCATGCATAGTAGTTACTATCCATGTATCCATGCACATGTATACAGTTGGGCACTATCCTCACATAGAATAGTAGGTTATCCATATTAAGGATAACATCTTAATTAAGCTTACACATGCACACTATTGCACATAGTAGTCATGTTTGGACATACATACATGTTATCCATGCCTAGAATAGTAGGGTATTCTTGGATTATCCTGTGTATTATGGTGTTATTGTCCTAACCATGGTTAATTAGGATACTGGGAATGCTATGCTAATCCCTGGTAAGTTTTCTAGCATCCCTCCTATTTACCGCTTTCTTAGGATCACCTAGAAGCATGCATAGGTGGATAAAACACAGATTTTAATTCCTTAAATGATTACTTATGCACAGAATTTATGTTTTTCTAGGGGTTTGTGTGTGATTTTCATGTTTAATTCATTTTTATTTCCTTTCGCATGCATAGGGGAGTGTAGTAATACGTTTAGTCCCCGAATTACTGCTTTAGCATATGCATTGTGTGGTACTTGTATTGTTTCTTGCATGATTTTCTTTTATTAGTTGTTTATAATTTGGGTTTAAGATTGCATTAGAGTAATTGAAATGGTCCACATAATGTCTAGTCAAATACCTTGAAAGCTGAGTAAAGGCTGATCTCATGATTGGGTAAGAGGGGGTGTTTTAGCACGATCTAGCTCCTTCCTCTCTCATACCTTAACCGAACCAAATTCTTTGGTGATGAAGGGACCATGCTCTTTATCCATTGCACATTATAGATTTAGTTTTCTTGGTTTCCTTTATCAAACCAAGTGGTGACTCTATTAGTGAGGATCTCTCTGGATTTAGCCTTGTGGGATATACATGGATTACTCACTCGTATAGCCTCGGATATGCATCATGGGCATCGATAGTTGCCACGGGTTGGATAAAAAGCCCCATGAAATCCAAATACGAGTAATCCAAATTGGTTATATCAGATAAAGGCTAATGAAGGGTGGTGAACCTCACTCGTGGCTGTTGGCATGAGATTTAAAATGGGATCAATCAAGCAGGCTTAATTCATTTAGGCCTTATGCTTGGTTCGGGTACCCACGATTGGCGACTCTGCTGGGGACTGAACTAAGAGGGTTAGACTCCAAAACTTTCAAGGTTCTTTGACTTTATATTATGAGTATCGAATGTGCATTAGTTTTAGGAAGCTTGGGAGGTCCAAAGCCAAGGGATTGCAGCCTGTCAGACCCCTTCCGCAGAGGACTTCCCTGCCTTAGCACGTACCTAATGGTATAAAAAGTAGTCCATGTATCATACCAAACCCTGTAATGGGGGGTATATAGGACTCTCGCTGGGGGACCCTTTTTGACTCTATCAACCCTGATGGATACAGTAGCCATAGAGCCAATCCTTTAGGGCTTGACCTGTTAGGACAATGTGCTCACACACTCTTTATCTGCCCTTTGGGATTATGTGACATGATAAGGAAGCCTATACGACACGTGATACATAGCCATGTCTAATGCCCAAGGCATTTTATCCATGTGATATGCTCGCCACATGACATGAGGATAGTTTGCTTATGTGTTATACTAGGAATATATGCTACGAGTCCGTAGGATTACAAATCATAAGCTTGTTTGCGTCCTATTCGTTAGAGTAGCCCTAATCAGATCTAGGCAATCATAAACCCTGTCAGATATAAAATTCTAGACATAGAATGGCTAGTGTAACATTGATTATGGTGGCCAACGGGAAGAGAAGGAATACTCGATGATGCGATTAGGACTTATATGGCTACCTGTTCATAAAGTGGTTACCGGATCTGTTCTCTTCATATGAGCACACATGAGCACACATGAGCATACATAGCATTGAGAGAACCTAAAATGAAATTGAAAAGTAACGGTTTCTTAAATTGGGCACGTGTAGGTATGTAGACTGTCTAGAGATAGCTTCAAGGAAAACCGTGAGCACACCTTCTTGGGTCCGTCCCCCTGGTTTAAGAAGATTAGTCCGAGCTACTATTGGGATACCTATGGCTGAGGAACAAGAGAGAATGGAATAGTTAGAGAATACCTCGGCCTGTCAAGGGCAACAATTGCAGTTTCTGATACATAGTTTGGGGTAGACCACCATGAACCCGCAGGGTTTACCTACTGCTGATCCACTCATACCACTTCTACTTCCTCTGCCTATTGCACCTAAGGAACCTGTTGATCCAAATCCTATCAAGGAGGAGGATTGGTTCGATGATGGAGTACGTGGAGATCCTAGAAAGATAATAAGAGACAAGTTGGATCGTCTGGAAAGCGTAGTGAGAAAGTCCCGTGGTGTTGATGATTACTTGTTAGAACTCGAGGGGTTCTTTGAGCCTGCAAAGGTCAAATACCTGGAGAAGTTTAAGATGCCTGACCTAGAAAAGTTTGATGGGACCGGGAACCTCGAAAGTCACTTGAAGATGTATGTCACTGCCTGAAGACCTATGAGATTGGGAAACGAACACTTGGCCCAGTTATTCTCTTGTTACCTGTCTGGAGGAGCCTTACAATGGTTCCTTGCCCTTGAGTCCTCCAAGACCCGGGTATGGGAGGATATTGTGAATGAGTTTATAAAGCAGTATGCCTACAACACGGAGCTTGATGTCACTATCTGACACCTCGAAACCACTAGGCAAGACAACTGGGAGTCTTTTGCCACATTTCTGACCTGTTGGAGGAAGAAGGCAACTAAAATGGCAAACAGGCCAACCGAAAAAGAACAACTCCACATGATTATAAAGAACCTACAGCCCACCTACAATGAGTACATGTGTTTCATGCCTATTACCACTTTCGAGAAATTGTTTGATGTGGGGACTAAGATAGAGGATGCCTTGAGGGATGGAAATATTATGAAAGAAGAGAATAATCTGAGAAAGCGAAACACTAGAGGGAACTACGCAAACAACCATACCGCACCTGATGTCAATGTCTTGCATGACAACCCTGACCAAAGTACCAACCGATCCTACCCAAGAAATAACCGCTGCTCAGAACCCAAAAAACTTACGAGCCTCAGCCTGCCACTATCTTCCATATTAACCCACCTCACCTATAAGGACCACCTTAAACCCTTAGACCCAAGACCTTTGCCTAACCTGATCCTACCTAATCAGGATCCCTCCAAATATTGTGCCTTCCACCAAGTACATGGCCATGATACAAACCATTCCATGCGACTTCGCCATGAGATCCAGGACCTCCTCAACAATGGGGTCATCACACCCCCACCTCCCACAAATATTACCCGTAACCCATTGCCAAATTACCATGTCGTTCCCCCACTGCAAAACATAAACCTCCTTAGTCTTACCCCATTCTCCTATAACCCGACCGTATACATCACTGCCATAACAGAACCTAACATGTGGTTGTCCTTTCGGAGGAGTTTGGGATTTGCCTATTGAATGATGATGAGGAATTTTGGGTGGATGAAGACCCAGAGATGGAAGACCTATTCTACTTAGAGGAGTTACACCTTGGCTTAGGAGAAGTGAAATGGTGGGATGGGCAGCCTTCTGATGATTCCATATGGGATGGTTGATAAACAATGAATATTGCATATTCATGTGCCAATATAATAGATATAGTGCTTATTTAATCCCCAAATTCCTAGTTTTACATGCATTTTGGAATTAATATAATTTAATGATGATGTCACTCAAATGTGTGTAATTATGTGTTTTTACATGTTTTATTGCTTAAGTAAAAATGAAGTTAAAATAATGCAATAAAGGGAAGGAAAAAGAGCAGTGAGCACATAGAATAATATCCCATGCCTTGTGCTTATAAGCCTAACTACAAATCTCCGTAAATGAAACAAAACAAGACAAAGATGAAAGGGACATGAAGAAAATTAGGGTAGGACATTTAATGCTTGACAAAGATAGATATGTTTACATATATGCATTTTTGTCTCTCTCTCTCTCTCTCTCTCTCTCTCTCTCTCTCCCTCTCTCTCTCTCTCTACAGTTAATTCAAAGGAGTGTAAAAAAAGCTTTGGAAAAAAGTGGGCGAAGGATTGACGAAATTGGGCAAGATTAACTTTCAGCCCTGTGCAGTGACGAATAGAATAACGAAACTGCATCTCATTTCGTCTATAAAAGGAAAGGAAGGAGCCGCAAAACAACACAACAACCTACACTCACAACACACTACCAAATAGTAAGAATAGTTTAGGGAGGTTACCATGTGAGCACTTCATAATGTCCTTAGGAATAAGATGCTTAAGTTTTTCTTTGCTTTTTCTAGTTCTAGAAGTTGTAAAAATTTGCTTTTATGTAATTGATGATTTCATATTAAAAAATATGTAACAAAACTTTATGTACTGTATCTCTCAATTAAAATATTTATTTTCTTATAGGACCTTTGCTAATTTGTAGTAGTAAAATATTCCTTTTAAAATTTTGATTTAATATTTTTAGTATAGTTAGTAATTGTAGATGACCCCTAAAATAGTTTGAAACCCTAAATTTCTAGTTTTTATAATAATAAATTCCATTCACTAGAAGACAAAATTTCCAAATAATGCCAGATTTCTTTGCTACATAGTTGTTATAATCACCTATTAAAGCCCCAAGTACACCCTATCCATATCTCATTCCCAAATTATAATAGGATTTGGTTTGGCATTACTTGTATTCTTGGAGTTCAACCACTGTGACCCCATAAGAATTCAAAGTCAAAGGTTTAGTATTTTATTTTTGGTTCAGTATTTTCATTTACTTATGTTTTATTAGCTTAGTTGTACTAAACTTTGCTATTTTACAGATTCCAAGAATTCAATCCCAACTCATGTTAAGTGGAGAAAAAAAAAATATTAATATTAGTTTTCACTCTTACCTTGGTGTTATAACCTGAATTTTAATTAGACGGTGATTGTGTACATCTATTTAATTTATCTTTAAAATTTATTTGGAAGACAATTTCAATTCCAAAATGGTAGGCTAAAACTTTAATTGGGGATATGCACTAAAAACTCAGAAATCACAGCTTCTGTGCACTAATCTTAAATGGGCAAATTTATCTAGATGGGTTGTTTTTCCATTTATGGCAAAAAATATCTATATATCTATTGTTTATGATTATTTAACATATTTATAGACTATGGCTATATTGGACTTCAAAAGATTACATATTTGAAATAAGAATATAATTATGTGAATTGTCAAACTATGCCTTTTGTCATAAAAAAAACACCAAGCATACAAATACAATTCATTTGACAATTTATATTTCAAGTATGTGTATATATATATTTCTGTCCATTAATGGACATGCAATTATGTAGTGGCAGAGTGGTGAGGACTGGGCTCCGAATAACTCACGTCTGTGACGAGGCACGGTTCTAACCTGGCTACTGCCCAATTGCCTCTTTATTTTTCTTTAAACTAAATGACGTCGTTTCATATCAAACCTGACACACTTGATATGACTTCAACTGGTATAAGTTTATTTTCAAATAAAAAATAACTTTGCGGTCTAAAGTGCCAAACCATTTCAAAAGCACAAAAGTTGTGTGATCTAGTGTTGATTTGCATATTGTCAATCCCTTTAAATCATTTCTCCCAGGTTAATTAATATTTCCTGTTTTTAGATAAATTAGATTAACTGTTTGTATTATTTCCATCTTTCGCTATAAAATCCAAAAAAATTCATTTCATGTAAATCTTGCTTTTATTTCTTTTTCTTCCTTTTCTTACTAGCATCTTAGTTAGTTTATTTTGTACTGTTAAAAAATTTACCGTAAACCATTAAAAAATAGCTTGTAATTAGTTTTACTCCAAAAAAAATAAGAACTAGCAGTTTAGGAAAAGCTTCAAAAATCCATCATTTTTTATTTTATTTTTAGGGACAAAATAGTTACTGTCTATCTTTAAAATCTTTATTTCCGTTCCCTGTGGGTTCGATCTGATCTTACCAGAATTATATTACTTGTACGACACTTGGGTGTTAATAAAAAAACGCGTTAGTAGGACGTCGTCAAGTTTTTCGGCACCGTTGCCGAAAAATGGTTAAAAAATAAATAAATAAAGTTAAGTCTAAGACTATTTCTCCCACTCCATATATATATATATATATATACTTATTCTACCTTATAAATAATCTAGTTTTTTTTAAATAAAAAAATATAAAATATATATAACAAAAACTATGGATAATTTTTCCTTGTTAAATATATATGTAAATATATATATTTATAAGTATGTACGTGTTCATCTTTTTAAAAAAATTAAAAAAGTATATATATATACCTATATAAACCTATCTTCTAAAAATTAAAAAACAAAAAAATATATAAAAAATATAAATAAAAAAAAGTTTTTTTTACTTAGCTATAAATAATAATAATAAAATTTGTACACTTAGTTTTCTTTTACTTCATATGTCCTTAGATACTACTGATGCTTTATATCAAGTACCACATAATTCTAATATTTTTACTGATTCATCTAGTATACAATTTCCTAGAATAATGGCTGAAATCGAATGTGTAGAAGGAATCGATGATGATACTCATAGTGAATATGAGGATAATATACCACAACCTATTTTACCAGAGCGTGAACAACGCTCTTTACGTGATTTATTTACCCAAGAAAGAAACATCACTCCTTCTTGCATCACTTTACCAAGACATACATGAAATGTGCACTTTAGACAATGCATGATTCCACTCTTACCAACTTTTCATGCAATGGGGTCAGAACGTGCTTATCTTCATATTCGTGAATTTGAAGAAGTTTGTAGTACGTTCTCTGATCAAAGCTGCCCTATTGAAATAATTTGTCTTAAGCTTTTTCCTTTTTCTTTAAAACATAAAGCTAAAGCTTGACTTTTATCTCTCCGTCCTGGATCATAACTTCATGGCATGATATGAATGAAGCCTTTCTAAAAAAATTCTATCCAAAAAATTTAAGTAATAGTGTGATACATCAAATTAAACTTTTTACTAAAAAAGAAAAAGGAACTATTCCCTGAAGTTTGGGAACATTTTAAAGATCTCCTACTAGCTTATCCACATCATGGATTTGAAAAATGACGTCTAATTAATTTCTTTTATGAAGGATTAGAACCAAAACCAAAGAAATTACTTGAAACTATGTGTCAAGGAGAATTTTTGAGTAAAACTGTCAACGAAGCTGAATCATATTTTGATTGGCTTGGCGAAACATTTCCCAGTGGGAAAAAGAAGAAATTGGTAAAACGGAAAAAGCTAAAAGTTTATACCAATTACAATCAGAAGATGAATTAACACTGAAATATGAAGAATTGACACTTAAGTAGAAGCTATAACAGTAGAAAAAAAATAATCCGCCTAAGAAGAAAAGAGAACTTTGTGACAACTGTTATACTTTAGGACACTCTACGAATGAATGTCTTAATAGTTCAACTTGTTAGGAAATAGCTCCAACAGAGCGAAATGCTGTGAATAATTATAGGGATCCCCAAAACTCCTATGGTAATTCATACCAATCTAAATAGAGAAATCTTCCAAATCATATGTATACCAAAGAGGGTATTCTACAATTTCAACCTCAACACCAAACTCCTCAAAATAATCAATATTTACCTCCTCCACCTCAATTTCAACAAACACAAAATACATATCCTAATACACAGCAAAATTCCAATATTTATGTGCCTCTACACAAGAAAGTGCAAGAGGATCCCTTACAATCTATGATGCAGCAGTTAATACAAATCATGGGAAAACTACAAACATCTGTGGATAGGATTAATAATCAACATGATTCTAAAGGAAAAGGTATTTTCCTGCCCAACCACAACCTAATCCAAGGGGACAACCACAAGGTGATCCCTCAACTTCTGGTAATAGTCAACATGAACAAGTAAAAGCTATAACTGTACTAAGAAGTAGTAAGTTTGTTGTACAAGAAATTTCACCTTCTTTAGAAGAAATTGAGCCTACAAATAAGGATGATAATATGGTAGAAATTGAGGAAGAAATAGATGAAGATAAAATTGCTAATAAAGTTGAAGTTGAAACCCTTGAAAAACAACAAATTTATCAAGAAAGTGAAGCATCTGATTCACTAGCGGAAAAAGAAACAGAGGAAATTCTTGAATATTCTCTTCCAATTCCTTATCCACAACGTTTGAAAAAAATACCAAAATACTAAGAATCAAGAATATTTAGAATTATTTAAACAAGTGCATATTAATATTCCTCTCATAGATGCAATTAATCAAGTACCTGCTTATGCAAAATTTTTAAAAGATTTATGTACTGTCAAACGTAAGCAAAATGTAAGAGGGGTGCGTATTCCGCCGACTTCGTTGAATAAATTAATTCCATCGTACAACATAATTTATCAACAAAATTTAAAGTCCCAGGTACACCAACAATATCGTGTATTATTGGAAATCACAAAATCAATCACGCACTCCTTGACTTAGGAGCTAGTGTGAACTTGCTTCCTTATTCAGTTTATCAGTAGCTTGGATTAGGTGAGCTAAAGCCTACTCATATTATATTATAACTTGCTAATAGATCTACAAAACGGAATTTTGGAAGATGTTCTTGTCAAAGTTGATAAATTTATTTTTCCAGTAGATTTTGTCATCCTTGATACAGAACTAGTAATAGATTCTAATGGGTAAATACCAGTCATTTTTGGAAGACCCTTCTTGGCTACCATTGATGCCACTATTCGAATCTGTAGTGGTATGATGACTGTAGTATTTGGAAATATGACTTTGAATATTAAAGTTTTTCTAATCCACGACATCACGAAAGATGAGAATATTGAAGAAGTTCATGCTATTGAATCTCTGTCACGAGAATATTTTAACTTGTTATAATGATCCAGTAGAATACGTTATTAATAACTCTATTCAGAAGCTAGATAGTAATAATCTACAAAAACATCTTATGAGTCAAGTATGTTTTAATGAAGATTTAACATAACAAATAATTCAAGAAGCAATGTGGACCACACATTTTGAACCTTTACCACCAAAGACTATATTAACACTTCCATTTAATTTACAAACTCCACAGTTGGAATTAGAAGAACTCCCTAAAGAGCTTAAATATGCTTTCCTTGGTAGTAATGACACCTACCCTATAATAATATCGTCTCTTTTAGACTCCAGTCAAGAAAATAAACATATTATTATGCTGCAAAAACATAAAAGTGCCATTGGTTGGAGTTTAGCAGATTTAAAAGGAATAAGCCCTTCAATATGTACTCACAATATATGTCTTGAAAATAATGCTAAAACCTCAAGAGAAATGCAAAGAAGACTTAATCCTAATATGCAGGAAGTAGTCAAGAAGGAAGTTCTCATGGTACTCGAAATGGGCATTATATATTCAATATCCAATAGTAAATGGGTGAGTCCAACACATGTTGTGCCGAAGAAAGCAGGAATTAAAGTTGTTCCTAACTCAAAGGGAGAATTAATTCCCACTCGTGTCACTACTGGATGGCGTGTATGCATCGACTACAGAAAACTTAATGCTGTAACTCTTAAGGATCACTTTCCTTTACCTTTTATGGATCAAATGTTAGAAATAATAACGGGCCATAAGTATTACTATTTTCTAGATGGTTATAGTGGTTATAATCAAATAGAGATCGCACCAGAAGATTAAGAAAAAACTACTTTCACATGGCTATTTGGAACTTTCGCCTATCGCCGAATGCCCTTTGGTCCTTGCAACGCACCTACAACCTTTCAAAGGTGTATGCTAAGTATTTTTTATGATATGGTAGAAAAAAATTTGGAAGTCTTTATGGATGATTTTTCAATTTTTGGAGAATCATATGATGAATGCCTTAGCAATCTACAGAAAGTTCTGCAGAGATGTGAAGTAAAAAGTTTAGTTTTAAATTGGGAAAATGTCATTTTATGGTCACTAAAGGAATTGTCTTGGGACATATTATTTTTTAAAATGGGATATAGGTAGACAAAGCCAAAATAGATCTTATAGATAATTTACCTATTCCCAAAACTGTAAAAGACACCCGTTCATTTTTAGGAAATGCAGGTTTTTGTCACCAATTCATAAAAAAAATTAGTACTATTTCTAGTCCTTTATGTCAATTATTGGCCAAAGACACACCTTTTGAATGGACCAAAGAACGTCAAAACTCCTTTGAGCAATTAAAAGAGCATCTCACTACTGCACCTATTATGCAATCTTCTGATTGGAGCTTACCCTTTGAATTAATGTGTGATGCAAGCGACTTTGCCATTGGAGCTGTCTCAGGGCAAAGAAAGGATATAAAGTCATCAGTTATATACTACACTAGTAGAACTCTGGATAGTGCGCAAATGAATTACTCAACTACTGAAAAAAAAATTGCTAGCCGTGGTATTCGCCCTTAATAAATTTAGGCAATACTTGATCGGTTCCCCTATTGTCTGTTTTACGGACCATTCAGCTCTGAAATACCTCCTTTCAAAGAAAGACCCTAAGCCTAGGCTTATTAGGTGGATACTCCTACTACAGGAATTTCATTTAATAATTAAAGACAAAAAAGGAGTATAAAATGTGGTAGCTGATCACTTATCCTGCCTCACTTTTGAAAACAATACTAGTGACCTTATCTATTCAAGACTCTTCTCCTCATGAACAGTTATTTTTTGTGACTTCCCTGCCATGGTATACTGATCTTGTTAATTATTTAGTAACTGGAAAATACCAAGCAATTGGTCATCATCAGATAAAAAGAGATTCCTAGCTATTTCTAGGCATTTCTACATTGATGACTCATATCTGTTTAAATATTGTGCTGATCAGGTAATTAGGAAATGTGTTCCTAATGAAGAAATCGAAAATGTACTCTTCATGTGTCATTCGTCCTTTTGTGGAGGACATTTTTCATCCTGAGTAATTGCCATAAAAATTTTACAAAGCGGTTTATATTGACCCACTATATTTAAAGATTCATATTTATATTGTAAGGCTTGTAACCGCTGCCAAATGTTGGGTAGTATTACAAAAGGAAATCAAATGCCAATGACCCCTATAATTACAATTGAAATCTTTGATTGTTGGGGCATTGACTTTATGGGACCTTTTCCTCCATCTTGCCAATATGAATATATTTTATTAGCAGTTGAATATATTTTAAAATGGGTAGAAGTTATTCCTACAAGAAAGAATGATCACCATACAGTTATTGCATTTTTAAAAGATAATATACTTTCTCGATTTGGAACTCCAAAAGCAATAATAAGTGATCAAGGAACTCATTTCTATAACAAGCCATTTGAAAAATTAATGAAAAGATATAGAGTGACCCATAAGGTGTCTACTGCATACCATCCACAAACAAATTAGCTAATAGGCAAATTAAGCATACTCTCGAAAAAATTATGAATTCTAATCGTAAAGACTGGTCTTCAAAATTAACAGATTCTTTATGGGCATATAGAACTGCTTATAAGACCCATTTGGGGGGTGTCTCCATATAGACTTGTTTATGAAAAAGTTTGTCACCTACCAGTAGAGTTAGAACATAAGGCATATTGGGCTACTAGGACTTTAAATATTACTCCCTTCGTCCCTTTTTTTGAGTCCATATTTGGGAACTCAACTTATTAAGGGGACAAAAAGAATCTACACCCACTTTCCACAATTGCCCCTAATCATTACAATAACTTTTTTTACTTTGTCTTGGTGTAAATTTCAAGAAAGGGTAGTTTTGGAAAGTAAGTAAAAATTATATACCAATTTAGGAAAGTGGACACTAATTTTGGGACATCCCAAAATGGAATATAGGATTCAAAAAAAGGGACGGAGGGAGTAATATTGAAGAGGGAGGAATTTTAAGAAAATTATAATTAAGTGAGCTTGAAGAAATTCGTAAAGATGCATATGACAATGCCCGAATTCATCAAGCAAGAACTAAAATGTATCATAATAAGAATCTTTTGTGCAAAAGATTTACCCCCGCGCAAAAAATTCTATTATTATATGACTCAAGACTACATCGTTTTAGAGAAAAGATGAAGCCTCAATGGACTGGTCCGTGTATAGTAAAACATGTTTATCCTTATGGAACTGTCGAGATTGAAGACCTAAAGATGGAAATACATTTAAAGTTAATGGACATAGATTAAAGCCATTTTTAGAAGGTTGAACTTGAGTTGGAGTCCATTCCTTTAGAGGACCCCAACTATAATGCTACGAATATCTTAAATCACAATTGGTATAGGGCATAGTGTATCAGAGTATTTATGTTTTCATAGTCCTATACTCTTAATTTGATCACTTTTTATATATATAAGTTAATTTTGTTATTATTATTCTATCTTTTCTTTGTGTATATTTTTTTACAGGTGTTATCCTTGGCTTCTTTTTCTCATCTCACTCATTGAGGACAATGTCAGACTTAGTTGGGGGTGGGGGGACGGTTTCACGATTAACACCTATTTGTTGGTTTTATCTTTATTTAAAATTATTTAGCTAAAAAAAATTTAAAAAATAGCTTTTATAGGGAGAGCTACACTGAAAAAGAGAAAATGGCTATAAATAGGGCTTTAAACCCTAAAAACTTTTCCCATCTCTCTTTTTCCTTTCTTTTTCTACTTCCTCTCCTTTCTCTTTTCTCTCTCCAACGCGATCTCTCTCTCGCCTCTGGCGACTCTCTGCAACTCTCTCAATCTCTCCCTCACTTTCTCATTTATTTTCCATTTTCTTTGTTTTCCTCGATCCAAAACCAAGATCCACTCTATCGATCACTAAAGGTAAGATATATAATTTAGAGAAAAGCTTGATTTTGATTTTATTTAGTTTTGTTTTCTTTCTTTCCGATCCGGCTTAAATTTTTAGTTTTTGTTTTTTATTTTCTCTCTTTTCCATTATTTAACAAAAATATAATGCACAAGTTGTAGGTACCCACTCACTAGACAAGCTTAGAGATACCACTCGATCCACAGCACTACCAAGTTCTCAGATTTCTGTGTAGCAGGTGATATTTTCCCATTTCAGCTTTGAATTACAAAATAGACGACGCGCTAATTACCGGTCTTATGTATTTTGAGCTTTATCTTATCATTTTCCTAATAAGTATTAGGCTAGTGCTAATGCCAAAGCACAGTGTGCTAATGCCAAAGCACAAAGTGTCACTAAAAGTAATGCCAAAGCACAATGTGCTAATGCCAAAGCACAAAGTGTCACTAAAAGCTTTAGTGACACTTATCTAAGTGTCACTAAAGCTTTTAGTGACACTTTGTGCTTTGGCATTAGCATCACCCTAAGTATTATTGTAATGCTACGTTGCTGTTAAAAAAAAAAAGAAAGAAGGAGAGAAAAAAATGATCTTTTTTAGTTTTCTATTAAAAAAAATGAATGGTGCACAAATCAGCACTCTTATAATTTTTGAAGTTTATACCATAATTTTCCTTATTATTATTATTATTATTATTATTATTATTATTATTGTAATGATACATTGTCTTAAAATTTTCTAAAAAAAAATTAAGTTTTCTAGTTTTTTGTTGGAAAACAAACGTAGTTATCAAAATTTATCTTAGTTATTTTTTTAATTCCTGAATATATATATATATTTCTTAATATAATTATTTTTAGTTTTTAAATAAATTCCCTCCCACCCCTCTAAGCTCTCTTTAATTAGATCTTAGTTGATAGTTGGAAGGAGTTAAGGGTAGAGTCTAGCCTCTCTTGTTGGCTGAGAGTATAAAAAATGGTTCCGACAGTCGATGACCAGACATTAATGGGTCGTTCACTTGTTTCTGGACAGAAGAAACCCTTTGTTGGCACTAGTCTTTATGCCATCAAAAGGAAAGTTAAAATGTTAGGATGGTGTTTGAATTATGTAATACTCGCTATTTTCAAATATTTATTTCCCAAGATGAATAGTGTTTTTATGTTGTTATTATAATATTCAGTATTTATAGAACTCGATTATAAATTTTCAGAATTTTTAGAAACAAAAATTTAGCAGATTTGTGAATATCTGGTATATTTGGACCAGTTATGATTTTATTGCACATCCAACCAAACATGGCCCTAAGGAAATAATTATCCTTTGAACCTTTAACTCTTGGTAATTGCAAGGTGAGGTCCCTCCTTGGTTCCTATATATATGGGACCATTCCATTACATTTATCCTTAGACTTATGAGGTTGAGAACTCATCCTAATGCTTACATATCTTCATCTCACACACACAAACACCAAGAACACCAAGAACACACCTAGTACACCAAGAACACCAAGAACACACCTAGAACATCAAGAATACACCTAGTACACCAAGAACACCAAGAACACACCTAGTACACCAAGAACACTAAGAACACACCTAGTACACCAAGAACACCAAGAACACTATTTGAAGCCTGAATTTTATATTCGAAGATTCTTCGGGTTTTCTTCGGGTTTTCTTGACATTATTATTCTGCGAATTTAGGTGAGTCTCCAACTCACTCAGCTATTTATATTACACTTTGTTATGAACATATGATTATGATTTATATTAATTATGTGATGTTTATACGTATTATATTACATATTTATATTTCTTTTGTACGTATAAATACGGTATTCTGATATAGTATAATATAGTATAAATAAAGTATTATGATATAGTATAATACGGTATAAATATAGTATTATGATATAGTATAAATATGGTATTATGGTTTTTCAAATACGGTATAAATATGATAAACTTGTATTTTCAAATACGACTGAAATCGAGATGGATTCTTAATGAGGATCAAAAACTCTTAACTTCCAACATGAATACTTATTTATTTAATCTCACAGAACTTTTATAAAATTTGTTGTGGACGTACAAACTGGAAAATGACCAAAATACCCCTGTGCCCTATTTTTACTAGAATCATACACGATGTCTAATATTTCATTCTAGTTTTGGTTTGAATGTTGTTATGTGTAATACCCTGTATTTTCCTTGTATTGTTATATCCTTTTGATATATATGAGATAATAACGAGATTGAGAAGCCGACGTGCATATTAGTGGGTCTATCGACCGCAGAGGTCGATACTATTTATGGGTGTGCGTGAATGCGGTCGCTAAGACCGTATGATGTTGAGTGTGGAATCCCAGGTGCTAGGATAGGACCGGGACTTCGTGTCAATTCGATATATGATAGAGTTGGACTTTGTGTCGGATTTCGGAGGTTATGTGATGTGGGGCTTCGTGTCGAGGTTAATATAGCGGGACTACGTGTCGAGAATAATATGTCAGGGCTGGAGTGCCGGGTATCTTAGGGCTGCGTGTCGTAGTAGCATGTCAGGGCTATGTGCCGTAATAGTATCAAGGAGCTGTGTGCTATAGTATGAGCTGTGTGCGATAGTATGGAGCTGTGTGCGGTAGTATGAGCTGTGTGCGGTGATATGAGCTGTGTGCGGTAATGATATGAGCTGTGTGCGGAAGTATGAGCTGTGTGCGGTGATATGAGCTGTGTGCGGTAGTATGAGCTGTGTGCGGTGATATGAGCTGTGTGTGGTAATGATATGAGCTGTGTGCGGAAGTATGAGCTATGTGCGGTAATGATATGAGCTGTGTGCGAAAGTATGAGCTGTGTGCAGTGATATGAGCTGTGTGCGGTAGTATGAGCTGTGTGCGGCGATAATTGCTGCGTGCTATTGAATGACGGAGCTGCATGCTGTGGAATGTCAGGGCTGCGTGCTGTATCATATAAGGGCTATGTGTCGTAGTAACCATGTCAGGGCGGGTTGGCCGAAACGTTGGGACTGCGTGTCAAGGGTGAACAGACCGTAGGTATGGGACTACGTGTCTGATTAATGTGGACCCAAGAGTCTATGTTATGTGTGAGACTACGTGTCGAGGATAAATGAGTCATGAGTCGTTGGGCTACGTGCTAGATGGGAAAGGGGATGACGTCTGTATTATATCTTGGATTGGTGCATACATGTATACGAACGATGAGATGATCCTTTTTATTGATGTTGTTGTTATATGCTACATATCTTTAAATACTCTGTTAGTATTTGCATTCACTCAGCTTTTGTAGCTGACGGCGTTTTATGCTGCTGGATATTCCACGTCCAGCTGGCCAGGGCTTTGAGTATACAGGTGATGCATACATGGACAGGTACAACGAGGAAGGAGCCTACGATGATGGAGGCTATGCCGGTGCTGACTACTACGCAAGCTGAAGGCTGGAAGCTGTGCCGTAGTTAGCTCGTGTTTATGTTTAGAGACTTCTGAAATAGTTACGTTTGTTATCGGTGTATGTTGCCGTAACACTTTATTTATACTTCTGCGATACTTATGGTTTGTAATAGTTAGTATCGGACTTTACATACGATTAAACTTAGACATCTCAATGTGTGGTTTAATCCATTACTCTGATGGTTTGACTTTGGTTGTGGACAATGTGGTGACTTTCAACTGTCATGGCCTACGGGTCAAAAAAGGAATTTATTTTCTCTATTTTTGCTACTGCGGGACGTGACAAGATTTTTGGTATCAGAGCCTAGGTTTAGTAGTCGTGTTCACCAATTGTCCAATATTTCTTGAATTGAACCTAAGATTCCTTGAGATACGGGTTGACTCTAAGTTTGTGTTTTGGAAATCATCCCTATGGAATTCTCCGTGCTATTAATGTGTTGCTAGTTATAGCTACTATTATGTTTAGTTGCGAATTATTTTTCTATAACTATTACGTATAATTTTGGAATTATTTTCGATGACTATTTTGGGTTGACGACTAACCGAGAGATGTTTGTATAGGTACCCAACCTTACTGCATCGATGGCAGGAATGCCTACTCGGAATCGTCCCGCTCAGATTGAGGACGTCCCCCAAGCACCCCAAGCTGCTGATCCGACTGGACTGTTCGAAGCCTTTGTGCGTAGGATGGAACAAATCAACAATCCTAACATGCACAACAGAAATAATCATGGACCACCCCCGTGGCCAGTTGAGGATAGAATAGTGGAGCGTTTTTGTCACTTTCGTCCGAAGAAGTTTGACGGGAATACTGAGCCGTAGCAGGCAGAACAGTGGCTCCGAGAGATGGAAGCAATCTTCGACACCCTGGGATGCAATGAGATAGAGAAGCGTCGACTGGCGACATTCCAGTTGACTTATGCGGCTGCCGATTGGTGGGAATCGGAGAAGGCTACCGTAGGAGAAGATGCTGCCGGAAGAATGCCATGGATCACCTTTAAGGGATTATTTTTGGAGAACTACTTTCCTCAGACAGAGAGGAACAGGAAGGAGAGAGAATTCATCGAGCTAAGGCAAGGGAACCTTACCGTAAGGGAGTATACGGTGCAGTTCAAACGATTGTCTCGATTTGCTCTGCATATGATTGATACTCCAGAGAAGAAGAACAGGCAGTATCACCAAGGTCTTTCATTTCCACTACAATGGATGACGTTGAATCATCAGGGTCAAACCTTCAAAGCCATGGTGGGAATGGCAATTGGTCATGAAGATATCAACGGTCGGGAGCAAGGACGTTTTAGGAATCGAGCACCGAGGGGTAACCAAGGACCAAGACCTCCGATGCGGTTCCAAGGTAACAAGCGTAACTGGACTGGAGAAAGGAAGCAACAACCTGCATTTCCTCAAAATCGCTATGGTGTGAACCAAGCTCTTCCCTCACAAGGACTCCCTGCTACTACTGGAGGCAATACCAGTGGATGCTTCAACTGTGGAAAGCCAGGCCATGCGGCTAAGGATTGTCGGGCTCCCAAGAACTTCAACCGGTCGGGCATTCGCTGTTATAACTGTGGAAATCATGGCCATATCAGCAAGGACTGTAGAGCACCTCGTAGGGCGTACAACGGACCAGCTGCTCAGGGCCAAGTTGGACAAGCTCGTATGAATGCTATCCTCCCAGAGAATGCGGGTTTTGTTGAGACTGAACAGCAGAACATGGAAGGTACTCTTACGTTATTCAGCACTCGAGTTAAAGTTCTATTTAATACTGGTGCTTCGAATTCGTTTGTGGCTATCGAAATTGTTAAATTGTTGGGTTTAGTACCCCAGGCGCTTGATGTAGCCCTGAATGCGGTGTCACCTTTGGGAGTATCCCTAAAATTAGGGAAAGTATGCAAGGATTGTGCCTTGACCCTTGAGGATAGAATTCTTCCCGCAGATCTAATCATTTTGTCAATGAGGGAATTTGACATCATCTTAGGATTTGATTGGCTCACGAAGTATCATGCTAAGTTGGATTGTGCCAATAGGATGATTTCCTTTTCGGTACCAGGAATTCGGTCTTTTGATTTTCAGTGCAACCCTTCTAGGGATGCTTTTCTCACTAGCCGTCTAGTAGCTATCGAGAGCTCGACTTCAGAACTCACGATTGCACAGATTCCTGTAGTCCGAGACTTTGAGGATGTGTTTCAGAATATTTTAGGACTACCACCTAAACGGGAGCTTGACTTCTGTATCGACTTAGTGCCTAGTACTTTACCATAATCGAATGCTCCTTATCGGATGGCACCAACAGAGATGCAAGAACTGAAAAAGCAAGTCAGGGCTGGAGTGCCGGGTATCTTAGGGCTGCGTGTCGTAGTAGCATGTCAGGGCTATGTGCCGTAATAGTATCAAGGAGCTGTGTGCTATAGTATGAGCTGTGTGCGATAGTATGGAGCTGTGTGCGGTAGTATGAGCTGTGTGCGGTGATATGAGCTGTGTGCGGTAATGATATGAGCTGTGTGCGGAAGTATGAGCTGTGTGCGGTGATATGAGCTGTGTGCGGTAGTATGAGCTGTGTGCGGTGATATGAGCTGGGTGTGGTAATGATATGAGCTGTGTGCGGTAATGATATGAGCTGTGTGCGAAAGTATGAGCTGTGTGCAGTGATATGAGCTGTGTGCGGTAGTATGAGCTGTGTGCGGTGATAATTGTTGCGTGCTGTTGAATGACGGAGCTGCGTGCTGTGGAATGTCAGGGCTGCGTGCTGTATCATATAAGGGCTATGTGTCGTAGTAACCATGTCAGGGCGGGTTGGCCGAAACGTTGGGACTGCTTGTCAAGGGTGAACAGACCGTAGGTATGGGACTACGTGTCTAATTAATGTGGATCCAAGAGTCTATGTTATGTGTGAGACTACGTGTCGAGGATAAATGAGTCATGAGTCGTTGGGCTACGTGATAGATGGGAAAGGGGATGACGTCTGTATTATATCTTGGATTGGTGCATACATGCATACGAACGATGAGATGATCCTTTTTATTGATGTTGTTGTTATATGCTACATATCTGTAAATACTCTGTTAGTATTTGCATTCACTCAGCTTTTGTAGCTTACGGCGTTTTATGCCACTGGATATTCCACGTTCAGCTGGCCAGGGCTTTGAGTATGCAGGTGATGCATACATGGACAGGTACAACGAGGAAGGAGCCTACGATGATGGAGCCTATGCCGGTGCTGACTACTATGCAAGCTGAAGGCTGGAAGCTGTGCCGTAGTTAGCTCGTGTTTATGGTTTAGAGACTTCTGAAATAGTTACGTTTGTTACGGCGTATGTTGCTGACAAACATTGAATATTGCACATTCGTGTGCCAATATAATAGACATAATGCTCATTTAATCCCCCAAATTCCTAGTTTTACACGCATATTTGAATTAATATAATTTAACAGTGATGTCACTCAAATGCGTGTAAATATGTGTTTTTATATATTTTATATGATTAGGTAAAAATGAAGTGAAATAAAGGGAAGAAAAAGAGCAACAACCACATGGGATTATTTCCCATGTGGCTATTGTAATATACGCAGTCAAAACTTCCCTAACTAACATTCAAAAAAAAAAAAAAAAACACAAAACAAAGACTTTTGAAACCAAAACTATCAAAGATTGATAGTGATGGTTTCACACATATAAATTTTTTTACTTTGTTTCTTCCTCTTTCTCTCTCTCTCTCTCTCTCTCTCTCTCAGCTGCTCTCAAAGTCTAAAGGTGTCAGAAGGTAGAGAAAAATGAGACCGCGAAATTTGCCAATCGCATGCCCAGCTGACGAATGCAATGATGATTTTACTCTCGAAATTCATCTATAAATTGAGAGCCAGCAAGAAGCTTCAAACACATAGCTTCACAATCACAGTTTGGAGAGAATAGTTAAGGGGAGGTTATCATGTGAGCACTTTATATTGTCCCTAGAAATAGGAAACTTTAATTTTTCTTTGCCTTTTCTAGTTCTAGTAGTTGTAAAATTTTTTTTTTATGTAATTGATGATTTTATGTTCAAAAATATGTAGCAAAAGTTTATGTACTGTATTTCTTAAATTTAAAATATTTGTTTTCTCGTATGACCTTTGTCAATTTGTAGTAGTAAAATAGTCCTATTTAAAATTAGATTTAATATTTCTAGTCTAGTAGTACTTATAGTTGCTCCCTAAAATAGTTAGAAATCCCAAATTTTCAGTTTTTATAGCAATATTTTTATTCACTAGAAGACAGATTTTGCAAGCAAATATCATATTTCGTAGCCACGTAGTTGTTGTAATCACCTACCAAAGCCCCAAGCACACCATATTCATATCTCACTCCAAAAGTATATTTGGATTTGGTTTGGCCTTATTTGTGTTCTTGGAGTTGAACCACTGTGACCCCACAAGAATCCAAAGTCAAAGGTTTAGTATTTTATTTTTGGTTCAGTATTCTATTTATGTATATTTTATTAGCCTAGTTGTACTAAACTTTCTTATTTTGCAGATTCCACAAATTCAACCCCAGCTCATGTTAAGTAAAGAAAATAATATAATAATATTAGTTTTCACATTTACCTTAGTTTTACAACTTTAGTTTTAATTGAGCAGTCACTGTTTACACTTATTTTACTTTAGCACATTAGTTTACTTAAACTAAATTTTAGAAGTTATTTTCATAATTCCATAGTAAAAATCAAATCAATCAAACTCCCGATTTTCTTATAACTAAATATATTAGATTTTATTAATTAAAGGATAAAAATTAACAATCTCTGTGGGTTCGACCATTACTTCCACACTGCAAATCTTTTGAAAGTAAAGCACAAATAAGCATACTTTTATATCTTGATTTTGACGAGATCAATTTTTGGCGCCGTTGCCGGGGATTGAAACAATTTTTGCCGTTAATTATTGGAATCATAATTTACTTAGTAAATATTAGCTTCTATTTTATTTTCTTTGTTTCTAGTTTTACTTTCGAGTCGCTAAAATTATCCTTGTTTCTTTAGATTCCAAATCGTCAATTCTAGCAAGATCGTGTGGAGCAGCTGTGCACGTCAACGGAGCTTACGCGGACCTGAAAAAGAAATAAATTGCAATCCATTAAAAAACTACCAAGTAAATCCGTTATTTAAATTTCGCATCGAACCACTGTAAGTCAGGGCTCTGAGACGCCATACTTGCATTAGGGTAGGTGTGGAGTGAGCATTGCATTAGCTAGGAAACCCGGGGCGCTGGGCTTGACGCGGTCATTGCATTACAGGATAATTTCATGCATCATATTAGTCTTGTGTGTTTGCATGCTTGATTATTAGCATAGGTTATTTTTTTGTTTAATTGAGTCAATCTTTAGTTTATGTTTGGTACTCGTTCAAGTCAACCCAAATTGAATCCACTTAATCTCGAACTTGAACGCACCCTTAGAATCCTTAGGTCGTCAACACAAGCTTCTAGAGCTCGATTGATGCTAGACGACGAGTCCACACCGGAACCGTCATCTTTGTTTGAGTTAGAAATCCGAAGTACTCTTAACCGTTTAAGAAAAACCAAGACGATAAAAATCGAACCTATTCCAATGGCCGATTTTGGACATAACAGGAATAACGGAAATAATCAGAATAATGGGGATAATCTTAACATACCCCCACCACCACCGTTAAAGGATTACTTTACTCCTACCGCATATACACCACCGTCATGTATTGCATTACCGGAAGTGACTGCAGCTCACTTTGAAATCAAATCGTCAACTATTGCACTCCTTCCGTCATTTCACGGTCGTGTTAAGGAAGACCCTTATAATCATCTAGGCGAATTTCAGGGTATCTGTGCGACTTTAAAAATTCAGAACTTAACTGATGATGAGTTAAAACTGCGTCTTTTCCCATTTTTACTTAAAGATAAAGCGAAGTATTGGCTCCAATCTTTGGAGCCAAATTCAATAAGAACATGGGATGAGTTGCATACTGCTTTCCTACAGAAAATTTTCTCCATCACTAGAATGAATCAGATTAGAAAATCAATAACTAATTTCACAATGCAAGATAGCGAAACTCTTTATGATACGTGGGAACAGTTTAAAGAACTCTTACGTTCTTGCCCTCATCATCAGATACCCAAATGGCAGCTGATGCAAGTCTTCTACGAGGGATTAATTCCCGCCGTTCGTAACACCGTCGATGCTATTTGTGCTGGGACGTTCCTCCACAAGAGTGCCGACGAAGCTTGGAAGATATTTGAAACATTAAGTGAAAACTCTATGCACCAAGTTGTATCTATACGACCCGAGGGACACCTCCCACCACACCCAAAGAGAAAGGCTAAAGTTGAGTCTAACCATGCATATGAAATTCAAGAACTAAATAGAAAAATGGACCAACTTATGATGATGGGCCACATGCAAGGCCCACCCCCTCCTGTTGAAGTATGCCAGTTATGCTCAGATTCGTCTCATTCGACATTACCATGTCCGTCTCAGTTTCTGGAATTTGTAGAACAACATATAAATGCTGTCCAACAGTTCCAACGACCCAATTATAACCCCGCGGGTTATAAACCAGACTCGACATGGGGACCTGACCCGAACCTTTCATGGAAATCTAATAGTGAAGGTCCGTATTCGAAACCAGCAACGACAAACTTCCTAAATGCGCCCAGGCCTCAACAAAATCAAAACCAACAACCTCCCTTCCGTGCTAATCCTCCTAGGGATAAAAATTTTGAGGAGAGTGTGTTGGCGTCATTAAAAAACCTAGAGGCCCAATCACAATCACAGTCACAACTTGTCAACTCTCACACGCAATTGATAGCTAAATTAGAATCCCAGATGGGACAACTTGCTAATACCTTAAATTGTCGTAATGAGGGAAAGTTACCAAGTCAACCGGTCCAAAACCCTAAAGGACAATATGAGGTGAGCTCGGCGAGTGATCAAGTTAACGCAGTGTCGACTAGAGCGACTGAGCGTCCGGAGGAGATTATACCTCCTCCCGAATATAAAAAAGATAAGGGTAAAGGAATAAGTAAGGAACAAGATGGAGATAACGATAAAATTACGAAGGACCCTGTTCATTCGGTACCTAATACGTCTAAAGCGACAAATCCATCAAATTATGTACCTAGAATGCCGTTCCCTCCAAGCATGGATGTCCCATCTCACTTCTCGAAGAAGGGAATACGCCCGGAGGATATTCTTGAGACATTTAAAGAGGTAAAGATTAATATTCCATTACTTGACGCTATTAAGCAAATACCTCCATACGCTAAATTCTTAAAAGACTTATGCACTCAAAAGAGAAAATCTAGAAACCACTTATCTAAGAAAGTCTTTCTAACGGAAAAGGTTAGCTCCATGTTTAATCACAACACTCTAAAATACAAGGACCCGGGTACTCCAACCATCGCTTGTCATATCGGTGATAAATACATTCACCGGGCTCTTCTTGATTTAGGAGCGAGTGTGAATTCGCTACCCTATTCAGTCTATGAACATTTGGGTTTAGGAGAACTAAAATCGACTGCGGCTACCTTACAATTAGCCGATAGGTCAATTAAGTTCCACGAGGAGTAGTAGAAGACGTATTGGTCAAAGTTGATAGATGCTATTATCCGGTCGATTTTATCGTGCTCGACACCGAACCAGTCTTACATGCTAGTAAACATGTCCCAGTCATTCTAGGACGCCCTTTCCTAGCCACGGCCAATTCTATTATTAACTGTATGACTGGAGTGACGGATATAACTTTTGGTAACATGACCGTGCGTCTTAACGTCTTTAATGCATCTAATCAACCATATAGAGATGATGAAGAGGCAGACTGCTATGCCATAGACTTAATAGACAAATTAGTCGAAGAGGCAGCTCCTTTTATGTTGACTAAGGAAGCTTTGGAAGTATGCCTATCTCATTTCAATTTTAATGATTTCAACATTGACACAAATAATGAAGATGTGAATACTTTATTAGAATTGGTAAACACGACTAATGCGCTTACATGGTCACCCAAAATAGAGGCTTTGCCGCCTCTTGCACATGAACCAGCACTCTCGTCTATTGAGTGTCCCCCGACACTCGAACTTAAACCGTTTCCAGATTCTCTAAAATACGCATTCCTTGGACCTAACACAACACTTCCAGTTATAATCGCATCAAACTTAACTACACTTCAAGAATTACAACTGATACAGGTCCTAGGCAATCATAAGAAGGCGATTGGATAGACGGTCGCTGATTTAAAAGGAATTGATCCGTCAGTTTGCATGCATAGAATAAATTTAGAAGAAAATGCTAAACCATCTAGGGAAATGCAACGTCGTCTCAACCCTAACATGGAAGAGGTGGTTATGAAAGAAGTTATAAAACTCTTAGACGCAGGTATTATCTATCCAATCTCCGATAGTAATTGGGTCAGCCCCACTCAGGTTGTCCCAAAGAAATCGGGTATTATAGTTGTACCAAACGAAAAGGGAGTCCTTATACCCACCCGTCAAACTATTGGGTGGCGGGTATGCATTGACTATAGAAAACTTAATACGATGACTCGTAAGGATCATTTCCCTCTCCCATTCATTGATCAAATCCTAGAATGTTTGTCCGGTCAGAGTTACTATTGTTTCTTAGATGGATACTCTAGTTATAACCAGGTGCCCGTTTATCCCGATGACCAAGAAAAGACGACGTTCACATGTCCTTTTGGAACCTTTGCCAATCGTCGTATGCCGTTTGGCTTGTGTAATGCACCGGCCACCTTTCAACGGTTAATGATGGCAATTTTCTCGGACATGGTTGAGAAATTTCTTGAGGTATTTATGGACGATTTCTCAGTTTTCGGACCTACATTTGATGAATGCCTTCAAAATCTTACGAAAGTCCTAGCCCGTTGCGAGGAAGCGAATTTGGTGTTGAGTTGGGAGAAGAGCCATTTCATGGTTCAAGAGGGAATAGTCTTGGGTCACGTTGTATCCAAGCGAGGCATAGAGGTCGATAAAGCAAAGATCGAATTAATAGACAAACTTCCACCACCGTCGTCCATTCGTCAAATTCGTTCCTTCCTAGGTCATACCAGCTTCTATAGACAATTTATCAAAGACTTTAGTAAAATTTCATGACCCTTGTGCAACCTGCTTGCCAAGGATGTTCCTTTTGTCTTTGACAACAAATGTCTGAAGGCTTTTGAAATGTTGCGAACATTACTATCCACGGCTCCGGTAATCCAATCCCCCGATTGGTCATTATCGTTTGAATTGATGTGTGATGCTTCCGATTATGCCGTTGGAGCGTTTTGCGATAAAAAGTTAATAAAATCCCACATGTAATTTATTATGCGAGTAAAACACTAAATGACGCGCAATTGAACTATGCGATAACTGAAAAATAATTACTTGCGGTTGTGTTTGCCCTCGACAAATTCCGTTCATATTTATTGGGATCAAAGGTTATTGTGTATACCGATCATGCCGCATTACGTCATTTATTGAATAAGAAAGAAACAAAACCTAGATTAATCCAATGGATTTTACTCCTTCAGGAGTTTAATTATGAAATACGTGATAAAAAGGGCTCTGAAAATGTTGTAGCTGACCACTTGTCACGAATTCTTGTAGAATCTAACGAGATTACCCCTCTAAAGGATTCGTTTCGGGACGAGCAACTATTTGCGCTATCTACCGTAAATCGTCCGTGGTTCAGTGACATCGTCAATTTCTTAGCTACGGGATATATCCCGCATACGTGGTCTTGTTTAAACAAAGATCAGTTCTTTTCTCAAATTAAACATTATTGCTGGGACGACCCATTGTTATTTAAACACTGTTCTGATCAAATCATACGACGTTGTGTTCCAAAGAGTGAGTTCAATTCAATTTTGAACTTCTGTCACTCTTTAGAATGCGGAGGACACTTTGGAGGCCGTTGTACGGCCGCTAAAGTTCTCCAAAGAGGATTATATTGGCCAACCCTGTTTAAAGATGCGCATGAATTCTGTCAAAACTGCATCCGATGCCAACAAACAGGTAACATGTCACGTCGTGATGCGATGCCCATGACCCCAATCCTTATTATAGAAATATTTGATGTATGGGGCATCGACTTTATGGGTCCGTTTCCGTCATCCTTTGGGTACGAATATATTCTAGTCGCGGTCGACTATGTTTCTAAGTGGGTGGAGGCAGTTGCGACTAAAACTAATGACCATAAAGTCGCGGTTCAATTTATAAAAGATAACATATTTTGTCGTTTCGGTACACCACGAGTGATTATAAGCGACAGAGGTAAACATTTCTGTAATCGCCACTTTAAGGCGCTCGTCCGAAAATACTCCGTCACTCATAAAATAGGAATCGCGTACCATCCGCAAACCCAAGGCCAAGTTGAAGTGTCTAATAGAGAGGTAAAACGTATACTGGAAAAAACGGTGCCTCCAGATCGCAAAGATTGGTCGTTACGACTAACCGATGCACTCTGGGCATATCGAACGGCTTATAAAACTCCTATTGGAATGTCTCCATACCGACTAGTTTTTGGAAAGGTGTGCCATCTACCGGTAGAACTTGAACATAAATTGTACTAGGCTGTAAAAGCGCTTAACCAAGATATAACAGTGGCAGGATGTCATTGTAAACTTCAATTACAAGAACTTGAAGAATTGAGAAACAAGGCGTATGAGAATTAGAAAATCTATAAAGAACGCTCGAAAGCGGTCCATGATAAGATGATCGTAAGAAAAAAATTTGAGGTCGGACAACGCGTCTGGTTGTTTAATTCAAAATTAAGGTTGTTTCCAGGAAAGTTACGTTCCCGTTGGGATGGTCCGTTCATTATAACACAAGTGTTCCCGCATGGGGCAATTGAAATTCAAGATACAAACGGTGGAACACCGTTTAAAGTAAACGGACAACGGCTTAAGCCGTACCGGTCTGACGAGACAGAGGAAAGAGAAATAGAATCAATAGATCTGGTTGACCCAGTCTATCTCGACTGAGCACGTTTATCGGTCGAGCTAACGACGTAAAACTTAGCACTTCTTGGGAGGCAACCCAAGTTTTTAGTAGACTTTTCTTTAGTTTTGTTCATTTTTTAGGAGTTTTGTCTGTTAATGTTTGAGATTTAATTGCCCAAAATGAGAAAAATTGAATTTTCAAACACTTATACAAGAAAACAGAAGAGAAAATCGAGAATTTGACATCTCGTGCGCGCGGCCCGCTCGCGCGAGACATCCCCTTAGATAAAATTTTTTAAATTTTTTATACGAAGCCTCAGCTTTTGCTCGCGCCTCAAATCGTGCGCGCGAGAATCTCGCTGGAGCGGCCCGCTCGAGCGATTCGGAGACTTAGAAAAAATTTTCACATGTTCTTGAGTTGAAGACATTGCTTTAACTCGCGCCTCAGATCGCGCGCGCGAGTACCTCGCTGGAGCGGCCCACTCGTGCAGATTTGTCACTTAAGGAAAAATTTTTGAACTGAAAACAAAGCCTCAGCTTCTCCTCGCGGAGGGATCTGCGCTCGCGAGGCTCGCTCGCGCGGTCCGCTCGCGCGAGGAGCCCTTTTCTATATAAATAGGGTTGAGCCCTAAATTTCTCAGAAATTCTCTCTCTCTCTCTCTCTTCGTCTTCCTCTCTCCCTCTCTCGTGATTCTCTCTATCTCTCTTCCTCTCCACCAACAATCACCACCACACCACCATGAGCCGCCGCCAGACCACCAAACACGCCGCTGGCGCCGCTACGCTAGCATAAACACCAGAACCACCGCGAAATTACGGCTAAATCCCTCACCGTTCCTCTCTACCTATATACAGGTATACACATTTATATTTATACATATAAAAGTAGATATATATATAATTATCAAAATCATGCTTCAATTGCAATCTGTTTATACGTATATCCATATATACGGCCGTACACTCTCGAAACCCTAAATTTGACTCACACACATACACACACACACACACACACACCAGTTTTTGGTTACAAACACAGTTGAGATTTAGGATTTGCTATACATATATGAGTATATACATACATGATTTTGATATATCTATATATATTGATTTACACAACCACACACAGATCTGTAACTAAACACAGTTAGGGTTTGTGTAGTTGGGGGTTCTTGAAACCCTCAATCAAACTCATGAACCCTAAAGTTGTACGTACACAGATGCTACACACACACACACACTCACTGACTCTAATCAGGGTTTGGGGTTTGGGAAGTGTGATTTATCCTTTGGGGATTATGTACATATATTAAAACAGCCATAATTCAGTGATCACAACTCAAAAATTGGGAATAACAATTGGGGGTTTTTCAAACCCTAAATCCTAGACTCAATCTCTACACTCACTAAGAACATTCTGTAATCCATAATCCTACCCTGGGTTAGGGTGATACAAATACACACACAGATTGATATACACACAACCATAGCCCCTAATTTGGGTGACATGGATGATTTTTTTTAGGGTTCTAAATTAGAGATCCCTAAACCCCTGCTTTGAATAGTATTGTTCCACTGTGCTGTGATAAGTCTAAGTGTATATGTTCATTTAATGTTGGACGTTGATTGACGTAATCCCCAATGCCTTGCTTCATTCCTTGAATGACCCTTAGTAATTAGAACCCAATGTATATCATTCTGTGATGACACAAGTGGTATATAGTGACATCGAAATTGATTATTCGAATTCTTTAATACAAACTTGTGAATTTTATATCGACAATTCATTTAACTAATCAGCAACAATAATACAGTTACGTTAATTTTAAACTTAAGACTTTAGACCATCTTGAACCATAGTATAAATTTTAGTGTACATTCATTAGATGCTTACACTCGATTTTCCAAACTCTTAACTATGGGAAGCACTAACAATTCTAAAAACGTTAGAATCAAAATTGAATCTACAAGCATTGTCACATCCATTTAGGAATGGAATTCAATTTTTGAAATTCTTTAATACTTGAGTGGCTAGTATTTATATATGATTCCTTTGATCTAAACACGTGGCAAGTCCCCCGTGACTCGACCACAAAGTGTGTGCCCTTGTCGGGACAATGGGTGGGAAGGGACCGGCTCTTCTCACAGTTGTTGGGTGTTCCCTTGTGAACCCCTATTTCTTTAAACTGTTGAAATTGTATTAATTGTGTCCCTTGCCGGGACGTTTTTCTTTGCAGGTGACCCATTCCCCTATCCCCTTTTCATTTTCTTTTTCTGGGCATAGTCTAATTTTAAAGCCCGCATTTTCAATTTTTTTTTAAAAAAAACAAAAATCTTACACACCTTTTTAAACATGACCAAACGACCGGCAAAATCCGCCTCGTCCTCCCAACCGCCCCAAAAGAAGTCCAAGGGCAAGGAAAAACAAACACCACCACCCTCTCATCCAGACGACCCTAACCCCAATGAGTTAGGACCAAAATACGCCAACCACGGCCTCAATTACGAGGCCGCTATCGATGCTGAATACTTCGTGTCAGATAAAGATACCAAGTGGGGCCATAATAACCTCACCACCTGTAAATTGGCCCCACAACTCTATTTTAGGAACCCCGACCTTATTAGCTACCCACGTCTAGTCCGCCTGTTCTACCAAAATCTAAGGTATCATAAACAACCCCTTAGCCAACACGCCTTTCTTTCCACCACCATAGACGGCCGCGACATCACCCTAAACCCAGACAACATCTCTGATATTCTCCAAACCCCCTCTCACTCCTATCAAGTCCCTAAACTTAATGTCCTCAACAAAGCCCACTCCTTTATACATATTATCCAAGACATGTGTGGTGGCTGATCTGGGTCGAGGCAATCTATGCGCCGATCTCATATGCCCCGCCAGATGTGGTTTGTCGACCATGTCTTTAAACGCAACCTATACCCCCTTGGTCACGAGCAAGAACGGACCAAGAAAATCCATTATACCCTCCACGCTGTTTATCGCGGAGACTGGTTTCACCCCGGTCTCGTGATTATAGAGGGCATGCGCCTCGCTATCCAGGCCATAGATCATTCTGCCGACTCCAAACTCCTCTTACCTTACCCTCGCACCATTACGACCATTCTCTAGGCCAAGGCCTTCCCTATCCCCCCCGATGAGCCGATAGATGGACGTATTCTAGAGTTTGCTTCCGCCGATTGGAAGTTGAGCTTGGATTGTCTTGATTTAGATGTGAGAAGGGCCCTCGAGCAGGCCCAGGCACGTCGGGAGCAGGCAGCACAACGCCCCCCTCCCCCGGAGGATATCCCGTACTCTTGGACTTATGGGGACGTCTGTGCATTCCGTGGAGAGACCCTGCGACTTCAGTCCTATATGCGTTCCTATTTCCAGCTAGCCCATCCGGACTAGTGTGGATATGCCGGCATTTGGGCCTACTTTTAAAATGTTTTTAAAATATTTTTTTTTTCAAATTCCAAATTCAAAAACAAATGAGTCGCCACTTAATTTTTAAAAGGAAAATTAAGAAACCATTTTAAAGCAAACTGGTCTTTTGCGAAACCAAAGATAAACTGGGTCCGGGGATTATGGAATGAAAGGGGAAGGAGCCCGGCGGACTAAAACACCCCCTTTCATCCTATCTCATGATAGGCCTCTACTCAACATCCTCTTTAATCAAGTTATTAATCTAAACATGCCCTCAATTAAAAAATATATATATATACAGGTATACATAACACAAGCATGTTGAAAATGGTGTAAAATTGCTAATGACAAAATATCATTCATAAGCCACGTAATTCAAATAGCAAACAACATGATATGCAATAGAGAACTAGAAAACATACCCGGGATCCAGCCGTGAATACTTAAGCGTGCAATGCATGCGAGAATAGAAATCCTAAAAGGTCTCTATCACATATAAACACATAAGGCAAGACCTAGTCTAAAGTGTCGCACATGGAGTCGAAAATCAATTCAAAATCAAAGAAATGAATTAAACTAGAGAAGGGATGAGAAATTGTACCTCAAATGCGCTACAAAACAAAGGTTAGTACACATGCCTTAGACAAGATATAATATCAAAGAGTAATTAATCCTAAGTCATGTTCAACTAGATTCAACTAAGTCCAACTTTTCAACTAAGTCCAACTTTATCCAAGAACTAGTTCTACTTATAAGAATCAATGTATATGAATGAATGAGTGATTATGAACAAGAATGAGATATTTATTCACTAATTTGGATCACTTAGCCTCTGGATTTAAACTAAATTATTATTATTCAAAACATGGTTTGAGTCCTAAGACATTAGGAGACCATTTGAGTTGAAATAAATAAGATTAGACAAAAATAGTAGCAGTTTTTTTATGAATTACAGAGAGCAGACCAGATGTTCAAAAATAGGAATAAAATACTTCCAACGGTTGGATCTTAATGATTTTTGGATATGTTATGCCTCTGTGAATCTAGTTTCTAACCCAAAACGAAATTCAAGGTCTCAACGGTTCGATCTCCGGGAATATGGGAAACACTAGACCTCACTCAGGATTTGCAACTCTCTGTCCAGAGATCTTGTATGATTTTTTAAAAATAGCAAACAAATCCGAATTGCTTCATTCTTTTTAGGGAACCTTCCTAACACATTAAGGTTCTTATAAACAATTATTAGAGGTCGTGAAAACTTGGTTAGAGCTCTGATCTATCAATTTTAAAACCGGTTTGATGTTCTGAAACTATTCTGAAATTCTGGACAGAGTGTGGTTGTTTCACAAAACTCATGATCAACACATTCTAAGCATAAAATCTCACCAAAACAAATATTACAGTGGTAAAACAATGTGTTATTGACACTTTCCCGTTGGTTTCACTAGATTTCAACGGTTAGATTTCGAACTAAAAATCTTTGATCAAAAACAGTTTGTGAACCCACTGTTTTCATTTTGCTAGTTCCACTTTGTTGATTGGCCTCAACTATTAGATCATAATGTTGGGCTTAAACCAAATCATTTCTTCTACCATTTGATGGTCATTGAAGACTAAGGACCTCTTTAAACTTATGGACTTTTAATGGAGTATGGAATGGACTTCACAAAATCCGAAGCAATTAACTCACTCTCATGAACCAAAATTTGAGTTCAAAACATTACTCCTACCACTTGGTGGTCATTGGAGGACAAAGACACACATACATGAAGGTTTTAGATGAAGTATGAAGAACTTCTCAAAACCCAAGGGAGAGATTAGTCTAAGCCATAGAGATGGACTTAAACTAAAATATTTCTCCTACCATTTGATGGTCATTGGAGACTAAAAAAAAGAAGCAAATCTACTCTAATCTCCATGGAATATAGTATGAATTCCATAAGATTCATAGTAGAGAGATCCTAGTCATGAGTTGATACTAGCATCTTACCAACTATGTGTAGATTATGACCATGATTCATTTTAATCTCCATATGGATCATAAGATCATAGGAAACTGAGGAATCAAATTCAAAGAGTTTCAATGAGATATGGAAGATCTCATGAACCTTATGAATGAGGTAGAAATAAAGGAAATCAAAGTTTTATTTAGGAACACAAATTCTTCAAAACTAATTTATCTCAAACCAAAAGCATTAATTATATCCAAATTAATGAGATGTCATGAGATTCAATCACAAGTTCTTGGTAATGTGTGATGAAATGGGATAAGAAGAGAGGTTTTGAAAATGTGAAAAGTTCCTAGATCTAAGAACTTGTGATTGAATTGTCCTAATTCTACCAAGGATTAAGAGGTTACCTCTATGACCTCAAAGAATTCTTCAATTTCTTGTGAAGTTCTTCCAAGATCTTCAAATTTTTCTCAAAACTCTTCAAATTCTTCAAGAAATTCTTCTCTTCTTCTCAATTCTCTCTATATGATTTTCTATCTCTCTCTCTAAATTCAAGTATATGTATTGATTCAAGTCCCCTTAAAATGAAGATGAAAGTATGTTTATATAGGCCATCATCTCAAGGATAAATGGGTAAATTCGGGTGGAGACCCATGTGCAAAGTTTTCTTCTAGAACATGTGAGAAAAGCAGTCTGTTACAACCAGCGGCACTCGATGGCTCCCGGCGGCATTCACTGAATGCCAGGCGGCATTCGCTGAGTGCCAGGCGGCACTCAGTGAGTGCCGCCGGGTTTTTCGGGTGCCGGGGCTAACTGAATTTTGCCCTACTTTTAAATTTTCAACATATATATTAACATAAGCTTAATTATTGACGAATTATGTTAAAATACTTGTATTTGTAATATATTCCATTAAGAATACATCCATAATATATGCTCTAAATGTATTATTCCTCCTCTCTTTTTCCTTTTCTTTTCTTCCTTTTCTTTTCAAAAATTCCTCTTTATTTTAAAATTTCTTTTTCATCATTTTTTATTTTATATTTCTTTTCAAAACTCTTCTTTTATATATATATTGAGCAAATTCTCATACTGATTTCCTCATGTGTTCTTCAATGTTCGGGTTTCTCCCGAATACCCAAACTCTCTCTCTTCTTTCTCCTTTTTATATTTTCTATTTTTAATTTTGAAATTTGTCTTGAAGAATCAATTGAAGATTTTGAATTTCCTGGAAAATCTTCTAATGTCACCGGCCATTGTCATCATCGGTCTTTTGAGAGGTAACCAATCCCTGGATTTGACGTTTGGTCAAAATTGGGGTGTCTACAGTTTGTCCCTCTTTGACAGAGCTTGTGAAGCAACGCGTATCACAAGTGAATGTCAAAGCCTGTGTGAAAGACAAGCCTTTGACCAAACAGTCGAATCCAGGTAAAAACAAAAGTGCGTTGCAAAATCGGGTGCGCAGATAGCCAAGTGCTGGTCGTGCTCAAAGGTGAGCTGCCTA
Source organism: Hydrangea macrophylla (assembly GCA_033977485.1). Taxonomy (NCBI): domain Eukaryota; kingdom Viridiplantae; phylum Streptophyta; class Magnoliopsida; order Cornales; family Hydrangeaceae; genus Hydrangea; species Hydrangea macrophylla. The sequence goes on from CM066992.1 coordinate 35,999,918, forward strand.
CGTATCCCATCGGGAATCAGACCAAGACGTAGTTCGAGCAAGGGACAACAATACACAAACGCAGGTAGTCACACAGATGAATGCACCTATCTTATCGCGATGCATGTGCTCAAGCAAATTTATGCTCTATGTTTTAAGGTTCAATTACTTAGGACAAGGCTACTCCTTAGAGTTAGCAAAACGTACCTTTGTCTTGAAATCCTTCTATGCTGATGACGTCTTATCCTGGGAAAGTCGTGACTGCCATTTTTATGAGGATAACAATCAGCTGAGATGCGCTTTGCGTATTATACTCCGGTGCCGATTTAGGAAGTGTGTTGAAAGACTGAGATGCGCTTTGCGCCTTATACTCCGGTGTCTTCCGAAAATGAGATATTTTGTAGAAAGGTCAGAATCGCTCCAGATTCAATGACCCCAATGATCGCAGAAAAGTCAGAATCGCTCCAGATTCAATGACCCCAAATAGCAGAAAAGTCAGAATCGCTCCAGATTCAATGACCCCAAATAGCAGAAAAGTCAGAATCGCTCCACATTCAATGACCCCAAATAGCAGAAAAGTCAGAATCGCTCTAGATTCAATGACCCCAAATAGCAGAAAAGTCAGAATCGCTCCAGATTCAATGACCCCAGATAGCAGAAAAGTCAGAATCGCTCCAGATTCAATGACCCCAATGATCGCAGAAAAATCAGAATCGCTCTAGATTCAATGACCCCAATGATCGCAGAAAAGTCAGAATCGCTCTAGATTCAATGACCCCAGATAGCAGAAAAGTCAGAATCGCTCCAGATTCAATGACCCCAGATAGCAAAAAAGTCAGAATCGCTCCAGATTCAATGACCCCAAATAGCAGAAAAGTCAGAATCGCTCCAGATTCAATGACCCCAAATAGCAGAAAAGTCAGAATCGCTCCAGATTGAATGACCCCAGATAGCAGAAAAGTCAGAATCGCTCCAGATTCAATGACCCCAATGATCGCAGAAAAGTCAGAATCGCTCCAGATTCAATGACCCCAATGATCGCAGAAAAGTTAGAATCGCTCCAGATTCAATGACCCCAAATAGCAGAAAAGTCAGAATCGCTCCAGATTCAATGACCCCAGATAGCAGAAAAGTCAGAATCGCTCTAGATTCAATGACCCCTGATAGCAGAAAAGTCAGAATCGCTCCAGATTCAATGACCCCAAATAGCAAAAAAGTCAGAATCGCTCTAGATTCAATGATCCCAATGATCGCAGAAAAGTCAGAATCGCTCCAGATTCAATGACCCCAGATAGCAGAAAAGTCAGAATCGCTCCAGATTCAATGACCCCAGATAGCAGAAAAGTCAAAATCGCTCCAGATTCAATGACCCCAGATAGCAGAAAAGTCAGAATCGCTCCAGATTCAATGACCCCAGATAGCAGAAAAGTCAGAATTGCTCCAGATTCAATGACCCCAATGATCGCAGAAAATTCAGAATCGCTCCAGATTCAATGACCCCAATGATCGCAGAAAAAAGTCAGAATCATTCCAGATTCAATGACCCCAGATAGCAGAAAAGTCATAATCGCTCCAGATTCAATGACCCCAGATAGCAAAAAAGTCAGAATCGCTCCAGATTCAATGACCCCAAATAGCAGAAAAGTCAGAATCGCTCTTGATTCAATGACCCCAATGATCGCAGAAAAGTCAGAATCGCTCCAGATTCAATGACCCCAGATAGCAGAAAAGTCAGAATCGCTCCAGATTCAATGACCCCAATGATCGCAGAAAAGTCAGAATCGCTCCAGATTCAATGACCCCAATGATCGCAGAGAAAAGTCAGAATCGCTCCAGATTCAATGACCCCAAATAGCAGAAAAGTCAGAATCGCTCCAGATTGAATGACCCCAGATAGCAGAAAAGTCAGAATCGCTCCAGATTCAATGACCCCAATGATCGCAGAAAAGTCAGAATCGCTCCTGATTCAATGACCCCAATGATCGCAGAAAAGTCAGAATCGCTCCAGATTCAATGACCCCAGATAGCAGAAAAGTCAGAATCGCTCCAGATTCAATGACCCCAGATAGCAGAAAAGTCAGAATCGCTCCAGATTCAATGACCCCAAATAGCAGAAAAGTCATAATCTCTCCAGATTCAATGACCCCAATGATCGCAGAAAAGTCAGAATCGCTCCAGATTCAATGACCCCAGATAGCAAAAAAGTCAGAATCGCTCCAGATTCAATGACCCCAAATTCGCTCTGTATTGCAAGGGTAATTTTTATTTTTCTTTTCCTTTTCAGAACAGTCACGCGGACTTAAACAATTCATTTTCTATCGGGAGTCGCGCAGACTCGAAAATTCATTTCTACTTTTCAAAGATCGGGAGTCGCGCAGACTCGAAAATTCATTTCTACTTTTCAAAGATTGGGAGTCGCGCGAACTCGAAAGTTCATTTCTACTTTTCAAAGATTGGGAGTCACGCGGACTCGAAAATTCATTTCTACTTTTCAAAGATTGGGAGTCGCGCGGACTCGAAAATTCATTTCTACTTTTCAAAGATCAAAAATTTATTTTCTAAAAATTCATTTTATTTTTCGAAGACCTGGAGTCGCGCAGACTCGACAACTTGTCTTCGGCATTTCTAAATTTGGTTTTATCCCTTTCCATTTTGTTTTGATCGGTAACCCCAGGCTGCAGTAGATGACTTATGCCAAGATCGAAGATTTGATCGGTGACTTCAAAGGCTGCGATAGACAACTTATACCAAGACCGAAGATTTGATCGGTAACTCATAGGATGCGATAGACGACTTATACCAAGACCGAGGATTTGATCGGTGACTCATAGGATGCGATAGATGACTTATACCAAGACCGAGGATTTGATTGGTGACTCATAGGATGCGATAGACGACTTATACCAAGACCGAGGATTTGATCGGTGACTCATAGGATGCGATAGATGACTTATACCATGACCGAGGATTTGATCGGTGACTCATAGGATGCGATAGACGACTTATACCAAGATCGAGGATTTGATCGGTGACTCATAGGATGCGATAGACGACTTATACCAAGACCGAGGATTTGATCGGTGACTCATAGGATGCGATAGACGACTTATACCAAGACCGAGAATTTGATCGGTAACTCATAGGATACGATAGACGACTTATACCAAGACCGAGGATTTGATCGATGACGGTACAGCCTCAAAAGATTTGCTTTGGGGTTATTCTAGCAGAAGAGATGTTTATATGCTTCTTATTTCGGATTTATCTTTATCATTCTTTTTTTCTTCTTTCTTTTCAAAATATTCTTCTTGATGGATTGCTTGCTATGGACAGCAGTTTGGGCGATTTGGGCAAGAAGAGGAAGAAGTATGAGCCAGTTCTCCACAATAACCCCGCTTTTCTATTTACTGATTTCCTTTTTTGATTATAGACAAATTCAAAGGCTTTCTGGTTCATCCGATGATTAGCTTGTATGGCTTGGAGCCTGATCTGCTGAGGGTATTCACTTGATTTTGCTCTCTCTGAAGATATTACTCGACCTCTATTTGATTTCCTTAGTGGAGCAGAATCTGACTCCCTGACCTCCCTGCTATTACCCTTCTTTTGGAATCTTCAATTCTTGTTGATCCCTCTGCGGAATATATCTTTTGGATTTCAAGAAGGTAGACTTAAACTGAGTTGAGATACACACATTTTCAAATTTGTGACCAATTCTGCTTTCTTTTCTTTGCACTTCTTTGATCAACTTTAGAAAAAATTGTGATCCCATAATATTCTTTCATTATATTTTCCTTTACGATTGACTTTTTGATAATGAAGAATTCTTTTTTTCATGTTTCTTTCCATCTTAAATCAATTTTAGATTTATGCATGAAAACTTCAACTTTTTACTTCAAGAATTCTTAGGATGCCTAAGCTTGGTCCTTGAAAGCCAGTAAACACAGAGATATTTTATTTGGCAAATGACAGTTTGCCCCTAGTTTGACAGGGGACTTGGGAATGCTAGGCAAACGAAGTTTGCCCCTGGTTTGAGGGAGTTGACGCTCGTTTGCCCCTAGTTTTTAAGGTAATTTCATGAATTGGTTGGGTTTCTTCTTTGGACCGAGGGCCTTGGGAGACCCGCCTACTTATCCCCGAATGGGCATCAGGTCCTATAGTAGTTCGGTCGAGGCCTGAAAGAAGTGCAATGATTGACTGTGTGTGTAGTTGTGACTGAACCTTACAGGCTGCCTACGTATCCCCGAATAGGAATCAGGTCAAAACGTAGTTCATCTACTTTGGAGGTTTTGAAAAAATAAGGCTTCAAGAATTGGTGGGCTTTTCGAGCCATGTTTTCATTTAGGTTCAATGGGTGCCCTTTCTGGGCAGATTTTCTGAAACATATTCCTTGTGGCAGCTTTCGAACAAGATGATGAACTACTTCTCCTTCTTATGCATTTTTTTTATTCTTTTCCTCTTTTCTTCCTCTTTTTTTTTTCCTTTTCTTTTCTTCTTTCCCCTTTTTTGTTTTGTGGCGGTTGATTCTTTTCACCTTATCACTAGCCAGTCAATCTTTACAACTCTCATAATACATCATGTTTTACTCATACTCTATCATACTCACATAGTAATATCAGCCCTCCAAATTACTCTTTATCTTTCTCAAAGATATTTCTGCATTGTTTTAGGTCCACTTATCACTTATCCATTGAGTTTCTCACAAAAATTTAATTGATACTTTCAAATCTTTCTTTTCATTTCCAATTTCTTTTCTTAGGATAATTCATGTACTTTGAAGTACTCAAGAATTCTCAATCTTATTTATTCTCTACTTTTTTTTTTCTTCCTTTCTTTTCTCACTATCTCTTATTCTCTTCATGATTTTGACTGGCTAGGATTCGGATTTTGAAATCAACACGCATCTTATTTTGCTCTAACTTTTGCCTAGGCGCCCTTTCGGATTTTCATCCTAGCGAGCTCTCTTTTTTTTTCTTTTTCTTTCTTTCTCTTTTTAAGAAGAAGAAGTTCATTTAAGATATCTAGCTACCATCAAGGAACAAGTTCATGGCTTTGGACTGTGAGCTCACCTTTTAGGTTTGGTATAAAGGGGGTGATGTGGGATAATTTCTGAATTCATTATGGCACATCATCATAGGACCATGCAAGGCATCCTTGTATTCTTTTAGCAATGAGATCAATTTTATGCTTTTATCTTTATTGAGTGAAATATGGAAAGAATCACTTTGAGAATCTTCTTCATTTTCTAAGTCAAATGCCAAGGTTTCCTCAATGATTTTGCATGCAGGTTCATTTGCTCTCTTTTTTTTTACATTTATTAAAAAAAATCATTAAGCGGAATCAAGTAAGCAGAATCAGTCACTTTCATTGATAACAGAAAATTTAAAAGGTTCGGCTCATACTGGTCATTACAGACTTCCGGGGTAGGGGAATCCTATCACTAGACTCAAGGACATTTTGGCAAATTCCCTGATTCTATCTCTCCTCCATTTTCCGGCTTCTCCCTCCTTGCTTTATTTCCCTTGACCTCTTCTTTCAGTATTTCTTCCATCTGTTCTTTCCCAATCTTCACTTCTATGATCTTCTTTGGACCACTCTCCTCGGCCTTACTGCTTTCTTCATTAAAGAGATTCCTCATGGCCAGGCCGTCCAGTGCACAAATCCAATCTTGGACAGACATAGGTTCTGTGAGCGCTTGCAGGTATGGATCTTCATAGCCAGTGTATTCATGTAAGAAAGAGATCTCAAAACCTTGCTCCAAGTATTTACCTTTGCAGTCGGCCCATGGCTCTAGAAAGCCATAATAGGGGAAATCTCCTCCTTTCTGGATGAAATGTGACGCTTGACCTTTTTCCAAATCATTCCCATCTAACCCACACAGCTTGGCATGATTGACCACTTCCTCAGCATTTCCTTCTTCTTCTCCTTCGGACCACAGACCATCCGTGTCACTGTAAACCTCTTCTTCCCAGATAGAGTTATCAATAGGATTGTTCGGATCCCACCAATTGATTTGGATGATTTCATTGTCCATATCTTCCTCAAATGCTTGTTCTTCTTCTCCTCCTATCAACCAATCCTCTTCCTCGACTACTATAAGGCATGTCCTCTGATCTTCTGGGAATTTATAAGCTTTGGTAGCTTGTCCTACCGATACGATCAACTCAGATGGGACGAAGATTTCCTTCCCAACATCTAAGAGATTGATGTTCCGTAGTGGTGGTACAGTATGATGATTGGGGAGCGGGTTCCGAGTCACATGCGGTCGAGCTGCAGGTGGAGGGGAAATGGTCTTATTATCGATCAAATCTTGTACTTCATGCCTTAACCTCATACATCGGTCAGTCGTATGGCCATGAGCTTGATGAAACTCACAATAGAGGTTTGAATTGAAGCCTGGCGAGAGCGGATCATGCAATGGCTTTGGATCCAATGGATTTAAATATCCCTTTTCCATCAATCGCTTGAGAGTGGTGGTCAATGAAATCCTTAAATCAGTGAACTGACGAAGTTGTCCCCCCAATCTCGGTTTTGGTGCGCCCTCCTTGCTTAAAACATTGACATTAGTCGCTACCTGGTTTCCCGTGTTCCCTCCATAAAATGGTCTTCTAGAGCGGTTCCCCTGGGATTCTTCCTTCTTAATCCTTCCATCCTTGATGGCGTCTTCTATCCTTGTCCCAATTTCAAATAATTCTGCAAAGGTATGAATGCACTGGTACATGAGTTTCTCCTGGTAAACACTCTGCAGGTTCTTGATTACGATCCTTATTTGTTCCTTCTCTGATGGCCGTTGGGTCATTTTTGGAGCTTTTCCCCTCCATCGTGCCAGGAATTCAACAAATGACTCTCTATTCTCTTGTATGGTTGTTTCCAGATCCCTCACAGTTACATCGAGCTCTTGGTTGTATTCATATTGGGTGACAAAGGCTTTCACCACTTCCTCCCATATGCGACTCTTGCTTGGCTCTAATGTGAAATACCAGGATAAAGCTGCCCCAGTCAAAGTTTGTTGAAACAGCATGGCCATCATGGCAGGATTCAGACCACTTGGCTGAAAGACCCCAATGCACATCCTCACGTGGTTTCTGGGATTGCCAGAACCGTCAAACTTATCGATCTCGGGCATCTTGAAACCAGCTGGCAATTTTTCTTGAGTTCCCTCAAACAAACCCTCTAACTCTAGCAGGTAGCTATCAACCCCATTAGACTTGCGGACAACTTTCTCTAGCTTTTCCACCTTCTCCTTCGTCTCGATACGCTCTTTCTCAGCTTTTTCAATTTTCTCTCTCTCTGCCCTCGGTACATCAGCTCTTGGTGGTTCCGGATCCTCAAACCAATCATCTTCCATATCCCAAACAGGTGGGGGAGGATTGATTATTGGTGGATCAACTACAGGCCTCTGACGGGTCAGTGTTTCCAACATAGTCATCATTTGGTCCATTATCTCTTTCAGTTGTGCTATTTCTGCAGCATGTTGTTCGTGATCCATTTCTATTTCTATCTCTGGCTCTCTTCGTACTAACCTTGCACTCGAATCCCTGACCCAAACTACCCTGGTGTCCAAAACTATCTTGCCTATAACCATTTTTATTTTTAATCAATTTTCAAACAACCTTATTTTTTTTTAAAATGCTTGGTAAAAAATATGAATGGCTCATATGTCACACGGATGCGATGCATGTGTGTGCCTATTCTATATGCAAAAGAAAAGGAAAATTCTAATCCTAACACATAAACACATAAGCACATAAAATCCTCATCCATGTCAAGTGCGCTTAACTTCTCCTTTCATCGTGATCTTCACTACCCTCTCCAAGGTCGGATTAAAATTTCTCTTTTTTTTTTTTTTTTGAAAAAGCATGATGGAATCTTTCAAATTCTCAAGAATCTCGAATTTTCCTTGGAAAGTGAAAATATTTTTTCCGCAAAAGATGATTGAGTTGAAATCTTACTTTGAAACTCATTTGAAAACCATTTATTTGGATGATGAAGTCTTTCAAAGTAATTTTTGCGAATTTTGAATCTTTTCTTTGAAAATGAAGATATAAACGATGATTAGGTTTATTTGATTTTTTTTTTTTTTACAAAAAAGAAAAACCTTGGATCCCTTCATTTTTTGAAAGAGTGATTTTTTTTTTAAATATTTTTGGATAAGAGATGATGGATAATCAAAATATGTCATTAACAGTGAACTTTGAATTCTTGGGTAGGAGTATCACACGATTAGATAATTATCGCACTTTTCATGAATTCGGATGCATACAAGGTCAATGATGCTTAGCTAAACATGATACAAGAGATGTAATCTTATAATCAAGATTCGGCTTATTCTTAAATGTCATAGGACATGAAAAGGAATTGCCCAAAAGTGATTAAGAGGTTACATATCTTTTATCAAGTAAGCATCGTCATCATCTCAAGTAATCCCTTTCGGGCATACAAAACTCCCTAGCACATAAATCCTAATCAAGAATTGATTTCCTAAGATCGAAAGGTTCTATGGAAGCTATCATGCAAAGGCCGGGTTTTGGTCAAATAAGGGACCCTTGACACACACCCGATAGGATGCTTCATATACCAAAACATGGTACAAGATCAAGGGTGATCACACGGTCCCATGATGACTTGACCGACCGGGTTGCCCCGAGCCTCCAAGGTCATAGTTCCGTGCAATCGACTGGCGAGACATGCAAGTGCAATGCAACGGGCACACAAAAATTAATTAATTTGATTAAAAGGATGCTTTCAAGTCTAATCCTCGAGTGAACCCAAAATCAGAATTCTGGTCTGCGAAAATCAGAGATTCTGGGTTCGATCCCCAGCAGAGTCGCCAAATTGTGGATATGCCGGCATTTGGGCCCACTTTTAAAATGTTTTTAAAACATTTTTTTTTTCAAATTCCAAATTCAAAAACAAATGAGTCGCCACTTAATTTTTAAAAAGAAAATTAAAAAACCATTTTAAAGCAAACTGGTCTTTTGCGAAACCAAAGATAAACTGGGTCCGGGGATTATGGAATGAAAGGGGAAGGAGCCCGGCGGACTAAAACACCCCCTTTCATCCTATCTCATGATAGGCCTCTACTCAACATCCTCTTTAATCAAGTTATTAATCTAAGCATGCCCTCAATTAATACATATATAGGTATACATAACACAAGCATGTTGAAAATGGTGTAAAATTGCTAATGACAAAATATCATTCATAAGCCACGTAATTCAAATAGCAAACAACATGATATGCAATAGAGAACTAGAGAACATACCTGGGATCCAGCCGCGAATACTTAAACGTGCAATGCATGCGAGAATAGAAATCCTAAAAGGTCTCTATCACATATAAACACATAAGGCAAGACCTAGTCTAAAGTGTCGCACATGGAGTCGAAAATCAATTCAAAATCAAAGAAATGAATTAAACTAGAGAAGGGATGAGAAATTGTACCTCAAATGCGCTACAAAACAAAGGTTAGTACACATGCCTTAGACAAGATATAATATCAAAGAGTAATTAATCCTAAGTCATGTTCAACTAGATTCAACTAAGTCCAACTTTTCAACTAAGTCCAACTTTATCCAAGAACTAGTTCTACTTATAAGAATCAATGTATATGAATGAATGAGTGATTATGAACAAGAATGAGATATTTATTCACTAATTTGGATCACTTAGCCTCTGGATTTAAACTAAATTATCATTATTCAAAACATGGTTTGAGTCCTAAGACATTAGGAGACCATTTGAGTTGAAATAAATAAGATTAGACAAAAACAGTAGCAGTTTTTTATGAATTACACAGAGCAGACCAGATGTTCATAAATAGGAATAAAATACTTCCAACGGTTGGATCTTAATGGTTTTTGGATATGTTATGCCTCTGTGAGTCTAGTTTCTATCCCAAAATGAAAATCAAGGTTTCAACGGTTCGATCTCCGGGAATATGGGAAACACTAGACCTCACTCAGGATTTGCAACTCTCTGTCCAGAGATCTTGTATGATTTTTTAAAAACAGTAAACAAATCTGAATTGCTTCATTCTTTTTAAGGAACCTTCCTAACACATTAAGGTTCTTATAAACAATTATTAGAGGTCATGAAAACTTGGTTAGAGCTCTGATCTATCAATTTTAAAACCGGTTTTCTGTTCTGAAACTATTCTGAAATTCTGGACAGAGTGTGGTTGTTTCACAAAACTCATGATCAAACCATTCTAAGCATAAAATCTCACCAAAATAAATATTACAGTGGTAAAACAATGTGTTATTGACACTTTCCCGTTGGTTTCACTTGATTTCAACGGTTAGATTTCAAACTAAAAATCTTTGATCAAAAACAGTTTGTGAACCCACTGTTTTCATTTTGCTAGTTCCACTTTGTTGATTGGCCTCAACTATTAGATCATAATGTTGGGCTTAAACCAAATCATTTCTTCTACCATTTGATGGTCATTGAAGACTAAGGACCTCTTTAAACTTATGGACTTTTAATGGAGTATGGAATGGACTTCACAAAATCCGACGCAATGAACTCACTCTCATGAACCAAAATTTGAGTTCAAAACATTACTCCTACCACTTGGTGGTCATTGGAGGACAAAGACACACATACATGAAGGTTTTAGATGAAGTATGAAGAACTTCTCAAAACCCAAGGGAGAGATTAGTCTAAGCCATAGAGATGGACTTAAACTAAAATATTTCTCCTACCATTTGATGGTCATTGGAGACTAAAAAAAAGAAGCAAATCTACTCTAATCTCCATGGAATATAGTATGAATTCCATAAGATTCATAGTAGAGAGATCCTAGTCATGAGTTGATACTAGCATCTTACCAACTATGTGTAGATTATGACCATGATTCATTTTAATCTCCATATGGATCATAAGATCATAGGAAACTAAGGAATCAAATTCAAAGAGTTTCAATGAGATATGGAAGATCTCATGAACCTTATGAATGAGGTAGAAATAAAGGAAATCAAAGTTTTATTTAGGAACACAAATTCTTCAAAACTAATTTATCTCAAACCAAAAGCATTAATTAGATCCAAATTAATGAGATGTCATGAGATTCAATCACAAATTCTTGGTGGTGTGTGATGAAATGGGATAAGAAGAGAGGTTTTGAAAATGTGAAAAGTTCCTAGATCTAAGAACTTGTGATTGAATTGTCCTAATTCTACCAAGGATTAAGAGGTTACCTCTATGACCTCAAAGAATTCTTCAATTTCTTGTGTAGTTCTTCCAAGATCTTCAAATTTTCTCAAAACTCTTCAAATTCTTCAAGAAATTCTTCTCTTCTTCTCAATTCTCTCTATATGATTTTCTATCTCTCTCTCTAAATTCAAGTATATGTATTGATTCAAGTCCCCTTAAAATGAAGATGAAAGTATGTTTATATAGGCCATCATCTCAAGGATAAATGGGTAAATTCGGGTGGAGACCCATGTGCAAAGTTTTCTTCTAGAACATGTGAGAAAAGCAGTCTGTTACAGCCAGTGGCACTCGACGGCTCCCGGCGGCATTCACTGAATGCCAGGCGGCATTTGCTGAGTGCCAGGCGGCACTCAGTGAGTGCCGCCGGGTTTTCTGGGTGCCGGGGCTAACTGAATTTTGCCCTACTTTTAAATTTTCAACATATATATTAACATAAGCTTAATTATTGACGAATTATGTTAAAATACTTGTATTTGTAATATATTCCATTAAGAATACATCCATAATATATGCTCTAAATGTTTTATTCCTCCTCTCTTTTTCCTTTTCTTTTCTTCCTTTTCTTTTCAAAAATTCCTCTTTATTTTAAAATTTCTTTTTCATCATTTTTTATTTTATATTTCTTTTCAAAACTCTTCTTTTATGTATATATTGAGGAAATTCTCATACTGATTTCCTCATGTGTTCTTCAATGTTCGGGTTTCTCCCGAATACCCACACTCTCTCTCTTCTTTCTCCTTTTTATATTTTCTATTTTTAATTTTGAAATTTGTCTTGAAGAATCAATTGAAGATTTTGAATTTCCTGGAAAATCTTCGAATGTCACCGGCCATTGTCATCATCGGTCTTTTGAGAGGTAACCAATCCCTGGATTTGACGTTTGGTCAAAATTGGGGTGTCTACAACTAGTTAGACGACATTCTAGCCCAGGTCGAGGCTGCCTACCAGTCTGCCTTTTCGAGACCGACACAGCAGGTGGCCGAGGAGCAGGGAGAGGTGCAGGGCGAGGAAGAGGAGGCTGGAGACGGTGATGGAGATGATGGAGGTGACTGGAGTGATGGGGATGGCGATGGCGCTGCAACTACCGGCCAGGGGAGTACAGGATTGGAGATGATGCTGTTGGAGGGCGGGGATGATTAGACTAGTCTTGGGAGGGGTGCCAAACTTTCTTTTTCATTTTCTCTTGTATTTGGATGGGTGGAAGGATTCAGACATTTGCAGACACTGACTTGTATATTGTTTATTTCATTTTTCTGGTTATTTATTAGGATGGTGATGTACTCGGCTTTGACCGGTTAGTTTATTTTCTGTCTTTCATTTTTTTTTGTTACGTGGGTCTGTAATTATTTCGTTATGCATTTATTGTTTTTATTTTATGGTTGTTTTATTCCTGTTGCTTCTGGTTAGTCACATCAGTAACGTCACTATTAATTAGTTCTGCTTTCACTTTCTTGCTTGACTATATAATGTTTTCATTTCTTCATTTGAAGCATTTGTCAGTGATTCAATTATGCACAGCATTTCCAACTCCCATTGCACTATAATAGGAATCTCTTAGGTTCAGGTTTGGGGGTAATTATGTCGAAATTTCTATTTAATTCAAAACGACATTGCCTAAGTTAAAATTTGAAATTCATTAATGCTACACAATCAAGCAACTAGTAACGTTAATTTTATTACTTCTAATAACTCCGACTAATAAAGTTAAATTGTGGCTTAATTTTTGGTTTCAGGTTTTTAGTTTTTCGATATCCGTATAGTACCTTGACCCTCATAGCTCATTGTCATCCTCACATTATGGACCATCCTATATCACCGCCTACTTCACCTGATTGGTCTTCGAGTGAGTTTAGTTCTTATTCCGACTCTAGTTCTTCCACTTCTGATATTATACCGAGTCCTAGGGTAGCCAAGTCCTACGGTCCAGTCGGTCGTCCCGGCTGGAATCGTCGTCGGCCTCACGTTCCCATGCTTATCTGTTCTGATTCTTCAGATGAGGATGACCTTTTCGGCGATGGCCCTATAGTTATAGACGGCCCTTTAGAGCTCCACCGACGTCTTCTGACTCTTCTTCTTCTGATTCTATTGATTCCTCGACCAATGATGATGATGAGGACATTCTTTCAGGTCTAGCTACAATTTCATTGTCTGATCATTTATCGACCGATGTACCTACACCTGAGGTTACTTATCCCTATAGGGACCTCCCTGATTATGTACCGAATGTTGTTCGACAACGTCCGGGTCACCCTGACTGGTCACCTGAGGATATTGCCTCAATCTTTGCGCCTTATTCTAGTCCTGAGGATGATACAATTGATTTGGATCCAAGTATTATTGAGGAGACTGAGGTAGATGTGGTTCCAGAGATTACTGCTGAGGACGATTTTGATGAGATGGGACCGCCTTTTGATCCTGCTACGCATCTGGAGTGGGAGTTAGTCGATTGGTACTTTCGTTCTGGCGTGCCTCCTCCTTCAGACGTGTTTTGTGGTGTGGATGTCCTGGTTATCTTCTATGAGGACTACATCCATGTCATTGTCATGTTCCCACCTGCTTAGGGACATGCGGTGATTTGGTTTGGGGGAGTATATGGATATTCATTCATTTTAGTGTAGTCGTTTTATTTTGTTTTCGAATATTTTCTTTCTTTAGTAATTCATAATGTTGTTTTTTTTCTTTTTGTTAGTTTTCTTTTGTTAGTTCGTTATTTTGTTCATTTGTTATTTCTTTTATTCATTGTAAAAAGAAAATAAAGAAAAAAGAGAAATAGTAATAATAGAAATACAAACATTTTATTAGTTCTATAAATAAATAAAAACAGTTTCTTAATATTGTTCAATGTTGCGTTACTTCTTATGGCAATTAGATTTCGTTGAAATTTTGAAATTCAGAGAGTATGTAATCCGATGTCTACCGAATCTATGAAGGTATGTCTTGAGAACTATATATCCTTAGAATCATTGTTTAATATCTTATACTTGCATAACTTTTTGCACGGCACGTAGTCATGTGGATACATACTGACATTGAACTATAATATAACTTGGGTTTCTAAATAGTACAGTTGTGGAGACTGGAACCCGGTGAGCTTTTAGAGCCTTTCATTCTTTTTGAGGATTTTATTATGTTATTTGAATCTCATTGGCGTAGCGCATTATTTCGTTGATTAGTCTCACTATTCTTTATTTTGATTGAAAGTCGAGTTAGTATTATAATTACCATGTTTAACAAATAGGAAAAAAAAATTCTATTTCCTTTGATATCATAACATTGAAGAATCATGTAACTCTGGAAAATGACACTAGGCCATCTGTTTTAATAAACCTTTTCGACCTTTGGCCTACCTAATACAAATATTTTTATCCCTTGTTAACCCTTTTTGAGCCTTTTATTAGACCTTTCATTTGTTCACCTATTATCCTACCCACTCCAATATGGAGTTTGCCACTACTAAATGTTACCTAACCCATGTCCAAGAGTAGTTGAGGAATAGTCTCACATAAAGAAATTGGGCTAATACGACTCATTTAAAGTAGAGAGTTGAGTAGAAAAGGTATTATTATTTAAAAAAAAAAAAAAGAAGAAGAAAAAAGATGTGAAAGAAGGATTGGAAAAAAAGAAAAGATGAATCCCTTGGAAGGAAAAAGGGAAATGTGAAAAAATAATAAAGAGTCGTTGTAGTAAAGCCCTGACGTTATAAATATTACAGCTATTTCTATTTACTCAAGGACGTTTTGAATTCCTTTTACCTTTCTCTTCTTAACTATAACCCTTGACCAACATTACAACCCTGGTAAAAGTCCTAGTTGATTCTAGAAAAACATGATTTGAAGATGGAACCGATAGAAAAAGGGAATTAAAGCATGGTAGTAGTAATATTTACTTGACAAACGATATCTATTCATGAGACTATATTCATGTCGTGTTATACGTTGTTCCATGTCACATGCGAGATTTATTTGCTTTGTATACGAATTCTCTTCCTCGCATATATTCGAGTAATTACACTTGTTTCCGAGTGATTTCATTTTCGAGTGTAATTAACAACGTGAGATTTGTAGTCGAAGCATCACTAGATAGTCATCCAATTTATATTCCAAGTTCATAGTTGCAGTGTGTCCACCGGATTACTATTTCACACACATGCGGGTCTTCGATATATTCTATTGATTATGGTGATATATGTTTTCGGATTATTTTCCTAATGTAGGAAGGCGTACGATTGTTTTACTTTTGATAATTTAAAAGTTTCATTTGAATTTGATTTTAGCAAGGAAAGATGTTGACATTGAAATATTTAAATTTTGAATAAGAATTTTATTTTCACAAGTTAATAAAGATGGTTGTGGGTGACTTGTTGACGAGAACCCTCACGAGACTTCACTCGTCCGACTAGGGACACCTAGAGGTTTAAAAGGCTTGTTGCACAAGCTAAGTGCAATCGTTATCCATACGAAAATGGATTAGGAATTTTTAGTATTAGTAGTATTATTTTATTCTTTTTGCTCGAGGACTAGCAAAATGTAGGTTTGGGGGTGTGATCGGGAGAGAACAAATCCTAATTATACGCCTTAATTCACATTTGTTAGTCGTTTTTATCCTGTTTTTGATATAATTTTACTTTATTTTCCACTTTCTGTCAGGTATTAGGAAAAAACAAGAATTTCCAGTTAAATGGGGTGAAAAAGCAGGAAGAAAGAAGCTGAAAAACCAACCTCACGTGAAACCCAAAAAATCGCTCGCGCGATCCGTACGGAAAAACATAAAACGCGTATTTTGTAGAGCTAAAGACCCCTACGTGGACGAAATTGTCCAATTACGTCCAAAATGTAAATTTTAGCAGTTTCAGTGAAATTAGGTTTAGTAAAACCCTCCTAATCTCTCTATAACTATATATATCTCATTCTTAATCAAAAGGGGGTGACACATTCATTGATTGAAGACTTTAGAAGGAAAGAGGAAGGAGAAGAGTAA
Source organism: Hydrangea macrophylla (assembly GCA_033977485.1). Taxonomy (NCBI): domain Eukaryota; kingdom Viridiplantae; phylum Streptophyta; class Magnoliopsida; order Cornales; family Hydrangeaceae; genus Hydrangea; species Hydrangea macrophylla. Next base: position 36,016,088 of record CM066992.1, read on the forward strand.
GCTTGAAGGTCTTTAATGGCTACCATCAACTCAATCTTCATGCTTTCACCCACCATGTACAACTAAAACTCTTAATCTAGGGTTTCAATGAAACCCTAGCTATGTAAAGGGGGAATTCTATGCTTTTCTATTTTAGGCTTTTATGTGTTGGATAGTGATTGTATGTTGGTGGATTATTTATAATCAGTTTTTAATGTTAATAATCAAGAGTTTTTTGGATCTATTCTTGTCTTAGATTTTTCCTTATGCTTATTGAACTCAATAGTCCTTGATTTCTGTGATTGATAGGAGTATTTACATACAATAGTGCTTATGTGATTGTGATGTTTACATCTTTTATAATTCATGCTTAGGAAAGATGAGTTATGCTACACCCTAGTTATAGGTAGATAATTCATGTGAACCATAGATGGATTATGCTTAGATTAAACTAACAATATCCTCTTGACAATACTATTAGGCTTGTAGCTACGATAGATCATAACTATCCAAACATAGAACTTAGAATAGAAATTATAGACCTCCGATGCATAGTTAGTGGTGGATTTGTGATCCTAGATCTCATCTATTCATATTTAAACCAATTTTCACTTTAGCACATTAGTTTACTTAAACTAAATTTTAGAAGTTATTTTCATAATTCCATAGTTTAATTCCATAGTAAAAATCAAATCAATCAAACTCCCAATTTTCTTATAACTAAATAGATTAGATTTTATTAATTAAAGGATAAAAATTAACAATCTCTGTGGGTCCGACCTTTACTTCCACACTACAAATCTTTTGAAAGTAAAGCACAAATAAGCATACTTTATATCTTGATTTTGACGAGATCAGTACCCTCATATGAAAAGCTCAAAGTGTGGGGGTGTCTAGCTAAGGTACAAGTTCTACTTTCGAAATGAACGAAACTAGGACCTAAGACCGTAATTGTGTATTTATCGGCTATGCTAATAATTATGCTGCGTATCGATTCCTTGCGGTTAAGTCCGAGAATGTAGAGATTCGTGTCAACACATTCATGGAATTGGTAGATGTCAAGTTCTTCGAAAACATCTTTCCTTTTAAAGAAGGAAGACAAAATTCAGCACCTAAAAGAAATATTGAAGAGATATCTTCAAGTTCTAAGAACGACGAAGAAAACAAAGTTGCTCCTAGAAAGAGAAAGAGAGCTAGGAAAGGTACTTCTTTTGGATCGGATTTTGTGACACTAGTTACCATAGGTGAACCTCAAACCTTTATCGAGGCTATGAGTACACCCGAAGTGCCTTATTGGCAAGAAGTGGTAAATAGTGAGGTGAACTCCATTATGCATAACCATACATGGAATTTGGTTGACTTAGCTTCGGGTAGTAAACCAATTGGTTGCAAATGGATTTTTAAGAAGAAACTCAAAGTCGATGGTATCATAGATAAGTACAAAGCTATGCTAGTCGTAAAAGGCTATAGACAAAAAGAGGGAATAGATTTCTGTGATACTTATTCCCCGATTACTAGGATTACTTCCATTAGGATGGTAATCGCTATAGCCGCTACCTATAACCTAGAATTACATCAAATGGATGTAAAGACAGCGTTCCTCAATGGAAATCTAGATGAGGAGATCTATATGGAACAACCGGAAGGGTTTGTTGTAAAGGGACAAGAACATAAAGTGTGTCGACTTGCTAAGTCTCTTTATGGTTTGAAACAATCTCCAAAGCAATGGCATGAGAAATTCGATCACACCATGATCGCAAATAGTTTTAAAATCAGTGAATGCAATAAGTGTGTGTATGCCAAGGAATTTTATGACTCATGTGTTATTGTTTGTTTATATGTTGACAACTTACTTATTACGGGGACTAATAAGAAAGTAGTCAACGAAACAAAGAAAATGTTAAGCTCATGTTTTGACATGAAGGACATGGGTACAGCTGATGTTATTTTTGGTATACGAGTGAGACAAACTTTCAAAGAATATCTTCTCACACAATCACACTATGTTGAGAAAATATTAAAGAAGTTTGGGCAATTGGATAGCAAATCGGTCGTAACTCCGTTTGATACCAATTGTAAGTTGATGAAGAATATGGGTAAAAGCATATCTCAACTTGAATATTCTCAAGTAATTGGGAGTTTGATGTACATTATGAATTGTACGTGTTCAGATATTGTATATTTGGTGGAAAGACTTGCTAGATACACTAGCAATCCGGGAAGAGATCATTGGGATGCTCTTGTGAGAGTATTAAGATATCTAAAGCATACCATGAGCTATGGTTTGTACTATACACAATACCCACCCGTGGTAGAGGGATATTTCGATGTAAATTGGATTTCGGATAGTCAAGAGACTAAGTCTACAAGTGAACATATATTCACTTTAGGTGGAGTTGAGATTTCTTGGAAATCAACCAAGAAAACGTGTATAGCACGTTCGACGATGGAATCAGGGTTTATATCCTTAGACAAGGCAGGTGAGGAAGTCGAATGGCTTCGGAACTTCTAGATTCCGTTATGGCCGAAACTGGTAACGCGCTATAGTTGTGCACTGTGACTGTAATACGGCATCTTCCGTAGCTAAGAATGGCGTGTATAATAGTAATTCAAGACACATAAGAAGGAGACACAATACAATCAAACAATTGCTCTCTAGTGGTGTAATCACTATTGACTATGCCAAATCAAAGGAAAACAGTGCGGATCCTCTCATAAAATGATTGCTTAGAGATCAAGTTCAATAAACGACGAAAGGAATGGGCCTAAAGCTAATACTTTGAACAACTCGGGCAGAAACCTAACCTAGTTGACTGGAGATCCCAAGATCTAGGTTCAATAGGTAAACTCGTTGGGGAAGCTCATGTTGTAAACACACATGTAATGTGGCTTCATTTATGTATATTGTTCAATTGTGCAATAAAAATTGTTGAGGTTTTGTATTTACATTTAATGATATTGATGAGTAATGTTAGTACTCTTAATTGGTATCACCTATATGAGAATAGAAGTGGGGTCGCTTCTATGAGAACTTCAAAGGCTTGGTTCTCTATGAGTTCTCATGAATAAGGATCATGTTCAGGACCAAAATGAACACAACCGAATGAATTAATATGTATAAGGATATGTGATGTGTGTTATCTAGTGTTGGTTTACACTAAAGGTTGAACAGTTCAATACTTAACGTACACTGCTTCACCAAGTAAATCCAGTAGATATACACTAAGGGAAAGTTCAAGTCCAAAAGACACTCTCCTAATGCATCGCAAGTCTGTGAATTGCTCTCGTAGTTTTATTGTATTTGGTTTTCTGTTTAGATAATCATAATCATTCACATGTAGGGGATTGTTATATTCGGGGTATGAATGGGAGCTTATGTAAGCTCAAGGGGATCGTTAGGATCACTATGGACTGGCCCAATGCTTAGGGAAAGGCTTGAAACATTGAGTTTCAAGATTCTGGCAGAGGGTTTTCGATCGGTCGACCTATTCAACATCTATATGAAGTTTTAAACAAATTCGGGTAAAGGGCATTCGACCGGTCGACCTGCCCCGTTCAACCGGTCGACCGGACATAGTTTGTGAAAAGTCACAACTTTTCATGAAGAAACTTCAAATTTGTTTGAACTTCATCTGTTCTAATGGCTGATAAATGTGTATATACTAATATATATATATACTTAGTGTATAGGTATTCGGACACAAATATTTGTGTAGAGAAGCATCTCTTACCCAATAGACACCTCTATATATACCACATAGTTAGTTAGTGCATATATACTTTTCACAGATTTCATCTCTTCTCTCCTTCATCTATTCTTGAGTCATAGAGAGCAATTCATATACATTCAATTCTGCAGAACATTTGAAGTTTGTTGTACTTCAATTGTTAGATCGTAGTATCCTCAAGAACAAGACGTCGTAGTCCACAAAACAGCCATGTATGGGACGTAAACTTATTTTTCAGACAGCGTATTTATACATGCGTCGATCAAGTTTAGTCACTGTTCATTAGTTTATTATCCATTGTATCCAACAATTAGAATATGAGTGACTTCCAACATTGAACTTTATTATTGTGTATGTGTGTGTGTGTGTATGTGTGTGTGTGTGTGTGTGTGTTTGTCTTTTTAATCATTTTTAGGCTTTCATATTTGAGGAGAGATTATAGTTAACCAATAAAGCAATACATATTTGATATTGTAGTCAGGGGAGGAGCTAAAATTTCATCTTTGTGGGGGCGCAAATTTGATATAACTCTAGTAAGGTCTAGCTATTTTTCGCTTAGTTCAGACTCTCGATTTTAGTTGTTTTTCACTTCATCTTATACATAAAAACTCTAGTATAAAAGAATATGTGTACACAATTTTTTGACTTATCTATGTTCTATATACTTGTGTGCTTCTTTCTTATTCTTTTTTTTTAGTACAATATTTGTGTGCTTTTGTGTGCTGTATGCAAATGAAGCCTACCCTTTTTATAGGAGTAGTGCTATACACACATACACACAGTTTTTGACACACTTTTGACACTCAGCTTTAAATGTTTGTACCCTGTGCTGGGTAAGTGGTGCACAAAAAAGTGTGAAAAATTCGAACATCACGAGGAACATGTGTTTAAAGCATAGTGTGTCAAAAAGTGTGTGTGCCAAACATTCCGTTTTTTTAGACATCATATTTACAGTGGATGGTTAGGATGGGTAATGCTAGACCCACACCCAAATCTCACACTCATTCATCCACACGTGATGTGGACCAATGAGAAGAGGAGAGAGATTGTAAAGTGGTGTGGACCACAATGGATTCCACAGTTTCTCTCCTCTCTCCATTGGTCCACATTAGGGTGTGGATGAATGGGTGTGAGATTTGGGTGTGGATCTTGCATTACCCTGGTTAGGATACGCTTAATCCAACGAAGGCCAAGGAGTTTCCAGAGAACTCTTGAAACTCTAGAATTCTCCACAGTAGGGATGGCAATTTCCTCTGCCCCGTTGGTAATCTACTCCTAATGGTAAGGAGTTGGAGTCCAACAAAATCGTAAAGGAGTGGAGTTGGTATGAAGAAACAAAACTCTTGTAGGAGTAGGAGTGGGTTTGGGAAAACCCCCAAACTCCTACTTTCATTCGATTATGTTACAAATTTACTAAACTATCCTTAGTACTATAAGTAATTTACTCTTTGCATTATAGTAATTTTATCCCGTTGGTTGTTGGTTATCCGCTCCACTCCTACTCTTGATTTTGTTTAATCATATTATGGTTTGTTGCTTTGCTATGTTTTGCAACACTCTAATCATGTTAATAGTGTTTCAAATATATATTTGTTGTGAATGGACTTCTTATTGTAGATCTTTTTAGTTTTTTAAATTGATGTACAAATTGGTGAATAGAGTAGGAGTGAGATGAAGTAGAGTAGGAGTGGGCAAAATTAAATAGTATAGGAGTTGGTGCGCTTCATAAATAGGAGTGGAGTGGAGTGGAGTGGAGTAGGAGTGGCCATATATAAGCGGAGTGGAGTAGGAGAATGACGACTCCTACTCCACTCCGCCCCGTTGACATTCCTACTCCACACTAATCTATTATATCTATGTAAAGAGTAATGCTAGAACTCATTACACAACACACCACATAGTGCGTTGTGGAAAAAGCTAAGCTTTTTTTTTTTTTTTTTTTTTTTAAGGTTTTTTTTTGTTTTGTTATTTTACTTTGTATTGAGATTTTTTAGTAAATCAATAGTCATAAATCTATTTCAAATAATTACAACAAGAGAGTAAAAGAAGGCTATCGCAACAATTGTGTAAGGTTGTATGATAATTTGGTATGTTTTGGAGAGAGAGAGAGATTAAGGTGTGTGTGGCTGAGTTTTTTGGATAACGGTATCAAGTACGGAGTATGTGTTTGGTTGAGAGGACTTTTTTCGGTATATATGAGCAAATTGGTGATTTGACACTACTGTCTACGGTATTACTTAGCAGGTAGGAGCAATTGATTTCACAAAGATGAGGGCTCATTTGTTCAATTTTTTTGTTTAGGGGTGTTAGTGAAAATAGATTAGAGTTTAGGAGTGTTCGTGTAATTTAAATACTACCCCAAATTATTCACTTCTACCTCGTGCGAGTCTATCGACCAAGAGAAAGAGAAGAGAAGAGAATTTCCAGACCCAAATCGGCACCCAACGGCGACACAAATTCGGCAACGCCTCCAGGTGAGTTTCCTCTTGTACCATTTTGAGTTTTGCCTTCCTTGAGAGAGAGAGAGAGAGAGAGAGAGAGATGCCGCGGAGCATTTTTGCAGCGAGTCATTTATGGCCTCACACTCACTCACTCACTCACTCACTATTGGAATTTAAAATTTGTAATGTGGTTCATATGTGGATTTCACATACAGTGGGTTAAGTGCTGAAGCATTTCTATTATTCAAAAGCCAACCATTCATACTAAAAAAAAAATTTCCCCCTAGCCCGTTTTACTCATAAAACAAAGAATCTTTTAGGTTCCAAGCGGATATCTATAAGGATTTAAAATATTTGAGGCTAACTGAGTCAAATCCCAAAGTGAGATAGTTTTCTTAGATTAAAAGGGGCAAATTATAAAATTTTAAGTGGGGGCACAAATGTTTTAAGTATAGATTAGATAACGTAGAGAAACGATTACTAGCTGTAGCTCCGTCCCTGGCTGTAGTGCATTAGGATATCCCACTAATTAAGATATGGAAGTATGGAATGTAGTTTTAGGTTCTAGATAAAGGTTTTAAATTTGAGTTTTCAGTTGTTGTTTACAAATTGAGAAAAACCCATAAAAAAAAAAATTTCGCAAGTAAATAGAGAATCTGATCAGGTTTCTGCATAATTTTTCTTCTTCTCATATTACCATAAGAACTTAACCAATCTCATTTCTCTTCTTTTCATTTTAGCATGAGAATTTGCTAAATTTTTCCGCCATCAGAACTTCATAATCACACAGTTTCGGTACTAAATATCTGTTTCAATTCCTAGAACCAGTGTTTTTGCATCCCCGTTTTTACACTCTCTATCTGATATGTACATCTTCTACTCTTGCAATAGAAAGAAAGTAAAATAGTCTTTAATATGATTTTATTTGATACTTTAATTTTCTTAAGTAGAAAGCTACGAATTAGAAATAAAATTTTGCTTTTTGTGAAGCACCAAGAAATTAGGAAGAAAAAAAAAAAAAGAAAAAAAAAAGTGCAGTCTCTTGAGTCTTGATATGCATTCTATGTGATCTGAGAAGCATATCCATTTTTAAGGTTTTGATAGTACTCCCAAGTGCCATTATCAAGTGACTCTTCATTGAAATTGCAATCTCTTGCTTTTCAACCTTGGTTTTTTCCGTTGCACCCGAAGGATAACCTGTTTGATTGTGTCCCTATGGTTTCCTTTTAACAAATAGCATAGACAGCAGAGTTGCTGCTTAAATTTTTCTGTACCTGCTTAATGTATTTAAATTTTCTTGTATATACACTTTTTTGAGTTAAATTTATCCAGAAACTACTTGACCGCAGTAAAGAACATGCCAATTCTGATTTTCACCCGTCGATTATATCAAATTTTCAATTTTTGAGTGTCAGTTTTATCTCTTGAGGTAGTGGAGACTTGGAGATGGGATGTGACAGATAAAGAATTTGGCCTGTTTGGAGAGAAGCAGTCTTTTGCCTTTGGTGGTGTGTCTGGAAGGGAAGGTTTAGGTGTACCTGTAAATAGGATTGGGTTCCGTGCAATGAATATAATAAATCCTGCTTTATGCAAAATGAATTTGAATTCGACAAGGTATGTTAAAAAAAAAAAAAAAAAACATGACTAGATTAAATAAATTCTGATTTTATCTTTTAAATTGAGAGATTTCTCTCAAAACAATAAATCAAGATAGATTGAGTAATCATATAATTCAATAAATTTGGGATCTTAATTGGATAGAATATACATGAATTCGAGTTTGATCTAATTTTAACTAAATCACTTAAACCGGATCTAAATAATCTTACTTGTTTTCACAATTTTAAGCTATATCTATTAGTTTCCGAATGTTGTTTATGTTTGTTACTAATCAAAGTTGGATTAACAAGAGTACTTGCACAACTCAAATCACACAAATCTCTCACTTCTTCACTCCTATTTCTTTTTCATATTGAATCCTAATCTGAGAAAATTTTACAGCTACGGGGCTTAGCATCAACAAGAGGGAGAGAAACATGGCAACTCACCTAAGTCAAGGACGGCTAATCATCCAAGATGAGAACTCAGGCATCCACCAGAAAAGTACAGATCCATGTTACCACTTTGGCCAATTATCATTTCTAAGTGATATGCCATGTAGTTATTGGGTGGACAATGACCATTTAAAGTGCCTTTTCTACTTTTAGGGCCTTTAGTGAATCCTTTCAGGACCAGTTTCACTATCTATCCGTTTGTTGTGAGATCCAAGGTCATGTTGGTTTGACAAATCACTAGTTCTAAGATAGTGATCAGGATAGGCACATACTACTATACAAGAAGTGGACATTCACTGAACACTTGAATTCATAAAAAAATTGTTCACTTATGAACCAAATATCTGGTTCTTTTGTTTAAAATAGGATCTGGTTCATTCCGAATTGGACTTTCTATAATAATTTCAATACGGTTTTTATGAGAACCAAAGTTATGTTGGTTTTAAAAAAAAAAATAAAGGAAAGGTTATGTTGGTTGACAAAAATCAGTTCAAGAGAGATATTTTCCTATGCAAGAAATGGGCTCTCACCAAACACTTGAATTTGTGTAACGTTCACTTATGAATCACATAACCGGTTCTTTGCCATCCAAATAGTAGACTGATGTAAGAGGTTGTATAACATTCTTTGTTTCTAAAATACTTCACCTTTCTCTTATAGGGGCTATAGTTGGTGGCAGAAGCAAGATTTCCAAACCAGGTGCTAAGAAAGGTGGAGTGGGGCTTGGAATTCGTAAAGCGCTCAATGACATTACAAACAAATCGTCTCTTCCTCATGAAACATCATCAATGATAAAGAATCCAACAAAAGAGGAGTTTAATGTTTCAGGGGAAAGGTTGTTGCATGATCATAAAAAGTGCATTGACACGCAACGAGTTGCAATGGAACCTTGTTTCTTGGACACAGTTCTACCAGGACATGGTAATTTATGTTGCGTTTGGTACAAAATTATATGTATCAGTATTGATATACTATAGAGCATATAAAAGCAAGAGGTGGTAGAGATGGAGAAGCAAACATGATAGAGTGAGAGTGATTTGCTTCAGAAGTTGACGAACACGAGGTTCCTTCAATTTCAGCTATTGTTCTTATATGCAAGCCATCATCTCCAACTTAAAGGCAAAAGCAAGTAAGACTTGCTTTTCTAAAGAAGCAATCATAACGTATTTTAGAACAAGTTGAAATTGAATAGGATAATGTAATTATAATTGGTGAAGATTATGTCAAACCTTCGAAGTGGAAATTAAGCTAAAATAGCGTTTTGAATGTTGTTAAGAGTAAGTTTAAAATCTTGGTGTCAAAATTTTAAAGTCTTGATGTCATTCTTTCTTTTAAAACCCCGTAACTATGTTAGTAGCTACAAATGTTTTCACCTTCATGTATGAAGGTTATTTCAAAGAATTTCTGTACGGGAACTTTGTCTTGGCATTGGTCAAAATTGGTTGTAACTTTCCAAATGTGAAAATTTTCAGATGGTTGTGAATTGAACCAAATGCATTCCAATTGCTGTCAGGATCAAAATCTTGATAGACTCTCTATAAATATGTTTCGACTTGCATGTACAATTTTGTGTCTCCAAGCTCATTTTTCTGTTTGCAGATTCAGTATCTCCTGCTGAACTTCTCGAAGCTGAACAGTCTAAGGTGTGTACCTTTGCATCTGTCTTTTGGGTATGAATATGGATTAACACAAATACGAAGTTTAGTTATGGCATGTTTGGCTTTTCCTTGAATTAGATTGTCTCATCACACTTCGTCATTTTTATGTACAAATTCAGATGGTGGATTTTTACATTTATGATTTCCATATTTTGTGATTGGGCCAATTCAAATTCATGTGATGCCCAAACAGGCCATTAGAGAATAATGTTTCCGACTACCTTAATCACTTACTTTATTCTGTGCCATAGACCGTTCTTGATTGCCCTCACTGCTACCCAGAACCCGCAGAGTTGCCCATGTCTGAGTTCTCTGATTGGTTAAGGCCTTTGACTCGATGGGACTCTCCTCAATCGTCTCCAACATGCTGGGACTCCCCACCTTCCTCTCCATTTACATGGGAATTTGAGCCAGTTGAATTTCTGCTCAAGCAAGAAAGTGATTGTTAAGTGTGACTATGTTCATAGGCTTTCGCTGCTAGTGATCGTGTCTCAAACGCATCTTGTACTGATGCTTGTAGACTCTGGTGATTGGCTTTCTCTATTAAGGATTGTATCTATAGCTCTAATGGTTTATATGATGCTTGTATGCCTTTTCTTTTCCACTCAATTAGAGCTGTCTGTTGAAGTGAGAGAGGGCATGAAACTAATGTTTCGATTGTCTCATTGAGTCCATCTTTAAGAGGGAATAATTGTGGAAGTTATCTTTTTATTTTGATAACTTTTGTTGGTTTAACCTCTTTGTAAGAGGGCTCTATGTAATGATGCCATTAAATGTAAACTCACATGACAATTATCTTTGTAATTGTTGTATATCATGTCAGCACACTCATGACATCATAGATTGGACATTGACCAGACAAAAAGTTTTTTTGTTCCCTCTATGCGAATTATTTTCCCAATAATCTTTCAAGTTTCAGTAATCCTAACGGCTATTTGAGCATCTGGAGTGGGTAAAATTATTCAACAAACTTAAACAAATTGTGGTGTACATCTATAGTGGTGTAGATGGTACAGCAGTTAAACTTAACAGAAGCTAAACTTATTATTCGCTTAGGTTTAGCTAATGTATGGGGTATACGGCCAAGAGAAAACCGTGAGAGATGAAACGGCAAAGGGAAGGCCATGTGGGACACTAAGCGGCACACACTATACCGTTTGCTACACCATGGCTTACTGTACGTGTTCCGTCAAGCGGCCCCACTACTTTCTCTTTGCCGTTTGATCTGTCATGGATTTTCCTTGGTCTTTTCTTCCCCCCACAGATTTGGGTGTGCCATCTGGCCCCAACAATTGTATTTTTCAACGAATATTTAAATTTTGCAATGGCACAATGCAAACAGTCAAAATTTGAAATGCATAAATATGCAACTTCACTGAAGATTGTCTCTAGTTTGGAAGAAAATAGTAGCTTTAGAAAGGAATTTTTTTTTTTGCAATTACATCTAAACCATTCTTTTGCAATTGCTGTCCAATGGCTGGAAGTAGTAGAACCCCAAATATGAAATCTTGTCATTATAGTAAGAGTGACGCTATGGTTTTCTAAGTTTTGTGACCCACAATTTTGGTGATATGTTGTGGGATTACCTAAAACTTTCAATTAAAATCAAGTAGTTTCACTATTATTAAATATGATCTAAATACCAAGATGTGTTGGGACCATAAGACGAAAATTTAGAAACCATAGCATATTCTTACGGGATAATTAAATTTCTTCACGACCCTCGCAAAAAAAAAAAAAAAAAAAAAACGAGCTACCCCACTTTTGAGATCTTGAAATTTAAAAAATCGACAGGAAAATCAAGTGAGATAAGTCTTACGGCAAGGTCAAAATACAACACGTGGGGCATGTCTTAAAGCCAAGGACAAAATCCAACATCTTGTGCCGCAAGACAAATTAGTCTAGTGAAAGACTTGTGAGGGTAGAGAGCTTCCGTACAAAATAATAAAATCACTTGGCCTTGTAGTTTCAATTGGAACATCTAAAACCCTTTTGATTTTTAAGAATAGACCATTCAAGAACGACTGCTGATAACAAAATATCTCACCATCAAAGGCCTTGATTTTATTGCAATTAAAACTTGGGGACGACAAAGTGAATTTCTTGACAAAATAGTAAGAAAGAATAAAAATGGTACTAAAATGCATTTGACACATCTATATACAATGGTACATACACACTTGTATATATATATATATATATATTCAACAGATTATTGATCGTCAAAGGTTCATTACAACCAGTAATTGTTGTCAATTGGTATCATTAGAGCTAAAAAAAAAACGTTAATTGTTGCAGTTGAAAATACAGGACTAAAATTGACAATTATAAAAGATCATGGGATACTAAATTGCAACTAACCCTATAAATTTTGTAAAAGAGAGTATATTATGACTTTCACAGAACAAAAAGCTCCCCAGTGCTCTAAAATGGACCAAAATGTACACTGAAGCTGGCTGCGCCAGCAAAGTGTAAGCAAACTTGATCAAGTCACAGTTGTACTAGCACTACAGGAATAGAAACACCCTAGAAATTCTGTTTCAAGTAATCAATAACCATACTGAGTGTGTTTCTAAAAATCCCTCCAAAATGGAAAGCAAATGAAATTCCATGCATGAAGAAAAATGGAAGATTGCCAAAAAAACTGTTCTCTAAGCAAATCATCTATAGGCATAAATTCTCGTAAACAAACCGAAAATAAGTCAAATTGTTACATAAAAAAACACAGCTAATAGGATTTTCCACAATGTATTAAGCTCCCAGCACCCAAGAAGAGACCAAAAATGGCAGCACTGCCAAGTGTGGTCTGTCCAATATACCGGACTTTCATAAGCCCCGGAACCTGCGCATTTTCATAAAATTTAGATTAAAATGACTGCCAGAAAGGTTATAGAAAACAAAAGAAACAACTTCCACAATCTCTTCAAATCATGACCATAGATGGTGAAAGAAACTTTTTTTAAAAAAATTCCCTAGTCAATTACAAAAATAAATCTGGAAACCTTTTAAGGTCGTGTACTTGAAGAATGAGATAGTAATATGATGAAAAGTAATTTATTTGAATATAAGGGCCGATCTCTGGATACAGAAGATGGACATGGACCATGTTTACTTTCTATCCAATGCCTTGCATACTGCTTCTCTTCTCTAAACGTTCCCAATAAAAATCACTTGAAACGTATCAAAATACAATCAATATTCATTAAAGCAGTGAGAGATTTCTTCCACGAATCAAACTCAGACTAGGTCCTTCAATCCGATTCCGTTCTTCTCTTTTTTCGGCACAAAAGACTGAGGTCAAAACCGTCAATATTTGAAATAATCTCGAGGAAACATAAGCTCCAGGCTGGAATAAAAAAAAACCCAGGCAAAATAAAAACAGGCTCTCACAGCCAATAGGGATTCTTTCCACTAATGTGTTGTTAAGCCATGAAATGTGAATAATATTTCCATGGGCTGCTGGTGTATTATGAGGTCTTGATACGAAAGATGGAACAATTTTTCTTTCTATTCAATACCTGAACGGGGATGAATAGTTCCCGATTACTAATCCTAACTCGCCTTTATTAGTCTCGAGTAGTTATTATTTAGTGGGTATTATTCTTGTTTTATTTTATTTCAGGTTCTTGATATATACAATCAAAAATAGATAATAAATTTTTTTTTAATTAAATTAAAAAAAAAAAAAGTCCAAAAGAAGAAACTAATGTGATTAGTGGTCAAGAAAAACTTTCCTTGCTCAAAAGGTGATTCTGATAACATCAGTAGTTCGAAAAAGGGCATTTTTGACATAGAATACTTTGGAATTTTGAAGTTGGTCCAGAGATAGAAACTGTAGTTCAACGATTTACGGTCTCGTGGCTTCAAACCGTACCTCAATTCGAGGTCCGAGCAAAGAGATATGCCAATTCTCCTATCGGTGCGCAGAGCAAAAAAACGGTCGCACGAGCGAACCGCACGAGTGGAAAAGCAGAACAAGGACGCAGAAAAGGCTAATTCTAGTATTTTTAGGGTTTAAGAAACCTCCTAAACTTAGGAAACATATATATATATATATATAATATATTAGATATATACTCATCATATACAACTTTTGCTCATATTCCATAACCTAGAAAGAGAGCAAGAAGAAGAAGAAGAAGTCCAAGGTTTTCCATGGATTCCTACAACTCCGTGTCTTCAACTCACCATGGGCAACTAATCATCCTTTCTAGGGTTTCAATGAAACCCTAGCTATGTAAAGGATTCTTATTTATGTTTTTCTTTTAGATTTACTTGTATTCATGGATGATGATCGTATGCTTAAGGATTTCTATATTAAATCATGCTTTAATACTTAAATCATTGTTTTCGAGATGTATTCTTGTCTTAGATGTATTTTTAACTCAATTTGGTCAACAATTTATATTTTCGGTGATTATATAGATTGTTAGCATACAATGGTGCTTATAGAATTGTGATCTTAATTATTGTATACTCTATGCTTAGAGAAGATGGGGTGTGTTACAATCCTAGTTTAGTGTAAGATACTCCATGCCAACCGAAGATGGATTATGTTAGTGATTAGGTTATGATTATTCTCTTGAAGGAGGAATTGGGTTGGTAGCCACGGTTCTCCATGATCATCCAAATCTAGTAATCTAATTGAATGCATGAATATTCCTTTTATATAGTTAGTGGTGGATTTGCGATCCTAGATCCCTTCTCCCATACTTTTCACATCTTTTCAATATTGCTTTTATTAGTTTAATTACTTCCTAGTTTAGATAGCTAATTTAAATCTTTTGTAGTTAATCTTAATTCAAACAATCAATCAAAATCCGTTTTATTCAAATCAATTGAAATTAGATCTATAGAACTAAAGTAATTCCGTTTCACAGTCCTGTGGATTCAATTTCAACCCCTGCATAGCACTATCTCATTATTTTTAGGGTAATTTTATCTTGATAGTGACAACATCAATACCTCACACACTGTTTCCCTACTATCTTTCCTACGATTGTCTGTGTTTTTTTAATAATAAATTTCTAAACTTTTAAAGGGTTAATTACACGGACCTCCCCTGAGGTTTGACGAAATTACACGAACCTCCCTCGTATATTGCAAAATTACACAATTTCAACCCCTGCATAGCACTATCTCATTATTTTTAGGGTAATTTTATCTTGATAGTGACAACATCAATACCTCACACACTGTTTCCCTACTATCTTTCCTACGATTGTCTGTGTTTTTTTAATAATAAATTTCTAAACTTTTAAAGGGTTAATTACACGGGCCTCCCCTGAGGTTTGACGAAATTACACGAACCTCCCTCGTATATTGCAAAATTACACAGACCTCCCTTGTAAGTAGACAGACTTGACGGTAAACTATTTTACCCTCCCTTTGTTTGCAATATTTCATACAATAACCCAAAGTTGCCCTAGTACTAAAATTCCCCAAACATGATCTTCCTCCTAATTCCCCCAAAATTAATCAGTCAACAACATATAAATCTCCATAATTAAAAACTAATTTTTAATTAGTCTTGATTTTGCCTTCAATACAAATACTTATGAATCAATGCATACATATATATAGTATACACATATGCATACACATTCACAACTCTCCACCACCAACAACCACTTCAAGATCCATCTCTCTTCAACCTCTCATGCCTCTCTCTCTCTCTCTCTCTCTCTCTCTCTCTCTCTCTCTCTCTCTCTCTCTCTTTGTGGCAACAAGAATTTTCTGTCTCTGTGGCAACAAGGATGTGATGGTGGGTTGTAGAGGTCATCAACATAATAACATTCTAAGCAAATTTTTTTGGAGGTTCGAATCCAGAAATCGATAAAGATCTGCTCCTGCGGAGGTGGCCTAACAACCCCTATTAATTAATCATCGATCCTACCCAACACCCATGGCTGCCTCAATTCCATATATCCATACACCGATATGAATATACATATCCACATATGTATATCTAATGCAATATTGTTCAGACCTAAAGATTCAGTGATTAATTACAATATATGATGATTGGAATTTATGTCCTCTTAGTTCGTATTCTCTCCTATTTTCTCTGCCTTATTTTTTACCTCCATCAACAAATCAACCCAATTGAAATACTGTATAGTGATTGTTTCTTAGTATTCACAAAATAAAACTTCAATTGCTGAGATTTTCCAATAGTTTTCTGGGTAATCCCATTTGTGTGGCTACATATATAGCTAGATTGCGCGATAGCAAAGCTAGGGCTAAGAACTTAGGGTGTGTTTGCTTATTTGGATCCATCTTCATTTCTTGGTGGTTAATTAGTAAGAGATTAGTGAGATGATGGGATTGATTTCGTGTTCTTGGTGGGCAGTTGAATTGGGGGTGTGTATAAACAATTACACATGTATGTAGAGAGAGATGAGGGCATTTTTGGTAATTATTATTGGAATGGCTGATTTTATGTTGGAATTGGCTGATTTTATGATGACATGATTCGTATCTTTATTGGTCATGTTGACCATCTTTATTGTCTTTAATTCTCTTTTATTTCATTTTTATTGCCTTTCCTTTTATTCTGTCTTTGTAAAGCTATATATACACGAGGATGTATGAATAAAATAATCAATTTCCCTTTTTTCAAGTTGGTATCAAAGCCCAACTTGATTTTGGCATTGTTTCCCCGCTTCCACCTTCGACGGGTGGCGGCCTGTCACCCACCGGTCCTCGCTTTGCTTCAGTTTTAAGACTCAGTTCAAAGACCCTCCCTGCACCGACTCCACTCTGGGTGTCATTCAACCCTCGGTCAGCCCCTTCGGGCCTTGTCCAGCCCTAGGCCAGCCCCATTCGGGTCTTGTCCAGCCTTCGGCTAGTCCTTCGAGGGGGAGTGGTGGAGTATATTATAGTGGCTTGAACCTTCAAGATTTGAGTTTATTGTTACAACCACTGTTACTTGTTTTTGAACAAGAAGTTGGCTTTTCTGGTGATTTACTGTGGATGATATTCCCACAGTCTCACACTCTAGTGGACGGTGTTTCCCACTCTTACCAACTTTCATGAACAGTCTTGTTGTAACCTTATTGTTCCAAACTTCTGTGGTTTATTTCCACCTTCAATTTGCGGAGGAGTGTTGGAATGACTGATTTTATGTTGGAATTGGCTGATTTTATGATGACATGATTCTTATCTTTATTGGTCATGTTGACCATCTTTATTGTCTATAATTTTCTTTTATTTCATTTTTATTACCTTTCCTTTTATTCTCACTTTGTAAAGCTATATATCATGGGGATGTATGAATAAAATAATCCTTTTCTCTTTTTTCAAGTATTATGTTAACAGAAATTGATGATATCAACATTTTTCGATAGGTCCATTAACGGAGGGGAGGTTTGTGTAATTTCTCAATATACGAGGGAGGTCCGAGTAGTTTTTTCAAACCTCAGGAGAGGTCCGTGTAATTTACCCAATTATAAATGTAGAAATCTAAGTCAAAAGAAACATCTAAAAAATGCACTTAATATTCATTAAACAGGTAAGAATCTGTCAAGCAAATTGAACATAATAAAGGCAGGTATCCAAAAAGTAGAACTCAGAATAGGTTGGTCCAGACTGATGTCAAACCGCAAATGTCAGAAGGAAACATAAGAACCAGGCTGGAATGAAAAACCCATGCAAACAACAATCTAAATTTCTTAGGCCCACAAGCCAACTGGTATTCTTTCCACTAATGTGGTATTAAGCCATCAGCAGAGTTTGAATAGTATTTCCATGGGCTGCTGGCATATTATGAGGTCTTATCAGAGTTAACTGTTCCCATGAGACAAATATTTTACGCATAGTAGCATAGAAAACTTCAATTTGGCACAAAAGTTAACTGATGTGAAATTGACAAAGATATTAGAACAAATGAGAACCGCCCAGGGGTAGAAATAGTGATTCCAGCTCCACAGCAAAAGAAAGGGGTGAATGACCCCAATGTTAAGACATGGAAATTATTGAAATTTGGTAAGATAAAAGTAAAATGCATGAATAAGTATAAGATAAATTAAGGGTTCTTTTTTTTTTTTTAATTGTTTAATTGTTTAATTTTTATTTATTTATAGTAAATAAGATGAATTAAAGTTATTATTATTCAAAAATGTTTTACCCGTACATACCCCACCCATACTAAATGCCCTACGACGGAATTGAGGATTAAACTCAAGTATGAATGAGTCATTAAACAATGTCAAACTACTATCTTGCTAGTTAAAAAATAAAAATAAAAAATAAAAAAATCCATGAAATAGTAAGCTAGCTTTTTAAACGTTGAGTTATAATAATCATAGAGACTACTATGACAAAGTTGGCCTTAACTATATATATACCAGAAGTGACGTTAATGACACGTACAACACGCAAACCAACAACCTAAGTAAACAATTGGCTAGTCAGAGACTCAGTATAATAATCCGCGAATCTCATTACCAGTAAGGACTTTGCCTACCTCTCTTTCTCCTCATTTTCTATTAATCAGGGAATAAGAACTCTTTTTCCGTTTATGGGTTCCAATCATTCAGTTTGCCCACTTCTCGGGCACAATTAAAGGGCTTCTACCTTTCTCGGTCCTTGAGGTTAACATCCCATATGTTTGGGTAGGCAAAGAACCAGTTGTGAGATTCATAAGCGCACCGGTTCTATAAATTCAAGTGTCTGGTGAATGTCCATTTCCTGCACATGAGTCCGTGCCCACCCAGTGTAATATCTCTCTTAATACTGGTTCTTTTTAAGCATTCCCAAACACACCCTGTATTGTCATTTCACTGGCAAACAAAATTGACCACTAGTAGGAAGGTAGGGATCCTGAAACGATGACTACATTCAATCTGATTGTGTAATGTGTATTGTCCTAAGGAGGAGAGTAGGTTTGGGTAAAGGAATTGTGATCTGCTGAATGAAAGTTTCCATTAGTTGTAATAGTAGTCAAAAATAAGTTTGGGCTATCACAGAATGCCTAAGATGCCTATCTTGGTCTTTACTTCTCATGGAAAAGTTTAAATTAGCTAAAAATTGAACTTGCATAGAATAAAAGTGGTTAATTTGCTAAAGTTTCCATGATCTACACAACTCCCCGTCATGTCACCATGTGGTTCATGTTAACATCCTACAAGAGATCAAAAGAAACTGCTATTGAAGTCTTACAATAGATGACAAATTTTAGTAGTGCCTGACTGAGTCAAGATTGTCTTTTAAGGTCTTTTGATTTGGGAACATAATGTATTTTCATGTACTAGGGGTAACTGAGAAATTATACAAGCTGTCCAGCTTACTAGTTTAGGTTTTATGAAGTCCTTCACTTGTTTTTAATAAGATAGTAATATTAAGGATTTAGGAATATTCTGTCCAATACAAGAATTAAGCAAGCTAAGCAAGCACTGTGGGGGCAACCCAAAATGCCCTAAAGCCCTGAATTCCCCTTGCTGCCCAAAATCTCCTGCAAGCAATGTAACGGCACTTCAATTTCGGACCCATGTCCGCGTCGATCATGCGAGAAAACAAGTCTTAGTCTTTCCTACATCGGACAGACATTGGACATGTGGGTTACACGTCCAGGCACGGGAGTGGACACAGCATGGTGCACTCTCGACAGAAATGTTTTCAAAATTTTGAGGTAGTCTTTATATAATGAAATGGGAGACAAGTCATTTGTTTACATATCTAATTAAATATATTCCCTAGGTCCGTATCCTACATTTTTAGGAATTATCGTGTCGTAACCGTGTCCTCTGTTCGTATCCATGCTACATAGCCTGCAAGTGGTTCTATTGATTTTACACTTAAAGGAACCTTAAACCTCGAACAAAATCAAGCCTTGATTCTCAAACCCACAATTTCCTCTTATCTATCAGAAGTATCCAGAAGTATCTAAACCTTTAAGCCATAGACCACAATAATTGATATGGGACAGCATTAAATTCTCAACTTTACAGTGCCAAACAACCTTCATTTGAAAGCTTATATCAATAAAGTATAGCATCCGGATAGAAGTTTTAACTGTTTATTTCTTTTTTCCTTTTTTTTTTTTTTTTTGAACTTTTTGTTTATTGCTTTTTGTTTTTCAGAACAAGTAATATGAAGACGAAAGCAGAAGTAGGAATTCTAAAGGCTGTGAAACTTGAAGTTCAAAGATGGGTGCAGTCAGAGACTATACCTTGTACCTAATAGCCTCATAAGTACCATATACAGCACCTGCACAAGAGCAAATACAACTTACCCCATGTGATAATCACAAAGCTAACTAAAGTAAACTTAGATTAGTAACTCGAAATTAATGCACACAAGACAACATATGGCTATTCAATCTATTTCTTTCACTATTACCCACTAATACTCTTATCTTCTTTCTCAAAAGTTACATAACCTCACAGCTGAAAAAAAGTTGACGAGAGTTTCACAGGGGAAATGGAAAAAAAAAAGGAACACGTGAACATTACTGCCAGGCTGCCAGGAATGTGTTTGTGAAAATCTTGGATTATTAGACTTCTAGTTCATGTCTGTGACCATAAGTGTCCAATTCAAGGAGAAGTTGTAAACACGGGGCTAAATTTTGAAAAAGACTCTTGGAGGTAGAAAACTCCCACAAAAAACAAATACTTAGGGGTTAGGGTGTGTTTAACTTCGGAATGTATTCTCACCAATTGTAGTCACAGTATCCTCTTCACTATCAAATTATTTTAAAGACACATGCTAATACAAATTGTACTTTTTTCACAAAAGCAAGTCTTACTTGCTTCTACTTTTAAGTTGGGGGGTGACGGAACCCCATGCTCCTCAACTTCTATACAAATTACTCTCACTTTATAAGAGCTTCTCCACTGCACCTTTTATTCTTCATGGTCAAATTATAGCATGAATGCTAAAAAAAAAAAACCTCCAATGCACCTTCTATCACTCCTCACACATTACAGCAATGCTATCCTTCCTCGATAATTTGAGAGGAGGGATAGAAGCCTACTGGAGGTTTTTTTTTTGCATTCATTCTATAATTTGACTTTTGCACTCATTCAAATGAACTAGTGTACAAAACACGCTACTTAGTATATAACATGATTAGCCATTGTGCCAAAAATAGCATTTTTTTTCTTTTAAATGTACCATTGGAGTAGAGATGTAAAAATATAGTATTTTTGTACTGTTTGCCAAATTATAGGTTGGCATGGCCAAAATGACATTTTGCATTAGAGATGCTCTAATGTTTCTATCACCATCTCCACTCATCTTTTGGGATTTTTCTCCACATATTAAACACATCAAGATTTATACACCATTTATATATACTACGGGGAAAAAAAGGCACTTTCGTACCAAATGGAGCATTATAAACAAATGAAAGGGAACAACTGCTTCAGTGCTATGGAGGTAGCTTCTAAGTTCTACCAGAAAATCTTCAACATGCCAATATAGGACACGGATTGGGAAGGGTATTCAGAAACTGCCGGCTCAACTTGGGCAAGTACGCAATAAAAGGAATTCATAATGCTAGGTTAGTTCACCCTATTGTATATTGCAATAAGCTACAACGACAACATATCACGAAATTTTAATTTTTTGTAGTTTCATTTTCAGGAAAAAATAAAAATAAAAAAAAAATTAAAAGAGTATCTTCTTTGGATAACCAACTCTGGTATTTCATACATAAATCCTGTGAGGCTGTGAGTAAGAAAAGCAAAATTTAACCATATAATTATGAACGAATTTTATTTTCCAATGTAACAAAAACACCTAGCAATCAATAGGAGACACACCAACACATATATAGATATGCAGCACACAAGTTCTTGTAAGTGTACATGTAATGGAGCACACAAGTTCTAGTGTTACACATTAGAATAGAACCTTCTGATACCTATAAACAAATTTGAAGGGGGAAAAAAAAAAAGAAAGAGAAAGAAAGAGCAAAATGAATCTGAGAATGAATCAAGCACTATAGAACTAAAGAAAAGGGGAAAACATTGGGAAAAATAGAAAACATAACATTAAGAAGAAGAAAAAAAAAATGAAGCTTCAAGCAGAGATTATGCACGAAAGAAATCTTTGCTAATTCAAAAGAATTGTTAATAAGAGATTGAAGTCTTCAATTTGCTTGCCGAGGAAGAAAAAACGAAGAAAGGAAAATTTCTAAGTTTTTTAGTGAACTCAAAATATCACAACTTCGTTTTCTTAAATTTCAAAAGCTTTCTCAGTAATCAAAAAGGGAAGGTTAGGGTTTTTGGAGAGAGATGAGAAGGAGAAATTACCAACAGCAGCGCCAACAGCGCCGCCCACGGCCACGCCTGCGGTCACACGAGCCAGGCAGCTATCCCTTGCCATGCCTCTTTCTTTTTTCCTTTTTTTTTTCCCCCTCTCTAAACTCACTTTTCTCTCCCTGTATGTATAAAGAATATATACTCCTATGTATGTGTAATTTTTGGTTAATTTTAATGAATGTTTGAGCCAAAAAAAATATAAACTTAGTCCTATCTCGAGCCATCACTCTAGTCAAAACCCTCAACTATTAAATTGCTTACTCAAAACTTAAAATTTGGTCTCCAATGCAAAGAGCCATCATATTAGCCAAAATGCCTATTTCTCAATTGGAGAGCCAAAAAAAGGGTGTCAATGATCATGGTAGTTGGTCATTTGTGCTTCAATTTGATTGGGTTTGGGATGTGGGCCAAGTCATTGATTGAATTTTAAAATGGCAAAACAAAATAAATAGCTAGTCATTTAGCTATTATGGTTGGAGTGGCTTTGGTATATTGGCAAGCCATTTTTCTATTCAACTAGTCAAATTGGTATTTTGCCTAGCCTATTTGCCTAATTCTATTGGAGTTGCTCTTATACACCGAATGCTGACTGAGAAAGAAGTCAAACCTTAAATTTGCGAGATAAAATAAAAGGAATTGCTATTGGCTAACCACTGATGAATCAATACATACTATAGAATGTATTAATTGTATGTTGTGTTAGTATTTAGTAGTATTATGGCGTGCATTAGTTCAATTTTGAGTAGGAATAGCAATTTCGTAAAACAAATGGGTAAATTATAATTTTCTTCTCTACAAGTATACAACTTTTGGAGTCAAATATGAGTAATGCAATGAGCAAACCGCTTAGCCTAGTTAGTAATAAGACTCTCCATGCCACGTTCATTCTAAGGTTTGAACTTTGTTCCTGGTCCGGACACTTATATTCTCGCACCAAACTACTACACCAAATGATTAAAAAAAAAAGAGTAAATCTATGCATCCAACAATTTTTAATCCTAAATTTGGTTTCAAAATACATTAAGAGGAGTAATGCAACCCATGTGGTACCAGCAATCACTGTCACAATACATGGTACACCTGTTAAGCTATTGGGATTCAAATTTGAAAAAACATAACATTTATTCATAATATATCATGTGACAATGATTGATAATATCACATACCATTATGTATGATACTGCAGATAGTGTATTTGGTATGGTAAGCAAATTTGAGCTTCAAATTTGAAGATTAAATCATTATTTGATAAA
This sequence comes from Hydrangea macrophylla, assembly GCA_033977485.1. Lineage (NCBI taxonomy): Eukaryota > Viridiplantae > Streptophyta > Magnoliopsida > Cornales > Hydrangeaceae > Hydrangea > Hydrangea macrophylla. The sequence continues at coordinate 36,039,467 of CM066992.1, forward strand.
GATGCATGCGAAGGTTTCAATTTTTTTAAAAAAATATCTATATAATATCAGAGGAACGACTGAGATGACAAGAACACTTCGGAAGCTCAGTGTATGTCATACAATTTTAAGATATATGAATTTTTTAGTCCTCTTTTCTAAGTTTTAATGTCTAAAACATAGGACTGTCAATTGGGCCAGACAAGCCCGAACTCCACTAGAGCAATATATGACAGCGAGTCGAGCTTGGATAAAATTTTAAGCCCTAGTTGATTTTCGGGTCGAGCTAAGTCTTATATAAGATCGTCCCATATAACTTAGTGTACATATATATAATTTTTTGTTATTTATAATTTAACTTGTGACTTACAACATGTTAAAATTGTTCATTTTCGTCTTGAAGTTTATGAAGTGACGAATTGGTTGCTATCGTTAATTCATAGTCATGCTTTTCTGGACTTAAAAAAATAAAAAAACAAGTAGCCTAAGCCTTAATTCAGTTCAGACCGAAGTCCACTCTAGCACATTTGAGCCGAGCTCGAGCTTGAAATTGAGTTATCAAATAGGCCGAGCTCGGCCTAGAACTCTATAAATTTGTTCAGGTCATGCACGAACTCTCCTAGGACCGACTTAGTTCAGTCGGTTAATAGGCTACTAATTTTGAGCATGATTTAAATGTGGAGTAAAATACAAGAGTATTGGCAAAAATATTAGTGAAGTAGTTTTGCTTCTCATTTTTCTATCACTTCGCTAACGCTTTGTTTGGATACTGGAATTGGTGATAAAAAGGAAAAGAAAGCATTGAAAAAAATACTTTTTTTTCCATTTAGTTACTTAGGAAAACAGTCATAATAATAATAATAATAATAATAATAATAATAATAATAAGAAGAAGAAAACAAAATTAAAATTTAATTCTGTTCTGTTATGCTTTTAAAATAATAAAATAATACTCCAGTTTCTATTGTTATTTGCACATGACTAGGAAAAACATTAAGAAAATAGGAGTAGTTTTTTCCCCCTTATTTTATTTTCTTTCTCCGTTTTCTTTTCTAATTTGGATGCAAAGGAAAGTATTGGACAATAGTCCATTTTAATTGAACTTGACAATGTACAGAAATGGCTACAACAGAGCATCTCTTATTTGTTTATTCGTATTTTTAGGTGTTGGATAAATATGTGTTTTGGCCATGTTTAAGGGCTAAGAAAAGTGGGACCCACTTAGAGTTTAAGTGGGGTCCTTGTGGATTTGTGTTCTCCTTCATGAGGAGATGAAGTTTGGATATTCACATGTCCAAAAATATTAATGGGTGAATGAGAAATTAAAGGTTAAAGGTTGCCCCATACAAGGAGTTGTTGAAATGAAAGAGGTTCACAACTTGCCTTGTCCCACATAGGAAAACTAGAAGTAGCCTCTAGTGTATTTATAAGGCTACTTCATGTTTTGGGTTTGGGCCCCAAGGGGTACCCAGTTTTGTGGAAGGGGGAGGACCTAAGGCCCTTTGGGTTTACTCCACACGCGCGCCGCCGCCGCCGTCCGTCCGTCCGACCGGGTCGTGGGTGCGGGTGCGGCCCGCACATAATATTTCTTTTTGGACCCCAGAACTTTTCAAAGTTGCAAAAGACCTTTGGAATTTCTGTCATACTTAACATGTGACAGAAAATGAAAAGTTTAAGAGTTACAGAACTCCAAGAGGTTGTAGTTACAACCTTTGAAGTTCTTGAACTGCTGTGAATTAATCCACAGATTTATTCCACTCTATCTTATATGCATGAATGAATCTCCTTCAAAAATATACACACATCCAATACAGTTTTTGTATACTGTTCTTCAAAGAGTTCATCTTCATCCTTCCAGTTTCAGAGAGAGAGTCATAGAATATAGTTTGGTTCGCCGGAGCAGTTGTACGTTGTGCTAGTACTGCTGTTAGAAGCTGCTGTATCCTGGGAGACAGACGCCGACGATTCCCTCAAGCACAATCCGGTGAGGCGGCGAATCTGTTTTAAGGAAACTGTGAATAAAATCACAGGCCTCGGTTTGGTTGTTCTTATTTTTGTGGTAGTTTTCCTGATATTGCTTTGTCTACATATTATAGTTCTGTTTCTGTTCAATTTCTAGTTTTCCAAATTGTAATCCAGAATCTGTTTCTGTTTATTCTATTATATCAATGAAATATTTCCAACAATCTTAAAACAGATTCTATATATTTTACAAAACAAAAACAGATTCGGATTTGGAAAAACAAAATGATTTTTTGAAAACAGTTTTACAAAAAAAACTGCTACTGTAATCCTCGTTTTCTGGCCAAACGGTGCAGAATCTGAAAAAATTGCATTAGACGAAAAGTGTGCAGAATCGCGTTTTGCTTGGGGCTTCGTTGGCAGAATCTTAAAATTCATTCGTTTTCTAACGATTATTTGGGAAAAGAAATTCTGCTGCTGTTAAAATTAAAAGGGAAAAATATTAGATTTAATTTCTTTTCTCTTGTGATAATTTTTCAGAAATGGCAAATGAGACCTTGAACTCGGTTGCGACCGATGGTGCTACCAATACCGTGGTGATTGGTTCGATCATTGTTAAAGTTCCCTCAATCAAAATGATTCCTGTGAACCTCGGGGAGAAACCCGATAAATTTAATAAAAATGAACAAGAGTTGAACTCCGGGGACAAACCCGACAAATTTAATGGGAAAGAACAAGATCAAGAGGTTGTGCTAGCTATTGATGCTATGAAGCACTCGGACTTTATGTGCCGAAATTATGTGTTGAATGGCTTACACAATACACTCTGTAATGTGTATAGTGTTAAGACCACTGCTAAGGAACTGCGGGAGTCCTTAGACAGAAAATACAAAACTAAGGACATTGGGTCCAAGAAATTTATAGTGGGGAGATTCCTCGGCTATAAGATGGTGGACTCAAAGACTGTGATCAGTCAAGTCCAAGAGACTAATGGTGAGAAGATGTATATGGGAAATTCTGCCTCGTTAGATGTGGAAATATATATATATATATGTGCTATTTTTGTAACCCATTTTGTTGCAATTATTTTGAAAGTTTTAAAGTTTTACACATACTTAAAATATCATGGAGGTTCATGAAGATGAGAATTGGTTTATTAAAAAAAAAAAAAAACTAAACTAAAATTTTATGGTTGAAATTTACCGAGGCATGAACATGAGTGTTGGTCGTGATAAAGTAAGGTCATGAGATCTTGGAATTTTATCGCGATGGGACAGTGATAAAATCTCGTATCAACTTGAAATTGTCCTATACTAGGAATTGTGGGGGTAGACATATGATGGAGAATACATCATATTGAGTATACTATTTTAGTATATGTGATAGCCTTAGGAGAACCAAGAAGATGGTGACAATAAGTATTTATTACTTATTTCGGTGATAGCACTAAATACTGCTATGTGAATTTGCCAAAAAGTAAGGATGAAGCCTTGGATAAGTTCATTCTATACAAGACAGAGGTTAAGAATCAACTTGGAAAAAAGATTAAGGTGTTAAGAAGTGATAGAGATGGTGAATATGTAGCACCGTATGGTGACTATTGTGCACAAAATGGAATTATTCACCAAACCACTGCACCTTATTCGCCTCCATCAAATGGAGTGGCTGAAAGGAAAAATCGTACCTTAAAAGAAATGATGAATGCGATATTGATAAGTTCTGGATTGCCACAGAACTTGTGGGGGGAGGCAATTCTCTCTGCAAATTACATTTTAAATAAGGTACCTCGAAAGAAAGTTGATCAAACCCCGTATGAACAGTGGAATGGTCGAAAACCATCCTATAAATTCTTACGAATGTGGGGGTGTCTTGCAAAGGTTCTTGTACCTACTCCTAAGAAAGAAAGGATAGGTCCAAAAACTGATGATTGTTTATTTATTGGCTATGCACATAATAGTAGTGCGTATCGGTTTCTTGTATATAAATCTGAAAACCCAGATATACACAAGAACACGATCATGGAGTCTAGAAATGCGTCGTTCTTTGAGAATATATTTCCTTGTAAAGAGGAATATAGTTCTAAAAAACGCACATTTGAGACTATTGGGGAAACTAATAAAACCCAAGAAGGAAATGTTGATTTTGAGCCTAGACGTGGGAAATGAGCTAGAACCTCAAAATCTTTTGGTCCAAACTTTCTAACTTATGTTATAGAAAGTGAGCCTCAAAGCTATAATGAAGCTATTAGATCACTAGATGGTCCATTGTGGAAAAAAGCATTCAAGAGTGAAATTAATTCTATTCTACAAAACCATACTTGGGAACTGGTAGATCTTCCTCCTGGTTGTAAGCCATTGGGCTACAAATGGATTTAAAAAAAAAAAAAAAAAAATGAAGACGGATGGTACTATTGATAAGTATAAAGCAAGGCTTGTCATCAAAGGGTATAGACAAAAGGAGGGTCTAAACTACTTTGATACGTATTCTCCTGTTACGAGAATAACATCCATTCGTATGATTATTGCAATCGCAGAGTTGCGAGGTCTCGAAATACATCAAATGGATGTTAATACTGCCTTCCTTAATGGAGATTTGAATGAAGAAATCTACATGGAACAACCTGAAGGATTTTCTGCTCCAGGGCAAGAAAATAAAGTGTGTAAGCTTGTCAAATCATTGTATGGCTTAAAGCAAGCACCAAAACAGTGGTATGAGAAATTTGACAAAACTATACTCTCTAGTGGATTTAAAATCAATGAGTGTGATAAATGTGTTTATGTCAAAGACACAATTGAAGGCTATGTCATCCTATGTCTTTATGTTGATGACATGCTCATAGTGGGTAGTAATGATAAAATCATTAAATCCACTAAGAAAATGTTGAATTCTAAATTTGACATATGGGACTTGTTGATGTTATATTGGGCATCAAGATCTCTAGAAATAATAATGGACTTGTTCTGTCACAGTCACATTATGTAGACAAGATCCTAGAGAAGTTCAACAAGTCTGATACTAGTATAGCCAGGACGCCTGTGGACTTAAGTCTACACCTATCTAAGAATACTGGTGAGTGTGTATCTCAACTAGAATATTCTCAAGTGATAGGAAGTTTGATGTACTTAATGAGTTGTACAAGGCCTGACATTGCTTATTCTGTTAGTAGACTAAGTAGATATACTAGTAATCCTAGTGCTGAACACTAGAAAGGGATAGTAAGGGTACTACGGTATTTACGATATACACGTGATCAGGGACTGCACTACATGAGATATCCAGCTGTATTGGAAGGATACAGTGATGCAAACTGGATATCTGATATGAAAGATTCAAAATCTACAAGTGGATATGTTTTCACACTTGGTGGTGCAGCTGTATCATGGAAATCTTCAAAACAAACTTGTATTGCTCGTTCGACAATGGAATCTGAATTCATTGCGCTAGACAAGGCAGCTGAAGAGGCTGAATGGCTTCGCCATTTTGTAGAAAATATTCCTAGGTGGTCAAAACCTGTGCCAGCTGTCTGCATACACTGCAATAGCCAATCTGCTATTTGAAGGGCACAAAGTAATATGTATAATGGTAAGTCTAGACATATTCGTCGTAGACACAATACCATTAAACAACTACTCTCAAGTGGGATTGTCACAATTGACTATGTAAAGTCAAAGGACAATATTGCGGATCCGCTAACCAAAGGGTTAAATCGAGAGTTAGTTAGTAAATCGTCTAGAGGAATGGGACTAAAGCCTATGACATTACAAGGGAATGGAATGGAAACCCAACCTAGTTGACTGGAGATCCCAAGATCTAGGTTCAAAGGGACAACCTAATTTCATGTACCTTAAGAGAATCACTGAGAAGAAATGTTCTTCTGCCCATTTCTATGATTCAACAGTGATACCTGCATGGTGTAAGGGTAAGCTTAGCTTTTAATGACTATGTGCGTTGGTATAACCAAGCGGAGTATAGCAGGATACTCTAAATAGTCACCTATGTGAATGTGAAGTGGGGCCGCTTCTAAAAGAATTTGAGAAAGGCGAAATTCTTTGATAAACATTCACTGAACCAGGCGAGTGTTCAAGGCCAAAATGAACACAAGTGTAAGAACTAAACTATGTTTGGAAAGCTCCTGTGTGATGTCTGTCGGTTGTTTACACTAATGGCAATCAGTTCAAGACTATACGTTCACTGGTCAGCCAGTAAATCTGATAGATTGTCACAAGGGAAGGTTCAAAGCCAAAAGCTACCTATCCTTTGCAGGAGTGATCCGTTGTGCTCTCTCTCTTGTCGAGTCACTGTCTCACATCGTTTCGGTTAATTTCATTCATGTGAGGGATTGTTGGATAAATATGTGTTTTGGCCATGTTTAAGGGCTAAGAAAAGTGGGACCCACTTAGAGTTTAAGTGGGGTCCTTGTGGATTTGTGTTCTCCTTCATGAGGAGATGAAGTTTGGATATTCACATGTCCAAAAATATTAATGGGTGAATGAGAAATTAAAGGTTAAAGGTTGCCCCATACAAGGAGTTGTTGAAATGAAAGAGGTTCACAACTTGCCTTGTCCCACATAGGAAAACTAGAAGTAGCCTCTAGTGTATTTATAAGGCTACTTCATGTTTTGGGTTTGGGCCCCAAGGGGTACCCAGTTTTGTGGAAGGGGGAGGACCTAAGGCCCTTTGGGTTTACTCCACACGCGCGCGCCGCCGCCGCCGACCGGCCGTGCCGGGCCGGGTCGTGGTCGTGGGTGCGGGTGCGGCCCGCACATAATATTTCTTTTTGGACCCCAGAACTTTTCAAAGTTGCAAAAGACCTTTGGAATTTCTGTCATACTTAACATGTGACAGAATATGAAAAGTTTAAGAGTTACAGAACTCCAAGAGGTTGTAGTTACAACCTTTGAAGTTCTTGAACTGCTGTGAATTAATCCACAGATTTATTCCACTCTATCTTATATGCATGAATGAATCTCCTTCATAAATATACACACATCCAATACAGTTTTTGTATACTGTTCTTCAAAGAGTTCATCTTCATCCTTCCAGTTTCAGAGAGAGAGTCACAGAATATAGTTTGGTTCGCCGGAGCAGTTGTACGTTGTGCTAGTACTGCTGTTAGAAGCTGCTGTATCCTGGGAGACAGACGCCGACGATTCCCTCAAGCACAATCCGGTGAGGCGGCGAATCTGTTTTAAGGAAACTGTGAATAAAATCACAGGCCTCGGTTTGGTTGTTCTTATTTTTGTGGTAGTTTTCCTGATATTGCTTTGTCTACATATTATAGTTCTGTTTCTGTTCAATTTCTAGTTTTCCAAATTGTAATCCAGAATCTGTTTCTGTTTATTCTATTATATCAATGAAATATTTCCAACATTAGGTTCCTACTTCATCAAGTGTGCACCCCCTCCCAAACTTTGAGGCTCATGGAGATATGCATATCAAGAAGATGAGGTAATTTCTTTGTACATATCATTTACTAATAAGTTGAGTTAGATATAAACTCTAGTTTATTTCCCAAAATATATATACATATATATATATATATTATTGATCTTCATCTACTAACAGTATCTTCTATTACTATTATTTCTATTGGATCTTGTGTTGACAAGTATAATTGTGAGTTGTGGTGGATTCACAATTAGGGTTGGTGATCATGGATTTTTTTTTTTTTATAGCATGAACTAACATTAGCCTAATCATTTTGCTACTATTACTTTCAGATAAGAAATTTGTGCTAGAATTTAGTATGCTGGATCATAAAAGTACTAAGGAGTTGGGTATTGATTTTGGGTTGTGATGAATTTACTTACATAAGTTTATGAAAATTTTCACATATCTTAGACATAGAGGAAACTCTGTCCATTTTTTTAGGAACCTTAGCAATTTTTTTTTTGTTCTCGCTTTGCTTGTGTGGATAGTTTTTTTTTTTTTGTTATTTTTGTCTTCTATCGCTCTTTGGGTTGCTAGATGGCTTTATTATTATATTTTAATTGAATTTTCATTTTCCGTTTCATGTTATGGAGAGAGATTAGACATTTTGGATCACGATGCAAATCAATTCATGTTTGTAAGAACCTCATTTTGGTCAATATATATATATATTTTTAAGTAATGCCAACAATGATACAATTATGTTGGAACATATACTTTACTGTATTTTGTCTTATCTACTTAATATGCTTTTAAATTTTGTGTTGTTCTTGTCGTTAAAAATTAGTCTATCATAATTTATTATGATGAAAAAATAATAATTTTTGGTGACTATTTGTGATGGAATCTTCAAACAAAATCCGACACAAATATTATTTGTGACAGTTTCGGGTTGACACAAATAAACTGTCACAAATAATAAGTATATATGACATTATTTGTGTCACATACAAATCCGACACAAATACTATTTGTGATGATTTCAGGTCAACACAAATAAACTGTCACAAATAATAAGTATATATGATCCTATTATTTGTGTCACAGGCAAATCTGACACAAAATCTACCACAAATACTATTTGTAATTGCCCCTGCCCCAACTCCCTTGCTATTAGATGCTCCGTCGAAGTACATGATCTTGTCAAAATCAAGATATAAAAGTATACTTTACTTTTCTAAAGATTTGCAGTGTGGAAGTAAAGGTCGAACCCACAGAGATTGATTAACTACCGCGCTTTAATTTTAAAACCTAAATTTAGCTAATTTAAGAAAAACAGATTTTGATTTGATTTTAATTAAACTAATAATAATAAAGAGTAATGCTAGGTGTACACAAATTTTGTACACACTTTTGCACACAAATGCTTTAAATGCATGTACCTTGTGTTGTTTGAATTTTTCACACTTTTCTGTGCACCACTTACACAGCACAGGGTACATGCATTTAAAGCATTTGTGTGCAAAAGTGTGTGCAAATTTGTGTACACCTAGCATTACTCAATAATAAAAGTAAATCTAAATTATGAAAGTAATTAAATATTTGTTTTTATAATAAGTTTAAGGAACCTAGGATTGCAAATCCACCACTAGCTTCATAATAAGGGTATTTACGAATTACTTTAGCTTATTAAGTTGGATGATAATGGGGAATTGTAGCTACAAGCCCAATTTCTCCGTCAAGAAAATAATTATGGTTCAAGCACCAACATAATCTATCTTCGATTAGCACAAATTATCCCACACTAAACTAGGGTTGTGACATAATCCGTCTAATCTAGGCATGGACTATTCGGATACTTGATAGCACAATTCAATAAAGCACCATTACATGTAAATAATTCATACAAGCACAGCAAATATAGATCATTGAGCACATCACAATCAAAATAGATCTAAGACAAGAATAAACTTTGAAAGTAATGGTTTAATCAATTAGAAGCACGATTTATTTATAAAAATCCTCGGAACATGTAATCATCATCCATACGTAATAAAACTAAAATAAAAACATAAATAAAACCCTATTACTTGGCTAGGGTTTCATTGAAACCCTAGATCTAGGTTTAGTTGGCCATGGAATTGATGAACGACAAGAGGTTGATGGAGGAGACCATGAGAATCATTGGTCTTCTTCTTCTTCTCCTTGCTTTCCTCTCTTCAATGACTGAAATTTTAGTTGTATATGGATGTATCTAATGTTGTGTAATGATGTGTAACCACAAAATTGATTTAGAATATGATTTATATAGAGTTTGGAAGGATTTAGTAAGCTTTCCTAAGCCAAATCGTACTTAAACTGCTGTATTTACGTTTCTGGACGTTATATGCACAAACCACCTTCGCTGGGCACTTTAATTTAACAAAATACGCGTTTTTGGTTTTTTCACAGGTCGCTCGCGCGGCCCGCTAGTGCGAGGTAGTTTTCGCTGCACTGCGCGACTTTTGTAGAATTGCGATAACTTTTTGCTCGGAACTCGGATTGACTCGCCATTTTAAGCCACGCATCCGTAACTCGAAGATCTACATTTTATATCTCTGGAGAAATTTCTCAAATTCAAAGTATTTCTTGTCAAAAATGCAATTTTCCGAGACTGCTACTGCATTCAGCTTTCACCGGAATCACCGTTTGAGTCCAGAATGACTTCCAAAGCCACTAATCATTGGATTTTTGTGCATTTTCAAGTTAAAGCTCCAAATCCTACAAAATTTAGAATACTTATTAAAAATCACTTAATAACTACATGAAATGGGCTAACAAAGCGTATTTGTAGAACTATAAACGGCAACTATTTGTCGCCGATCACACCCCCAAACCTACACTTTGCTAGTCCTCGAGCAAAAAGAAAAGAAAAATAAAACTACTACTACAAATACTACTCCATTTTTTGCATGGATCACGATTGCATTTAGCATATGCAACAAGCCTTTTAAACCCCTAGGTGTCCCTAGTAGGACGAGTGAAGTCTCCTGAGGGTTCTCATCAACAAGTCACCCACAACCATCTTTATTAACTTGTAAATTTAAAAAGTTTTATTCAAACGAAAAACAAAACAATCAATACTCCTTATCATAGAACGATGATTTGAAATAGAATAATGAACAAGAAGAAACGAAATCAGACGTCCACCTACCTCATGAAAAATAATCATAAACACATGCATCATATAAATCCATAGAGTTTCTCATAAAATTGCACGTGTGTGATGTAGTAGTCAAATGAACACACGCATGTCATGAACTTGGAATATAACTCGGATAACCAATTAACTATGTCTCGACTACGAATCTCACAATGTTAATTACACTCTAAAATGAAACACTCAGAAATATGTGTAATTTTTCTAAAATATGTGAGTAAAGGAAATATGTTTTCAAAACGAGAAATGCTCACATATGACTCGAAAAAAATGCATGACACGAAAGAACAGTAGTCTCATGGATAGGATGCCAACAATCAAGAAAAAATAGTCATTACCATGTTTTAATCCCCCTCCCATCGTTTACATATCCAAACCATGTTCCTAGAATCAAATAGGACTTTTCAACGGTTGTAATGTGGCTCAGGCAATGAAAAAGGATAGAAATGATTTGCTAGGTAGTTTTAGAATGGCATTGTAAGGCATGTTCGATTTCTTTCATTCGTCTCTTCTACCAACTTCATCTTTTCAAATTTTTTTCAAATATTTCTTTTTTTTTTCAACATTCTGTTTCTTTTTCTTTTTTTTTTTTCAACCTTATTCTTTTTTTTTTCTTTTCCTCCTTGTTGCTTTTGAAACAAATATTCAATAAATAACAAGGCAACCATCCCAAACATCATCTTATCTTCTTTTTCTTCTCAATCACACATCGCCTTAACACCACTAAAAGTTGATCAATCTTTCAGGGGTGAACTCCAAGTTGGCCAAATTGGAGCAAAAACAGGATAATGGTAATTAAAGAAAGAAATGGCATTTTAACGGCTCAAGAGGCGAACTAAGGAAATTTGTCATTTAAAGGTGAGTAGCAAACAAAGAAGGCCTAAAATCATTTCCTATGGTCATATGGTTCTTCAATATTTACGACGGAAGATTATTTAGCATGGTAACAAATATTTTAACTTGACTATCAACCAAAATAAGAATAATGAGACTAAACAACGAGTATGTGCGCTATTTCAATGAAATTCGACAAACACAAGATGTATTTATAACCCTCTAAAAAGAAAAGATAGGCTCAAAAGCTCACCGGGTTTAGTCTCCACCATGTGTTATCTAGAAATCCAAATCATATTATAGTTCACATCAAACATGTATTCAAGCGACTACGTGCAGTGCATAGGTTTGTGTGCAAAACTATGATATAAAACTACGATTCAAACGATACATGACCTAAAACGTTTCAACATGACTTCAGCAAATGTTTAATCACATCTTTTCTTGTTTACCATTCTATAACAATCATAGTTACATAACAAGAAGAATCAAATTAAGATTGCAAAAACGTCGGTAATCATCGTTTATTTAAGCACAATAATTGAATTTTTTTTTTTAAGTAGTGCATAATAATGTGCATGTGAATATATGAATGCATACCCCCAAACCTAAACCTTTCATTGTCCCTAATGAAACAATAAAACGAAAGAAAGGAGAGTACGTAGAGAAGGAACGACAATACCTTGATCTCGGCAATCACAAACAGGTGAACACAAAGGAATATGTCAATAAAGTTCAATGTTACCTGTTACTTCTTGATAAAAGAAAACAAACAAACAAAATAATAAAAGCAGCTAAAAGAATTATAACTAAGCTAAACGAAACGAAATAAACTATAAGACCGAACAAAATTATGAAAACAACAAGATAATAACTATGAAAGAAAATAAAACATAACTATAAACAGGAAAACAACACATGACTTGATCTAAAAGTACCTAAGAAACAGGAACAGAAAAGTAAAAACTATGTGACAGGTGGGGAGAAAGATATAGAAAACAAAAGAAAACAAATCAGGAAAATGGAGGATCGCGTGAGCGGCCGTCGCGCGCGCGAATCCCAAATTTTTTTTTTAATCGTTAAAATCTCGCGCGAGCGAGACAGCCTCGCGCCCGCGAATCGAGGCGCGAGATGTAACAGAGAGCTCATAAAAACAATAACCAAAAATTTCACTAAGGCATAGTCTCGCGCGAGCGGGCCGCGCTCGCGAGAATAGTATTTTCTCTTGTTTCACTTATTTTATGTAAATAAATTAAAAATAACTTTACTCCAACCCCCAAACCTGTCCAGAAACTCAAAAACAGACCAAAATGACCCAAAAATAGTCAAAAAATCATTAAAACAAACGAATTAAAGGTTGGGTTGTCTCCCAAGAAGCGCTATCTTTTACGTCTTTAGCTAGACCGTTCTAGCTCAAGACTCAAAGAGGTCGTAAATCAGAGTTTGTACCCTTTAGGGCGTTAGGGAGATTTCGGTGGAACGTCAAAACAAGGTCTCGATTTGTTAATTCCTTTGATGACTCTCCTTTATCGTGTTCAAATCGATTCCTAACCTTTCGAGTAAATTCATCATTAGGGTCCATACTATTCAAATTCATCCGCTCATTTTCCACTATATTATTCTCCTCACTCACGCTTATGTCTTGATTAAGTTCAACCGTTCTTCTATCCTCACTACCCTCCATATATTGATAATCATCGTCTTTAGGAGGTTGATCAATCGCATTAAACACGTTTAATTTAAGGTTCATGTTCCTGAACGACACTTTCATTACACCTGTTCGACAGTTGACACGCGCGGTGGCTAAGAATGGACGACCAAGAATGATAGGAGTGTATTTCCTAGCATCTAAAACAGGTTCAGTATCAAGGACCATAAAATCAACAGGATAATAGCATTTGTCAACTTTAACTAAGACGTCCTTGACGATTCCTCTAGGTACTTTCACAGAACGATCTGCTAATTGAATAGTAGCGGTCGTAGGTTTAAGTTCACCTAAACCTAGTTGTTTATAGACGTGATAAGGTAGGAGATTAACACTAGCTCCTAAATCAAGGAGAGCCCTATGGATGATAGTGTCACCTATGACACATGAAATCGTAGGCGTACCTGGATCTTTATATTTCAGAGTAGTGTGTTGGAATATAGAGCTTACTTTTTCAGTGAGGAAGACCTTTTTCGGAGTATGACTACGTATTTTGCACTTTTGAGTACATAGGTCTTTAAGACATTTAGCATAAGCGGGAATTTGTTTTATAGCATCGAGGAATGGAATATTGATTTTAACTTGTTTAAATACCTCGAGTATGTCTTCAGCTTTTGACCCTTTCATAGACAAATGTGACGGTCCCTCAACATTTGGTGGAAAAGGTAGTTTTGGAATAATATTAGTTGGGACCGGTTCTTTTTCTTTTCTACTTTGATTCACGTCCTCACCCTTCTCTTTATTCGAGTTAACGTTTGCATCCCTCATAACCTCCCTCGGAATCTCTACAACCTCTTCCTCTCGAGTAGTCGTCCTAGTTGACATAGCGTTCACTTGCTCATTTGTACCACCCACCTCGTATTGTCCCTTAGTGTTCGGAATAGGTTGACTTGGCAACTTACTCTCGGTTAAATGATTTAGCGTGTTAACTATGTGTCCCACTTGGGACTCCAGTTTTGCAATGGACTGGGTATGGGAATGTACTAACTGGATCACCGGACCAAAACTTTCAAGTGAGGCCAACACCTTCTCCTCAAATGCATTATTACGTGGAGGTGGAGGAGGAGGTTGTTGGTATTGACATTGTTGAGGTCTATAGGCGTTAGGGAAATTACTCATCTCATTATGATTATTATTATTATTATTTTTCCACGAGAAATTAGGATGGTTTCTCCAAGGCGCGTCCGGATTATTAGTAGTCGAATTATAAGTATTTCGTGGGTATTGTTGAATCGAATTAATGTGTTGCTCCACAAATTCCGGGAATTGACTCGCCGATAGACATGCAAGTATAGAATGTGATGGATCGGAACATAATGCACAAATGTCATTAGCCGGTGGGGTAATCATTTGGTTCATTGTTAAAAGTCGGTCAAGTTTTTTAGATAGTTCTTTTATTTTAATTGACTGACTTGACTCGAACTTTACCTCTCTCTTAGGTTGTGAATGATACCCCTCAGAACGTACCGACACAGCCTGATGCATCGAATTTTCGCTTAAAGTTTTAAAAAATTTCCATGCCTCGTCGACACTTTTGTGTAGGAAGGTACCCGCACAAACAGCGTCGATAGTATTACGAACAGAGGGAATAAGTCCCTCATAAAAGACCTGTACCAACTGCCACTTAGGAACCTGATGATGTGGACACGAGTGTAATAATTCTTTAAATTTTTCCCACGTGTCGTAAAGCGATTCCCCCATCTTGCATCACAAAGTTTGTTATGGATTTCCTTATCTGATTCGTACGCATAATAGGGAAAAACTTTTGTAAAAATGCGGTGTGTAAGGCTTCCCATGTTCTAATTGTGTTCGACTCCAAAGATTGGAGTCAATACTTCGCTTTATCTTTCAAAGAGAATGGAAAGAGCCGCAATTTCAATTCATCATCAGTTAAGTTTTGAATTTTTAAAGTAGAGCATATATCCTGAAAATCTCCTAAGTGTTGATATGGATCTTCATTTAGACGGCCATGGAAAGATGGAAGTAGCGAGATGGTAGACGACTTTATCTCAAAGTGAGATGTCGTCGCCTTCGGTAAATCAATACATGTTTGTGGCGTGTAAGTCGTAGGAATTAAGTAATTTTTAAGCGGAGGAGGTGGCGGTATATTAAGATTATTCCTATTATTTCGGTTGTTTCCGTCAGCCATTTTAATCGGTTCAATTTTAAAAGTTCGAGTTCTCCTTAACTGTTTAAGGGTACTTTGAATTTCGGCCTCAAACAACGACGACGGAATCGGCGTTGATTCGTCGTCTTGCAACCTAGCTCTAGAAGCTTGGGTTGCGGACTTACTAACTCTTAAAGTACGTTCAAGTTCAAGATCGATAGAATGCAATTCAGGCTTACTTGAACGCGTACCAAACATAAACTTAAAAAGAAAACTAAACTAAAAACAAAAACTGACTCGAATAAAAAAAAACAACTAGCAATCACGCAACTAAGATAACAAGCACACAACTACTATGATGCATGAATATTATCCTGTAATGCAATGACCGTGTCAAGCCCAGCGCCCTGGGTGTCCTAGCTAATGCAGTGCAATTAACCCTAAACTAATGCAAATAGTGCGTCACAGCGCCTTGACTTACAGTGGTTTAAAGCGAGTTTCACAAGAAGCAATTTACTTGAATTTATTTATTTATTTATTTATTTTTTTGCGTAAGCTCCTATGATGTGCACAACTATTCCTCCCGGAAACGTTAGAATTTTGACGACTTGAGAAACTACAAAATAAAAAGAAAAGTTAGTGACTCAAAATAAACGGAAAATAAGAAAAAGAAAACCTACTCTAATATTTACGAATTAACTAAACTAAGATTCTAAAACTAAAGGTAGTAATTTGCAATCCCCGGCAACGGCGCCAAAAATTGATCTTGTCAAAATCAAGATATAAAAGTATACTTTACTTTTCTAAAGATTTGCAGTGTGGAAGTAAAGGTCGAACCCACAGAGATTGATTAACTACTGCGCTTTAATTTTAAAACCTAAATTTAGCTAACTTAAGAAGAACAGATTTTGATTTGATTTTAATTAAACTAATAATAATAAAAGTAAATCTAAATTATGAAAGTAATTAAATATTTATTTTTATAATAAGTTTAAGGAACCTAGGATTGCAAATCCACCACTAGCTTCATAATAAGGGTATTTACGAATTACTTTAGCTTATTAAGTTGGATGATAATGGGGAATTGTAGCTACAAGCCCAATTTCTCCGTCAAGAAAATAATTATGGTTCAAGCACCAACATAATCCATCTTCGGTTAACACAAATTATCCCACACTAAACTAGGGTTGTGACATAATCCGTCTAATCTAGGCATGGACTATTCGGATACTTGATAGCACAATTCAATAAAGCACCATTACATGTAAATAATCCATACAAGCACAGCAAATATAGATCATTGAGCACATCACAATCAAAATAGATCTAAGACAAGAATAAACTTTGAAAGTAATGATTTAATCAATTAGAAGCACGATTTATTTATAAAAATCCTCGAAATATGTAATCATCATCCATACGTAATAAAACTAAAATAAAAACATAAATAAAACCCTATTACTTGGCTAGGGTTTCATTGAAACCCTAGATCTAGGTTTAGTTGGCCATGGAATTGATGAACGACAAGAGGTTGATGGAGGATGCCATGAGAATCATTGGTCTTCTTATTCTTCTCCTTGCTTTCCTCTCTTCAATGGCTGAAATTTTAGTTGTATATGGCTGTATCTAATGTTGTGTAATGATGTGTAACCACAAAATTGATTTAGAATAGGATTTATATAGAGTTTGGAAGGATTTAGGAAGCTTTCCTAAGCCAAATCGTACTAAAACTGCTATATTTACATTTCTGGACGTCATATATACAAACCACCTTCGCTGGGCACTTTAATTTAACAAAATATGCGTTTTTGGTTTTTTCACAGGTCGCTCGCGCGGCCCGCTCGCGCGAGGTAGTTTTCGCTGCACTGCGCGACTTTCGTAGAATTGCTATAACGTTTTGCTCGGAACTCGGATTGACTCGCCGTTTGAAGCCACGCGTCCGTAACTCGAAGATCTACATTTTATATCTCTGGAGAAATTTCTCAAATCTAAAGTATTCCTTGTCAAAAATGCAATTGTTCGAGACTGCTACTGCATTCAGCTTTCACCGGAATCACCGTTTGAGCCCAGAATGACTTCCAAAGTCACTAATCATTGGATTTTTGTGCATTTTCAAGTTAAAGTTCAAAATCCTACAAAATTTAGAATACTTATTAAAAATCACTTAATAACTACATGAAATGGGCTAACAAAGCGTATTTGTAGAACTATAAACGACAACTGTTTGTCGCCGATCTGTACATTCACCACCTTTCGCAGCATTCATGTTGTTCTCACCAGTAGCAAACAGGATTGCCTCATTCGGGAAGAATGTATCCATCGACTCGTAGTTTTTGATAGGAGTTTTCGCAAGTTGATCGGCGATCGCCTGACCCTTGACGGCCTTCTGAGTGACATAGATGATATCGAATTCCATCAGTAGCATATGCTATTTTGAGATCTTCTTGATCAATATTGGTTTCTCGAAGATATACTTGAGAGGGTCCATTCGGGCGATCAGACATATGATATAGCTAAGCAAGTAATGACGGAGTCTGGTGGCGCCCAAGTAAGGGCACAACAGGTCCATTCTAGCATAGAATTATTGGGATTGTGCCCTCAAACCATTACTGTCTGCATGAGACATTGGCATTTTATATATGAATATCACTTTACATTTTACTATGTATGTTTCATGAGATGATTGTGTGTAATCCTTAAGTATCATAGTAGGTAATTCGTGTATGTGTGAGATACATACATATGAGATAGGAATTACTATTCTTTGATACTTAGAATTTGTCATAGTGGATGATAAGACTGAATATCTCATCAGGTATATATTGTACCATGATTAACTACCATTGGATGGAGTGACGAATCTCAATCACTAGAGTGTGAGTCTCTTAGTTAAACTTGCTAGTGCTTATGCATTGACGAACCATGAGCTTTCTTATTGACAACTAAACTGTCTTCAATCGATAGCTACTCATAACTTGTATAAGGTATGTGTTCTTAATCTTGAGACGATTATGTGACTTACCAATCAGTGAAGTTTTCAAGATCAACACCTAGGTATCTTGGGTAAGACATGTTCATAGGGTTGTAATCATTTATCATCAAGATAGAATCTATCCTCTGATAAAGAGTAAGCATTCCTTTGAGACTGTCACCAAGTTGATTACTGAGAACTGTAGTCTTGTTGATAAGTAGCTATCAACATATGTTTGGTAATCATGAGAGGTAAATGTAACTCAAGGAATAGAAGATGTAATCATAATTCAGGTTGATAGTAACAGCATATCCGACTACCGGAATATTGATCGGCGACGAATAGTAGCCGTTTATAATCCTAAAAATACGCTTTGTTAGCCCATTTCATGTAATTATTAGTTATTTTTTTTAATAAGTATTCTAAAATTTGTAGGTTTTGGATCT
Organism: Hydrangea macrophylla; assembly: GCA_033977485.1. Classification (NCBI taxonomy): domain Eukaryota; kingdom Viridiplantae; phylum Streptophyta; class Magnoliopsida; order Cornales; family Hydrangeaceae; genus Hydrangea; species Hydrangea macrophylla. The sequence goes on from CM066992.1 coordinate 36,058,040, forward strand.
TTAACTTGAAAATGCACAAAAATCCAATGATTAGTGGCTTTGGAAGTCATTCTGGGCTCAAACGGTGATTCTGGTGAGAGCTGAATGCAGTAGAATCCTCAGAAAATTGCATTTTTGACAAGGAATACTTCAGATTGAGAAATTTCTCCAGAGATATAAAATGTAGATCATCAAGTTATGGACGTGTGGCCACAAACGGTGAGTCAATACGAGATCCGAGTCAAAAGTTATCGCAATTCTACGATCAGTGCGCAAAGTAGCAGAAAATCTGAGAAAAGTTGGAAAATGGCCAGGTCGCTGGAGCGACCAGTTCGTGCGACCCACGCGAGTGACCCGTTGAAAAAGTAAAAAGTGCATATTTCGAGGTCCTGAAGAGCCCTGTGCGATCCGAATTGGCTGAATACGTCCAGAAACATAAAAATAGCTGTTTTAGTGCGATTTGGCTTAGGAAAGCTTACTAAATCCTTCCAAACTCTATATAAATCCTATTCTAAATCAATTTTGTGGTTACACATCATTACACAACATTAGATACATCTATATACAACAAAAACTTCAGTCATTGAAGAGAAGAAAGCAAGGAGAAGAAGAAGAAGACCAAGGATTCCCATGGCCTCCTCCATCAACCTCTTGCCGTTCATCAATTCTATGGCCAACTAAACTCAAGATCTAGGGTTTCAATGAAACCCTAGCAAAGTAATAGGGTGTATTTTATGTTTTTATTTTAGTTTTATTATGTATGGATGACAATTATATATTCCGAGGATTTTTATAAATAAATCGTGCTCTAATTGATTAAATCGTTACTTTCAAAGTTTACTTTTGTCTTAGATCTATTTTGATGGTAGTGTGCTAAATGATCTATGCTTGCTGTGCTTGTTTAGATCATTTACATGTAATGGTGCTTAAATTGAATTGTGCTATCAAGTATCTGAATAGTCCATGCCTAGATTAGACGGATGATACCACAACCCTAGTTTAGTGTGGGATAATTCGTGCTAACCGAAGATGGATTATGTTGGTGCTTGAACCATAGTTATTTTCTTGACGGAGGAATTGGGCTTGTAGCTACAATTCCCCATTATCATCCAACTTAATAAGCTAAAGTAATTCGTAAATACCCTTATTATGAAGCTAGTGGTGGATTTGCAATCCTAGGTTCCTTAAACTTATTATAAAAATAAATATTTAATTGCTTTCATAATTTAGATTTACTTTTATTGTTATTAGTTTAATTCAAATTAAATCCAAAATCTGTTTTTCTTAATTAACTAAATTTAGGTTTTAAAAATCAAAGTGTGTAGTATTCAATCTCTGTGGGTTCGACCTTTACTTCCACACTGCAAATCTTTTGAAAGTAAAGCATAAATAAGCATACTTTTATATCTTGATACTGACAACATCAATTTTTGGCGCCGTTGCCGGGGATTGCAAATTACTACCTTTAGCTTTAAAATCTTAGTTTAGTTAATTAGTAAATATTAGATTAGGTTTTCTTTTTCTTATTTTTCAGTTTTATTTTGAGTCACTAACTTTTCTTTTTATTTTTGTAATTTCTTAGGTACTCAAAATTCTAGCGTTTCGAGTGGAGCAGCTGTGCACGTCAAAGGAGCTTACACGAAAAAAAATAAAATAAAAATAATTCAAGTAAATTGCTTCCTTTGAAATTCACTTCAAACCACTGTAAGTCGGGGCGCTAAGACGCAATTACTTGCATTATGTTAGTTGTGGAGTGAGCACTGCATTAGCTAGGAAACCCGGGGCACTGGGCTTGACGTGGTCATTGCATTACAGGATAATATTCATGCATCATAATAGTTGTGTGCCTGTTGCCTTATTTGCGTGATTCTTGTCTAGTAATTGTTTGAGTCAGTTTCTATTTTAGTTATTTTTCTTTTAAGTTTATGTTTGGTACACGTTCTAGTAAACCGAAATTATTTTCTATCGATCCTGGACTTGAACGTACCCTTAGAGTTAATCGGACTCCTCAACCGTCGTCGTTATTTCAGGCCGAAATTCAAGGTACACTTAAAAGGTTAAGAAAAACTCGACTTATTAACATAAAACCTATTCCAATGGCCGACGGAGAAAACAATGGAAATAACGAAAATAATCTCAATCCTAATATACCTCAACCCCCTCTGCTTAAAGACTATTTCATCCCTACGGCCTATACACCACAGGCGAGTATCAAATTACCAGAGGTGACGGCATCTCACTTTGAGATAAAGTCATCTACCATCACGCTATTACCTTCTTTCCATGACCGTATTAAAGAAGACCCTTATCAGCACTTATTATTACGAATGCTAAAGATAATAGGGACAATAGTACAATCATACAAGCCTAGTTATCGCTTCGGATATATTCTTTTGCATTGGAGTACAATTACCGTTATATAGTGGAGTTAACGTTAATTGACCAGTCAGTTAAATTGCTGATCAAAGAGTTTGATCATAGGAATTAATGACTGGCTGAGCCAATAATTAAGAACCTAGGAGGTCCAACTCTTAGCTCCGCAAGAATACTTGGAAAGGCATAAGGGGATGAACCAGTTGATTGAAATAGTTACAATCGATTGAAAAAGTTTTAATCGATTGAATGTAGTTCAATCGATTGAACAAGGTTCAATCGATTAAAACCAAGGACGGTTAGAAAACTTATAAATAGGAGGACCTGCAAGACATAATAGGTTACTTGTCATCTTTAAGCTCTTACAAGGTCCAGACTATTTTGTAAGTTTTATAGGCTTTCCTATCCTCTCTATTAGGGTTCCCACAAACCCTAGCCTTTCTGGGAAGTATTTAAGGAGACATAAGGGTGAAGATCATTTGGAGGAAGCTGCTGCACATTAAAGAAAGAAGATACAATCAGAAATGGGTTCAAGATGTAAAGGTGTACTCTTGTCTCTATGCGTCTATAGGTCGATAAGAAGTGGATCCTGCTTACAATCAAAGTTTTGAACTTTATTTTTCCGTTGTGCATAATATTTAAGTTTTCAAAACCTAAATCCTTCAATTGGTATCAGAGCCATACTTATTTGAATCTATAGAGGCATTTTGGAACCCTAGTTTGATTTGCGTGTTGATGTTTTAGTATTTTTCTAAAACTGCATCATCACAGATCTATTCCTGCAGTAGTTTAGCAGCAAAAAACAAATATGTGATTGTATCGGATACATGGGGGTTTCAATTGATTGAAAGTGTTTCAATCGATTGAAAGGGTCTTCTCTATCTTATAGCTCTCACAACTTTTAAAGTTTGAAAAATTATTTATTTTAACATTTTATACCATTCTGGAAAATTTTTAAATCCTTTTCTGAACTTTTTGTTTCAATCGATTGAACTGTGTTCGATCAATTGAGACTGTTCAACCGATTGGACTTAGACAGAGAACAAAGATACTATTTTAAAGTACTAATTACTCCATGAAGTGTTTATTGTATATGTTAATCAGTTAGGGGTTCCAATGAACATATATTTGTTGTATACATGTGTGGATGGTTGTACGTCTAACCCTTTTGCAACGAGAACTAGACCGCTACTCCCATGGCACCAAGATTTGGATTTTATTGTAATTTGAGATTGGTGTATTGTAATTTTGGTTTGGTTTATAAGGCATGTGTAAAGGGCGTTGCGACTTCATTCCTATGAAAAGGAATGCCGCACTAGTTTTCCTAGCCTATTTTTTGTCAATTTCTTTTTTTAGATAAATTGTAAGCTTCAAAAGAAGCATAGGGCAATGTAATAGAATAGGATAGTCCATGAAGTTGGAGAAGCAAGCTGATGTCCATGAAGATAGAGCCGGAGGTGACCAAACCAAGAGATGGATCTATGAAAATAGAGCCATGGGAGATAGAGGCATTTTGAATGTCTTTATTTTATTTTAGTTTTTTGTTTTATATGCTTGTTTGTGATTGGAATTTTATATATTGTTACCACATGCATATAAAACAAGTTTTTTTAAAATAAAATTCAAAAACAGTTTCAACGTATTAGTAAACATTGGATGTTTATGGGCAATGTGAAGAAACATTTTTCCAAAAGCAAAATCCTTAAATATCAAATCTAGTGGGAGAGGGAATTATTAATAAACTCCCACCATATTCCATTAACGATTCATTGAAAGATGAGTAAAGTATTCTGTGTCATCCAGCCATGGGTGATCATTCCACACGGAAGGTACATTACTCATTGGTTACTAGATATGAACTTCCTAAGGATATGATCAATGAGATATGTTAGAGGGTGACCACCATACGGAGGCACTACTTGAGACAGTTGTATTGGATCCTAGTTAATGGTGCACACTATCAAAGCTATGAATAAGGGATCCCACACGGGGCATTATTCAGAAACTTAGAGATCAAAAGGGTTTGAGAGTCATGACTTGTTTCGCAAGAGTTGCATAGAGGAAAAGTCATGATTAATCGAAAGATCGAATAATGACAACCATGTGGAGGCTTTGTTATTTTGTTTTGATATTCCGGCGACTTTGTCATTAAATAAGAGTTTTAAGGATTCTTTTATTTCATTCTGCCTAAAATTTTTATAACTATATTTATAATGTCTATTATTCTTTTCAGAATTCATCATGTTTGGATCTGCATTTAGTCCACTTGCCACCATATGAACCAACTACATCGAATGGAAACGTAACTTGGATATTGTTTTAACTACAGGGATCATATTTATGTCCTCACTACCCCATGCCCTACAGAACCCACTGCAAATGCTTCGGCAACTGCTAGACGCGGGTTCAATGAATGGAAGATATCGAATGGGATGGCCCTTTGTTACATACTGGCTTCTATGGTTGATGTGTTGCAGCACCATTTTAGTCAAATAATTCTGCTAGTGCCATTATCACCAGCCTCAAGGAAACATTTGGGGAACATAGCAGATTTGCTAGGCAGATCACCATGTAAAAGATAATGATTGCTAAGATGTTGGAAATAACTCCAGTTCGAGAACATGTTTTAAAAATGATTGGCTACTTAAATGAACTAGAGACTCTAGGTGCCAACATTGATGCACAGACCCAAGTTGATATGCTCCTCAACTCCCTGTCGCCATCATTCGCTCAATTCAAACTTAACTATAATATAAATCAAACGAATTTTTCTATGAGCGAATTGATGAGTTCTCTTTAGGCAGCGAAAGGGGTGATTGACACGAAATTTATTTGTGTGCTCTTGTGTGCAATACCCAGGTGTAGATAGATGTGCAAGTAGTATTGGAAAAGACCAGGTTGATCCTACAAAGAATGTTTTAAACTAGTGTTAGATTAAACTCAAAAAGAAAATAAAAATTCGATGTTTGAGTAGGATGTAGAACACAAAGTTCCACAATTAACAACTACTAAAAGAAAACAACTAAATTAACTAGTAATTAACTATTTAACTAAAGCGATAATTAAAATGATTTTTAACTTTATAAAAGGGAAGCGTTGGGATCACACGAATCCACAGTGATCTAACCATCTACCATGCAGTTACATTAAAGCTCTTTGAAGTACGTCTCTCTACAATATCCCGTATTTTTCTAAAGATAAAGAATCAATAGTCCTTTCATGACCGGGACTATATCATCAAAGTTGAATTCAAAATATGTGAAGGTGGTTTAAAACAATAGTCAAGACGCTCACTCTGAATGGTATTAGCAGTCAAAGTCGTTTGCAAAAGTTATTGAAGAAAAATGCCTTAAGGCTTAAAGTTAAGAAACTGTTTTGACAAACTGAGTATATGGGGATAGTTTGATGACAAATCTCGAAAATAGAAAGTCTAGGAATACTGCAAAGGACCATCTCAAGATTTTGAGTGTTCGATCGATCGACGCGCCTTCAATTGATCGAACATTGTCATCTCTCAATCAATCAAAATATATTCGATCGCTTGACTATATCTCTGGTTCGATTGATCAAACTAACTTTGATCGATCGAACGCAGGTTTTATTCTGGGGCATGGAAGAGGCTGGAGATCACTGTTTTATTGTGATCTCCCAACTCTGGGACTACTCAGACATGGTCTGCAGTGTCACGGATTTGTTTTTAACGTAAAAATTCATTAAGGTCTTGTTTGTTTGTGTTTTTAACATGCAAACTATGAAAACTATAGATTTTATCACTACTAACATCCAACCCTACATTCAGAATAGATTATAACTATATAAACTACGAACAGGAAGTAAATACCACTATTATAAAAACCTGGAACGAACAAAAACTTGTACTGAACTCCAAGACTTCAAACTGAAGCAAAATCCAAAGATTCAAACCTATAAAACCAAACAAAGCTCTCTCTCTCTCTCTCTCTCTCTATGAAAACTGTAAAACCACAGGTTGGGCGTCCTTCTGGACGTGTTCAGAACTAGTATATATAGAAATCCTAAGCTAGGGTTACAAAAATACATCTCTGCTGCGTGCGCGTAAATTCTAATAAAAGGCATGTTCGATCGATCGAACTGAACTCGATCACTTGATCCTTGGAATCCTCGAGTGCTTGAACATCCTTCGATCGATCGATCGAACTCTCAATCGCTTAAGCTCTCTTCGATTATTCGAACTCCAGTTTTCATCTTTGAATTTTCTTGCTTATAATCAAGCTTTCCCTTTATCCTGTTATTCATTCCTGCACACAACAACGCAGCGATCTGCACAAGATAACAGCTAAAACAATACAACTCATCATAGATTCGTCATAGTGTATATAAACTGGCATTGTAACACGAATTACATATACAACAGGGAATTGTAAACTAAATTGGTATATTTTCTTACTCCAACACGGTTGCTTTACAAATACCCCTGCTTGTCACAACCCTCAACTAGCTTATTGCTAGTCCCTAGCGATAAAGCGATAATAAAACAAGCGAAACTAAAACTACAACGACTAAAAGAAAATAAACTAAAACAAGCTAACCTAAGTAGAAAGAGATACTTCCTAACTTACTTTTGCAGGAATCGCGGTTGCGTTTAGCGAATGTAACAAGCCGCTAAACCCCTAGGTTCCCCCTAGTGGACGAGTGTTGTCTCGTGAGGGCTTATAGTGAATATACCCACAATATTCTCAAATTTAAGTTCAAAAAGATAAAGAACAACTTTTAACATCCCCTCCCATTCAACTGCCAAATCAGCTCTACAAAGACATATTAATCTCAATCAAACCATGAAAGAAATTCACAAGCTCCTCATGTCACCAAAATAGATATAACATGTCACGCCCCGGCGTAGCCAAATTATGGAAAAATTTAAAATTTTCATATTGGACCCTGAGGCACGTGACTGGTTGCAGTACCGATTTGTTCGTGACCAAATAATAATATTAAACAACGTAACCAAAAGGATAAAACCAACATCTGCTCACATTGATATATTACAAAGAAAGGCCACAGTACTAGTTAACTATTACATCATGGTAGATACATCAGAATCTTATGGCTCTAGGGCCTTACAAAAGCTATAATAAGTCTTCTGATAGAGCTTTCCACCAAAGACATTTACAAAAGACAGCCACTAGTCTTCTCTCTAACAAGTATATCCATAGCCATCTTTGGTGTACTCTTCCTCCACGTTCTCCGCTTGCATAGCATCATAACCCGTGTACTCGTTACCTGGATAAGCTGGACATGGGAATGTCCAGCGACATGAACGTCGTCAGCTTATGAAAGCTGAGTGAGTAAGCTAAATCAAATGGAACGTATATAGTAAAGCACAACAAAGATACCCTTATTATTTTTTTAACATATCTTTTAAGATCTTTGCGTTCTCACCATTGGGCCATAACTACCAATATACCTAACCACGTATTCGAAAAGAAAACGTCCAACTGAGAAAACTCATCTCGATATTCTTAACGCCACTATCATTCATTTATAACATCCGACGTCATTTACAAACGCAAAGTATCTCTTGCTAACCAAACCATCTTTCATTAACCAAAACATCCTTCGTCAACCGAAACATCTTTCATCAACCAAAAACATCTTTCATCAACCACTTCGTCACGAAGAACCAAAGTGTTAAGGAGTGCAAGAACATCCAATTCGTCACGAAGAACCGAAAGGAGTCTTCACTCAAGGAATCACCGCTTCGTCACGAAGAGCCGAAAGCGTTACGGAGTACAAGAACATCCATTTCGTCACGAAGAACCGAAAGGAGTCTTTACTCAAAGAATTACCGCTTCTCCATCATGAAGAACCGAAGCGTTTACAGAGTGCAAGAACATCCATCCCATCACTAAGAACCGGAAGGAGTCTTTACTCAAAGAATCACCGCTTCTCCATCACGAAGAACTGAAGCGTTTACGGAGTGCAAGAACATCCATTCCATCACGAAGAACCGAAAGGAGTCTTCACTCAAAGAATCACCGCTTCGTCACGAAGAACCGAAAGCGTTACGGAGTACAAGAACATCCATTTCATCACGAAGAACCGAAAGGAGCCTTTACTCAAAGAATCACCACTTCTCCATCATGAAGAACCGAAGCGTTTACGGAGTGCAAGAACATCCATTCTATCACGAAGAACCGAAAGGAGTCTTCACTCAAAGAATCACCGCTTCGTCACGAAGAACCGAAAGCGTTACGGAGTACAAGAACATCCATTTCGTCACGAAGAACCGAAAGGAGTCTTTACTCAAAGAATCACCGCTTCTCCATCACGAGGAACCGAAGCGTTTACGGAGTGCAAGAACATCCTTTCCATCACGAAGAACCGAAAGGAGTCTTCACTCAAAGAATCACCGCTTCGTCACGAAGAACCGAAAGCGTTACGGAGTACAAGAACATCCATTTCGTCACGAAGAACCGAAAGGAGTCTTTACTCAAAGAATCACCGCTTCTCCATCACGAAGAACTGAAGCGTTTACGGAGTGCAAGAACATCCATTCCATCACGAAGAACCGAAAGGAGTCTTCACTCAAAGAATCACCGCGTCACAACTCAACAACACATCCCTTTTTCTTACTATCCTGATCTCCGCTTCCCAGATTACCTATCCGACAATTATCCTTACCATAATCTGCTTCTAACATAGCACAACCGACCCTTACGTTTTCCCGACCGCGCATTCGTCACTCTTTTCGGAATGTAGTTCATTAAAGGACTTCCGAATATACTTTCGAAGTTACGTTTATACATCCGTCATCCTGTTTTATGTCGTAATATACTTACAATGGAAAATTATCCAATCACTATCAACACAATAATCATGCCGTACAACATACTTATAGCTTGGGTATGAACTCTCTATGGTCATCACATTATATTCATAACAACGGAAACCTAGCGTGTAACTCGTGGATCTATAACATGGATTTGATATCAATAACCATATAGATGAAACCCTTAACATACTCATATACGCGATAGCACTACCATAACACAAGATATCCATAACCACATAGGTACCGGAAAGCAAGCATCAATAATAAACACATCATACAAGTAGTTATACAATCTGCCAGGAATTAATTTTACTATATCGACTGAATTGATATGATTTATTTGGGCATGATAAATTGATTTGTAGATCAAACTCAAAACTAGAACATTGTAGATAATTAGATTAGCTTCATGTACAAAAAAATCTAGCTTCAATTACATTTTTGAGCTACTCAAAATATTTATTTTACTTAGACATTTCTGTATTTTCGGACTGCTCTGTCCCAGATTTATAGTACTGCGTTACATGTGCATTTCACCTATTAAGGAGTCATTTTTAGACCAGTCTATAAAAGAGTTATTTGTAGATAAATGAGTTAGATTTCTCCACAAAAAAACCTAGCTTAATTCAGATTTCGGAGCTGCTTGAAACACTCATTTTACTAAACTTAATTCTGCTGGAGGTTTCTGTTTCTCAGATTTAAAGTACTTCGTTGCATGTACATTTCACCTATGAAGAATTGATTTTCAGACTGAGCTATAGAAGAGTTATTTGTAGATAAATGAGTTATCTTTCTCCACAAAAAAACCTAGCCTCATTACCATTTGTTTACTGCTCGAAATGTTTGTTTTACTAAACAACACTCTGTTGGAAGTTTCTGCTTCCCAGATTTGAAAATTTATCTTGCATGGCATGGATCTCTCAAACTATCAACATCAAGCACTTAATAAACATTACTACATACTATATAGGTTCTAAAGTGAGTTAGAATACTCACTTAAACTTGAAATTGAGCTTGGGCTTTGGATTTGAGCTTAGGAAGCTTGAACACAACCTCAATGGTGGAGACTTCTTCCTAGTTCTTCTTCTCCATCTCCATGTATCTCTTATCTCTCCATGAAGTTCATCTCCTAGCTATCTCTAACTCTATATGCAGATTGTAAATGGCCAAGGGTGTAATGCATGAATATAGGCATGTTTATATAGAGATGGTGGTGGGATATGTGTCACCATGCATGTGCTAGAGTGTACATGCATGGACAAGTGTCCTAGAGGTGGACAAGTGGCAAGGGAGGTGGTGCCATGTGGTGCATGGGCTGCCATGTGGGGTCCACCTCGAGTTTTGTGCCACTACCTCAGTTTGCGTGCAAATATTCTTGATATGCGTGTCAGTCTCAATTTACGTGCAATCGGGTATTATTTCTAATATCCGGATCCGGTTACGGGACTAAGTTAATTCTAATTACGGTCGAGTCAGTGCAGTGATTATAGTCTAATTAGTAATTACATTACACTGATACAGTCACACAAATAAAATAATAATGTAATAATAGACCGGATATAGAAATTCATAAAACTCGTATTATTGCACGTAGAGAAATTACAGGTATTACATCTTCTACCACCTATTATAGGATTTCGTCCTCGAAATCTGAGCTATCTAGGTACTAAAAAGAAAAGGAAATTTCTCTCTCATTTCCGATTCCAGCTCCCAAGAGGCTTCTCCTTCGTCATGGTGTTTCCACTGAATCTTTACCAGCGGAATCTCTTTGTTTCTTAACTTCTTGATTCCATGATCCAGAATCTTTACAGGTCCTTCAATGAATGTAGCATTGTCATTTACTTCGATATCTTTGAAGTCGATCTCGTGAGCCGGGTTATGAAGACACTTCCTCAACATACTTACATGGAAAATATTATGAACTCCCGACATCTTCGGTGGTAACGCCAATCTATAGACGACTTTCCTTATGTGCTCTAGAATTTTAAATAGTCCGATGTAGCGTGGTAATAGCTTTCCCTTCTTCTGTCCAAACCTTACCACGCCTCGAACCGGGGAAACTTTTAGGTAAACATGATCTCCCACTTCAAATTCTAGGTCTCGACGTCGTTTATCCGCGTAGCTCTTGTATCTACTTTGTGCTGCCTACATTCTTTCCTTTACTGTATTGATTCCTTTATTGGTCTCCTGGACTAAGTCTGGTCCCAATAGTTTGCCATCCCCAATTTCAGCCCAACACAAAGGTGATCGGCACGGCCTTCCGTATAGTGCTTCAAATGGTGCCATCCCTATGCTCGAATGAAAACTGTTGTTATAAGCAAACTCAACCAACGGTAAGTGAGTTTCCCACGAACTTTCGAAATCGATTACACAGGCTCGAAGCATGTCCTCCATTACTTGATTCGTCCTTTCTGTTTGTCCGTCAATTTGTGGATGAAATGCAGAACTTAACTTCAGAGATGTTCCCATCGCTTTCTGAAGACTCTCCCAAAATCCGGCGGTGAATCTCGAATCTCGATCTGATACTATTGACACCGGTACCCCATGTAACCGCACAACCTATTGCAGATAAAGTCGACTCATCTTCTCAACAGGATAGGTCATATTATATGCAATAAAATGGGCTGATTTGGTCAGTCGATCAACAACTACCCAAATGGCATCATGGTTCTGTTGGGATCTTGGCAATCCCATAACAAAATCAATGGTGATATGCTCCCATTTCCATTCTGGGACTGGTAGAGGTTGTAGTAATCCTGGAGGTCGTTTATGTTCCGCCTTGACTTGCTGGCAAGTAGGGCATTTTGCTACATATTCCGCGACTTCTCTCTTCATGCCTTTCCACCAAAAGTTCCTTTTTAAGTCTTTGTACATCTTGGTTCCGCCGGGGTGTATAGTCATCCTTGACTTGTGGGCTTCATTCAGAATGTCTTTCCTCAAATTATCCGTGTTGGGTACACATAACCTGTCCTTACATCTGAATGCCCTGTCTGTTCCAATATTCCATTCAATTGGATCCTTTGCTTTCGCCTTCTCAAACCATTTCCTTAACCTTCGTCCTTCTTTTGAGCTTCGAGTATTCGGTTAATGAGGGTTGGCTGCACCATAAGACATCCAAAAGGTCGTCCAATACCTGGTCTTGTAGTCTGGAAGTCAAATTCTGTTAAAGCTTCTAAGGCTTTCCATTCCCTGATTAAAAATGAGGCGATTAACCTTTGGGGTTTTCTGCTTAAAGCATCTGCGACTACATTTGCCTTACTGGGGTGGTATTGCAAATTAAAGTCGTAGTCCTTAAGTAGCTCCATCCAACGTCGTTGTCTCATGTTTAAATCATTTTGAGAGAACAGGTATTTCAAGTTTTTGTGATTGCTAAACAAGTCGAACTTCTCTCCGTAGAGATAGTGCCTCCAAATTTTGAGTGCAAAGACAATTGCAGCCAATTCCAAATCGTGCGTAGGGTAGTTTAATTCATGTGGCTTTAATTGCCTAGATCCGTAAGCGATCACCTGACCATTCTGCATGAGTACACATCCTAGTCCTTGATATGAAGCGTCACTGTAGATAGTGTACTGTTCACCACTCTTGGGTATGGCTAGCACTGGCGCTGAGGTCAACCTCTCCTTTAATTCCTGAAAGGCGCGTTCGTGCTTGTCCTTCCACTCAAACTTTGAATCCTTCTTTGTTAGTCCGGTTAAAGGAGACGCGATCCTTGAGAAACCTTCCACGAATCTCCTATAGTATCCAGCCAATCCAAGGAAACTTCGTACTTCTGATGTGTTGGTTGGTCTATTCCAACTAGAAACTGCGTCCGTCTTGGTTGAGTCCACCGAAATTCCATTCTGTGAGACTACATGTCCCAAGAATTTGACCTCTTTCAGCCAAAACTCACACTTACTGAACTTAGCATAGAGACAATTTTCTCTAAGTGTTTGAAGTGCAATCTTTACATGCTTCTCGTGTTCTTCATCACTCTTTGAATAAGTAAGGATGTCGTCGATAAACACGATGATGAATTGATCCAAGAAGGGTCTGAACACCCGATTCATCAAATCCATGAATACCGCCGGGGCATTAGTTAATCCAAAAGGCATAACTAAGAACTCGTAGTGCCCATATCTTGTTCTGAAAGCTGTTTTCGGTATATCTTCCGGCCTGACAAGTAACTGATGGTACCCAGATCGTAAGTCAATCTTCGAAAAGGTCGTCGCTCCTTGTAGTTGATCGAACAATCATCTATCCTGGGAAGCGGGTACTTGTTCTTAATAGTAACCTTATTCAACTCTCTGTAGTCGATACAGAGTCGAAGATTTCCATCATTCTTTCTAACAAATAGAACCGGGGCTCCCCAAGGTGACGTGCTTGGTCTAATAAATCCAAGATCTTCTAACTCTTGTACTTGCTTCTTCAACTCCAGCATTTCCGTTGGGGCCATACGATAAGGAGCCTTGGATATCGGGGTCGTTTCGGGTATCAACTCAATACGAAAGTCGATCTCGCGCTTTGGTGGTAATCCAGAAACGTCCTGAAAGACATCCTCATAGTCTCGGACTATCGGAATCCGAGCGATCGTCAAATCTGCGCCTGTAGTTTCCATAGCGGCTAAACGACTTGTAAGAAAGGCGTCACTAGTAGGGTTGCATTGAAAACTAAAGGGTGCACTTCCAGGTACTGAAAATGTGATCGACCTACCAGCACAATCTAACTTTGCATGATACTTAGTAAGCCAGTCAAATCCTAAGATTACGTCGAATTCCTTCATTGACAGAACAATTAAGTCTGCATGTAGGTTCCTATCCTCCAATGTCAAAGTGCAGTCCTTGCACACCTTTCCTAGCTTCACGGTCACTCCCAAAGGTGATACCGCGTTCAGGGCTACCTCAAGTGCTTGGGGTACTAAACCCAATCGTCGTACAATCTCAAAGGCAATAAACAAATTCGTAGCACCTGTATCAAAAAGTACTTTAACTCGACTAACATATAATGAGAGTGTACCTTCCAAGTTCTGCTGTTCCTTTTCATCATAACCAGCTGCCTCGGGTATGATAGCATTGAGTCGAGCCATACCAGCTTGGCCTCAAGTAGTAGGCCCATGATAGTTTCCTTTTGGTGCCTTGCATTCCCTGCTTATATGTCATTTCTTGCCGCAGTTGTAACAAACAACATTAATTCGATTATTGTCCTTGGGGGCTACGCAGTCTTGAACCATGTGTCCGGGGATCCCACATTTGAAGCATCTACCGTTGTTGTTCCCGGTGGCAGTGGTTGGTACTTGTGGTGCAGGAGGAAACGCGCTCTTATCTCGAGGAAAGATGGGTCCTGGTTTTTTGTCGCTGTTCCATGAACGCTTATTTCCTTGGAAACAAGCCAAAGATCTTCCTCCTGGTCCGCTCCTTGGCGGGGGCGGTCGGTGTACCATTTGTTTCGAGCCTTGGCAACCATCTCTTTCCAAACCTGCTGCTAACCTGACCAAAACCTCAAAAGTTTGATTCATGTGTCCCAATGTTAGATGCCGGAGGTGCGGATTGAGTCCTCGGTGAAACTTCTTGATCTTCTTTTGAGGAGTGTCAATCATGTGAGGGGCAAAGCGGGACAGGCGTTCGAATTGTGTCGTGTACTCTCTTACACTCCTATTTCCTTGTGTCAAATCGATGAATTCTTTCTCCTTCTGGTCCTTTTCATCGTCGGGGAAATACTTCTCCAAAAACTTCTCCCGAAAGGTAGTCCATGTCATCCTCCTTGAAGCTTCTACTCCAATAGTTGCTTGCTCGGCTTCCCACCAATCGGCTGCCGCATAAGTGAGTTGGAAAGTGGCAAGACGGCGCTTCTCTGTCTCGGGGCATTCGATTGATTCAAAGATATGATCCATATCCCTTAGCCATTGCTCTGCTCGCCAGGATTCGCCGGTGCCGTCGAACCTATCAGGACGCAAAGCCCTGAATCCTTCCATCAATCTGTCGCATGTCTGAGGTGGTGGTCTTTGGCGATTGTCGTTGTTGTCGTTTCCATTGCCGTGGTTGTTGCCTATTTGGTCCAGACGCTGTAGAAATGCGCCAAAGATTCCAGTAGGATCGATTCCTTCAGGAATAGGATCTGGTGATCCTCCATTACGATTTCTTCTTCGTCTTCCCGCCATTGTGCTTGTGTGCTTATGTACCTACATGAATATCTATCGGTTACTCTCCAATCCTAAACAGGGATACGAGATACAAACGGCTGAATGTATAGATAGCAATTCTAATATAAGTACATAATATATCAAGTATTCACATTATAATGCAAAGCATCATACAAAAGAAATAAGTCTTTAATGATAACTTAAAATATTTTCATAGTACAACACAGCTACAAAGAAAACATTTACATAGAAAAGGCGTACATGTTACTACTAACACGTGTCACAAGCCTGAATACAGATATATACACAAAAGATGGGCTACTAGCTCTATTACAAGTAAAGCTCTAAATATTGGGAATCCTATCCCAAAAGTCTTCCACATCCATCCGGGATGTAATAAGGTACCATGCTAATAACAAAACTATCTTAAGGTTCATATCTTAAGTGTGTAGGACAATCGGTGCACACTTCTTAACCTGGCTTTGATACCAAAAATCCCTGTCACGCCCCGGCGTAGCCAAAATATGGAAAAATTTAAAATTTTCATCTTGGACTCTGAGGCACGTGACTGGTTGCAGTACCGATTTGTTCGTGACCAAATAATAATATTAAACAACGTAACCAAAAGGATAAAATCAACATCTGCTCACATTGATATATTACAAAGAAAGGCCACAGTACTAGTTAACTATTACATCATGGTAGATACATCAGAGTCTTATGGCTCTAGGGCCTTACAAAAGCTATAATAAGTCTTCTGATAGAGCTTTCCACCAAAGACATTTACAAAAGACAGCCACTAGTTTTCTCTCTAACAAGTATATCCATAGCCATCTTCGGTGTACTCTTCCTCCACGTTCTCCGCTTGCGTAGCATCATAACCCGTGTACTCGTTACCTGGATAAGCTGGACATGGGAATGTCCAGCGACATGAACGTCGTCAGCTTATGAAAGCTGAGTGAGTAAGCTAAATCAAATGGAACGTATATAGTAAAGCACAACAAAGATACCCTTATTATTTTTTTAACATATCTTTTAAGATCTTTGCGTTCTCACCATTGGGCCATAACTACCAATATACCTAACCACGTATTCGAAAAGAAAACGTCCAACTGAGAAAGCTCGTCTCAATATTCTTAACGCCACTATCATTCATTTCTAACATCCGACGTCATTTACAAACCCAAAGTATCTCTTGCTAACCAAACCATCTTTCATCAACCAAAACATCCTTCGTCAACTGAAACATCTTTCATCAACCAAAAACATCTTTCATCAACCACTTCGTCACGAAGAACCGAAGTGTTAAGGAGTGCAAGAACATCCAATTCGTCACGAAGAACCGAAAGGAGTCTTCACTCAAGGAATCACCGCTTCGTCACGAAGAGCCGAAAGCGTTACGGAGTACAAGAACATCCATTTCATCACGAAGAACCGAAAGGAGTCTTTACTCAAAGAATTACCGCTTCTCCATCACGAAGAACCGAAGCGTTTACGGAGTGCAAGAACATCCATCCCATCACTAAGAACCGGAAGGAGTCTTTACTCAAAGAATCACCGCTTCTCCATCACGAAGAACTGAAGCATTTACGGAGTGCAAGAACATCCATTCCATCACGAAGAACCGAAAGGAGTCTTCACTCAAAGAATCACCGCTTCGTCACGAAGAACCGAAAGCGTTACGGAGTACAAGAACATCCATTTCGTCACGAAGAACCGAAAGGAGTCTTTACTCAAAGAATCACCGCTTCTCCATCACGAGGAACCAAAGCGTTTACGGAGTGCAAGAACATCCATTCCATCACGAAGAACCGAAAGGAGTCTTCACTCAAAGAATCACCGCTTCGTCACGAAGAACCGAAAGCGTTACGGAGTACAAGAACATCCATTTCGTCACGAAGAACCGAAAGGAGTCTTTACTCAAAGAATCACCGCTTCTCCATCACGAAGAACTGAAGCGTTTACGGAGTGCAAGAACATCCATTCCATCACGAAGAACCGAAAGGAGTCTTCACTCAAAGAATCACCGCGTCACAACTCAACAACACATCCCTTTTTCTTACTATCCTGATCTCCGCTGCCCAGATTACCTATCCGACAATTATCCTTACCATAATCTGCTTCTAACATAGCACAACCGACCCTTACGTTTTCCCGACCGCGCATTCGTCACTCTTTTCGGAATGTAGTTCATTAAAGGACTTCCGAATATACTTTCGAAGTTACGTTTATACATCCGTCATCCTGTTTTATGTCGTAATATACTTACAATGGAAAATTATCCAATCACTATCAACACAATAATCATGCCGTACAACATACTTATAGCTTGGGTATGAACTCTCTATGGTCATCACATTATATTCATAACAACGGAAACCTAGCGTGTAACTCGTGGATCTATAACATGGATTTGATATCAATAACCATATAGATGAAACCCTTAACATACTCATATACGCGATAGCACTACCATAACACAAGATATCCATAACCACATAGGTACCGGAAAGCAAGCATCAATAATAAACACATCATACAAGTAGTTATACAATCTGCCAGGAATTAATTTTACTATATCGACTGAATTGATATGATTTATTTGGGCATGATAAATTGATTTGTAGATCAAACTCAAAACTAGAACATTGTAGATAATTAGATTAGCTTCATGTACAAAAAAATCTAGCTTCAATTACATTTTTGAGCTACTCAAAATATTTATTTTACTTAGACATTTCTGTATTTTCGGACTGCTCTGTCCCAGATTTATAGTACTGCGTTACATGTGCATTTCACCTATTAAGGAGTCATTTTTAGACCAGTCTATAAAAGAGTTATTTGTAGATAAATGAGTTAGATTTCTCCACAAAAAAACCTAGCTTAATTTAGATTTCGGAGCTGCTTGAAACACTCATTTTACTAAACTTAATTCTGCTGGAGGTTTCTGTTTCTCAGATTTAAAGTACTTCGTTGCATGTACATTTCACCTATGAAGAATTGATTTTCAGACTGAGCTATAGAAGAGTTATTTGTAGATAAATGAGTTAGCTTTCTCCACAAAAAAACCTAGCCTCATTACCATTTGTTTACTGCTCGAAATGTTTGTTTTACTAAACAACACTCTGTTGGAAGTTTCTACTTCCCAGATTTGAAAATTTATCTTGCATGGCATGGATCTCTCAAACTATCAACATCAAGCACTTAATAAACATTACTACATACTATATAGGTTCTAAAGTGAGTTAGAATACTCACTTAAACTTGAAATTGAGCTTGGGCTTTGGATTTGAGCTTAGGAAGCTTGAACACAACCTCAATGGTGGAGACTTCTTCCTAGTTCTTCTTCTCCATCTCTATGTATCTCTTATCTCTCCATGGAGTTCATCTCCTAGCTATCTCTAACTCTATATGCAGATTGTAAATGGCCAAGGGTGTAATGCATGAATATAGGCATGTTTATATAGAGATGGTGGTGGGATATGTGTCACCATGTGTCACGCCCCGACGTAGCATAAATAAGGAAAGCATTTAATTTCCTTTATGGACCCGTAGGTCGCGACAGTTTGAAGGATCGATTCCGTCCCAAACGTCGAACAACGAAACATAATAATCAGAGTAAAGCAATCAAGGCTTACAAAAATTATTCTAACTTAAAGAATATTACAGCACGGGTTATCTAAAGGCACAGACCGCCTCGAATATAAAATAATAACTTAGTGTCTGTTACAGTCATCCTTAAAACAAAACAGTTTAAAACTCAAACAGATAAACTTAAAGCATATAATAAACAGTTTCCTCATTCCGAAAGCAGCCATTCTCAATTAGCATAGTCGTACGATTCCTCCTGGTTATAACCTGAAAAGCCTGAACACGAATGTCCAGGACGCATCAACGTCGTCAGCTTCGAGAAGCTGGTGAGTATTAAAAACATGACTTTGAATGTAAAACATACCCAATTACCTTATTCCATTTTTCAATTTGTAAAATCAATAGTTAAACCGCAGAAAGAATTTATTTTATAAAACCACAAGGAATATAATAAAAGTCGTTCATTCATAAGTACAGACACTCGTGTAATGAGACAATGCACCACACTCATCTTGCCGACTCTTTTCTCTCGACAGCCACAACAACCCACTATCCTACTCCTGGTATCTTTGAAACACTCAGATAGCCACACTTTAGCAACAGGGCGCCAGGGAGTGTCCAGTTTGCCTCACACTTTGGTCCGGGGTACCAGGGAGTGTCCAATGCCTCACACTTTGAATACCCTAACCGCCATGCAAATACCGGGGCAACCCCTCGCACAGTATCCAGACTTGAGTATCAGGGAGTGTCCGTAGGCCACACTTTAGCACTACCATGGGTGCCAGGGAATGTCCGAGTTCGGCTTCACACACTTTAACGCTTCCATGGGCGTCAGGGAGTGTCCATATTTGCCACCGTCGCATTTCAAAGATACCCTCTCCACAAACTCAACCACAACCACAACCACAACTACAACCACAACCACAAACCACAACCGCAAACTCAAACTCATACTCTTTCCACACTACCATTACTCTTTTCCACACAGACTGACACCCACATGCATGTACCACTGACCCCACATGTATGTCATGAAACTTGAACATGCGGCAATTTACTGAATTATAAATACAACATGCGTACGGGGCTTGATAAGTCATACTACAATGTTTTAATCATTCAAACATAACCAAATAGAGTTCTGATTAACTAAATATTCCAAACAGAACCTTAACAGTACTAAAAAGTTGAACCAAACAGTCCCTTAACAGAAAACAGACAAAAACAGAAACTGTTAAACCTCGCGCGCGCGGGCCGCTCGCGCGAAAGATCGCTCGCGCGAAAGGGGTTCTCGCGCGACCCTCGCTCGCGTGACCAGCCAATTTTTCATTTATATAATAAAACTCTTACGTCTGCCTGGAGACGCCTACCTCGCGCGCGCGGGCCGCTCGCGCGAAAGGTCGCTCGCGCGGGCTGCTCGCGCGATTCCTCGCGCGCGCGATCGTGGCGCGAGGTGAAGCCGAGGCTTCATCTTCTCCGCAGAAACTGCTCTGTTTCAGATTTTCAGGGTCTTTTTGACCCATTTTCAATTCTGTAACTATGTATGTCATATAATATATGGATCTCTTCCTTTTTCAACAAGGATTATGATTCCTAAATCAATTTAACACCATTTGATCCATAGCTCTCCAATTTTATGAAAAACTAAAACATGTCAAAACTAATTTTCTTACATACTTTCTCATATGAACGAATTACGGTCTAATACTTTAAACATGGCATGTAGGATGTATAATCTTTCATATTTCATTCTAAAAACGGATTTTGGTTGAGTTTGGAAAATCTTGATTTTCAAGGCCATGGAGTTCATACGTAAGAGCTTCAAGGGTGATATACAATTATACACATACAAGCAGTAAATGAACATGAATTACATTGGGAGTGAGTTAATAATACTCACTTATTGATAAGAAAGTGTGTGTGTTGAGAAAGATTCAAGAAATACAAGAGGCCCAATCAAGCTTGGCTATGGAGTTGTGTAGTTTCTCTCTCCAGAAAATCTCCAAAATATAACTCTCAAGCTCTCTCTTTTCTCTCTGTGTAAGTGAAGTGCAGAATGAGAATGTGTGTGTGTAGTGAACATATATAGAGAGAGCCAATTGGAGAACTTGGGCTCTAAGAATTTTCTTCAATACTCTACAAATTGCATTTTGTTTTTCAAAATATCTATACACATGGAATATACAGCTCCAATACATACGTATATGCACACAATCAGATTTTGAAGAGGCAATCTAGACTAGTAGGGGTCAAGGGGTGTTTGGGTATTTTAGCTTTTGGTCACAACAATACACACACACACAAAGCATTGCCAAACAAGGCCTATGCTAATGATCACTTGCCATAAATGGCAAGTAAAGTGTATGTCCAATCACACTTTACATCACTTCCAAAAATCTGGAGAAGTTTAGCACAGCGCGGACAGTTTTGGACATAAACTGGTATTTTCGGGGCGCGGTGGTCACCACAAAAATACGGAAATTTCATTTTAACCTAAGAATTGATTTTCTGTTTTCATAAAAATACTTATTGAGTCAATAGAAGTTATTTTCACCGTTTTGAAATACAGATTTTGAAATCCACACAGGTATTGCTAACTTTATAAAAATTACAATTTGACCCCAAAAGAATTTCAATATGGAATAACACAAGGGATAATATTTAGGACATGAGAAATGTAATTAAATGAAGCAGTCAATACCAAATGAAATTTAATATGATAATGAAATTACAAATTAAATATGAAAATGCAGGTTATTACACCATGCATGTGCTAGAGTGTACATGCATGGACAAGTGTCCTAGAGGTGGACAAGTGGCAAGGGAGGTGGTGCCATGTGGTGCATGGGCTGCCATGTGGGGTCCACCTCGAGTTTTGTGCCACTACCTCAGTTTGCGTGCAAATATTCTTGATATGCGTGTCAGTCTCGATTTACGTGCAATCGGGTATTATTTCTAATATCCAGATCCGGTTACGGGACTAAGTTAATTCTAATTACGGTCGAGTCAGTGCAGTGATTATAGTCTAATTAGTAATTACATTACACTGATGCAGTCACACAAATAAAATAATAATGTAATAATAGACCAGATATAGAAATTCATAAAACTCGTATTATTGCACATAAAGAAATTACAGGTATTACATAACATATGTATCACATCCATGCATCCGTGTATGTGTGTGAAGTGAATAGCTATGCATCAAACCGTATTTAGAATTATTTAGACTATCGTACCTCTAGAACTCGTAATTTCAACTGAATTCTCACATTGATTCACACTCACAAAAGAACGTCTCACAGAAACTTCAAGAATGATTGCACAGTGTATGAAAGCTTTGATAAGAGTGATATTCTAGTTACTAATGCTTCCATACTTGACTCTATAAAAAATGAACATTTAGAGTGTATAGTCTCATGAATAGAATACCACTTACTAGAGGAGCAAAATACCATGGATAACTCAACTCACACGTTCATGTTCAAACTAATTCGTTTAAGAATCATTAAAACGTTGAATTCTCGATTTTTATATGGTAGCTGAAGATGATGAGAGAGAGAATGTGTCTTAGTATGCGATGAAGTTTATCTTCTCATTTTATTCTTTTCACATCTCCAACCAACCTTTATGTTTACATATTCTTCTTTTTCTTCTCTTTTTTTTTTTTTTTTATCTTTATATAACTCCCATAACTACTCTTCTCCAATCACATACTTTGACAATTTATTCATATTAGTGGTCCATTGGGGTTAAGGTATAAGATTAGGAGTTTGTATTCTCATAATAGACTTGGAAATATTGAATTAGTATGGGGTTAGCAACAAAATGGTTTCTTGGATATAGGTAAAGGGATATGTATAGATTAGGGAATGGGTAGCGATGGCTTAAATCATTTTCTTAATTCCTTAGTTTTAGCATTTCAGTGTTCAATGAGTTTAGTTGGTAAATCCTGAATGTTCTCCTCTAATAAGCAACCAAAATAAAGAATTAATTGAGACTATTTCAACGAATATTAATAAGCATAATCAAGAAAAATGATTCGAGTTTATGTGACAATTCCCTCAGATTGAAGATTGGATCAAAAGCTCACTAAGGGTAATTAGTTTTTACTATTCATTCTTTTAGCTCAATAGTCGTATTAACTCATTTTTAGGTTTTCTACATAGCTATCAACTAGTGCATATGGATGTTGGATACATGACGGATCAACACATGCAATCATCTTAGTGATACTAGAAAAATGCGTGAACTTAATTCATAAAAAAATGAGACAATTATGAATGTGTCATTGCATAGTAACAACTAATCAAGAGTGAACATTCAAAGTTATTCTATCAATTTAGTTCAAAATTTGCAAAATTTTTAAGTTTTAATTGCGCGATTGCATGTTTATGAAATTTCTCAAAGTTTCAAGGTGCCAAGTGTGAAAATGTAGATGAATACTTATCTATCCCCTGCCCCCAACTGAAAATAGCAAAGTCCTCAGAAGTTGATTCTCAATAACAAATAGATGGGTATCACCTGAGCACAGCAAATCAATGACAGCAAGCATAACAACCTGTAAATAAACTATAGAAGCTCCAAACAACTAAGATCAATAGATGTATCAATACAAAATATGATCCATGTATAATAACATCACTAATCACTGGGAAGATAAAACAATAACAGTACAGAACAATGATCATAATATCCAAAAGAGTACTATGAGAGGGAAGAGAGAAGAGAAAAGAAAATAAACACAACAAATCTCTCACTCTCGTAACTATCATAATCCACTAGTCGTTAGCAATATCAGATAGAATCTCGATGGGTGCAGCAGGAGCAATGGCACCTCCACCCTCAGCAATAGCAGGAGTCATCGCTGAGTCACTCGCGGTCGGGGCAGCTGGTATAGACGATGAAAGGTTACCCACGATTGGAGGTAGTGGAGGTGGTAGAGCAGATGTTGAAGGCTCTGAAGTTGGTGGTGCAGTCGGGGGGTGTGAAGATGTATACAAGGACTGAGTAACACCCAACTGTACCAGAAGTGTATCAAGCTGCTTGGTCAGATGATCGATCTTGCCCTTGAGTCGCATCCTTGCCTCCCTCTCTCCCAAGAGCAATGTATGGAGAGTCTGGAGAGACACAGATGACAACTTTCCCTAGGCCGGAGCCTAAGTCTCTATCTCAGGTCAAAGTGATGCGTAGCAGCGATAGGATCCTCTTCCTTCTCAGAGTCTAGCTCCTCAGCCTCGGTGGGCATCCCTGAAGCAACGCCCTCGGTGTTTGTCCTACCTCTCATCTTCTTCTTTGCACCGACCTTCTCTTTGCCTTTTCCTTTTCTTTTTCTCTTTGGGGCATCTGAGCGGCGGGTAGTCGACTCACCAAATTGACTAGAAGAGGTCTAAAATGCATCTGCAGGGAGTGGGAGTAATCCAGACTGGGCCACAATGCTATGAATGGCCAACGTACCTTTCAGGTGTTTCTTTGCAGAAATGTAGCGTGTGGGCTGCACTAGAAATTCAATATATAGGCATAGGAGGCAGAACCTCTTCCCAGTCCCTACAGTATACAGAACTCGGACGTACCACGATGCCAGTTTCTCGTGGTAGGAGGTCGAGAAGATACAATTACACAACACCAAATGGAACAGGTGGTAGTCATATATCAGATGGTGATCCTCGATAAGTGATGCGCCGTTCCAGAACTGGACGGTCTCCGCCTGTAATCTCCAGCACTATAGAGACATATAGGGTCTCAGGAGCTCCCAATCTCTAGGGACAATCACATTCGAGCTCCTCTGGGATGCCAAGAGTTGCGGATAAAGTAACAGGACTGAATATGATCTCCCGATCGTGTATAAAAGAGCAATACGTGAACTGGGTAGCTGGGTCCTTGATCATGGTGGCGCAGACCTCCCACACCTAAGAGATATTGACCCTTTTTTGCCTGGGTCAATATTGGTACCACTGTGGCATGTCCTAAATTCGAGCCAAGAACCATGGAGCTAAAAGCCAGACCATTTTGAGGGGCCTCTCAAGCAAGATCTTACGGTGGCTGAAGAAACGAGTATACCACGACTGGTCGAGCAGATTCCAGAACCCATGTTCAGGTATCGGATCAAGAATGGTCAGATCAATAGGCTTCTCCTTATGGTAGCCAGTCGTGGGATTCATGGTGATTGACCTAAAATAGATATATAGTAGAAAAAACTAATTAAAACATAAAAAATAGGACAAAAAATAGAAAACCGCTTCTACATTAGTTCGATCGATCGACCATTTTTTGATCGATTGAACAAGTACAGGGGCAGTTCGATCGATCGAACGCAGAAGAAATGCGGGGGCAAGGAACAAACACAGAAATGAAAAGAAAAATTGAAATACATGATCAAAATGTTGATTAATTTGTCATAGGACCAATGGGGGGCAACCCCTCTCGGTTTGAACAAGAATGAACAAAGGGAGATATGTGGACCTTACCTCGGATATATGCACAGTGGAGAAGTGATGATGGTGATGATTTGGGGCACTGAGGATTCTCCAATTGATGTGTATGTGTAGGGGGAGCAAAATTGCCTGAGCTCTCTCTCTCTCTCTCTCTCTCTCTCTCTCTCTCTCTCTCTCTCTCTCTCTCTCTCTCCGTTTTCATTCGTTTGAGAGTTTGAGGGAGTAAGAGAGACTGAGGAAGAGTCTAAAAGATGCCTTGTTTAAATAGAAGGTTCGATCTATTGAAGGACCAATCGATTGAGCATTGTTCAAGTGCATGAAGGTTCTAGACTTCGATCGATGATGAAATGTTTGATCGATCGAACACAAAATTTCAATGAACTCTTTGAATTAGTGAACCTGTGTACCCCCAACTAACAAAAACTGTCTGGACATACAAGAATACCATAAAGCAGTGCAACAAAGAACATATAAGCCAAAAATGATCATCATTGTTGATAAATACTTGCAAATTTTATAAACATAGATTGTAATAGCATCCATTTGCAAATTGTTTCCCCCAAACTTGGTACTAAAGACCTTATTACACAAAAAGCTAAAATTAAAACTAAAAATTCAAAATAAAAAGCTTTGTCTAGGATTACACTTCAATTGCTAAAGATGGACAAATGAATAAATACAACTGAAGTGAACCACTATTCTTCAAACAAGAACACTCCTTCTTCCACAATTGTTTCATACTTTGCCAAAGCTTCTAAATTGGAGTCCAAACTTGATATTCTCGTTCCCAGAATAGTCTAAAAGCGACAAGGGTATCATCGAGCATGTCTGGAATTTCCAAGGAATCAATTGCACTCGTGAGAGGTGATCGCGTTGGAGACATGGATAATGGAGTATAGCTCCGCAATTGTTTTCCCTCTCATGGCAGAGTGCCAGGGGGCCTCATGGGATGCCCATGAAATAGCATGTGTAGAAAGAATATCAGTGGTATATTAAGATTCATAGTGATAATCCTAAACAAGAAGACAAAGACAACAAAATAGGGACAAAATTTAAATTAGAATAAAACAACGAAGGAAATAAAATGAAAAGAACAAACAAAGGAAAACTAGAATAAAATGAGTTGTGACAAGGATAAACCTCACTATTGGCATGATGGAATCATATGCACTAGTAGGTAGGGGGCATTGAAGCCTGAACAACAAATAGCTCATGTGCACATAGATGTATGGAACCGGTTCAATAAGGATGAAGTCATCTACAAATGTGAAGACATCGTTATGGCACTCGGGCATGACATCTTGTAAATTGTCTTCATCCCATGGTTCCCACATCGAGTCATTTCCCCACTGGTACATGAGCTCACCATCTACCTCACCGACGAATTACCTTTCTTCCTCTCCTTCCACGTCAACTGGGAAGTCCATAATTTTGAAAGGGTTGATGTTGAGACGGGTAGGTGGGTAGGGAATGTACCCTTGGGTCAGGTCAATTACATCGTCCGCCCTTGGCCCGTGATGAGGCAAAAGGCAGAATACGATCTCAACGGCAATCCAGGGGGGATTCTGATTGATATTCAGAATCAGCCCATGACCCAATCGAATACACTGACTGTGTATCATCATCATTCATCATATTGAACAGCCTACTGGGTAGAGATAATAAAGAATAGGTGATTAAAAATCGGAGTCATACTAAAAAAGGAGTAAAGGAGACATAGAAGAATATGAAAATAAACAAAATGCATGAAATGAAAAAGTTTACAACCAGCTGAGAACTCTTTTTGGTGTTTTAGGTAGATGAGTAGTTGGCTCATCCAGTTGGATGTGCACAACTTCTTGTTGGAAGTTTTCCAAGAACAGCTTTACCCTTTTGGCCATTGACCTTGACGCTTTCATCATTCTTGGGATTTATTAGCTCAATGGCCCTATGTGGAAAGATAGATTTAATGATAAATGGACCTGTCCACTGGGATCGAAGATTTCTTAGGAAAAGGTGAAGGCGAGAGTCATACAATAAGACTTTCTGCCCCGACTCGAATGTTTTATGAAAGATCGTCCGATCATGGTGACCCTTCAACCTTTCCTTATGCATCTTTGCAGAGTCATACACATCTCTACGAATTTCCTCTAGCTCTGGGAGTTGGAGTTTTCTTAGTTGACCTCCCTCTTTAGTATTAAAGTTTAATGAGCGTGTCGCCCAATATGCTTTATGCTCGATCTCGACAGGGAGGTGACATGCCTTTCCGTACACTAGCCTATATGGGGATATTCCTAGGTTTATTTTGTAAGCGGTACGGTATGCCCATAGAGCATCGGTTAGCTTGTATGCCCAGTCTTTCCTATTTGAACTAACCATTTTTTCAAGAATGTGTTTTATTTCTCAGTTAGCCATCTCTGCCTGCCCATTAGTTTGTGGGTGGTAGGCTAGCGCGATCTTGTGATTGACCCGTACTTCTTGAGGAGTGACTCTAAGGGCCTATTGTAGAAGTGCTTGCCTTGGTCACTTATTAATGCCCTCGGGGTTCCAAAATGCGAAAGAATATGTTCTTTTAGAAAGGATATTACTGTTCTGTGGTCATTACATCTCGTCGGTATCGCCTCTACCCATTTTGATACATATTCCACAGCTAGGAGTATGTATTCACATGTCACGCCCCGACGTAGCATAAATATGGAAAGCGTTTAATTTCCTTTATGGACCCTTAGGTCGCGACAGTTTGAAGGATCGATTCTGTCCCAAACGTCGAACAACAAACATAATAATCAGAGCAGAGCAATCAAGGCTTATAAAATTTTCTAACTTATTACATCTTATGATACGGGGTCAACTAAGGCACAGACCGACTTAAAACAAAACAATAACTTAAAGTCTATTACAGTCATCCTTATTACAAATCAGTCATAACTTAAAACATATAAGCTTAAAGCATATAATATTGATAACCGTTTCTCTTCAAAGCCGCCGTTCTCAATTAGCATAATCATAATGTTCCTCCTGGTTATAACCTGAAAAGCCTGAACACGAATGTCCAGGATGCATCAACGTCGTCAACTTCAAGAAGCTGGTGAGTATTAAAAACATAACTTTGAATGTAAAACATACTCATTTACCTCTTTCCATTTTCAATTTTGTAAAATCAATCGTTTGACCACAGAAAGAATTCATTTTATAAAACAACGAGGGATATCTTAAAAGTCGTTCATTCATAAAGCATATGATCGTGTATGAGACAATGCACCACACTCATCTTGCCGACTCTTTTCTCTCGACAGACACAACAACCCACTATCTCACTCCAGTATCTTTGAAACACTAAGATAGCCACACTTTAGCAACGGGGCGCCAGGGAGTGTCCAGTTTGCCTCACACTTTGGTCCGGGGTACCAGGGAGTGTCCATTGCCTCACACTTTGAATACCTAATCCGCCATGCAAATACCGGAGCAACCTCACGCAGTATCCAGACTCGGGTATCAGGGAGTGTCCGTAGGCCACACTTTAGCACTACCATGGGTGCCAGAGAGTGTCCAAGTTCGGCGTCATACACTTTAACGCTTCCATGGGCGTCAGGGAGTGTCCATATTTGCCACCGTTACATTTCAAAGATACCCTCGCCGTAACCTCAACCACAACCACAACCACAACCACAACCACAACCACAATCTCAATCTCAATCTCGATCTCATACTCTTTCCACACTGACCATTACTCTTTTCCACACTGACTAACACCCTCATGCATGTACCATTGACCCCACATGAATGACATGAACTTAAACATAAAGCAAAATACTGAATTAAAGGCACAACGTATGTACGGGGTTTTATAAGTCTTAATACATCGTTCTACTCGTTCCAACACAACCAATTAAGATTCTGTTTTAATAATTTTCCCAAACAGGGCCTTAACAGTCCCTAAAAGTTGAATCAAACAGTCCCTTAACACAAAACAAGCAAAACCAGAATCAAACAGTCCCTTACATGTCCGCTCGCGCGACCCTCGCTCGCGCGAGTTCATGCAGTGTCTTCGTCTTCTTCCTCAGACTGCTCTGTTTCAGAAAACAGGGGGTCTTTTGACCCATTTTCAATTTTGAAAGTATATAGGACATGTAATATATGATTTTCTTTGTTTTTCAACAAGGATTAAGAATCCATTATCAATTTAACACAAATCAAACCATAGCTCTTGAATTTCATGAAAGACTAAAAGTTGTCAAAACTTAATTTCTAATATACTTTTTCATATGAATGAATTGTGTTCTAAAACTTCAAACATATCATCTATAAGGTATAATCTTCTATAATCAACTCTAAAAACAAGTTTTGGTTAAGGTTTGAAAAATTATGATTTTGAAGCTCAAGCTTCCATGGACGAATTTAGCAATGGTGGTTCATGTTTACATACACCCAATCAGTAATTGAATATGAAATTACAACTAAAGTGAGTTTAAAATACTCACTGAGTTTGTGTTTGAGATAAGTGTTGAGAAAGAAAGACCAAGTAAGAATTCCACTTGATCTTAGCTATGGTGGATTGAAATTCTTCTTCTCTCTCTAAAATTTGTAGAACTCTCTCAAGCTTTCTCTAAACTCTCTGTGTTTCTCCAGATATGAGAATGTGTGTGTGTGAGAGAGAGCTTTATTATATAGAGCTTAAGAACTTGGGCTCCAAGTATATTGGTTTATACTCAACAAATTGAATTTGATTTCCAAATTAACTAAATGCAACTTATTCACAGATTTGTATGTACGTATATTAACTGTAGGAGTTTTGAAGGGGTAGTTTATAGACTAGTAGGGGGCAACCTGGGCTGTTTGGGAAATGAAGCTTGTGGTACAACATTACACATACAAGGACTAGTTTGCCAAACAAGGCCCTATCCAAATGATTGGTTTGCCATAAATGGAAAGTAAGCATAGTCACATCAATCTCATACGTCCAAATCAAAACTGTGCAAGTTTAACGCGGCACGGACGGTTTTGCTCATAAACTGGTATTTTCGGGGCGCGGTGGTCGCCACAAAAATACAGAAATTTCATTTTAGTGTAAGAATCGATTCCACGGTTTTATAAAAATACTGATTTAGTTAAAAGTAAACTTTTCCACCGTTTTGAAATATAGATTTGAAATTCAATACAGGTATTACTAAATTTTATGAAATCACAGTTTTACCCCAATAAGAATTTCAATAGTAACTAAATCAAGATTTAATATGTGAGAATTAAATTAAGAGCAGACAATACCACATGAATTTAATTGTGACAATGCAATTACAAATTAAATTTGAAAATGTAATTTAAAATTAAATGGAAATGCAAATTTAAATTTATATGAAATGCAGGTTGTTACATCACAGTTGTTTGATTTCGGGAACGGGCCCATAAAATCTATGCCCCAATAATCGAATATTTCAATTGTGATAATAAGAGTCAGAGGCATATGTAGACACCCCATTTTTTCGGCTATCAAATTTAGGAGACCCATAGCTTGGTGGTTCACAATGATCGAAAAATACTCAAAAGGACTCCTGGAAGTTGGTTTTATTTCTCAAGATGCTCAAAATGACCAAAATGCCCTGAAAGCCCGAAAACTCCCAGATTTGGACCAAAAAGTTCTGGAAACATGCTATGTCGTAAGAAAAGTAAGAAAATGAGTTTTTAAGTAAAATCAGATGAAATCGTCAGCTCCTAGAAACCCCCGGAAGTCCCGGAAGTTCCCGGAAAGTCCCCGTTGACCGGTTTGACCCAGTTTGACCAAGGTTTGACCAAGTTTGACCAAAGTCGTCCAAATTCGCCGAAATCATTCTAGATCATGTAGAAAGTATTAAAATGAGTTTTAAAAGAAAATCGAACGAAAACGTCAGCTCATGGAAGCTCCTAGAGGTTTCCAGAACTTCTCGGGAATCCCAAGTTTGACCAAAAGTTGACTTTGAAACCGGAGCACCATAACAATTTTCAAAAAAATTTCATGGATACTAGAGGTCAATAGCTTTCCAACGGTATATCACACAATTTTCGGATTTAAAACAAGTTTATTATGAATTTCTGAAGGCGAAAAAGACGATCAAATCGGCTTTTATCGTGAATACTACAAAACTTTTCAAAGTGACCTATCTCCAAACTATTTGTTATGTAAAATAGACTCCATTACCTTTCCAACTATATATCACAACCTCAATTTGGAGTTCGTATGCATTTTTTGTGAATTTTAGACGAAATAGGGCCTTTTCGCAAATACCGGAACCTCTGGGGGCCTAAACAGCATTATCTGGATGAAGGAGGAGCAGTGTCGCCGCGGCACTGGCCCACTGCCGCCGCAGCACAGGTCCAGTGCCGCCGCGACACTCTCCCCCAGAATAGTCCATTTTTGTAATTTTGATTGGGGGTCCAATTTGATTAATTAGAACTCAAAACGACGTAGTTTTGGTTCCCAGCTTATTTTGGACCAATGGGAGACCTTTTTATACTTCTTAAAACCCCATTTAACACCCCTCATTTTCCTATAAAAGAAGCAATTTACTTCCATTTAGAGGGGAGACATGGAAGCTTAGAGAGAGCTTAGGAAGAAACTCTAGAGAAATATAGAGAGAGAAAGAGAAGAAGTAGTCTTCTTCTTCTATTTTCTCCATCAAAGTGAGTTTTCTTTTTACTTGAGTTTGCTATCAAAACTTCAATCATCCAAACATTTCTTTCACCACCATTCTTGAGTATTCATGAGATAGGAAGCTACTTCCATGTCCAAATGTCACCATATATGAGAAAAACACCAAGCTACAAGTCCAATATCTCAATGATTATCAACTATTGATTGCTATTTGAATGCTTGTTTACTTTGATGTTCATCTCTCTCTTAACCTCATTTCTTTTTGACTTTTCTTTGATTATTTAGTTGTTCATCATCATCTAGATGACATGTTGTTTGAGGAGAGTGAATCCTTATGGATAGAGCTCTTGACCTTAAAGACATGTTTGATGGATGATGATTCTACTTTCTGACAAGCGGGGGTATTTGTAAAATACTACCGCACTAAAAGAAGAAAATATACTAATTTAGTGTACAATTCCCTTTTTTATCTGCAGTTTGAATTACAATGCCAGTTTTCACACATTATGATTAATCTGTGATAAGTTGTGTGTTTTAGCTGTAATTTGTGCAGACTATGGATTTCTGTGTGGAAAATTGGAAGATAACGATAAAAGGAAGTGCTGTGTTTCAAAGAAGACATTTCAAAGCTGAAACACAGAGTTCGAGCGATCGAAGAGGTTTCGAGCGATCGAAGTTTCGATCGATCGAATTGAGTTCAAGCGCTCGAAGATCCCAGAAGTTCAATCGATCGAGAGATGTTCGATCAATCGAACATGGCTTTTATCAGAACATACGCGCACGCTGTGGGGACATGGGTTGAAACCCTAGCTTTAGGTTTTTCTATATATATATATATATCAGTTGTATTCACGGAAAAAAGGACGCCCACATTACTTTTCATCAGTTTTATATATATAGAGAGAGAGAGTTTCTTTTGTTTTGTAGGTTTTTATAAAGGATTTCTAGTGTTTCGGTTGGATTCTTTAACGTTTAATAACAGTTTTTCATTCCAGGTTACTCCTTTATTGTTTATTTACATTCTGCATGTAGTTTAGAGTAGTATAATCAGTCATCACGTAGTTTTGTATGCTAGATAAATTTACACCATTAGTTTTTATAATTTTCATGATTAAAACGCAAACAAACGCATCCTTAATGAATCTTTACATTAAAAACGACACTGTGATACTCCAAACTATGTCTGAGTAGTCCCCAGGTTGGGAGATCACGATGAAACCGTGATCTCAAGCCTCTGCAATGTAGCAGAATAATTCCTGTGTTCGATCGATCGAAGTTAGTTTGATCGATCAGAACAGAGACATTGTCAATCGATCGAAGTCAGTTCGATCGATCGAAAGCGCGTCGATCGATCGGACACTCTGATTCTTGAGAGCATCCTATGTAGTATTCTTAAACTTTCTGCTTTACTGATTTGTTATCAAACTGTCCCCAAACGCTCAGTTTGTCAAAGCAGTCTGTAAACTTAAAGCCTTGAGGCATTTTTCTTCAATACATTTTGCAAACCACCCTCAATGCTAACACCATTGTAGGTGCGAGTCTTAACTATTATTTTAAACCGCTTTCATGTATTTCAAACTTAATTGTGATGACATAGTCCCGGTCATGAAAGGACTATGGATTCTTTACCTTTAGATAAATACGGAATACTGTAGAGAATGTGCTCCATTGAGCTTCAACGTAACTGCATGGTAGATGGCTACGTTGCGGTGAATTCGTGTAATCCCAACATTCCTTTTTATTAAGAAAGAAACATGTTTTAAAATATCGTTTTAGATTGTTAGTTAGTCGTTAGATTAATCTAGTTTAATTGTTTTGTCCTTAGTAGTTGATAAACCGTGGAACTTTGTGTTCTACATCTTTTTAAAGTATTTTTATTTATTTTTTTTCCCTTTTAGAGATTAATCTAGGTTTTTAGTTTAACACCTTCCCTGTGGGATCGACCTGGACTTAACCAGATTACTACTTGCACGATTACCTACACTTGGGTATAGCACACAACCGCACACAGAAAAATTCTCGTGTCAAGTTTTTGGCGCCGTTGCCGGGGAAGGCGACAAGCTAACGCTTAGATTACCTCAATCTATCCTTATCTCTTTCTGTTTTTCTTTTTCTTTCATCCTTTAGATTAAAAACTACTTAGGGTCTTTCCCTTTATGTCCGATAATTCCATCAAAGGAATTTACGGAAACCCATTCTATTCATCCGATTCATCTAGTTTTATTAATCCCATAGCTACACCTATTGATTCAATGGCTGATAATCAAAGTGAAAACAGTGATAATGTGGTTGTACCAATCGACGACTCACTTCGTCCTTTGTGCGATCTCATGACACTTGAACACCCACCTACACCTTCTTGTATTCTCATTCCACCCCATGCAGGCGAATTTCAATTTCGTAATGGAATGATTCAACTTCTTCCTACCTTCCATAGAATGGAGAGCGAGAAGGCGTATCTACATGTCAAGGACTTTGAGGATGTTTGTAAAACTTTCTCACAAAATTGTCCTATAGACGTGACACGTATAATGCTATTTCCTTTCACCCTGAAGGATAAAGCAAAAGCGTGGTTGCTCACCTTAAAGCCAAATTCAATCTACACCTGGCATGCGATGAACACTGCTTTCCTATAGAAATTATTTCCACCTCGCATGACCACCGAGCTTAAAAGACAAATAAACTCTTACAAACAAAGGAGCAATGAAACCTTCACCCAAACTTGGGAGCGTTTCAAGGATTTGCTTCTATGATGCCCACATCATGGGTATGAGAAATGGCAAACCATAAGCTACTTTTATGAAGGGTTAAATGGTAAAACTAAAAAGTTGGTCGAGACCATGAGTTCAGGGCCATTTCTTCGCAAGAACACTGAAGAAGCTGAAGCTCACTTCGAGTGGTTAGCTGAACACGCCCATGAGTGGTCGAATTCAGAAGATGTCCAACGCTCACAAATATCCTGTGTGGAAGAGAAAAGTTTATACCAACTAAAAAGTGAGGATCATCTGATGAATAAGTATGAAGAACTAGTGAAGAAAGTAGAAGAGTTGGGAATGAAAGGAGAGAGTTCTAGGCAGGTTTTGCCTGAAGAACCATGCGGCACATGCAACATGCTGGGACACACTAATCAATACTGTCCTAATGTGCCATATTTTCAAGAACAACCCCCCATGGAAATGAATGCCATGCAAGGGTATAGGGGGCGGGGAATTCCTACAATAACTATAATTCACAAAACAACAATAATAGATGGAATCACCCCGGGTTTGATTGGAAAAACAATGCTGGGACCCAAAATCAATACCAACAACAGCCCTATAATAACAGTAACCAATATCAAGGGCAATTCGATAGGCAACCCCATCCATTCAATCAAAATAGATCTAATAACTATAACCAAGCGCAACCCTCTAATCAACAGTCAAACGTATACGTTCCCCCACACAAAAAGTCGCAGGAGGAAGATCCTCTTTCTAACGTGAATCTAACGCAGCAGTTAATTCAAATGATGAGCAAGATGTCTGCAACGTTAGAGAGGATGGATGCACGACAAGAGGGATTGGGTGGAACGTTTCCTGCTCAACCACTTCCAAACCCTAAAGGATTCAACAATGGTCCCAATAACCATGAACACGCCAAAGCCGTGACAACTCTGAGAAGCGGCAAGGTCATAGGGCAAAACATGCTGCATTCTACTCCCGAGGAGTATGAAGAGGAGGAAGTGGTGACTAAGAACAAACCATCTACTCAGGAAGAGGAGCAATTCAATAATAACGAATCATTGGTTGAAAAAGATGAAGCTCCTAAACGAGTAGAAGATATTGAGAGAAGGCCCGGAAAGGAGCTTGCCAGTGACGAATTACCTAAATGCCCTTTCCCTGCGCCTTACCCTTAAAGGCTTAAGAAACCCCAAAATGAGGCAAAGAATCAGGAGTTCTTGGAACTGTTCAAACAAGTCAAAATCAATCTTCCACTCCTTGATGCAATCAAACAAGTGCTGGCCTATGCTAAGTACCTCAAAGACTTATGCACGGTCTAGAGGAGGCAAAGTGTGAAGAAACACACTTATGTAGCCTGCCAAGCAAGCGCAATCATTCAAAATGAATTGCCTTCAAAGCTTAAAGACCCTGGCACCCCAATTGTCTCATGTCGGATTGGGAATCAAAGGATAGACAATGCACTCTTTGATCTAGGAGCAAGTGTAAACCTGTTGCCATACTCAGTCTATAAACAACTAGGGTTGGGTGAACTCAAACCTACCCGAGTTGCGTTGCAACTGGCAGATAGGTCAGTCAAATATCCTAGAGGAATACTGGAGGACATTCTGGTACAGATAGACACTTTTGTCTTCCCGGTTGATTTTGTGATATTGGATACCGAACCCATGTCTAATCTATGTTCACATATCCCGGTGATTTTTGGACGTCCATTCCTCAACACCATTGATGCCACAATCAAAATAAGAAGTGGTATCATGACCACTGTATTCGGGAATATGACCTTAAATGTCAAGATATTTTTAAATCCCCGACCTGAAGAATACGAGGACGAAGAAGAAGTTAATTTCATCGAGATGATCATCGAAGAAGAGGCTGATTTTGTTGACTATAAAGATCCTTTGGAAGTAGTACTGTCACAATTTGACGCAGTCTACAAACCTAACGATTCAATTCTATTGGACACTACCCTAAATCATGCCTGCCTCATGATGGATACGCGAGAGGAGGATAGAGCTGAATGCATGTGGGTCACACCATATGAACCCTTGCCTCCAAAAATGAAGTTAATTATGCCTTCAAACTTTCAGTTTCCCGATTTAGAATTAAAGGAGCTTCCAAAAGAGCTCAAATATGCTTTTCTAGGGACTGAAAAGACTTATCCTATGATAATCTCATCCACGTTGAACTCTGAACAAGAGGATAAGTTAATTCAAATGCTCAAACAACACAAGGGAGCATTGGGGTGGACTATTGCCGACCTAAAAGGCATAAGCCCATCTATTTGCAACCATAAGATATATCTGGAGGAAGATGCCAAACCTTAGCGACAAATGCAGAGGCATCTGAATCCCAAAATGCAAGAAGTCGTGAAAAAGGAAGTCCTAAAACTTCTAGACATTGGGATTGTATATCCTATCTCTGACAGCTCTTGGGTTAGTCCAACCCAGGTGGTGCCCAAAAAGGCTGGTATAACAGTTATCCCAAACAAAGACGGCGAGTTAGTACCAACACGCGTCCCCACTGGATGGCGGATGTGTATTGATTATCGAAAATTAAATACTGTGACTCGAAAATACCACTTTCCATTGCCATTCATGGATCAAATGTTAGAAAGAGTGGCGGGTCATAAATTTTATTGCTTCTTGGACGGATATAGTGGTTATAACCAAATCAAAATTGCTCCTGAAGATCAGGAGAATACAACTTTCACTTGTCCATTCGGTACATTCGCCTATCGTCGTATGCCCTTCGGCAATGCACCTGCTACCTTTTAGCGGTGCATGTTAAGCATATTCAGTGATATGGTCGAACAGACACTCGAGGTCTTTATGGACGACTTCTCAGTGTTTGGCCATAGTTTTGATAACTGCCTGGAAAACCTTAAGAATGTGTTAGCGAGATGCGAGGACAAACACTTAGTACTAAACTGGGAAAAGTGTCACTTCATGGTGACCAAGGGAATTGTCCTCAGCCATATTATTTCTGATAAGGGTATCCAAGTCGATAAAGCAAAAATAAATATAATTTCAAATCTACCTGTCCCTCGTACAGTCCGAGACATCCGATCTTTTCTGGGACATGCGGGATTCTATCGTCGCTTTACAAAAAATTTTAATGCAATCTCCCGACCATTGTGTCAACTGTTGGCTAAAGACATGCCATTCGAATGGTCGGAAAACTATCAAACATCTTTTGACGCACTAAAAGAACACCTTACCTCCGCACTGATAATACAGGCACCCGACTGGAGTTTGCCTTTTGAGTTAATGTGCGATGCTAGCGACTATGCCATTGGCACAGTTCTAGGACAGAGGAAGGATAATAAGCCTTATGTAATCTACTATGCGAGTTGAACACTCAATGAAGCTCAAATGAATTATAAAACTACCAAAAAGGAGCTACTGGCAATAGTCTTCGCTTTGGACAAATTCAGGTCATATCTAATAGGGTCCCCAATAGTCTGTTTTACAGACCACTCGGCCCTCAAGTACCTGCTATCTAAGAAGGACGCAAAACAGAGGCTCATCCGCTGGATACTCCTACTCCAGGAATTTGATATCACAATCAAGGATAAAAAGGAGTAGAAAATGTGGTCGCCGATCATTTATCTCGGTTGACATTTACTGACAACACTGAGCCCGTACCAATAAAAGATGAATTCCCAGACGAGCAACTGATGGCTGTCTCCAGTTTGCCTTGGTACGCGGATATAATAAATTACCTTGTTACAGGAGAGACCCCAAGTCATTGGTCAAATCAGGACAAGAAAAGGTTCCTTTCGTTCGCACGTTATTTCTTTTTCGATGACCCTTACTTATTTAAGTATTGTGCTGATCAGGTCATCAGACATTGCATCCCGAATGAGGACATAACTGTAATTTTGGCCTCCTGTCATTCTGAAGCCTACGATGGCCATTTTGCCTCCCAAAAGACCGCACATAAAGTCCTACACAGTGGCTTCTATTGGCCCACCGTGTTCAAAGATGCCTATGTTTTTTGTAAATCGTGCCAACGATGTCAAAAGCTTGGTACAATTTCGAAAAGGAATTCTATGCCCTTAACTCCCATCCTCACAATTGAAATATTCGATTGTTGGGGCATAGACTTTATGGGCCCATTTCCTAAATCTAACAACTATGAATATATACTCCTGGCTGTGGAATATATATCAAAATGGGTAGAAGCGATACCGACAAGACGGAATGACCACAAAACAGTAATGTCCTTCCTTAAGGAAAACATCCTATCGCGTTTTGGAACCCCAAAAGCATTAATAAGTGACCAAGGTAGGCACTTTTGCAATAGGCCTTTGGAATCACTACTAAAGAAATACGGGGTGAACCACAAGATCGCTCTGGCCTATCACCCACAAACAAATGGGCAGGTAGAGTTGGCTAACCGTGAAATCAAGCATATATTAGAAAAGACGGTTAGTTTCAACAAAAAAGACTGGGCTTATAAACTGACTGATGCTCTTTGGGCATACCGTACTGCCTATAAGACAAATCTGGGAATGTCCCCATATAGGTTAGTGTACGGTAAGGCATATCACCTTCTTGTCGAAATCGAGCACAAAGCATAGTGGGCGACACGCTCATTAAACTTCGACATTAAAGAAGGAGGTCATCTCTGGAAACTCAAGTTGGCTGAACTAGAAGAAATCCGTCGAGATGCATACGATAATGCTAAACTTCATAAGGAAAGGTTGAAGGCTCGCCATGATAGAACAATTTTTCAAAAATCTTTCGAGCTGGGGCAGAAAGTTTTATTATACAATTCACGCCTTCATCTCTTCCCAGGAAAACTCTGGGGCAGAAAGTTTTATTATACGATTCACGCCTTCATTTCTTCCCAGGAAAACTCCGATCTCGATGGACAGGACCCTTCATAGTCAAATCTGTCTTTCCACATGGGGCCGTTGAGTTATTTAATCCTAAGAACGACGAAAGTTTTAAGGTTAATGGCCAAAGGTTAAAACCGTTCTTAGAGGATTTCCAACCCGAGGTCGAGCACATCCAACTGGATGAGCCCGACTATGCCTTGACCTAAAACGCTCAAGTGCATTTTCACAATGTTGTTGTACTCTTTCTTTTACTGCTTCTCATTTTGTTTTGTTCTTTCACTTATTTATTTTTGAGTGTGACCTCGATCGTAATCTGCTATTCCATTTTTTATCTATCTCCTGCAGGCTATTCAACATGAGAGATGGTGATGTTCACTCAATTGGGTCATGGGCTGATTCAGAATATCATAACCCCCCTTGGACTGCCGATGAAATAGCATTCTGCTTTTCTCCCTATCAAGGGCCAGGGGCAGAAGATGTCATTGACTTAACCCAAGGATACATCCCATACAACCCTGCTCTCCTTCAGATCAATCCTTTTGAGCACATGGAATTTCCTAAAGAGGAGGGAGAACCAGAGGGATATGTTGTTTGGGAAGTCGATGATGCTCTGATGGAACAGTGGGAGAATGATTCAATGTGGGAACCGTGGGAAGAACACGACTTAGAGGATGTTGTGCCGGAACGCCATAATGCTGTATTCATTTATGTTGATGACTTCCTTGTCATCCAAGTGGTTCCCTACAGTTATGTGCACTTGAGTTATTTGTTGTTCCGGCTTCAATGCCCTCTACTAGCTAGTGCACCTGGTGATATCAGGCCAATAGTGAGGTTATTTCTTGGTCACATTTCCTGTCTTGTTTATTCCTTTAGTTCTTTCATTTGTTTATTTAATTTCTTTCTTTTTTTTTGTTCTCTTTTGTTTTTCTTTGGTAGGGGTGTCACTATGAATTATATGTTACCGTCGCTATTCCTTCCACATCAGTTGTTCCACAGAATTGGACCATACATAAGGTCCCCGGGTACTCCGCCGCAAGAGGAAAGTCCGTTGCGAACTTACACGCCGTTATCGCTTTCTCCATCCGGATCACCTCCTGCATGTGCGATAAATTCTTTGGAGAGTTCAGACTTGCTCAATGATGCCCTGGATGCTTTTCGGCTATTCTGGAAAAGGGATTCATCAAATTTGGACCCCACATTCGAAGCTTTGGCAGAGACAGAAGTTGTGGAAGAAGATATTTTCATGCGTGAAGAGTAGTGCTCCACTTCAATTGTATTCTGTCATTTCATCTTTCTTTCATCAATTGAAGTGTATTCCTAGACAAAGTTTTATTACTTTCAGTTTCTTTTAATTTTTCTTTATCAATAAGATTTTAATACCATGTTGGGGGCAATAATGTTGCAAATGGATGATACTATAATGAATTATTTATATAAAATTTGCAATCTTCTATTTATCAAGATGATTTGTGGCCTACATGACCGGTCTTTGAACTGTTTTATCATTTTCCTGCATGTCCAGACCAATGTGGGTTAGTTGGGGGTGTATAATCCTTTAATTTAATAATATTGTAAAATTTCTATGTTCAATAGATCGAACTCACTTCGATCGATCGAAATTATCAGTACCTCAAGCGCTTCAACAAGCCTCAATCGATCAAAAGTTCGATCGATCGACTTTCTCGATCGATCGAGACTTGTATTTAAACGAGGCGTCTGCTACACACTTTATCAGTTTCTCATTCTCATTCTCTCACATTCGAACGATCGGAGACAGAGGAGAATCTCGCCAATTTTGAACCCCCATGCACAACCACATCACCTGAGGAGAGCCTGACCCCTCGGATCACCATCTTCAACCTCCTCATCCCCCTTATCGCGTGTATCTCAAGGTGAGGTCTCGGTACACCCCCTTGTGTCTTTCTTTTCATTAGAATTGTATTGGGGGTGCCCCTAATTGGTATTAATCCTTTATTTGATGTTGTGTTCATAATTTTTATGTTTTCGGGCTATTCCCGTTATCTATCGTTGTCGCTGCACCTTCGCTATTTTCGATTGATCGAACTTGGTTCAAGCGATCGAGCTCAGCATCTGTTCGATCGATCGAAAGCAGCTCAAGCGATCGAACATGGAACTTCTTCAATCGATCGAACATACTTCGATCGATCGAAGAGCAGCAGTTTCTATATCTTTTATGTTTTTCCTTATTTTCTTGTATTTACTGTCTGTTTTCCCATTTCAGGGCTTTCACGATGAATCCTATCACCGGATACCACAAATCCACGCCACTTGATCTCACTATACTCGACCCCATACCGGATCAAGGGCTTAGAAACGAGGAGGAGAGGGTGTGGTTTACGAGATACTTCCAGTCTAGGAAGGTTATGTTGGAGTGGCCACTGGAGTCCGTATGGCTCTCAGCCCCATGGTTTCTAAGACGGATCCGAGACCAGCCATTATGGTACGACATATTGATCCAGACAAAGAGGATCAACATCCACTGGGCTCGAGAGGCCTGCTCCTCTATGATCAAGGATCCCGCGGCCCCATTCACATACAGG
Source organism: Hydrangea macrophylla (assembly GCA_033977485.1). Taxonomy (NCBI): domain Eukaryota; kingdom Viridiplantae; phylum Streptophyta; class Magnoliopsida; order Cornales; family Hydrangeaceae; genus Hydrangea; species Hydrangea macrophylla. The sequence continues at coordinate 36,100,071 of CM066992.1, forward strand.
TCATTTTTCCGCGGGCACGAGATCATATTCAGCCCTGCTACCATTTCAGCTGCTCTGGGGGTACCTGAGGTACCAGATTATTTCTATCCTCGCCTACCAGGAGCCCTAGAGATGCCTCCGACCACCATTATCCGTGAGCTTACAAGCGGCACCGTTCAGCTCTGGAATGGCGTTTCTCTTATCGAGGATAAGCTTATCACAGAGAACTATCACCTCCTCCATCTGATGCTAGTGAACTGCATTTTTATGACATCTTATCACGAGAAGTTCCCCGCGTGGTATACCCGTGCCCTGTATGCTATTGGGACAGGACTGCGCGTCTGTCTGTCTGTCTCGCCTATATATTGACTTCTTGGTTCAGCCTACGCGGTACATCGCCGCCAAGCGCCATCTGAAGGGCGCTTGGCCTATCCATCGGGTCATTGAGCAGGCTGGACTAGTTTCATTGGCCACAGATTCGATCATTCAGGCCTCTAGTCAATTTGGCGAGACCGTGGCCCGCCGTTCTGATGCTCAGAAGAAGAGAAAAGCGAAGGGTAAGGCGAAGATTGGAGCGAAGAGGAAGATGGGAGGAGGCACTGATACGGAGGGTGCAGCTTCTGGGACGCCCACAGAGGCTGAGGAGCTTGATTCTGACGATGAGGTTGATCCTCGTATTGCGGTTACCCAGTTTGAGCTGAGACAGAGATCTCAGGCTCAGGCCCAGGGAGAGTCTTCTTCGTCTGCGCCTCTCCCGACTGTTCACCAGTTACTATTGGAGGAGAGAGAGGCCCGGATTAGACTTGAGGGCAAGGTAGATCAGATGACGACTTTGCTTAAGGCTATCTTGATCCAGATCGGAGTCGATCAGTCGGTTCATGCGGCTTCCGCACCACCCCCCAGCGATCTACCTACAGCTGCTCCAGCACCGTCCACCGTCCCACTTACCACTTCTGTTATTCCATCATCCACCACCGGCCCATCTATTCCTGTTCCTGATCCTTCTGCTCCTTCCACATTGGCGACACCGCTTGCTTCTGAGACACCACTTCCACCACCTCCAGTCGTGACGGATCCATTATTAGCTACATCAGCTGCTCCGACTGCGAGTGACCCGGCAATGGTTACTACTCTTGCTGAGGGTGGAGATGGGGATGCTCCGGATTTGGTTATTGAGATATTATCGGATGTTGCCGATGATGTATAGAGTTTGATGGATCAATGTTTTTGGTTGTTTTGTTTTGTTTTCTTTCTCTTTTTTCTCTCTTATTTTTCTGGTGGGTTGGGTTAGTTGGACATGTTGGTTATTTTTATTGTATGGATTTTGTAATCACTGTTCTGTTATTCCATTATATTACTATACCAGTGATTAGTTCTGTTTCTATATGGATCCTACGCTTTATCTTTTATATTATATTTGATCCTGCCTGTTTGGAGTTTGTATGCTTTCTGTACAGATTGTTGCACTTGTGGTTCTTATGATGCTTTATCAGGTGATATCTCTCTATCTATTTGTTGAAAATCAACTTCTGAGGACATTGTTATTTTCAGTTGGGGGTGGGATGTAGATAGATAATCACCTGTGCATATTTATACTTAGCAATCTGGATCACTGTATTGCACATGTCATACAATCTCGAGCTTGAATTCGTGAAGTTAAGAAAAATAAAAAAATGTTAAAAATTAAAAAATTTCAACGATTGAGCAAGGTTTGAATTAAATCGGTGGAATAACTCTGAATATTCACTCCTATTTAGCTGTTATCAAGCAATGACACAACCATTTTATTCTCATCCTTTTATGAATTAAGTTCACGCATTTTTTTAGTTTCTCTAGGATGAATGCATATGTTGACCATTTTTGTATCCGAATCATTTGCACATGTTAATAGCTATGCGGAAAACTTAAAATAAGAGTTAATATGACTTTCGTACTTTAAGGAATAAAGTAGTGGAAACTAGTACCCTTAGTGAGCTTTTGAATCCAATCTTCAATCTTGAGGGAATTATCACATCAAATTCGAATTGTTCTTATTGAATAAGCATGTTAAATTCATTGAATAGTCTCTGATTCTTCATTTTGGCTTCTTAGTAGAGGAGAACGTTCAGGATTTACCAACTAAACTCAATGAACATTGACGTGTAAAAAATTAAGAAGTTGAGAAAATGATTTAAGCCATCGTTATTTGCTCCTTACTTTTCCATTTACCTGTATCGACATTCCAGAATATGCATTGTTCTCAACCCCACACCTAGTAAATAATGCCGAATCTATTATGAAATCTTAAATTCCTAATCTTATACTTTGACCTCAATACACCCCATTGCACACCCAATGTGATTAAATTCCTGAAGTATGAGGAGGGAGTAGTAGTGGGAAGGGCTGCATAAAAGAAAAAAAAGGAAGGAGAAAGTCCAGGTCAAAAAAAAAAATATATATATGTATATAAATAATAAAAAAAATGGAGAGAATGGTTGGAATGAAGTGAAGAAGAAATTACTGAACACATTCACATGTTGAAAATGTGCAATTTCTTACCCCTCTAATTTCTACCCTACTAAATAAAAACCGTCAAGTTAAAGCCTTAATGATTTTCAACAACTTAGTTTAAACACAAACGTGTAAATTGAGTTATCCACAGTATTTCGCTCCTCTAGTTAGTAGTATTCCGTTCGTGAGACTATACACTCTAGATGTTAGTCTTTTTTAGAGTCGAGTATGAAATCCTTAGTATCCGAAAAATCACTCCTATCAAAGCTTTCATACCATGTGTGATCATTATTAACCAAGTTTCTGTGAGATATTCATTTTTGAGTGTAAACCCATGTGAGAATTGAGTTGAAACTACAAGTTCTGAGAGTATGATAGTTTAAACAACTCTAAATAAAGTTTGATCTATAGCTGTTAATCTCACACACACACAGATACATGGATGTGATGCATATGTTATTCTTTCTTGGTGACATGAGGAACATGTGTATTTCTTTCATGGTTTGAATGAGGATGATATGTTTTGTAGAGCTAAATTAATAGTTGAATAAAAGAAAGTGTTTACAAGTTATTCTATATCTTTTTGATCTTAAAATCAGAGAATTTTGTGGGTAGATTCACTGCAAACCCTCACGAGACAACACTCGTCAACTAGGGGGAACCTAAGGGTTTAACGGCTTGTTGCATTCGCTAAATGCAACCGCGATTCCTGCGAAAGTGAGTTGGGTAGTTTCTTTCTTGTTACTTTAGTTGACTTGAGTTCTATCTATTTTAGTTTAGTCGTTATAGTAGTAGTTTGTTTGTTTTATTTTTGCTCAATTGCTAGGGAGTAGCAAATCGCTAGTTGGGGGTTGTGACAAGCGGGGGTATTTGTAAAATACTACCGTGCTAAAAGAAGAAAATATACTAATTTAGTTTACAATTCCCTTGTTTATCTGCAGTTTGAATTACAATGCTAGTTTTCACACATTATGATTAATCTGTGATAAGTTGTGTATTTTAGCTGTAATTTGTGCAGACTATGGATTGCTGCGTGGAGAATTAGAAGATAACGATAAAAGAAAGTGCTAGATTTCAAAGAAGACATTTCAAAGCTGAAACACAGAGTTCAAGTGATCGAAGAGGTTTTGAGCGATCGAGGTTTCGATCGATCGAATTGAGTTCAAGCACTTGAAGATCCCAGAAGTTCAATCGATCGAGAGATGTTCGATCGATCAAACATGGCTTTTATCAGAACATACGCGCACGCTGCGGGGACATGGGTTGAAACCCTAGCTGTAGGTTTTTCTATATATATATCAGTTGTATTCACGGAAAAAAAGGATGCCCACATTACTTTTCATCAGTTTTATATAGAGAGAGAGTTTCTTTTGTTTTGTAGGTTTTTATAAAGGATTTCTAGTGTTTCGGTTGGATTCTTTAACGTTTAATAACAATTCTTCATTCCAGGTTACTCCTTTATTGTTTATTTGCATTCTGCACGTAGTTTAGAGTAGTATAATCAGTCATCACATAGTTTTGTATGCTAGATAAATTTACACCATTAGTTTTTATAATTTTCATGATTAAAACGCAAACAAACGCATCCTTAATGAATCTTTACATTAAAAACGACACTGTGATACTCCAGACTATGTCTGAGTAGTCACCAGGTTGGGAGATCACGATGAAACTGTGATCTCAAGCCTCTGCTATGCAGCAGAATAATTCATGTGTTCGATCGATCGAAGTTAGTTCGATCAATCGGAACAGAGACATTGTCAATCGATCGAAGTCAGTTCGTTCGATCGATCGAGGGATGAAGATGTTCGATCAATCGAAAGCGCGTCGATCGATTGGACACTCTGATTCTTGAGAGCATCCTATGCAGTATTCTTAGACTTTCTGCTTTACTGATTTGTTATCAAACTGTCCCCAAACGCTCAGTTTGTCAAAGCAGTCTGTAAACTTAAAGTCTTGAGGCATTTTTCTTCAATACATTTTGCAAACCACCCTCAATGCTAACACCATTGTAGGTGTGAGTCTTAACTATTGTTTTAAACTGCTTTCATGTATTTCAAACTTAATTGTGATGACATAGTCCCGGTCATGAAAGGACTATGGATTCTTTACCTTTAGATAAATACGGAATACTGTAGAGAATGTGCTCCATTGAGCTTCAACATAACTGCATGGTAGATGGCTAGGTTGCAGTGAATTCGTGTAATCCCAACATTCCTTTTTATTAAGAAAGAAACACGTTTTAAAATATCATTTTAGATTGTTAGTTAGTCGTTAGATTAATCTAGTTCAATTGTTTTGTCCTTAGTAGTTGATAAACCGTGGAACTTTGTGTTCTACATCTTTTTAAAGTATTTTTATTTATTATTTTCCCTTTTAGAGATTAATCTAGGTTTTTAGTTTAACACCTTCCCTGTGGGATCGACCTAGACTTAACCAGATTACTACTTGCACGATTACCTACACTTGGGTATAGCATACAAGCGCACACAGAAAAATTCTCGTGTCACTTTCAATACATTCATATGTATTCTTGAAGTCATGTTCTCAAACAAAACTATGTTTGTGCAAGTAATATTGGGAGTTCTTTGATGATTCAAGGTTGGATGAGATTCTAAGTGGTCACATAGTCATCTCAAGTGTTTAAGTTCATGCTTTGAAAATCTATTTCAAAACTCCTAATCAAGAACTCAAACTCTATTCCAAAACCCAAATCCATTTTCTTCAAGAATGATCCAAAATAGTGAGCTGTTCAGATTCAAAGATTTGTTTTGAATTAAATACTTGAGTTATGATGATGAAACCACTTGGAAAATCTTTCTAAGACATCATAGTTTGTCTCCAATCATTCCCATCAATTATAGAGACGTGAAAGTATTATTTTCGGATTTAAGAAGTTCATATTCATAATCTGCCTCTGTTCTCACAGAATGTTTACCTGACTTCTTGCACTTATTCTGGATGTTTTTGTCACTGTACATATATCTTTTCTATTTTTTTTTATGAAACTTGGGTGTCTTAGGAAACCTTTGGTATATAATGGGTCATCATAACCCATTTCTTTGATTTATGAAAAATCATACAAAATCAGTCAACAGTGCAGCTTTTATTTCTGAGTCATGTGTACATTCTGATTTGTTTCTTTTAATCTGTGATAGCTATTGAGGTTTAGTCTTTTTCTGTGCATTCTAGACACACTATGGAGGCTCTCTAATATTTCTCACATTTTCTTAGGCATGTTTAACCTCCCATTATGATGTTATAAAGTAATGCATACAGTCTGTCCACTATTCATAGCATGTCACTTTTTGACTTTCACACTTTGATGCAACACTCTCTTGTATCTAGATGAACCCATATCCCATAAACATGTTCTTTACCACTTTTAGCATGCTATATCATATCATGTATCATCTATCCTCTCATGTATCATACTCCCATAGATTCTTGAGTTTGGTTTCCAAATAAAACCATGTTTTGCTAATACTTGGGAAGTTCTTGAAATGAGTTAGGAATTGATATTCCAAGTGGTTAGAATATTCATCCAAGTTCTGGAAGTATACTTTCAAAACCCCCATTTCAAAACCCCCCTCTTAAACCCCTCATTTTGATTTCAAGAAATAAACCTTGTTTTTCTCAAAACCCTCAAAACAGTGAGTCATTTAACTTCAAGGAATTATTTTGAGTTCAATAATCAATGTATGAATGTAAGACCACTTGGAAAGTCTTCCTAACTCATTACAGAATACCCATGATTTTTGGTTTGACTTGGAGATGCATAGAAAGACCCCATTTTGGTCCAAACATTCTCTCCAGATATTCATCCTTTACTATCACAGCATCTAGGCTGACTTTCAACTTGTTTCACAGAAAACTTTTCCAAAAGGGGTGGTCCTAACTTATTTTTATCTTGAACTTCAATGTATTAGGGAGCTTTATGTATAATATGGCCCTCTAGATCTTTTGTTTTAATTTTCTAAGATTTTCTAACATTTCAGTCGACAGTACGAACTCTGTTTCTGAGTAACCTCCATTGGTTATATGATTTCTCTCAATCTGTGATAGTTATTAAAGATTGGATTTTTGGGTTGTGTTCTAGACACAATAAGGAAGATCTCCATAAAAAATCATGCATTTAAAACATTCCTAACTCCTCTTTTCCAATTTCACAAGATCATGTTACTGTTCTGTCCACTATTCACAGCAAGCATACTTTTACTTCCATCCTTTGATTTGATGCTTACATGTACCCCAAATTAGCTCATGTCTTAGGAAATAGTTCATACTACATTTTTACATATCCCTTGATGATTTCATTCATTTATTCATACACATCCTATACTTCTAAGTCATTCTAGAAATCCATGAACACAAAGCACACTACAACCTTTACACATTCTAGATACATACATTGCATCCATGCAAAGATTTGGGGTTTTTGTAACTCCTAATCTAAGAAGATTATAAGGAATGATTATGATCACACGTTCATGCTTCCCCTCGATCTAATCATCCTTTCTTATCCGTCCCGGGGATTGAGAGATCTTCTCTTCTCAAAGATTAGCATGCATCATTCTAGCTTGCTAAGCATATTTTGATTTCTTTGTTTATTTGTTTCAATAACAATTCATGTCCCCCTTTAGATTAGGAAGTCTTGATTATTTGATACATGATTAGACGATTTTTCCTAGGTTTATTTGTGTGATCTTTCACTTTACATTGTATGATATTTGACTTAGATCTTATGAATGATATCTTATCTTTAGATCTTCCGTTTCAAATTTTCTTATGTGATGTAATATACTATCATGGTATTAATTGTCGAACCATATATAGTATAAGATGATTATTTGGATGCTAATTGAGGCCCGTTGAAAGACGGGGCGAGTTGAGGGTGTTTTAGTCGCGACAAAGGCTCCTTTGTCTCTCGTACCAAAACCCCGAGCAAAGTTCTTTGGTTATGAAGGGCCGGTGCCCTTTATCCATTTGGGTGAGTCAAAATTAGGTTTCTTGGTTCCTTAAAGACCAAGTGGCGACTCTGTATCTATTTTCAACGGAACTTTTCTTTCCTTTTCAAAACAATCTCAAACAAGCAAGCGGTGGAATCCCGAGTGTCCACATCATAGCGTTCCTTTTTGAAATTGTACCAAGCTTTTGATAGCGTTGGCATGATTTGCAAAAGGAATAGGCATCTTTAAATACGGTGGGCCAGTAAAAACCACTTTGTAAGACTTTTTGTGCGGTCTTTTGTGAAGCAAATGGACACTGCAGGCTTCAGAATGGCATGATGCTAGGATTACGGTTATATCCTCATTCAGAACGCAACGTCTGATGACCTGATCAGTGCAATATTTGAAAAGGTACGGGTCATCAAAGAAAAAATGACACGCGAATGAGAGGAATCGTTTCCTATCCTAATTTGACCAATGCCTGGGGGTTTCTCCCGTGACTAGATAGTTTACAATATCTGCGTACCAGGGCAGACTAGAAACAGACAGTAGATATTCGTCTAGGAATTCTTCTTTAATCTGTGTCGATTTAGTTTTGTCAATAAAGGTTAACCTGGATAGATGGTCAGCGACCACATTCTCTACCCCCTTTTTGTCCTTTACGGTTTGGTTAAATTCTTGGAGTGGTAGTATCCATCTAATGAGTCTTTATTTTGCATCCTTCTTGGACAAGAGGTATTTAAGTGCTGAATGGTCTGTGAAACAGACTATTGGTGATCCTATGAGGTACGATCGAAACTTGTCCAAGGCAAAAACTATAGCTAACAACTCTTTCTCAGTTGTAGTGTAGTTCATTTGAGGATCGTTTAGTGTTTTGCTAGCGTTATAAATAACATAGGGTTTGCTATCTTTCCTCTGGCCTAGGATTGCACTGATGGCGTAATCACTAGCATCGCACATTAACTTGAATGGGAGACTCCAGTCGGGAGCTTGTATTGAGGAGTTGCTTTAGCGTATCAAAAGATGTTTGACAGGCATCCGACCACTCGAAAGGTACGTCTTTTACAAGCAATTGACAGAGTGTGTAATACCCTATATCTTTGTAGTATATTATGTGATGAAGACCCTGTATGTTTCTTTTAATACTTGTATGAGCTTGGCCTTACCTTGGTATAATTTGGATACCAATCGATTGACAAGTTTTCCAATCGATTGCCTTATTTTGGATACCAATCGATTGATTTTATCAATCGATTGACACTTATGCCAATCGAGTGGAGGCAGCTGGGCAGATTCTTTTGCTCTGGCTGGGGAGAGGCCACGTGAACACCTTCTCTCTATATATACCAGCCCATTTTGGGCGGATTTTTGTTTACAGAAATCAGAGAGAGTGAGAGGGAGTGTTTGTGTGTGTTTATATATATATAAACACTCATATATATATACACATATATATATACATATATTCATACACTCACACACACACAGAGATGGATTGAGAGAAGAAGAAGGTCAGCAAGATAGAGAGAAAGGGAGAAGAAGAAGAAGAAGACAGAGAAGCAAGATAGAGAGAGAGGAAGACCACCATTGGAGCTTCCAAAGCTCAAACACACACAACCAAACACGCCCTTAACGCCTAAGGTGAGTTTTAAACTCACTTGGTAGCCTTACATTGATGTTAGGACTTGTTTTAATGAAGAAATGGAGAAGAAATCATGTATTCCCGTTTATATGTTGCTGGACAGTCTTCTCTGTGAAGAAGACGAAGTATCAATCGATTGGTACTCTTACCAATCGATTGACATCTTTCAGGTCCTAATCGATTGACATTTTGTGCAATTGATTGGCATGGATTGTGATCCAATCGATTGAACCTTTTATCAATCGATTGACACTACTTCTATGCCAATCGATTGAATCTTTTTCCAATCGATTGATGCCACTTTTATACCAATCGATTGAACCTCTATACCAATCGATTGGAAGCTTCAGAATACTGTTTCCTTATAATAACTGTTTAGTTGTTTATTTACTGTTTAGTATTTCCTAGCATTCTTTATTATTGTAATACAGACATGATAATGAGCTAATGCGGCATAGGATCGTAGTAACAACAAGATTAACAGATAATGTTTATCATGTTAGATAACGGAATAGTCGTGAATCCTTTGGAGTTAACGTTCATTTCATTCAGAGTAGTCGGGCCACATTGGGATTGTCATGTGCAAAGCGGGGGTTTTTGTAAAATACAACCGCGCTAAAGGAAAGAATTGTATTAATTTTTATCACAACTTCCCATGTTATCCGCAATTTGCATTGCAAGGCTAATTTTTATACAATATGATTAATCTATGATAAGTTGTATTGTTTTAGCTGTTGTTTGTGCAGATCACTGCTGTGTGGACTAAACAGATGAACATCAGAATAAATGGAATGCTGGAATGCAAACAAAAGAAGTCAAAGCTGAAATGTGGAGTTCGATCGCTCTAAGAAGGTTCGATCGATCGAAGGTTCGATCGCTCGAAGAGAGTCGAAGCGCTTGAAGATCAAGGGTTCGATCGATCGAAATCAGTTCGATCGATCGAACGGGGTATTTCCAGTAACATTTGCGTGCGCAGCAGAATACGGGTTTTAACCCTAGTGTCTTAGGTTTTCTTATTTATAGGAGTATTATGCACGTCCATAAGGACGCCCACTTTTACATTTTAACAGTTTAGAAGGAGAGATAGAGAGTTGGCTTGGTTTTTTGTAGGTTTTTCATTGAATATTCGTATTGTGGATTGGATTTCTTGAAGTTTATACAAGTATTCTTCATTCCAGGTTAACTATATATCACGTATTTACATTCTGCAGTTCGTAAGTGTAGTTTTATTGCTCATATCGTAGTATTGCATGCTAAATATTGTCAAAACCATTGTTTTTAGATTTTTAATGAAAAACTCGCAACCAAACAGGGTATTAATGTTTTCTTACGTTAAAACTAATTCTGTGACACTCCAGACGATGTCTGAGTAGTCCCAGGTTGGGAGAACACGATGAAACAGTGATCTCCAGCCTCTGCCATGCAGCAGAATAATCGCTGTGTTCGATCGATCGAAGTTAGTTCGTTCGATCGATCGAACCAGAGACAGTCAATCGATCGAAGTCAGTTCGATCGATTGAGGGATGAAGGTCTTCGATCGATCGAAAGCGCGTCGATCGATCGAACTCTCGGATTCTTGAGGATGTTCCCTGCAGTATTCCAGGACTTTTTGTTTTAGGACTTGTTATCATTCTGTCCCAAATAAATGCTCAGTTTGTCAAAACAGTTTTAAAACTAAGGCCCTAAGGCATTTTCTTTCAATACATTTTGCAAACCATCTTCAATGCTAACACCATTGAGGATGCGAGTCTTAACTATTGAATTAAACCGCTTTTGTGTATTTCAATTTAACTGTGATGATATGGTCCCGGTCATGAAAGGGCCATGGATTCTTTATTTTTAGAGGAATACGGAAAACTGTAGGTAATATACTCCGCTGTACTTCAAGGTAAATGCATGGTAGATGGCTAGGTTACTGCGGATTCGTGTAATCCCAATACTTTCTTTTTAAAGATAAACACCCTAATTTTAAGTACTGTTTTAATTAGCTAGTTAGATTGTTTAGTTAATTTTAATTGTTTTCATTAGTAATCCTTGTTTGTGGAACTTTGTGTTCCGCACCATCATTCAATCTTAGTTATTTTATTTTGTTTTCTTTAGAGGTTAGTCTAATTCGATAGGTCAACACCTTCCCTGTGGGATCGACCTGGTCTTACCAGATATTACTTGCACGTCTACCTACACTTGGGTACTGCACAAGAGCGCACAAGAAAATTCTCGTGTCATCATGTATCGGTGATAGAGTTGAACTTAAGTAGGTTTGCTAAGATTCGGGAAATTTGCGTGGGTGGGCTTTGGTCGATCATATGTTCTTAAAAGCGGTAGACAGACAAAGGTGTCTATGACTTGCGGTGAACCGGACCATTTGCCCTAAGATAACCGGATGATCTAATCATATGTTCTTAAAAGCGGTAGACAGACGAAGGTGTCTATGACATGTAGTGGACCGTGATCACTGGTAGACGTTGCTAAGTCGTGGCATAGAATGATGTACTGTTGTTTAAAGCGTTATATCCCTGACATGCGGTGAACTGTGCATATGTTCTTAAAAGCGGGGGATGGACTAACGTGGTATCCATGACATGCGGTGAACTGTGCATATGTTCTTAAAAGCGGTGGATGAGCAATGGTGTGTTATCGAGTTGAACTACTGTCGAGTCTGTTCCCCTATCAAGACGTGTTATCGGTCTTAAAATGAGTAAGACGTTAGTAATCGGATAATCGGTTTGATTTAAAGGAGTTACCCTCACTGAACTATAATTTGGTTACGATTTATAACTTGTAATAACTTCAATAGTTGATACCCTGTTAGTATCTAACTCACTCAACTTTCATTAAGCTGACGACGTTTATGCCACTGGACATTTCTACGTTCCAGCGCACCCTGGTTATGAATATACAGGTGAAGGGCCTGCAGGAGAGGACTACTATGCCGGTGACGGAGTCCCTGTGGAGGATTTCCTCGACGGAGGTCAGACCGAAGAAGACTACTACGCCGAGGACTACCTCTACGCCAACTGAAGACTAGACTAGAATTGTAGCTAATTGTCTTTACTGTTTTAGAACCCTTTTTTGTAGTCAGGCATATGTTGCCTTGGCATTTGTACTTCCGCTGTCTTATATTTGATTCAAGACTCTGATGTGTAATAGGTAGTAACTTCTGTTGACTTTATGTTACGTTGTGATCATAACCTAGACTTCATTCTTGTTACACTATTACTCTTGTTGATTAGTACTGCGTGGTGTGGACAATCATGTGACTTCACCCGTCGCTGCCTTTGGACCCAAAAAGGAAATTTATTTTTCTCTATTTTTGCCGTTCCGGGGCGTGACAGGATTTTTGGTATCAGAGCCTAGGTTGTATACCTTTTCGCTCACAGATTGTCCCACTCTATCTGGTCCCAGAACCTTGAGATTCTATAGATGAGTATTAAGAATAGTTTTGACTTAAGGTAGTCCCTTTTCAGGTAGTATGGCACCGCTGCTGTTCGTTCCAGACGAGTTTGGAGGACACTATGTGTATGAGAGGAGTATTGCGCCAGTAGATCCACAGTACTACGCCTGGAAGGTTAGGCAGAGAGCTATTGCAGAGATAGAGCAGGACATGCGGATTGAGCATCAGAGATTTGGGACCCAGGACCCAGAAGTGATACATCGGGAGATGATCTACCGTAAGGAGACCTTCAAACGCATTGAGGAGGATTCTCTACTGATGTTACGAGACCGTTCTTCGTACCAGGTTCTACTTGCAGAGGTTAGAGCAGCGCCTCCACCACCCTCGACAGAGCCACCACCCCAGACACCTCCACCCCCACCGGAGGAGGACATGGCTGATGCACCCCCAACAGATGAGGATCCGGAGGATGATGATGAGAGCGATGGCGACGATGAGCCAGAGGATGACGATGAGGAGATGGAGGATGAGGAGGACGAGGACACCAATGACGAGGAGTCGGAGTATGATCCGGAGGAGGAGGACCCCGAGGACCCAGCCGGTATGGATATGCCAGTTGGCGTGGATATTGTAGTTGTAGAGGGTTATCCAATAGGGGAGGAGGAGGTAGCCGCCGATGATGACGCAGGTGATGATGCAGTAGTACTAGTCTTACCAGGAGGAGTTATAGCACATCTGGCAGTTGAGTGGGCTGCAGAGATGGCTGCACATCCCCATGGATTTGAGATTGGAGCACCAGAGTTGGCACAGGCTATGGTACAAGCTGAGGCACTTGCAGCCTCATTTGATGCAGCCCAGGCTGACATGGCCGCTGGTGTAGGGGATTTGGGAGCTGTTGTGGAGCATGATGGACCCGAGCTGATTGAGGATGTTGTGATAGAGGATAAGGACATGATGGATGACGATGATATGGATGAGGATGATGTTTTATCTGAGGTTGCCCCAGAGGACGAGGCTTCCATCTATGGATCCGATGTGGACAACTTTTGAGTCCAGTACCTTTAGGACTTAGACTTTTACGTTTGACTTTAGGACATGTTGTCCACTTACTTTTGACGCTTACATAGACAGCTATGGACCATAGCCTTTTTGTATAGGTAGCCACCAGTAGTGGTCTTGTGTATATCTTTCCTTTTGTTTAGATCTTGTATAGGACCATGTACTATGCGGTACACAGATGATCTGTTGTGTACTCCGCTGTACATCTTTTGGGTATATATATATGGCAGATCGTTTCTCTTGATTATTTCTGTTATCGTCTCATTATTATGTTATGGTTGTGATTTTGATCCATGTTATGCTGTCTGTTATTTAATTATGGTCATTTCCCCGTGAAGATTGTCCGCTAATCGTTAGGTCCTTCATAGGTACACCTCACACGGATCACTATGGTGGGACCCACAAGGAACCAAGCACGACTGGGAGCACCCATTCCCGAGGGTATGGACCCAACCGGAGTCTTCGAAGCCTTCATGCAACGGATGGAGCACATCGGCGATACCTACAACCATGCCACCAACAACAACGGCAACAACCACGTTGTCCCTCCAAGACAGGCAGGCGATAAGCTGTTGGAATGATTTCGTGGCCTGCGACTCGAGAAGTTCGACGGCATGGCAGAGTCCTGGAAAGTAGAGTAATGAATACGAGAGTTGGAGCTAATCTTTGAAGCCCTGGAGTGCAGTGAGCTTGATAAGAGACGTCTAGCAGCATTTCAACTGACTTACTCCGCTGCGGACTGGTGGGAGGCCGAGAGAGCCACAATTGGGATCGACGCTGCAAGGAGAATGCCTTGGGAAGCATTCAAGACTCGATTTCTCGAGAAGTATTTCCCTGAGGACGAAAGAGACCAACAAGAGAGGAATTTCCTGAGTCTAACCCAAGGAAACTGGACAGTCAGGGAGTATACTACACAATTCGAGCGACTTTCTCATTTCGCTCTGCATATGATAGACACCTCCGTCAAGAAGGTCAAGCGATTCCACCAAGGACTCAACCCATACCTCCGGCACATGATGATAGGCCATCTGGGCCAGTCATTTGAAGGGATTGTCCGTCTTGCTTCAAGTTTGGAAAAGGATGCTTACCCTGTGCAAGGACCACAAGCAAATCGACCTCCACCCAGGACCTTCCAACCAAGGAACTTTTCCGCGCAATCATCGAGGAACAATCAAGGATGGAAACCCCAGACCAACAACTATCAGGGAACCAAGCGCACATGGGATGGGACAAGGAAGCCCCAAGCTAATTTTCCTCGACAACAGAATCAACAGCGAGGACCACCACAGGCACAGCCCGCCGCCCAGCGATAGAACACGGATGGATGTTTCAACTGTGGAGCGCCCGGACATATTGCAAGGTATTGCACAGCCCCTAAGACCAACCGCCATAATGACCTCGTCTGCCGTAACTGTAACAAGCCTGGTCACATAAGCAAGGATTGTCGAGCACCACATGGAGGCTACTATGGGGCGCTTGCTCAAGGACAACAAGGACATGTTAGGGTGAATGCCATCATCCCTAATAATGCAGGGTATAATGCTGAGGAACAGCAGAACTTGGAAGGTACACTCATTTTATTTTACTGTCAAGTTAGAGCTTTGTTTGATACCGGTGCCGCCCGTTCTTTCATAGCTATTAAGATGGTACGTGATTTGGGATTGCTACCCCTAGCACTTGAGCCGACCCTTAATGCCGTTTCGCCCTTGGGAGTATCCGTTAGGTTAGGTAAGGTGTGCAAGGATTGTCCCTTGACACTAGAGGATAGAAATCTTCCGGCAGACTTGATAGTCTTGTCAATGTCTGAGTTCGACGTGATCCCAGGAATGGATTGGCTTACTAAGTATGGCGCTAACCTGGATTGTGTTAGTCGGACCATTGTCTTTTCGACGCCTGGTTGCCAGCAGATCAGATTTCAGTGCCAACCGTTGAGCGACATGTTTATCACGAGCTGCCTAGCCACGATTAAGACTTCAAGCACGGAGCTTACTATCAACCAGATCCCCGTTATTCAAGACTTTGAAGATGTGTTCCGAAGTATCTCAGGACTTCCACCGAAGAGGGAGATAGACTTCTGCATTGAGTTAGCACCCAGAACGTTGCCGATTTCCAAGACCCCGTATCGGATGCCGCCAACAGAAATGTTGGAATTGAAGAAGCAAGTTCAGGAACTTGAAGACTTAGGTTTTGTTCGCCCCAGTACATCGCCTTGGGGAGCACCAGTTCTATTTGTGAAGAAGGACGGAGAGCTACGACTCTGTATCAACTACAGGGAGCTGAATAGAGTCACGATCAAGAATAGATACCCACTTCCCCGGATAGACGACCTGTTCAATCAACTGCAAGGATCAAGGATATTCTCGAAAATTGATTTGCGTTCAGGATACCATCAATTGCTAGTTCGACCGAAAGACATACCAAAAACTGCCTTCAGGACGAGATATGGACACTACAAGTTTTTAGTGATGTCTTTTGGATTGACTAATGCCCCCGGCAGTATTCATGGACCTAATGAATAGAGTATTCAGACCCTATCTGGATCAATTCATTATAGTATTCATCGAAGACATTCTAATTTATTCAAGGACGGAAGAGGAACATAAGAAGCATCTACAAATTGCTCTACAGACTCTTAGAGACAATAGTCTGTATGCGAAATTCAGCAAATGTGAATTCTGGCTTCAGGAAGTTAAATTCCTGGGACATGTGATATCACAGGATAGGATTTCCGTAGACTCATCTAAGATCGATGCAGTCTTGAGCTGGAACAGACCAACCAACGCGACCGAAGTTAGGAGTTTCCTTGGATTGGCTGGGTATTACCGGAGATTTGTGGAAGGATTCTCTAATATTGCAGGACCGTTGACAAGCCTGACTAGGAAGGAGACGAAGTACGAATGGACTGATAAACATGAGGATGCATTTTGGGAATTGAAAGAGAGACTAACCTCAGCACCCGTGCTTGCGATACCTAAGAGTGGTGAACAATTCATAATCTATAGTGATGCATCACACCAAGGACTTGGTTGTGTGCTAATGCAAGAGGGGAATGTCATCACATACGGATCAAGACAATTGAAGCCGCATGAGAAGAACTATCCGACGCACGACTTGGAACTAGCTGCAATCGTGTTCGCCCTGAAGATTTGGAGACACTATTTGTATGGAGAAAAGTTCGACTTGTTCTCAGATCACAAGAGTTTAAGGTACCTGTTCTCTCAGAAGGAGTTGAACATGCGACAATGGAGATGGATGGAGCCACTCAAGGACTACGACTTCTCTTTGCAATACCACCCGGGTAAAGCAAATGTTGTAGCCGACGCTCTGAGCCGGAGGCCACGCCTTTTGGTTGCTTCGATTTTGATTAGAGAATGGCGAGCAATGGAGACGTTAGCCGAATTCGACCTTCGACCAGTGGAATCAGGAGAAGGACAACACCTTGGATGTCTTATCGTGCGACCGACTCTCATCAGCCGCATCTTGGAAGCTCAACAGTCGAACGAGGATTTCAAGTTATGGTTTGCCAAGATGTCCGCAAAGGAACCAGAGATATGGAGTATTAGTACGGACGGAGCACTGAGGTGCAAAGGTAGACTCTGTGTGCCAAATGACGATGGTCTCAGGAAGAACATTCTGGATGAAGCACACAAGTCAAGGATGACTATCCACCCAGGAGGAAACAAGATGTATAAGGACTTGAAGAGAAACTTCTGGTGGGAAGGAATGAAG
Source organism: Hydrangea macrophylla (assembly GCA_033977485.1). Classification (NCBI taxonomy): domain Eukaryota; kingdom Viridiplantae; phylum Streptophyta; class Magnoliopsida; order Cornales; family Hydrangeaceae; genus Hydrangea; species Hydrangea macrophylla. The sequence continues at coordinate 36,117,313 of CM066992.1, forward strand.
CGAGAAGTGGCCGAGTATGTATCACAATGTCTTATTTGCAAACAAGTAAAGGCAGAGCATCAGAAACCACCTGGACTCCTACAACCACTACCGATTCCCCAATGGAAATAGGAGCACATCACCATGGATTTTGTGGTTGGATTGCCAAAGTCTCAGCAAAACCACGACGTTATTTGGGTAATAGTGGATCGACTCACCAAGTCAGCACATTTTATCGCCTACAGCATGACGTACCGTGTTGAAAGATTGAGCCGGATGTATCTAGAGCAAGTAGTGCGACTGCACGCTGTACCTGTCTCAATAGTTTCAGATCGAGATTCACGCTTCACCGCAGAATTCTGGAAAAGCCTTCAGACAGCAATGGGAACTTCATTGAATTTGAGTTCAGCCTTTCATCCACAGACAGACGGTCAGACCGAACGAGTCAATCAAGTGATAGAGGATATGTTGCGAGCCTGTGTCGTTGAATTCGAGAATTCATGGGAGACACATCTACCTTTGATCGAGTTTGCCTACAACAACAGCTACCACACGAGCATAGGGATGGCGCAGTTTGAAGCTTTGTATGGAAGACCTTGCCGATCGCCGCTATGTTGGGCCGAAGTCGGAGATACTCAACTACTTGGGCCTGAGATGATTCGAGAAACCAGCGAGAAGATCCAGATTGTACGAGAAAAGATGAAGACAGCGCAATCCAGACACAAGAGCTATGCCGACAAACGACGGAAAGATCTAGAGTTTGCAGTTGGAGATCATGTGCTACTCAAAGTCTCGCCAGTTCGAGGTATCGTCAGATTCGGACAGAAAAGAGGCAAGTTATCGCTGCGATTCATTGGACCGTTTGAGATCCTAGAACGTGTTGGAAAGGTTGCTTATCGACTTGTATTGCCGCAAAAGATGTCAGGAGTGCACAACGTTTTCCACATCAGCATGTTGAGGAAATGTGCCCACAACCCGGCGCACGAGATCAGTTTTAAAGATATCGAGGTGAACGAGAACGTGACATACAACGAAGGACCAGTACGTATTCTAGACCGAGGAGTGAAGAAGCTCAGAAACAAGGAGATCCCGCTAGTGAAGGTTCAGTGGAAGCACCACGACGAAGGAGAAGCTTCATGGGAGCTGGAGTCAGAAATGCGAGAGAAGTTTCCATTTTTGTTTTGATCCCTGCTTATTTCGAATTTCGGGGACGAAATCTTTAATGAGTGGTGGATGATGTAATACCCTGTATCTTTGTAGTATATTATGTGATGAAGACCCTGTATGTTTCTTTTAATACTTGTATGAGCTTGGCCTTACCTTGGTATAATTTGGATACCAATCGATTGACAAGTTTTCAAATCGATTGACACTTTATACATTTATCAATCGATTGACACTTATGCCAATCGATTGGAGGCAGCTGGGCAGATTCTTTTGCTCTGGCTGGGGAGAGGCCACGTGAACACCTTCTCTCTATATATACCAGCCCATTTTGGGCGGATTTCTATTTACAGAAATCAGAGAGAGTGAGAGGGAGTATTTGTGTGTGTTTATATATATATATAAACACTCATATATATATACACATATATATACATATATTCATACACTCACACACACACAGAGATGGATTGAGAGAAGAAGAAGGTCAGCAAGATAGAGAGAAAGGGAGAAGAAGAAGAAAAAGACAAAGAAGCAAGATAGAGAGAGAGGAAGACCACCATTGGAGCTTCCAAAGCTCAAACACACACAACCAAACACACCCTTAACGCCTAAGGTGAGTTTTAAACTCACTTGGTAGCCTTACATTGATGTTAGGACTTGTTTTAATGAAGAAATGGAGAAGAAATCATGTATTCCCATTTATATGTTGCTGGACAGTCTTCTCTGTGAAGAAGACGAAGTATCAATCGATTGGTACTCTTACCAATCGATTGACATCTTTCAGGTCCCAATCGATTGACATTTTATGCAATCGATTGGTATGGATTGTGATCCAATCGATTGAACCTTTTATCAATCGATTGACACTACTTCTATGCCAATCGATTGAATCTTTTTCCAATCGATTGATGCCACTTTTATACCAATCGATTGAACCTCTATACCAATCGATTGGAAGCTTCAGAATACTGTTTCCTTATAATAACTGTTTAGTTGTTTATTTACTGTTCAGTATTTCCCAGCATGCTTTATTATTGTAATACAGACATGATAATGAGCTAATGCGGCATAGGATCGTAGTAACAACAAGATTAACGGATAATGTTTATCATGTTAGATAACGGAATAGTCGTGAATCCTTTGGAGTTAACGTTCATTTCATTCAGAGTAGTCGGGCCACATTGGGATTGTCATGTATCGGTGATAGAGTTGAACTTAAGTAGGTTTGCTAAGATTCGGGAAATTTGCGTGGGCGGGCTTTGGTCGATCATATGTTCTTAAAAGCGGTAGACAGACGAAGGTGTCTATGACTTGCGGTGAACCGGACCATTTGCCCTAAGATAGCCAGATGATCTAATCATATGTTCTTAAAAGCGGTAGACAGACGAAGGTGTCTATGACTTGCGGTGAACCGGACCATTTGCCCTAAGATAGCCAGATGATCTAATCATATGTTCTTAAAAGCGGTAGACAGACGAAGGTGTCTATGACATGCGGTGGACCGTGATCACTGGTAGACGTCGCTAAGTCGTGGCATAGAATGATGTACTATTGTTTAAAGCGTTATATCCCTAACATGCGGTGAACTGTGCATATGTTCTTAAAAATGGGGGATGGACTAACGTGGTATCCATGACATGCGGTGAACTGTGCATATGTTCTTAAAAGCGGTGGATGAGCAATGGTGTGTTATCGAGTTGAACTACTGTCGAGTCTGTTCCCCTATCAAGACGTGTTATCGGTCTTAAAATGAGTAAGACGTTAGTAATCGGATAATCGGTTTGATTTAAAGGAGTTACCCTCACTGAACTATAATTTGGTTACGATTTATAACTTGTAATAACTTCAATAGTTGATACCCTGTTAGTATCTAACTCACTCAGCTTTCATTAAGCTGACGGCGTTTATGCTGCTAGACATTTCTACGTTCCAGCGCACCCTGGTTATGACTATACAGGTGAAGGGCCTACAGGAGAGGACTACTATGCCGGTGATGGAGTCCCTGTGGAGGATTTCCCCGACGGAGGTCAGACCGAAGAAGACTACTACGCCGAGGACTACCTCTACGCCAACTGAAGACTAGACTAGAATTGTAGCTAATTGTCTTTACCGTTTTAGAACCCTTTTTTGTAGTCAGGCATATGTTGCCTTGGCATTTGTACTTCCGCTGTCTTATATTTGATTCAAGACTCTGATGTGTAATAATTAGTAACTTCTGTTGACTTTATGTTACGTTGTGATCAGAACCTAGACTTCATTCTTGTTACACTATTACTCTTGTTGCTTAGTACTGCGTGGTGTGGACAATCATGTGACTTCACCCGTCGCTGCCTTTGGACTCAAAAAGGAAATTTATTTTTCTCTATTTTTGCCGTTCCGGGGCGTGACAGAGTGGTTGGGAAATGGCACTAAAGTTTTGGATAAACCTTCTATAAAAACCCGCATGTCCTAGGAAATAATGAATATCTCTAACTGTGCAGGGAGCAGGAAGGTTTGAGATTATATCTATTTTCGCCTTATCTACCTGGATACCTTTGTCAGAAATGATGTGGCCGAGGACTATCCCACTGGTTACCATGAAATGGCACTTTTCCCAGTTTAACACTAGGTATATGTCCTCGCATCATGCTAGCACATGTTCAAGATTTTCTAAGAAATTGTCGAAACTATAGTCGAACATAGAAAAATTGTCCATAAACACTTCAAGTATCTACTCGACCATATCACTGAATTTACTGAGCATGCACCGCTGGATGGTAGCAGGTGCATTATACAGGCCAAAATTGCATTCATCGGTAGGCGAAAGTACCAAGCGGACATATAAAAGTCATTTTATCTTGATCTTCAGGAGCGATTTCAATCTGATTAACCACTATATTCATCTAAAAAGCAGTAGTATTTGTGACCCGCCACTCGTTCTAGCATTTGGTCCATGAATAGTAAAGGAAAGTGGTCTTTCCGGGTCATAGTATTTAATTTCTGGTAATCGATACACATCCGACAACAGGTGGGGATGCGTGTTGATACTAATTCACTGTTGCTATTTGAAATGACAGTTATACCTGCCTTCTTTGGTACCACCTGGGTTGGACTGACCCAAGGACTGTCAGAAATTGGATATATGATCCCAACGTCAAGTAGTTTTAAGATTTCCTTTTTGACTACTTCTTGCATGTTGGGATTCAGACGCCTTTGGATTTGTCGTGAAGGTTTAACGTCTTACTCCAAATATATTTTATGGGTACAAACAGACGGACTTATGCCTTTGAGGTCAGCAATAGTCCATCCCAATGCTTCCTTATGTTATTTCAGCATTTAGATTAGTTTACCCTCTTGTTCTAGACTTAGAGTAGATTATATGATAACTGGGTATGTCTTTTTAGTAGGGGTGTAAACGGTCGGTTTGGTCGGTTATTTTGGCCAAAAAGTTCATCGAACCGACATGGTCGGTTCCATGTAATACAACACCGAAGTCGACCGATTACCGAAACGGTCGGTTTTTTTCGACCGGTGTAATAGGCGGTCGGTTTTCGGTGTTTTCGGTCGGGAATGCTGCTTTGTTGGGCCAACTTTTGGGCCATAATCTGATCTAATATGGGGCTGTTTTTTGGGCCATTTTGAGGTGTTTTGGGCCATTTTGAGCTATTTTGAGGTGTGTTGGGCCATTTTGAGCTATTTTGGGCCATGTTTCCCAAGTTCAATGAAAAAAACATATATATTATATATATATATATACAAAGTACAAACAAATGAAAGTAAAACAATGTCTCCTGTAATGAAGTTCAACGAAAAAACATATATATCTAAAAAAAAAAAATGAAACAATTAATGTCTCTTGTTAAAAAAAAAAAAACCACCCAAGAAATAAAGCATAAAAGTAACTAGCATTATCATCCATAACACCATCTAGGTGGATGTCCAACAAACTCACATCAAAATACTAGGGGTGAAAATGGCCTACCAAATACTAAGCAGTTAATACATAGAATCAAGTCACTAAATAGATATTATATAACCAACCAACACTACCACAAGTCTTTAA